>CM048752.1:116199902-116799902 GCA_026315105.1 Locusta migratoria
CTTTGTATTAGCTACTTCGTAAGTAGACACAGACCCTGATGAAGGCCGCCTGCAACAGTGGCCGAAACGTCGGTGGAATTTATGAAATGACGACGCGGTTTCATTCCCAGAAGAATTTTATTGATATACTTCGTAAGTAGTTTGTAAGTTTAGGGATTGATGACCCCTGTAGTTAACTCCCATAAACTATACATACATTTGAACATTTTGAACCTAATTTTTTTTTTCTAAAAAAGGGGTTTCAGACACTCTTATTAATTACATTTTTATTGTTTATTATTTTGGTCCAAAATGTTTGCTAAAACTTATAAAACTACAAATCTAAAGTGGGCGACTTTTTTTGTCAGTATTTTTTTTCCAGTTATCTATACAACGAGCAGTGTGGCGTGGCCAAACGCAGGAAATTTTCCCTATGCGTAGACAAATTTTAAGCATTCAAATTAATGTAGGGAATTTTCATCCAAATGTCCACATCACGTAGGTACTTCAATAAAATTTAACAATCGCCAACACAGGCCTAGCGGGTAATGTTGGCAACAGTGAATACACGGGAATAAAGCCGACACACGGTGGTGAATTTGAAGACCCCATGGTATTTTCTGTTCATAGTAAACAATAAAAACTTATTAAAACTGTGTGCCGGAACCGGGACTCGAACCTGGGACCTTTGCCTTTCGCGGGCAAGCGCTCTACCGACTGTGCTATCCCGACACGATTCACTATACCGCCTCACAACTTTACTTTCGCCAGTACCTCGCCTCCTACTTTCCAAACTTCACAGAAGCTCTCCTGCAAACACGCAAGACTAGCACTCCTGCAAGAAAGGATATTGCGGAGACATGGCTGCAGAGTGAAATTTCATTCTGGAAACATCACTTAGGCTGTGGCCAAGCCATGTCTCCACCATATCCTTTCTTCCAGGAGTGCTAGTCTTGCGTGTTTGCAGGAGAGCTTCTGTGAAGTTTGGAAAGTAGGAGGCGAGGTACTGGCTGAAGTTGTGAGGCGGCATCGTGAGTCGTGTCGGGGTAGCACAGTCGGTAGTGCGCTTGCCCGCGAAAGGCAAAGGTCCCAGGTTCGAGTCCCGGTTCAGGCACAAAATTTTAATCTGCCAGGAAGTTACATATCAGCGCACACTCCGCTGCAGAGTGAATGTGTCATTCTGGATGACTACTTGTCATATCACTGCATGGATCTTATGAGGGTCTGAAGATGTGAGAATTGTGATCTCTAAACGTGTAATTGATTAAATAAAATAAAAAATAACGGCGGAAGGTTTTTCATTTGCCATAATCGACCAATGTGGCTGAAACTGTGTGTGCGTCGTCTCCAGAGATGCTACTTGCTGCACGTGACCTGGATAATGGCTGGTGGTGCCGTGTGTGGCCCCTCGCGCGCTGACCTGACACAGAAGCGTCATCAACGTCCGCCCTTTTTCGCCTTTCCTCCCTTACGCGGCCAGAATGTCTGCCATTAACGACCCCCTTATCTGCAGTGCACCCTTTTCCACCCCCTCTTTTGCGACGGAATGGAACGGAGCGCGCATTAAGCCGCCTTTCTCTGGTCGAGAGCGCCCATTTCAAACGCCGCCCAGTAAGTCTCTTCCTCGTGCGGACTACCCCTAACATTCCCCGCTGTCGTCGTCAGTACTCGTGTGACACTAAGCTCTCTAAATGCACCGACGACCGACTCGCATGCGGCTCAAAGCTGATATCAGTCGGGCCTATCACACCATGGGTAAAGAGAAAAAAAATCCGTTAGTATAATTCAAATGTTTCAAATGTTTGTATACCTTACGGGACTTAACTACGGGATCATCAGTCCCTAAACTTACAAACTACTTATCAACTAGCTAATACTAAGGACGCCACAAATATCCATGTCCGAGGGGGGATTCGAACCCCCGACCGTAGTGGCCGTACAGACCGTGACTGGAGCGCCTCAGTCCCCTCGGCCACCGCGGCCGTCGTTTGTATAATCTATATCTATAAATGTGAATGTCTGTTCCGTGTACGTTTATCACGTCTGAACCACAAGACATTAAGAGCTAAAAATTTGTACAGTCACTAATATCTACCCGGGGAACGCTTTAGGCACGGTTTGGTGGCGATCGCACAGCTATTTTTTCTGTTCGGTGTACGCTTATCACGTCCGAACGACAAGATGCAGAATCTTAATATTTGTACAGTTACTAATTTATTTCTGAGGAAGGTTTTAGGCACGGTTTTATAGCGATCTGATAGATATTTAGTAATTTGAAGAATATAACGCGAAATGCGCAAAAATAATTACTCTTTCAAAATGTATTTATTCGTTGCGTTTTGCTTGACGGTTGATAATGATAAAAGGGTGGAGCATATTGGGATGGAAAGTTATCAGTGTATATGAAATTCTACGTGTGTGTGTGTGTGTGTGTGTGTGTGTGTGTGTGTGTGTGTGTGTGTGTGTGTGCGTGTGTGTGTTAGTATTTCGCTCTGCAGCGAAAAGCCGCGGTGGAATAGCCGAGCGGTCTAAAGCACCTCGCTGCGGAGCGCGCGGTTGCTCGCCGTGGAGGTTCGAGTCCTCCCTGGGGCATGTGTGTGTGTGTGTGTGTGTGTTTGTCCTTAGGTTAGTTTACCTAAGTTTAAGTAGGTTGTAAGCTACGGACTGATGACCACGCAGTTTGGTCCGATGGATTTACAAACATTTGAACATTTTGCAGCGAAAAGTACACAACGCAAACGAATGGTCTGTGTATAATTGTTGTCAGAAGTCTCCTGTTGTACACCATAGCACTTCCATGCCGATAGTTATAAGGGGTAGAAGATGTGGAGGTTTATCGTCGTCATATTATAAAAAAATTCGGACTGAAGGCCAGCGATGACGTTTGTGACCCTATAGCAAGGATGTTGCATACAGCGAAACGTGATGCCATAGACCATATCTTTGGTCTATGCGTGCTACAATGTCTTCAGCTCTTTATCTGTGAGGAAAAGCATACGAATAAGGAAATATAAGAATAAATAAAACAGTAAAAAAGAAATTTAATTAATCTCTTTAAAAAATCGATTTGATGTTTCGCCCATTACATCTAGTACAATACTACAAATAACGTAGTTTACCAGAATGCCCTAAAATGAAATTAAAATCAATTTGGACATTCCTCTCACCATACGTGTTGAGATATTGCAACACAGGCTATAAGGAATAATGAATGTATTATTTATTGTAAATCATTTATCACATCACATAATTTTATTTTTTTTATTCGAATTTTGATAAAAATGTTTGTTTCTAAAGAAGGTACTGTATTTAATTTCATCCTTCAAAACCAGTCTCATAGCACACTACTGAAAGATAGCTGATCTATCATAATCAACCAACACACGAACGGAGCCGCGGGTTTAAGCTAGTTTCATGATAAACTAGATGACCCGGTGAACTACGTATCACTTACCTCTTAAAATAAACGGTATTAACGGTAGCTTTATAAAGGCATCATCAGTAACTCTAAGTATCGGCTCAATAGCTGGCAGAAAGAGTGTGCAAATCACACACACATGTCCAGGATAATGTTCATGTCTCTTTCGATAATCAGATGAATGGTACTGATATTTTATAGAATGTTCCAATTTTTGGGGATACTTTTCCAAATTTTTATTTCATAAGAATGTTACTCTTGCTTTGAACGTCAGATATGCAAACTTTACCGCAATCAGACGAATGATATTGAGATCCCATTGAAAAAAGCTCTTTCAGTTTCTCGCGAATTTACAAATTTTCCGGGTAACTTTCCTAAATTTTAACTTCATAAGAACGTTCATCTTTCGTTGAACGTCAAATAAACAAAATTTTATCGCAATCGTATAGACGGTTCTCAACTTATAGTGTTGCGTACATTTAGAAACACATTGAAAAGAACTTCTTTCGAATTTTGTGACTTTCCTTTTTTACTGTCCCTATTTTTTCTGAAAATTTTTCCAAGACCATAATGAACAAATCAAAAAAAGAATTACACCTCTCCGTCGTGCGAATAGCACAGTTCTGAATTCAAGCAAAAACATATTCATAAACGCATTTTCAGTTTTTCTCAAATTTTCCAATTTTTGCCAGCATGATACTGAAGCAGTTAGAACGAACAGGCTGAGATGCTGGGGTCATGTTATGGGAGAAGCAAGGTTACCTAAGAGACTCATGAGCTCGGCAGCGGAGGGTAAGATGAGTCGAGGTAGACCAAGAAGAAAGTACTTAGATTCGGTGCAGAATGATTTTGAAGTAAAAGGCATAACATCAGACGAGGCATCAATGTTAGCATTGGATAGGGGATCATGGAGGAATTTTATTAGAGGTACTATGCTACAGACTGAACACTGAGAGGCAAAATCAGTCTCTAATGATAATGATGATTTCCAATTTTCCAGTTGATTAAAAAACATACAAATCTTGTCCTGTCAAGCCGTACTCAAGTGATGCTCTTACAACCATGGTTTTTCCTAAATTTTACCACTTTCCGGGTGACTTTTCCAAATTTTTATTTGCTGCGCACCTTCATCTCCTTTCAACATGAAGTGTATAACATTTTATCGCAATTGGACGAATGCTATTGATAGCTCACTGGAAAAAGCTGTTTCAGTTGTTCCCGATTTTCCTCTTTTTCTAGACAACTTTTCCATATTTTATCGCCGTTTAAACTTTCCCTGGACTTGCACGAATATTTCAAGACTAAAATGAACCAAATCGGATCAGTCGTTCTCGAGTTTTAGTGAGACTAACGAACAGCAATTCATTTATTATATATATACATATACACTAGTTTATATACCCGTGCTTCGCAACGGTTGTTGAAGGAGAGCCTGTGCGTATCATGGTTTTTTAGGGTTCCGGACTTCAGTCGGTAAAAAGACAATCCTTGTTGGATCGCTCTGTCAGTAAACTCGGTTGTCCTAGCCAAGATGGCAAATGTTAGTAAAAGTCATTGTCTGAAACGATGTATCTTCATAAAGTTTTTGATACAAAACGTGAAACGTGCGAAAATAAGCAAAGAAATGTCGCTAAGTATTTAATACACAAAGAGAAATGAGTAGCACTATGTTCAATGTTTGTTGATATTGGTACACATACGACTGCTTAATTCTGTCACAGGCGTTCGCTTCCTACCCCATGTTTATTATGCAGCAGCGGTGTTTATCAGTTCTTTGGTGCACTACAGCGCCTCTATCGCTTGTTTGCTGTACTACGCAATCCATACTTTAAGCATAACCTACATCTAAAACAATTTCTCTTATGAAGTTGCTCCATGCAAATTCGTGAAGTAGTTTAGGAAATTAGGTATTTCTAATAGATGAGCAGACAGTTACTTAGCTCAAATTTTCTGTGAAAACCGCTTGAAAATGTGTCAGTAGCTCTTTTTTTTTTTTTTTTTAATACGTTTGCGAAACGTGTTAGAAATAGGCATATCTTCATCAATAATGATGTAGCTTACATCATACATCAGTTATATTCGCCATTTAAAACATTTATTTCATGATCATTCATATCTGTGGAGCATGGATAGCTCAAATATAATCACTCTATACAAAAGAGTTTCGCGTGAAAGTGCTGGTCATAATGAGATGTGACAACATCGGATGTATCTGATTCGGTAAAATTTTACATTCTATCCTGGCGGCCTCGTATTTTTATGTTGGCAACATCAGTAACACGATATAAAACCGTTGCAAAGATGAAAGAACCACATAGAGTGTAGATAAATACTGCTGTTCCTGCTGTATGCTTGATTTCACGACAAAATATTTGCGTGTCACGCGATTGGCTTATGACGATGTCACATGATTCTCATTATTCAACATCTGTTGCCAACATTATCACAGGAGGCCGCCGGGATATGAGTAGGACTACGTCGCATAGTTTTTCTTGACCCAGCTGTCAAACGATAACACCTTTCACAGCAGAGAGTGTCGCGGCTATATGCATCAGAGATCACTGATTAGCACAGACCAGTGAGCTTACTGGCCCAGGCATATCAACATCTATGGCCTAAGAGACATTCATAATGTTTGTCTGTGTTTCCAGCACGCTTCCACGACAGTGATCAATGTTCCACGAGTATTTTTACCTTTGAGTCTATCTGAATTTTTATCTTTGTTTCGTGTCTCTGTTCATGGACGGTAATGTGTGGTTGAAGGAAACATGTGATCTGTTTAAAAAAAATTGCATATTTGATATTCCTCGTCGTTATTAAAATCTGAAAGGACCGCATTGTCTGACGATTGATAGAATAAACAGGTTTTGACTCGTACCGTAAAGTTCGTAAGTCACAGAGTATATAGCTTTTCCTAAAAGTATGTATTGCATATTTTGCGAATTTTTGCTCGTGACACTCACCCACTGCCACGCACCGCGACCAAACTCCCTTACTAACATCATTAGACCAAGGGCTACCTACCACCACAACCACGAGTGGGTGGCAGTATGTGATCATGGAGAAAAGTCTGTCAGCACGTACACACACAAGCCTTTTATATATAGATATATAGAAGATTAGCTCAATTCCCGCTGCTTCGCACGCGTAGACTGGATGGTCAGAATTGGTTGTTTCTACTTCTAAATATGAATTTTCATAGATTTAGCTTTAAAAATTATTTCCTAATGAAGTATTTTGATACAACCCCGTATTGCACCATTGATGCCAGAATTAAAAACATTCCAATTTTTTGCATTTATAGCATCAAAATAGACTTAGCAGCACCCTTAAAAGCTTTGCCTTTGTTTAATCAGCTTTGTGATTCAATTTTCAAAAATATGTAAACAGGCGTTTTCAATCTTCCAATCAAAAATCTAAATCCGAAGTTTTCTATTTCTTGCGTCAAACTTGCCTTAATAGCAACGCATTTTCAGAAAAATACCTGTTCGTCCTCTTTTTCGCCGCTTTAAGGATGGGAACATCGAAAAAATCGCTGATGACTACAGTGTATGATGAACAACGTCTACAAGCTTCAAGTTTGTAGGAAGTGGGGCGGACGCAATCTCGCTGAGTTAAGTGCCTGTTCTTCAGAATGCTCCATAAAGAAAGTAGCCACAGCCGGAGACAGTGGAGATGCCATTGCTGTGTCATCCGTCATCTCACAAGATTCGTTGCTGCACTCAAAGTACGTTGTTGTTAAGGGGGGTTATCGAGATGTCAGTCCGTCAGCTGGTGACATGATCGCCCGTCTAGCATCGGTGCCCGGAGCGATGTGGCATTTCTCTGGAGCCCAGACGGCAGAGGAAAGACCTGTGTTGTGCGCATCGGCGCGCTCACTTGCTGATATTAGTTGGGTGTGGTGACGCCAGAGGTCGGCAGCTGACACACCAGCTGTGGGCGCGTCTGATACTACAGCTGCAGCCGGCTACCTCTGCGCCCGACAGCCCTCAGGTTGCGGCCGACCGACCGAAAAGGCACGTCAAGCGCAGCCCACGCCGCCACAAGCCGAGACCGCCGCAGAAAAACCCACAGAGAGCAGACAACCACTGCCGTCGCCCGTCAAAGGCCGCTCAACACACGCGGATTACACTCAAACGTCGATACATCGAATCTCTAGCAACAAACACGACATTAATTCCAAACATCGAGAGCTCCATATAACGAGGTGCTCCAGTAAAAAGAGTCACGATATTTGTTAATGTGCTAATGTAATGTCAACCATCCTCTGCAGTTTTAACTTCGTTATTTACACTGGCACTTTCCACCGTTTCGTACCTTATGAGAGATCTTGTGAGACCTAAGAAAGACAAATGGAGAGCTATTCTTAAATTATTACCTATTTATGAGGCACTACATACATTCCCTGGTGTAAAAAGTATACTGAAGTCAATCTAAACGATACTATTTGCTCTTATCAACTATCGTATTCAGAAACGTAGCTTGCCGGCCGCTTGGTGCGCTGCTATCGCAGCGTATAACGAAAGTCTGTGGGAGTGTCGTGACCAGTGTTGCCAGATGGCAGAGGGAGAAAATACCTACAGTCTCACAAAAATGTAGCTACGTCTTCCCTACTTTCTCCCTACCTCCTCCTCTTTAATGCCCCTACATCAGGGTCGTAGCCAGGATTTGGGTCTGGGAGGGGCTGAACCCAGGAGTCCGGCCAGCAGAGGTTAACCAACTAAGGTGACATGTTACAATTATGAAAAACTTTGCAATAAATATTTGGCATTGTGCTTCACTTGCTAGATATGTTTTTCCACTGAATGATCGTTACTGATGGAGTCAAGTGTAGATTATGCCGCAAATTCCAAGTGCTCTGTTACAAGAGTATTACTGATTTATCGATAGGGCAAGAGTACATCAAGAACCTGTCAACCATAGAGGGGAACATCATTAATTAGTTTCCCCAAATACGCCGCTAATTCGGAGTGCACTCTTACACGAGGATAACTGACTTATTGACCTCACAAGGATACATTGAGGCACTATCAACCGTAGAGTAGGAATACCAGTAATTATTTAGTTCACGGTCAGCACAAAAAAGGAAGTCCGTCATTCTACATGATTTTCAAAGAGTAATGCTACTAGCGCTTTGTTACTATTTTATTGTCAGCATCTTCTCAATTACAGCTACTAACTAGTATACCGTCCTGCTGTAAATAAATAGTCAAGGTAATGAAACTAGTTTCGTTCATGGAAACAATGAATTTTCCTTGTGCTGACATTTACTAACACCATTTCCAAACCGACTCTCCATTCCACTGATATACATTGAAATCACCATATTTCGCATCAATTTTAATGTGTCCGAAACAAAGTTTTCAAATGAATAATGTTTAGTATGAACAGAAAACAACTATGCCGTCTGAAATACAATTGGCTGCTTCAAACTTTGCCACAATTGGTCGGCTTCATTCCCGCGTGCTGACAACTGTTCTGTTGTTCAACTGTTCGTTCAAAATCACCAATATGAAACTTCCACTCTGTAGCGGAGTGTGCGCTGATATGAAACTTCGTGGTAGATTGAAATTGTGTGCCGGAACCGGGACTCGAACCTTTCATATCACCGCACACTCCGCTACAGACGGAAAGTTTCATTCTGTAAACATTCCGTAGGAAGTGCCTAAGCCATGTCGTCAAAATGTATTTTCTTCAAGGAGTGGTAGTCTTGCAAGGTTCGCAGTAGAACTTCTGTGAAGTTTGGAAAGTAGGAGGCGAGGTACTGGCCGAATTGAAGATTTCGTCAGCCGAAATTCGTCGAGTGTTCGTAAATGTGTTGCGGAGATGTCAGGCCGCTCTGGCCACAGAGGGACATCATTTTGAACATGTGCTGTAAATAAAGGTAAGCCCGGATTACTCAGATGGCAGTGTTCTTCAGACTTTATTTAACTCAGTGTATGCTTTCGCCCGCGGCACAACAGAGTCCTGTATGGAATCTGTGGCTGCCGTGGCCGGCGGATGCGGTGGCGGCGGCCGGGAGACCAACAGAACACAACACAACACAGCACAGCGGTACACAAACGTCTGGCAGGCGTCTACCGTGAGACACCGCGTAGTTTTGCTGGCAGTTGCAACAACTGGATGAGGATGGGCATGGCACTGTTGACGCTTAATCTTTGGCGACGAAGCCACTTTTCACACTAATGGCATAGCGCTTAGAACGTAAAGTGCCGTCACTTCTGTTTTCCTCGTATCCTCTGTAATTGTAGTTGCTGCGCTCTCCGACAGATTCCGCAACGATCGCTAGTGGCTGGCTCAAGTAGATTTCCAACAGTGCGCCTCGTAAGATACGTTTAGAATAATTGTTGTTCTGTGTAGCGGTGTTTCGTGATGTTAGATAATTTTCTGTCATAAAATTGCGGTGGAGTAATACGTGTGTGTGTGTGTGTGTGTGTGTGTGTGTGTGTGTAAACTTTTTATGCATTTACTGATAATTTGTCTGGTGTGCTGAATGATTGCCATCGTAGAAAGAAAAGAAATGCCGTGCTGTTTCGTTCCCGGGTGTCGATCGCCATACGACAAGTCACCTGCAGTAGGTAGGCACTTTTTTAGACCATCAAAGAGAGCCAGTGATTTTGCTAAATGGGCTAAAGTTATTCAAATGTTCAAATGTTTGTAAAGCTTATGGGACTTAACTACGGGGTCATCAGTTCCTAAACTTACGAACTACTTATGAACTACTTACGAACTAGGACGGCACAAATATCCATGCCCCGACCGTAGTGGCCGTGCAGACCGTGACTGAAGCGTCTCAGTCTCCTCGGCCACCGTGGCCGACGCTAAAGTTATTCCGAGGAGGGATATTCAGTTAGCAAGTAAATCATACGTATGTGACAGACAATTCGCTGATGGTTTGCTTCTTAAGACTCACTCCTTCGTTACAGAAGGAAGCAGGGTCGAAATATCGAGAACGAGATGGAAGTTAAAGCCAGGTTCATTTCCTCATATTTTTCCAAACTTGCCAAGCTATTTAGCAACACACTTCAAACCAAGCAGATCTCCTCCAAAAGGAGTAGTGAAGGAAACAGTCCCTCGTGTACCGAAACATCGGCGATTGGTACACCAGTTGCAGTACCTAGTGCTTCCCATGTGGCAGATAGTGAAGCTGATGCAAGAAAACTTATCGACTGTTCCAAATGGACAGTAAAAAATCTGAAAAGAGTGCTAGTGAGAACACACAATCAGCTATTGAAAGAGAGGGGGAGAGTAATTTTCTTTAAAAACAAAAGTTTCTACTGAAAAACAGTCAGTCATGTGCATGTAGTGCTTGGAATTTCCTGGGCAAAAAAAAAAGTTGTCGACGAAGACTGCAAAGTCATCACGCAAGCCTTCCAAAGTTTCCGACAACTAACAGCTACAAATTAGAATTGTGAGTTTATATTATATTTTACATCATATATTTTAGTCTGTATTATTGATTGGTATGTGTCTTTATAGATCATTTTTCTGCATATTAAGCTATAGACATATTTTTAATATTATTGGTGTATTTTATTTGCTTATTATACATGACCTGATACTCGTAATTGCCTTAAAGAATGTCAACGTTTCATATTTTCAATGCAGATGGCATAATTCACTTGTCAAGTACAGCATTTTAAAATTGTGTAATATCCGAGTAATGCATATACGGAAACGTTCCTCCCCAGCGCTTAGCGACGGTGGAGCCACCTAGCGGCAGACCCACGTAAACTTGTCGAGTGCCTACACTACATCTTCTAGACGCTATGCTAATGGCAAACTGACAGGCATAATTGTCGAACCTGTGCTACAAAGCATCGACACGAATGCATTGCATTTGATCGTGGTTCGCCAAAGGTAAATTTTTTGTGCCTTGTCTCGTCAAGAACTGTACGCCAAGAGCACTGTCTCTGGATATTCCGACTTGGACATGAGGCAGCCTGTTGAGTCAGTTTCCCGGTACACCACAGTGCCGTGTGTGTTGCCTGCCAACAGGGGCCGCCCCGTGGCCGCGGCCGGTACAACGCCTGAACTCGCAATTCTTGCGACTATAGTCAGCGTCACACAGGAAGGTGGCCCAGTTTTGAGCCGTTCTGCGCATCCCCCTCCACTACTGCAGTGACAGCCAATAATATTCTCTCTGGAGTCGCGTGGCTGGCCGCGAGTTATGCAATGTTTCTCCTGCAAGCGGCAGTGTCGTCGCTCGTCCGTAGCTCCTCCCCTCCACACTTCCCCTATCACTCCGCCTCTATGCGCCGAAGCGCCTTCCTACATGACACCAACTATAGTGCTATCGGCAAATTACGAAACTACGCTGTGGCAGTATATATGAAAAAAACTTTGAAGGTTTCTCTTCAAAATACCATATGTATGATATCTGTACAATGTTTGGTTCTTGTGCAATAAATAATTGAAAGTGTTCCTCAACTTTATGTACACCATGTCTATGTAACAGTGAAGAACACAGACTTCTTATATATTTTGTGCTACTTTCCGTCCACTGGCAGCACCTTGAGGAATCCACAGGAACTGATTCGCTCCACACCATGTCTGGTGCCACCTGTCCTGAAGATGATCCACCAATTGATGGAAACAACACTCCCGGAACACCATGCATTCGTCGATTCAGCAGAGGGAAATATTATTGACACATTCTTGAGGTTGTATATAACACACGATCACACACGCGAGTACAGTCACCAGAGCGTCCGCACTGTCGGCATTAGTACCGTGTATACGCTCCTTTTGCAGCAATGCAGGCTGTAATTCTCTCGTGGAAACGATCATAGGGGTTATGAATGTGTGTTACGTGGAGTGGCCTGTCATGCAGTTTCCACCTGGTGCCTCAGTGGGGCCAGAATTTCGTGTCACTCATGGAGACCTCTCAACATGTTTCATGCAGGCCCAAACGTGCTGAATGGGGGAGAAATCTGGGGATCATGCAGGCCGAGAAGTTGACGTGCACTTTGAAGAGCACGTTGGGTGGTACAGGATACATGTCGATCTGCATTGTCCTGTTGGAAACGCATATCACCTTGTTGGTGCACGAGTGGTAGAAGACGGGTTAAATGATGGTTTCAGTGTGCCGTGTACTGTTCAGTGTTCTCTGGATGATCACTAGAGGAGAATGGCTAGTGTAGAACATCGCTCTCCTCACAATGAGGAGTGTCCTCCGCTCACACCCCAACATCTTTCGGCCCGCCTCCAATTGTGTCATGGTAGGCGCTTTGAATGGAGGAGACGTGTCGTCTACCTTGCTGAGAGGCATCGCTGCCTCGGTGCGAATGAGGCTCGTATGGATGTGTGTTGTGCAGGGAAGTGCGAAACTGTGGAGTGTACACGACAGAGGCAAACGGGGCCGACACCTGGCATCGTGATGCGGGAACGTTGTGGGAACGTTGACCAGTACTCGGTATACTGAAACCATCATTCAACCCGTGTTGCCACATTTCGTGCACCAGCAAGGCGATGTGCTTTTCTAAGAGAATAATGCATGTCCACACGTATCCTGTACAACCCAATGTTCTCTTCAAGGTGTCCATCTGGTACCTTGTCCAGCACTATCCCGAGACGTGTTCCACATTGTGCATGTCTGGGGCTGGATGAAGCGTGATCTTGGCTACCAGCATGAGATCTGGTCCAATTGAGGCATCAGGAGGAAATTACAAGACAGGCCATACTGTAAGACTTCATTCAGCACTCTACCATCGTCTTCGTGAGAAAGTTGCGGCCTGCATTGACCCAAGGGAGGGTACACAAGACACTAGCACCATCTCTGGAGCCACATGTCCTGAAGATGATCAAACCATGCTGGGTTGACGATCTGTTTTTCATTGTCCTCGAGCACTCTAGGCTGCTGTTAGGAAAAATAAAATGATAATAAAAAGGTAAAGCAGTGAACAATCGGAAGATTGGTTTGAACAGCACAGCGCTTTACTAGACACGGTCCTGTTTGGAGGTGGTATGCCGTTGCCTTCCTCCGACCTTCCAACTGACTTATCGAGCCAGTTACTGGGGGAACTACAGTTTAACGTGGGTTCCCAACCACGGTGGTTAGTGGGCGTATAATTGGCCAAAGTGGAACTGCGGATGACAAAGTGGAGCAGGACTTGAGGAGTAGACAGAGAGACAGAGACTCGCCACTGACCTGGAACTCGAACTTGCGGAACTGCTCCGAGGTGTCGACGTCCGCGTCGGCGACGACGAGCGCGGGGCAGTTGTCGCGCGAGACGACGGCGTCGGGCAGGTCGTCCGCCTCCGGGGGCGGTCGCGCGGGGGGCGGCTCCGCCTCCGCCGCCTCCTGCGGGGGCAGCACCTCGTTGTCGCTGTCGGGCTGCTCTGGCTGCTGCTGCTGTTGTTGGTGGTGATGTTGGTGGTGCTGTTGGAGCTGGGGCTCGCGCGGCCCGCCCTGCGGCGAGCTTCTGCCCGCGGCCGCCAGGGGCGCTGGCGCCGCCGCCTCGCCGGTGGCGGCCATGCTGCGGTAGTAGAGGCAGAGCAGCGCCACCGCCACCGCCGCGCCCAGCGCCGCGAACCGCACCGGCCGCCGACGCACCGCCTTCAGCATCGCCGCCGACACGCTCTGCAGCACAAGCACGAACACAATTTAAAAATACACATCTACAAAGTTCCCGTAACTATACTCTGACGAAAAATATTTGCCACTTTAAAATTCACGGGTTTTTAATCTTTTGGTGACACTACTAACCGATAAGTAACAGAATCATCTGCGAACAATGTAAAGGTGTGATTCCTAACCCGGCGGCAAGTGGCACTCGTCGCTGTCCCGCGACAGGCGGCACCACTGTTCCCACTGTCTGCAGTGCGCCATGCGGCGGCAGCCACCTGTCTTCCTGCCGTGTACCCGCCCTGCTCCCGTGTACCCGCCCCGCTCCCGTGTACCTGCCCACCCGCCCTGCTCCCGTGTACCCGCCCTGCTCCCGTGTACCCGCCCTGCTGCCGTGTACCCGCCCTGCTCCCGTGTACCCGCCCTGCTGCCGTGTACCCGCCCTGCTGCCGTGTACCCGCCCTGCTGCCGTGTACCCGCCCTGCTCCCGTGTACCCGCCCTGCTGCCGTGTACCCGCCCTGCTGCCGTGTACCCGCCCTGCTCCTGTATGGCGACCGGCGACCATCAGGTGCCGAAACAGTGGTGCGGCTGTCGCCGACCTACCCTCCCACCCAAGACCGGTTTTATGACAACACCCCTAGGCAGATGAGTTCTTCAGACTGAGGAGCTGCGGCGGAGTGGCCGAGCGCATTGAGGCGGTATTCTACGATACACAAGGCTGTTCCCCGAAGGGGGTTCAAATCCCCCCTCGGGCATGGATGTTTCTGACGTCCTCAGTATTAACTGGTTCATAAGTAGTTTGTTAGTTTAGGGACTGATGACCCCGTAGTTAAGTCCCATAAGCTATTTGAACGTTTGAACTCTGACGAAAAGAAGTCCGTAAACACAGTAGCAACATATCTTGTAATATATGACACAGGAAAGAACGAGTACAGAAATGTTTTACTAAAAGATATCTGGAAATCTGCAGCACAGTGATTAAACATGACTAGTAAGTGCACGAAACTTGTTATCTATCAATGGATTCATATGTGTGTTGTGTGTAACTATGTATTTTCACTGTAGTGATTTTAAAGAAAACGCCTTTTACTACTTGCAGTAGCAAGTTTTTAACACTACATTGAAAATACATAGCATTCAGCTGCTGCTCAAATGGCCACCATAAGCAACGTTGTTTATAAACACTAAAGAATTGGGGGAACGTTCTCAAGAAACTGAGAATTCAGAATTTGTTCGTTTAAATTTATCGAGACATAATTCAATTGAATGTAACTAAATGTTCAAATGTTTGTAAAGACTATGGGACTTAACTACGAGTCATCAGTCCCTAAACTTACAAACTACTTAACTACCTTATGCTAAGGACGGCACAAATATCCATGCCCGAGGGGGGATTCGAACCCCCGACCGTAGTGGCCGTGCAGACCGTGACTGGAGCGCCTCAGTCCCCTCGGCCATGAATGTAACTAAAAGCAGAATACACTATTGCCTAGTCTCTTCTACAGATCGGAATGAAACATGCATGTTCGTTTGTCTGTAACAGGGAAGAAGAGTTGTCAAGTTCTACGGAGAAATGTATAATAGGCCTGGATCTGTACTTAACCAGTTGGAAGCATACTGTATGCTCTGAGCAGGAAGTTCATTCTCGCTAGCTCCCCTCCTTCTTGAGCAAGTTCTCCACATCTCATGTCTGTCAGATAACAGCTGTTCAATCGTGTATTTCTTTAAACTAGTCCAGTCAGGAAAATTATAAGTGTACAAATGTGAAGTAGGCATCTACGTGTTCGGGAAGAACTGGACTGTGTTTAGATATTAGTTTGTTGTGAAGGAGCATATTATTAACACTAAATATGCACTTTTTACGAAAATGTATTTTGCTGGCGATACAAAATTTTCGTCACGCGAGAAACTCTTTTGTTAATGAAGTAGGGTTAGCACAATTTGCGAACGATATAATAAGAATGCATCACATATTCATCTGTTACAACGTGGAATGCTGTATGAGTGTTCTAACATGAGATAGGCCTTGTTAAATATGACACCCAATTGTTTGCTCATAAGCGTTAGGCCATACGATTTTGTACAAGAAACAGGCTGCTAGGTATGTAATTAATCAGTTATTAATTTTCCTGTCGTGTTTACTTACTTCTAACATGACAGAAGTTACGATTACGAAGTCAGAAAACGCATCATAAATAGGCCAACCGGTTTGGATAGAAACAGTACTTCAGTAGGCCTACCTGATATTGCAGCAATATTTATTTTGTGATAGAAACTGTGAAGTCTTGGGATACACTTTATTTGGAACTAACAGCATAAGGTCTTACTAATAGACCCTATTTTAAAACAATATTATTTTGCTATGTGACTGTTTACAACTGTAAATATACACGCCAAACAAACGAGTAAACACGCAGCTGAATCCATTTGTGTGTCATTTTTACGTCGGTAATGAAAACATACCTGTTACATCACTCCCGTCACTGTATAAAATGCTGCAAGTGTCACACGATTTTTCCGAAGGAAGATACTCGTCAACAAAATGTTTTTATTTGTATTAACTTTATAAAAAATGTTCAAATGTTTGTATAGCTTATGGGACTTAACTACGGCGTCATCAGACCCTAAACTTACAAACTACTTATGAACTAGCTAACACTAAGGACGGCATAAATATCCATGCCCGAGGGGGAATTCGAACCCCCGACCGTAGTGGCCGTACAGACCGTGATTGGAGCGCCTCAGTCCCCTCGGCCATCGGGCAGGCTATTAACTTTATAGCTCTCCTAAGGAGAGCTTAAAGACTACATATAAAGGAACTTGTTTTTGCCTTCTAAGTAACAAAATTACTGTCATTTTTATTATAAACCTCAGTAAAACGTAACTTAATAGAAGTTACTCAGCACGGAGTATGCCATAGAGCTCACTCCAGAAATCTGAGAATGTTCTCACGTCGTGAGAAACTTCTGCAGTTTTATTCATATGAAACTGGAGAATGTTCTCTGTTGTGAGCAACTTCTCCCACCCCGTTACTCACGCCGAGAACATACTCGGCTAAAGTATATTCTCAGACTCCCTTTTATTCATGCGAATCTGAGTATGTTCTCTGGAATCCAGAGTATAAAGTAGATACTACATTTTATCCATACGGCCCAATAACACACCAACATTCACATGGCTGGTACAGTATTCCGTACCAGTTATTGAGCAGATTGTAAATAATGTACGAGTTTTTGGGTACTTCTCCGTGTAAAATGTAATTTTTCTTCTTCAGTTATTGCATTTCTTAGGCACTGTGGTTCTATGTCATCCGAAATAGAAATCGGCACGAAGTTGTATCTTTTATTTAAACGACGATAGCTCCTGAATAAAGCCGTCACTAAACTTTTTGTTCCGCAGCGGGTCGACGGCAGACAGCAGCAGAGGCGGCGCTGTCGCCTTGTTCGGACTCGCACCTTAACAGAGCTACTGATATTGTGTCCTAAATAGTTAAAAAAAAAAGGAACAGTAGGGGTCATAAAACACTATTCCATGACTTTCCGTCAACTGCACCGCACTGGGCCCGTTCTGGACGGAAATCACGAATCCAATCGCACAGCTGTGGTGGTATATTTCATAAGCACGCAATTTGATCAGAAGACTGTTGTAGTGTTAGAAGCTTTCCGGAAATCCAGAAATACGGAATCTATTTGACATCCCTTGTCGGTAGCACTCATCACGTCATGTGAGTGAAGACCTAGCCGTGTTTCAGAAGAACGACACTTTCTGCATCCGTGCCTACTATGCGACAATAGGTCGTTCTCTTCGAGGTGGTTCAGAAAATAAGAGGAAAGTAAAAAGTAAAGCAGTCAACAATCGGAAGATTGGTTTGAACAGCACAGTGCTTTACTAGGCATGGGGTCTTGTTTGGAGTTGGTATGCCGTTGCCTTCCTCCGACCTTCGAACTGACTTACCCAGCCAGTTATAGGGGGACCTACAGTTTAACGTGGGTTACGAACCACGGTGCTACTCGATATTTTTCACATGAGCAATATTGCCAGAGGTGAAAGAAGTGGAAAGTGACAGATAAAAATCCCAGGACCTGGTGGGGATCGAACCCGCGTCCTTTGGATTTGTAGTCTGGCACTCTACCACTGTGCAACCGAGGCGCAAGTATGTGTTCTAAAATCCTCCTGCAACGGACGTCAATGATATAGGCCTGTAATTTTGCGAACCACTCCTACTGCCTTTCTTGAACATTCGCGTAACATGTGCAACTTTCCAGTCTTTGGGAACGGAACGTTTGATGTGCGACCGGTTGTACATTCCAAAAGTCCGTAAACTTACAAATTATGTGAACTAATATAAACAACAACGAAACACACACACACACACACACACACACACACACACACACACACACACACACACACACACACAGACAGACAGCCGAGGGACGTGTAATACGTTTGGTAGCGTAAATACAAGTGAACATTAACCTGATCTAAGCGCTATGTTACCACTATCTCGGTTCTTGTCTGCAGTCCGTGGAAGCGATGAGAAAATTTCACAGCTGGTATTACGAAGGTGTAGTTTTTAGTTCCCGTGACCTCTGCACTGGTTAAAATCGGTGTTTTTCTGTAATTTCTTACTACTTTACAGCTCACTGTTATTACAAAAACCAAAGCATTTTAATGTTTATTGGACTTTCTATGTTAAGTACTCAAATTTTGGGGTAAAAGGTAAAGCAGTCAACAATCGGAAGATTGGTTTGAACACCGCAGTGCTTTACTAGCCATGGTCCTGTTTGGAGGTGGTATGCCGTTGCCTTCCTCCGACACTCGAACTGACTTACCCAGCCAGTTATAGGGGGACCTACAGTTTAACGTGGGTTCCGAACCACGGTGCTACTCGGTATTTTTCACATAAGCAATAGAGCCAGAAGTGAAATAATTTAAAATTTGAAGGAACCAATAAATTTTGAAGTCAGTGATATTTATCGCCGAAAAAATTGAAAAAGAATCACTGTACTGTTCTATTCAATGAAACGTGCTATCATCTTCTGAAAAATATTTACTAAACATTTGAAATTAATAAAAACCACGATAAGCATAATTTCAGTAGGAATCAGCAGTCGTGGTGGAGAACGGCGTGACAAAGTTTGAAGCAGTGGCAGATACACAGCGCGACGCTACATTCAGTGCCCTCACACGAGGTGTCCAGCCTTCCCCGTGGAACACTTGTTGACTTACCGCAATTTTCAGACGGCGTACAATCCGAGTCGTCATCAGACATCCGTACTTCCCCACCAAAATGTGTTCAAATGTTTGTAATTCTATGGGGCCAAACTACGTTCGACATCAGTCCCTAGACTTACAAACTACTTAAACTAATATAAACTAACCGAAGGACAACACACGCCTTCATGCCCGAGAGAGGATTCGAACCTCCGGCGCGAGAGGCCGCGCGATTCGTAACGTGGCGCTGCAGACCGCTCGGCCACTCCCGCGCGGCGTTTCCCCATCCGAAATCTCGTCAAGGACTTTATAAATCATTTTCTCGAAATATTTATCCTTTTTACTGTACGTATCAAACAGAGAATCAACACGAAAACATTCAAAGCGAATGACACTGAGACGATACCGAGGTCAGGCAATGTCTTGAAAGTAAGATACAATAACAAAGACATTGAGGAAAAGAAAGTATTCCACTGAGTTCGCTGCTGCCATCTATGGCTCGCAGTTGAAACTAGAAAGCTTAGAGACCACTTCCAACTTTGCGGAAGTCGTAAATATACATCTGACTCCACAGAGAAAACTTTTAACTGCCGAGACGTAATATTACGTCGACAGCATAATACTGCTTCCTTCTGAAGACGTAATATTACGTCGACAGCATAATTCTGCTTCCTTACTGAAGACGTAATATTACGCCTTCCGCAAGCTAAGTGTTAATTAAAAGGCGAGCAAAATGTAAGTTGGCTGTGAGAATTAGCGGCGCCAGCTACTCACTGCTTGCGCGGGCTGCTGGCCCACCTCCAGCGAGATATGCGCTCGCCTCACGCGGACGCGCGCGCCTCGGCCGACGCGGCACATGGGCGTACGTAGATAGGCGCGGCTGCCCGCTGCCTGCCGAACTGGCAGGCGATATCTGCCCTGCCCTGCTCTGCTCTGCCCTGCCCCACTCTGCGCGACCTTCCGACGTCACGTCACGAGCCGCCACAGCCGTATCTACATACATACTCCGCAATTCACCGTAAGGTGCGTGGCGGAGGGTACACTGTACCACTACTAGGCGTTTCCTTTCCTATTCCACTCCCAAATAGAAAGAGGAAAAAAAGAATGTCTATATGCCTCCGTATGACCCCTAATTTCTCTTATCTTGTCTTCGTGATCACTACGCGAAATGTAAGTAGGCGGCAGCAAGATCGTACAACACTCAGCTTCAAATTCCGGCCCTCTAAATTTACTCAACAGAAATTCACGAAAAGAACGTCGTCTTTCCTCCAGCGATACCCAATTGAGTTGCCGGAGCATTTCCGTGACACTCGCGCATTGGTCGAACCTACCGGTAACAAATCTAGCTGCTCGCCTCTGAACTGCCTCTATGTCTTCCTTTAAACTGATCTGCTGCGGGTCCCAAACACTTGACCAATACTCTAGACGTGGTCGTACAAGCGTTTTATACGCGGTCTCCTTTACAGGTGAAGTACATCTTCCCAAAATTCTCCCAATAAACCGAAGTCGGCTGTCCGCCTTACTCACAACTGTCCTTACATGCTCGTTCCATTTCATATCGCTCTAGATATTTGAACGACGCGACAGCATCAAGAAGCTCACTACTAATGCTGCATTCCAACATTATGGGATTATTTTTTCTACTCATGCGCATTACCTTACATTTTTCTACATTGAGAGCAAGCTGCCAATCTTCGCACCAACTAGAAATTTTTGTCTAACAGGGAAAGTACTTAGGCTCCAACAAACAGAAATACACCAAAATCGTATGATATATACCGTGTATGTCCCTTGTTGCATTAGTGATACTCCCGCATGTGCAAAACTCTGCAGTCGTCCGTTAGAGGCCTCTGCGTGTGCCATGCCCGATTGCACTGTGACCTGTCGGTTCGCCAGTAGGGACGGTGCAGTGTGCCTCTGAAGTTGCGTTTCGTGACGTTATTTGTGTGGTGAAGCGTCAGATGTGGCGGCGATTGGTATTCAATCCTGCTAATATAGTGTGACTGGTTGAGGTGAAGTTACGAAGTTTCTTCGTGAACATGCTATTGGTTCAGAAGATGAACCATTCGCATGTTATCTGGTATCTATTACGTGTTTCTAATCTATGCTCATATTTCTGCACTATAATAGATACCAAAAAAACATGTGAATGATTTATCTTCTACACCAAGACCGTATTCACGAAGAACTGCTCGCCGGCCGCGGTGGCCGCGGGGACAGGCGCTCCAGTCACGGTCTGCACGGCCATTACGGTCGGGGGTTCGAATCCCCCCTCGGGCATGGATATTTGTGCTGTCCTTAGGATAAGATAGTTTTTAAGTTTAGGGACTGATGACCCCGTAGTTAAGTCCCATAAGCTTAACAAACATTTGAACATTTGAAGAACGGCTCTTAGGAATTTCATCTCAAACAGTCGGAATACATTAGCAAGATTGATAACGAATCACCGACCCATCTGACGCTTCACCACACAAATGACGTCGCAAAATGCAACTTGGGAGACACACTGCACCGTCCCTACTGGCGAACCGACAGGTCAAAGTGCAATGCGGCATGGCACACGCAGAGGCCTCTAACGGACGACTGCAGAGTTTTGCAGATGCGGGAGTATCACTAGAACAATAAGGGACCTTTACATTACCTCTCGTACGATTTTGGTATATTTGTGTTTGATCGAGTCAAAGATCTTTCCTTGTAAGTCATCCTGTATGCTATTACAGTCAGTTACAGACGACACCCTCCCATACAGCACAGCATCATCAGCAAACAGCCGCAAATTACAAGTTACCCTGTCCATCAGATCATTTATATAGATACAAAATAATAGCGGTCCTATAACACTCCCCTGGGGCACGCCTGACGACACACTCGCCTCTGATGAACACTCGCCGTCGAGAACAACGTACTGCGTTCTATTACTTAGGAAGTCTTCCAGCCAGTCACAAATCTGTGAACCTATTCCATAATTCGTATCTTCGTTAGCAGTCTGCAGTGTGGCACCGCGTCGAACGCCTTTTTCAAGTCGAGAAAAACACAATCCGCCTGTTGCCCTTCATCGACTGTGCATCCTCCGTCAACAGTGAGCAACCAGTCAGCTTTCTGACCGCGATATACGACGAGCCGTGCGGTCCCACCCGTGTGAACAAAAATGCTCAAATGTTTGTACAACTTATGGGACTCTTAACTACGGGGTCATCAGTCCCTAAACTTACAAACTACTTATCAACTAGCTACAACTAAGGACGACACAAATATCCATGCCCGAGGGGGGATTCGAACCCCCGACCGTAGTGGCCGTGCAGACCGTGACTGGAGCGCCTCAGTCCCCTCGGCTAGGCAGGAGTGCGGTTAAGCCGGCGGTCAGTGCGGCAGGTACCAACTTGCAGATTTTCCTTCCAAATGGCACACTTCAGGTTACTAAAAATGGGCCTTTGCGATCGTCTTTTGACAGCTCGAAATTTAAATGAAAATAACGACTTAACTATGCATCTGACACGAAAATTAAATAACCGAATTCGTAGAGGAGAATATTCTCTACAACTTTGCTCTCTTCTGTTTTTCATTTCATATCTTGTGGCGTTTCAAAGATATTTGAAAAAATAACGGCGATTTTGGGATGTCTGTGTCTGTCTGTCTGGCTGTGCGTAACGTGTTCCCTGTTTTTAAGACGAACCGTTCAACCGATCAGCACCAAATTTTACAGACCTCATTGTAGGCCGCCAGAGACCAGAACCTCCCTTTTTCAAATTTTTAGGAAAAAAATACGGTAGTAATACCTAAAAAAGGCGCTTGTAATATAATTGTAATTGCAAACGAACCGATCATTTGATACGAAAATTCAATAACCTAATTGGTACAGGAGAAAATTCTCTACAACTTAGCTCCCTTATGTTTTTTTCATATCTCGTATAGTTTGAGACATATTTGCAAAAATACCGGAGATTTGACACCCTCCATTGAATTAACGAAAACCAGCCGTTTGGAGATGTCACGTGACATTCCTCGCGCAAAACTCTCTCTAGCATACGCCATCTTGCGTTGCGTATTTGATGATTTTCCTATTGTAACTTACACATTGTCATTTCAAAGCAATGGCGCACTGAAGAATTAACAAAAACACATCGTTCTTCGTACGATAAATGGTGATCTAGTGTCTACAAATGCTACATTAGCTTCAGTTAACAAAGGCCATCAATAGTATCAGATTAAAGGACTCATCTCATGATTGGTAACCGTAGCGTAGTGGGCAAGGCGTTGGACTAGCACGCTAAAGGTCAGTGGTTGGAAACCCGCCACTACCTAATTTTCTTTTTCCTAAAAGGATTTCAGACTCTTATTAATTAATTTTTTATTATTTAGATTATTATTTTGGTCCAAAATGTTTGCAAAAAATTACAAAACTACAAATCCTAAGTGGGCCGTAAAACACGTCAGTGCGATATTATTATTTTTTTTTCGGGGGTCAAGTTAGGGGGAAAAGTAACGCCAGGGAGTTTTTTTAGGGGGAAATAAGAAACGTCAGTGTTTTTTTAGGGGGTAGAATCTGTAAAAAATAACTGCAAAAATTGCTATGAGAGCAACCATCACCATACACAACAACAATAATATCACATGATGACTTTGCCTTGTTTGCGTTCTGCAAAACAGTACGGCAAGTCTTCCTATTGCTGCCGAACAGAGCAAGGGGTCAGCGTGCATTCTGAAACACAGTGTGCAACGTGTAGGGCCTACGTATTCCCAAACTCAACACGACGCTACGTAAGACAAACAGTTTGCTTGTGTTATGACTACTGCTGGCAGGCAGCGCACAGGCTATGTATCTAGGTGGTGTTGGTAGTATGAAGTGTGGATGATGGGGAAAGATTTTGTAGGATACCGTGTTATAGGTTAATGTCGGATAAGCTGGGCAAGTGGTTAGAAATCCTATGTTTGTAAGGTTTATGGGACTTAACTACGGGGTCATCAGTCCCTAAGCTTACAAACTGCTTACGAACTAGCTAAGACTAAGGACGGCACAAATATCCATGATGGGGAAAGATTTTGTAGGATACCGTGTTGTAGGTTAATGTCGGATAAGCTGGGCAAGTGGTTAGAAATCCAATGTTTGTAAGGTTTATGGGACTTAACTACGGGGTCATCAGTCCCTAAGCTTACAAACTGCTTACGAACTAGCTAAGACTAAGGACGGCACAAATATCCATGCCCGAGGGGGGGATTCGAACCCCCGACCGTAGTAGCCGACCAGACCGTGACTGGCGCGCCTCAGTCCCCTCGGCCACCGCGGCCGGCGGCAAGTGATTGAGAGCCTTAAATATGACACCTGCGTTTTTATCCCTAAAAATAATGGATATCGGTCGTTAGACCACGAAGATCGGCAGGTTAGCCCTATGGTAATACGGTTGTATATGAGATACTCAGCCCACAATGTGATGCCAGATACGTGGGCCAAGCAGGCAGAAGCTTCAGTATTAGATTTAAAGAACTTGGTGCTATGACCAACCCAAAGTCAGCCGTATCCTTCCATTTAGGACTTAATCACAGATTATGGGATATTAGTTAAGATCTTCGGATTCTACAAGTGCAACCCAAGGGGCTGACCCTCAACATCTCACAAGAAATCCCTATCATCAAGAGCAGGATTAACTACCCTGACAGTGCGATCAATGAAGCACATTAAGTAACTGTATACAACGTTTTCAGGGTATTAAAACTCAGTGTTCTTCACATTATCCCAACCGTAAGTACTGCGCCTTCCCTTCATACATTATTTTATGTTGTCATTGCAGCCTTTGCTAGTCCCTTCCTCGGGGTTTCGCCCAATTTTAGTAGACATAATTGCATTCTCGTTTAATGACTGAATTGATCATTAATTTTGGGGCTACCCATTTGCATAGTTTCGTGGCTTTCTGCAATATTCTTTTCTTATGCGCGCTTTTAGCCAGAAAAACAATAAGAATCAGCCAAAACCGTACGACGCAACTCTAAAAAAATCGCACTGACGTGTTTTACGGCTCACTTTAGATTTGTAGTTTCTGTGGTGTCGCCCAAGTCCAAAGTGCGCGCCACCTACTTTCGCCGCGCGCCGCCATGCACGCACGGCGCGGCGTTCTTACGACGTCAGCCACGAGCGCCCTCTGCTGCAACTCCGCTCGTGGCCACCACTGGACGACATCGTTCACTTGGGACTGAGATAGGAACCAGCTAACACTTCGGAATCAGATAGGCAGCAGTGAAGACTTGGCTATCGGACAGGCACTAGGCAGGCCTCTAGCTCAACTATGTATCAGCATTCTGCAGTACTGAGCTATGTAAAAAGTATTACTAAGTCTCTATGAAATATATATCTCGTTCTAATTTACTCTAGTGTTTCTAGTTTCTGCTGTCCCACTGGCTGCTCCCCTCCGTACCTGCACAAGCGTGCATCCTTTATTCCTGTGTCGGTACTTTTCTACTCGGCCACCGACACCTACGACGGAAACGAGACGCAAAAGCGGCGACGAGGCTGGGACACAAAATTTAGTACACACTGTTATCAGTCACGTTATTTTGTGAAAGATGTATAATTTTATTTTGGTTCCTACCTCACCTCCTGTAATATCATTTTACTAGTACTTCTGCTGGTAAGTCTCAAATGTTCAAATGTTTGTAAAGCTTATGGGACTTAACTACGGGGTCATTAGTCCCTAAACTTACAAAATACTTATGAACTAGCTAATACTAAGGACGGCACAAATATCCATGCCCGAGGGGGGATTCGAACCCCCGACCGTAGTGGCCGTGCAGACCGTGACTGGAGCGCCTCAGTCCCCTCGGCCACAACGGACGGCCTGGTAAGTCTATCGGACTCAATTACTCGCTCATCAGTCCGTCCCTTTCAAACTACTTAAACCAAGGACAATACAAACACCCATTCCCGAGGGGGTGGGGGACTGGAACCCCCGACGGCGGACGGCAGCGGCGCCCCAGCACTCGCGGCTTAAACCGCCGCGGCAGGCGTTTCTCTGTTAGGTAAGTACAGTCACGTTAACATTCAGGGGCACCGGCCGCTAGCTATTAAGCTCATTTGCGTACGATTACGAACACAAAAATCGAGTGTATGACGGTTGGAGGCAGCGTTGCCAATTGTGCGTACGGGCTTCTCTTTTTTCCAAACTGTAGAGACGGATTTCCGATCTCTTTGCAAAACGTAGAGACTTTTCTCACGGAAGATGCAGAATGAAAGTGCCGTTTTTGCAATTCAAAAAAATTAACAATTCATTGTGAAACGTGTCCATAAAAAATTATTTTTGTAAGAAAATGTCCAATATTGTGCCTCCTGTTTTGTATCGAGTAACTTGCTTGCAAGAAAATGTATAATATCGCTTCTGCTGTGTGTATCGATATGTGTACTTAAGTCTGTGAAGTTTCATCTTTGGCAAAGATCATGTATTGCATAGCATTGTAGCTCACACAGAGAGAGAGTGGGACTTGTGGTTCAGCTCGCTTAGAGAGCGGTTGAGCTGTGTGTATGGCTCCGATGTAGAGCAGAGGCTGCTGTGCCAGCAAGTCGATTTGATTGTATTTGGAATATATATTGTATTGTATTGTAACACCGCTGGAATATATGAAGGTAATTGCATTTGATGTCATTAGGAAGAAGTTGTATTATGTAGGTAATGTAATGCTGATTATTAGTAATAAGTAACGAAGTTGACCTTTCTTTCCTGTTTCATTTACGTAGTTAGAAGATTAACCTACTTCCTTCATTTGATAATTAGTTATTAGTGGATTTAAAGTGCAGTATTGATTTTGATAATATTGTTGAACATATTTCGTTATTGGTGCCATAGTAAATGATAGTTAATTGACTATGATACTAAATTTCAATAATCAGAAACTGATCTGCATAAAAATTCTCACAGTCAAGCATTAAGAAAGTGGTTTGTGGTTTTTTAATATCTTTCTCGCAGCCAAAATTTTTGAGTATAGTCAGTGTCTGTTTCAAATGGTGACTTGTCCCAGTTGTTTTGTGTTTAAAATATCCGTTGCGCACATAATCAGTTTAATGCACTGTTTCTTATTTAACAGTATATACATCAATATCAGGGCCGTAATTAAACCAAATTTCTGTGTTAATGAACAATTTGTTGTCTGATTTAACGATAGGTTCAAAATGCACAACACACACAGAGCTTTTAATTGTAGAATAATGTCAATGAGGGCCAATCATTTTTTTATCCCTTAGATATCAGTTTCGTCCATAGGGACATTCATGGTGAACGTAGCGATGTTTGACCCGTCATGTAGGGACATGTTTGGAAACGCGTTGGCAACACTGGACATGGTCGGTGCCACTAGCCCAAAGTTGACGACACCGCTGCTTGCTTGCTTGCTTGCCTGCCGGCATTTCCACTGCTACGGTGGTCAATGGGGGGCTGATGTGGTGCTCGGGCGGTTCGGTACGGTGCATTTCTACACGGGGCTTACACTTTTGAAGCAAGCAGGAGTAAAATATAGGGAGCGTAAGGTTATTTACAACTTGAACAAAAACCAGACAGCGGTTGTCAGAGTTGAAGAGCATGAAAGAGATGCAGTGGTTGGGAAGGGAGTAAGACAGGGTTGTAGTCTTTCTCCATTGTTATTCAATTTGTACAATGAGCAAGCTATAAAGGAAAGCAAGGAGAAATTTGGAGAAGGAATTAAAGTTCAGGGGGAAGAATTAAACACATTGCGTTTTGCCGACGACATACTAATTCTGTCAGATACAGCAAAGGACCTGGAAGAGCAATTGAACGGAATGGACAGTGTGCTGAAAGGTGCATATAAGATGAACATTAACAAGAGCAAAACTAGGGTAATGGAGTGCAGTGTAAGAAAATCAGGGGATGCTGAAGGAATTAGATTAGGTAACGAATCAATAAAGAAGGTAGATGAGTATTGTTACTTGGGCAGTGAAATAACAAATGATGGTCGCAGTACAGAGGATATAAAATGCAGAATGGCAATGGGTAGAAAAGCGTTTTTGAAAAAGAGAAATTTGTTAACATCGAATATTGATTTAAGCCTAAGGAAGTCCTTTCTGAAAGCATTTGTATGGAGTGTTGCCTTGTATGGGAGTGAAACATGGACGATAAACAGTGCGGACAGGAAGAGGATTGAGGCTTTTGAAATAAGGTACTACAGAAGAATGCTGAAGATTAGATAGGTGGATCGCGTAACTAATGAGGAGGTACTGAACAGAATTGGGGACAAAAGGAATTTCTGGCATACCTTGACTAAAAGAAGGGATAGATTGGTAGGACGCATTCTTAGACATCAACGAATTGTGAATTTAGCGTTCGAGGGAACTGTATGGGGAAAAATCGCAGGGGAAGTCGAAGAGATGGATACAGTAAGCAGATTCAGACAGATGTAGGCTGTCGCTCTTATGTGGAGATGAAGAGGCTTGCTCAGGATAGGGTACTGTGGAGAGCTGCATCAAACCAGTCTCCGGACTGAAGACCACAACAACAACAACAACAACATGGTTAATCGGTGGTAGAGTGCCAGACTACAAATCCAAAGATCGCGGGTTCGATCCCCTCCAGGTACTAGGATATTTATCTGTCACTTTCCAATTCTTTCACCTCCGGCAGTGTTGCTGACGTGAAAAATACCGAGTAGCACCGTGGGTCGGAACCCACGTTAAACTGTAGGTCCCCCTATAACTGGCTGGGTAAGTCAGTTCGAAGGTCGGAGGAAGGCAACGGCATACCACCTCCAAACAGGACCGTGCCTAGTAAAGCACCGTGGTGTTCAAACGAATCTTTGGATTGAAACTTCCTGGCAGATTAAAATTGTGTGCCGGAACCGGGACACGAACCTGGGACCTTTCGCTTGCAAGCGCTTGGAAAGTAGGAGGCGAGGTACTGGCGAAAGTAAAGTTGTGAGGCGGCATCGTGAGTCTTGTCGGGATAGCACAGTCGGTAGTGCGCTCGCCCGCGAAAGGCAAAGGTCGCAGGTTCGAATCCCGGTTCCGGCACACAATTTTAATCTGCCCAGGAAGTTTCATATCAGCGCACACTCCGCTGCAGAGTGAAAGTTTCATTCTGCTATCTTCAGATTCTTGACTGCTTTACCTTTTTATGATTAGTCGCGCGGAATATACGGACACTCTTATTAACAGTGCCGATTTTCCATCTTTTCGATGTTTCGCTTCTTAATTGTGGGACTTTTGTTTCACACGCAGACCCGCCGCTGCCTTCTGAGTGGCTACGTCGCGCACAAGTTGCCTACACTGCTCTCCGCCTTCTTGCACGTACCAGAGACTCACCACAGCTTTATGGACTCACGTAAGTACGTATACTCCCTCTGTACTGAATAATTTAAGTAAAGTTGTAGGGTATTCATTTTATTCGATGACAGACGTCGCTATTTTGTTTGTAATTTGCAGGTGCACCTAATGGTAAAATATAGGTCTCGAAACTCGGGTAGTACATAAATAAATAAAGTGTCTAATATTAACAGCTGTTACGGACCCCATTACTTAAGATGAAGATTGACGGTTGTGGATGTCCCGAAGGAAGAAAATATATTCAATTACTATTAATTTCATTTGTTTCCTCCACCTATTCTAGTTTTGTTGAATTGTGTACAGTGTTTAGTATCGGTGTTGCCCAGGTAATTATTCATTTATTTACTAACTGAAAACCCGGCGTTGCCCGGGTGTTTATTTATCCTACACTCTCGTAGTCCAAATCTTCCCCCCTCTCTCTGCATCCACCTCTTTCTCTCCCATCTCCCTGTTCGTTTCCACCTTTCCCTCTCTCGGCAAAGTTTTCTGCAAGGTACCCTCTGTCATGTACCGTACAAACATTTATGTACCCAGTGACCTTCCTCTTGGTTTAAAGGTCATGTGTGCAAACATTCATTAAGATTGAACGAAAACAATGCATTTTGTAAAATTCCGTAAGTTAAGTACCGTCCATCATGCACCGAACGAAATTTTATACAGACAGTGACAATACTTTCTTAGCTCAGGTTTAATACCTATAAAATACATCCCTGCCACATTTCAGCTTCATAGGTGAAGTAGTTTTCGAGATTTCGTGTTTAGTCAGTGAGTGAGTGAGTGTCCTTCAGCTTTTATATAGGTAGAGATTAAGAAAACAGATTGCTTAATTTTGTATGGAAGAGAATTAAGGGAGACTTGCAAACAAAAATAAAGAGTAACATGCAAATCTGTAAGACCAACTTTATTTGATACAAGGTCATGCCTGATGCGACCGTCTTACGGCGTCTACAGCGAAACTGTTGTGAGCGGTAGACTTCTTTTCGTTTCATCATGTGTGTGTGTGTGTGGGGGGGGGGGGGGTGTCAGTTACAAAACGCTTCATAGAAGTCCGAAACTTTGTCGCAGGTACCTAACTACTCCCATTTTGCAATGACTGAAGCATTAATCTAGGTATTCTCACGCGGTTGCCTCTATTTATGGCGTCATATCTCCTGAGCTATGTCTCGAGCTCTTTTGGTTTTTGGTCAGGAACCTTCGTGGGCGTATGGTGAACGGTTCATCAAAGTTTCATTACAATCGAATGAACGGTTTATGACAAACATATATATATTTATGTTGTTGTTGTTGTTGTTGCGGTCGTCAGTCCGGAGACAGTCCGGAGATGCAGCTCTCCACCCTACACTATTCTGACCAAGCCTCTTCATCTCCACATAAGAACAGCAACCTACATCTGTCTGAATCTGCTTACTGTATCCATCTCTTGGTCTTCCTCTGCGGTTTTCACCCCACACACTTCCCTCCAACGCTAAATTCACAATTCCTTGATGTCTAAGAAGGTGTCCTACCAATCTATCCCTTCTTTTAGTCAAGGTATGCCAGAAATTTCTTTTCTCCCCAATTCTGTCCAGTATCTCTTCGTTAGTTATGCGATCTACTCACCTAATCTTCAGCATTCTTCTGTAGCACCATATTTCAAAAGCCTCAATCCTCTTCCTGTCCGCACTGTTTATCGTCCATGTCTCACTCCCATACAAGGCAACACTCCACACAAATGCCTTCAGAAAGGACTTCCTTAGGCTTAAATCAATATTCGATGTCAACAAATTTCTCTTTTTCAAGAACGCTTTTCTACCCATTGCCATTCTGCATTTTATATCCTCTGTACTGCGACCATCATTTGTTAATTTACTGCCCAAGTAGCAAAACTCATCTACCTCTTTTATTGCTTCGTTACCCAATCTAATTCCTTCAGCATAACCTGATTTTCTTACACTGCACTCCATTACCCTAGTTTTTCTCTTGTTAATCTTTATCTTATATGCACCTTTCACATATATTATTCCTGCCTTCAGTTGGAAGTTCCCCTGTCCCATCTCTCTTTTTCTAAACTCATTATCGTAAAATATTTAAGAAATAACGCTGTCTTGCATAACGTAGAGAATTATAAGTGCAGTATTCAAACAAAAAAAGATATCATAATACAAACGACATAAAATTGAATTATATGTTTTACAATTGTATAATTTTTCAGGTATATATTCAACTACTGTATGACTGTAAAATCTCTTGGGGATACAATTAGTAGTAAAGAAGTAATAGATTAAAACTTGGTGCGTGATGGTGCAGTTTTTCATGAACGTTACTATTTATGTCCTTGCATCTCGTACTGTGATACAATTTAGAAGGTACACTCAACTATATCCCCTCGGGCATGGATATTTGTGCCGACCATAGGATAAGGTAGTAGGTGAGTAGTTTGTAAGCTTAGGGACTGATGACCCCGTAGTTAAGTCCCATAAGCTATACAAACATTTGAACATATGATAAATTGTAATGTCATACCGAATGCCGTAGTTTTACTCTATGAACAGCAGAAAAGTAGTACGCGAGAAACTTTTTCACCTTAAGAATTTTGCTGTGGTTGTCAGCTAGAAATAGTTTAAAAAAGGTTTGAAATTATGTTAAAGTTTTTTGCGAGTAGCTAAATACTTCCATTCTCATATAGTGTATTTAAAAGTCTCGTCGCGTTATGTGGCTGTTTTTTTTTGTTTTATTTTTTATTTTTTATTCTTATTTTATTTTATTTATTTCTTTTTTTATCTCTTATTGTTCATGACGTTATATAACCTGAACCATGTGTCGTATGTGATTGTTACTATTATAGAACTGCTACCTCACGGTAAGGAAGATGTGTAACAAGTTTGGTTGAAATCGGTCAGTGGTTTAGGAGGAAATGAGCAGCATTATCGCTAAATGCAACAGTTTTTGTCGCATCTCATGGTTTATGACGTCATATCTCGTGAACTGTGTGTTCTACGTGATCCTTACACTTACGGCGACCGTCCACATGTATTGAAGCTCACTTGTACAAACTTTCATAAATATTGGAACAAAACTGTAGATTTGTATTGAACACGTACACACATACGGACACTCTTGCTTTATGTATAACTTGCTGAAAACTATACCGGGTATTTATTTATTTATTCCTGCCATTTTTCAGGTGTATATTCATTTGTATAAGGGCTGTATGTCTGTAAAATCTCTTGGGAATACAGTTAGGAGTAAAGAAGTAGTAGATTGAAACTTGGTGCGAGATGCGGCGGTTTTCCATGAACTTTACTTTTTATGTGCTCAAATCTCATTTACTACATGTCGTACTGTGATACAATTTAGAAGCTACACTCAACTATAAGTGTGTAAAATTTCCTACGGTTACAATTTGTAGTGTACAAATTATATGTTGTAACGTCGTACCGAATTTTTACTCCATAAACAGCGGAAAAGTAGAAAGCGAGAAACTTTTTTTCTTTTCGTCATTTTGCTATGGTTGTCAGCGAGAAAAAGTTTAATAAAGGTTTGAAGTTATGTTTAAACTATGTTGCAAACGGCTAAGTAATCTCATTCTTATAGATCGTATTTATGAAGTCTCGCCGCATTATATGACATTTTTTTTGCGATTTCTATTGCTTATGACGTAATATCTTTCGCACCATGTGGCGTAAGTGATTCTTAACCACGCAGCAATTGCTACCATACGGTAAGGAATGTGTGTACCAAATTTGGTTGATATCGGTCCAATGGTTTAGGAGAAAATGAGCAGCATTTTCGCAAAATGCAGCAGTTTTTCGCGCATCTCATTGTTTATGACGTCATATCTCGTGAACTATGTATCGTACTTGATTCTTACACTTACGGCGACCGTTCTCATGGATTGAAACTTACGTGCGCAAAATTTCATAAAGCCTGGAACAAAACTGTAGATTCGTATGCAACACGTGCACACAAACATACGGATAATCTGCCTCCTGAACAGCTTGTATAAGCGGCACCCTGTCCCTCACAGACGTTTTGCCTGTGCAGCACGTGGTTCTTAAGCTACGGCCCACAACTTAGGCGGCCGTTAGAGCAGCAGTGTAGGCGCTAGGCTAGCCGTGGCCGGCGTGCTTTTTAGTGGCGTATGCGGTGACTAACGCTCCCAATTACGGGGCCGACCATTAAGCGGCTCTCTAATTACACTCGCCTGAGCGGCCGCCCCGTTAACGTCCACTCCACCCTCCTTAACGCCCACCGCCGTATCCATTAATTAATACGTCCGCGCCGATCGAGCCGACACTTACATCTGCACGCCCTGACACTCGCTCACGTGTTTGTGACATTTTTGGAGAACGTAGATCTTCTCTACAGACACGCATTCCGGAAACAGACCTCTCGAGATACTTGGCCCCTTCTATCAGCACCTCCTATAGAAGGAAGCCTGCGGACGACGTCACAACATGGCGGCGGTGAGAGGCTTAGATTGTAAACATTAGCAGTGCACGCTGGTTATAGCGCATTCTTTCGTCCAGCAGTGTATTTATTACGTAAATTGGTGTTGTGTACGGTGTGATCGCTACGCTGGACGATTTCTGTGTGTGAGAACAATGTGTGATGTCTTTTTTACTGACAAAATGCCGTTTCGCTGTTCTGTGCCGAAATGTAGAGGAGATTACGACTGTGGCAGAGGTTCCAACCATTACGATTTAATCGTAATTGTTACGAAAATAGTTTAAAATTACGAGTTTACGATTGTAGTGGTTAGAATTCTGATTTTCAAGTTTAAATCGGTATGATTTGTTTTTCGTTGGCAAAAACTAGATCCCTTTAGAGATCGCTTGTGACATATCATCGACAAAATAAAGTGGTTATGTACAATTTTTTGTAGTATGCTCTTGTGGAAATACCCAATATTGATAGTAACATCTACGAACTCGAAAACTACGTAATACGCCATAAGGGATGGATCCAAAAAGGTGCGCCATTGTGAAATGTTGCACAATAATAAACAACGTTCATAATATACCCCAGTTCGTTAATCAGAGTTCAGAAGTTGGAGTTGCGTTGGTTTTGTTTTTATTGCATCATATCTGGTAATACAGCAATTTCGTTTTGTCCTGTGCCGAAGTGTGTGATCAACATTTCTTATTTGTACAATAGAGTTCTACTAGAAAATCACAAATTTTGTCTCGTTTTATCGTTCTTTCGCAAAATGGAGTTTTTGTTGCAAGGAAAAATTAATCCTCTCGAAAGTGATGATTATGTATAATCGCGAAGAAAACTCGTATCCAGCACAAATATCACAAGGAATATAATGAAGCATATCCTTGTTTGTGCAGTGTGCGCTAGAGATATTTCGGCATCACATGGCGGCCTAGATGGCTGCCGGAAACACGTTAATACAATGCTTCATTCTGAAAATGTTAAAGCTGTATTCTCAAATAAAACCCGAACGAATTTGATCAAGAACTGACTCTCTCCTTTATCCTCTCATACATGTTAAGTCGCATTACTATTTGGCATATTAAAAAGTTGGTACCTCTGCTGTGGCCCAAAAGTTACCGTCTTTAAACGTCCGGAGAAGAATAAGCTAATGGGGGTGGTTGCGTAAGTAAAATGAATCGCAATATCCAATGGTAAACAGTCGTGACTTAAAACTCTTTTATAAGGTTCAACAAAAACGAAAACTTACTCATTAACTTGAAGGAGGCGCCAAATTATTCGTTTCTCCTTCTCCGGACGTTTAAAGACGGTAACTTTTGGGCCACAGTCGTAATCTCCTCTACATTTCGGTACAGAATAGCGAAACGGCATTTTGTCAGTAAAAAAGAGATCACACATTGTTCTCACACACAGAAATCGTCCAGCGTAGCGATCACACCGTACACAACACTAATTCACACAATAAATACACTCCTGAACGAAAGAATGCGCTATAAACAGCGTGCACTGCTAATGTTTACAACCTTTCAGAGGACTGTAAGCCTCTCACCGCCGCCATGTTGTGACGTCGTGCCCAGGCTTCCTTCTATAGGAGGTGCTGCTTCTATTCGACGATGAGACCGGATAGCAGAGTAACAGGAGCGTTTAGAAAGTCCCAGATATGCCACCACCTGAGCATATAGAGGTCATGTTTAGTTAGTAGAATCTTTGGCAAGAACGCACACCAAGTTTCAGCCATATTGGTCTATTTCTTCGTGTTTGGCATTCGTGTGAATCAAGCAAGCGGAATGATTATTAAAGAATGGACGAAAAAGAATTTCGTGTCGTGACTAAACATTGCGAGAGACAATACCTCTCAGGATACTAAAGAGAAGCTTGATAAACATTATGGTGACTCTGCACCTTCGATTAGAAGTGATTTCAAAAATTTCAGAGGGGCCATATGGGCACAAGTGACGCTATACTTTCTGGACGCCCTGTGTAGGTTACGACTCCAGAAATCTATATCTATAAATGTGAATGTCTGATCGGTGTACGCTTATCACGTCTGAACCACAACACATAAAGAGCTAAAAATTTGTACAGTTACTAATGTCTACCCGGGGAAGGCTTTAGGCACGGTTTTATGACGATCGGATAGCTATATAACAATGTGAATATCTGTTTCGTGTACGCTTATCACGTCGAAACGACAAGACGCAGAGACTTAAATATTTGTACAGTTACTAATTTATACCTGAGGAAGGTTTTAGGTACGGTTTTATAGCGATCTGATAGATATTTAGTAATTTGAAGAATATAACGCGAAATGCGGAACAATAATTACTCTTTGAAAATTATTTTGACTCTTTGAAAATGGTTTTATTGGTTGCATTGTTGCTTGAGGGTTGATAATGATAAAAGGGTTGTGTATATTGGGATGGAAAGTTATTGGTGTATATACAATTCTACGTGTGTGTGTGTTTGTGTGTGTGTGTGTGTGTGTGTGTGTGTGTGTGTGTGTGTGTTAATATTTCGCTCTGCAGCAAAAACTACAGAACGCAAACGAATGGTGTGTGTGTGTGTGTGTGTGTGTGTGTGTGTAATTGTTGTCCTAAGTCTCCCGTTTTACACCATAGCAGTTCCCTGCCGACAGCCATAAGGGGGTGGAAGACATGGTGGTTCAAAGTCGTCGAATTATAAAAAAAATTCGGACTGAAGGCCAGCGATGACGTTTGCGACTCTATACCAAGGAGGTTACATACAGCGAAACGTGATGCCACAGATTATATCTTTGGTCTATGCGTGCTACAATGTTTTCAGCTCTTTCTCTGTAAGGATAAGCATACGAATGAGGAAATATAAGAACAAACAAATAAAGCAGTAAAAAAGAAATTTCTTTTAATACATCTCTTTAATAAAATCGATTTGACGTTTCGCGCATTACATCAAGTGATCGATCTGTGATATTATTACAATCAGTATTGTTGAATTTCGTGATTGGATTCTTCGAAACGGGTGCATTTTTACCTGTGATTTCTTATATTTTCCCTGATAAAAGTAACAGGTTTTTAGAGAAAAGGAGATGGACAGAGACAGGGTGTATAGGAAAAGTACTAACTCAAGGCTCGAATAAATAAATAAATAAATACCCGGGCGACGCCGGGTTTTCAGCTAGTCATTGATCAAATCCACGATATGGTGACGGATGACAGAAAGTTAAGGTGCGTGAGGTTGCTAGTGCTGTGTGCATCACGAATGACGGGTACAAAATATTTTGCATACAGAATCGTACATGAGAAAGCTATCCGCAAGATGGGTGCCACGATTGCTCAAGCTTGACCAAGATCGGAATCGTCGTCGTTATTGGAGCTTTAGGGCGTTCAACATCGTGGTCATCAGCGCCTAATCGGAATCGTGTAGCAAGGAAGGTTTGTGCTGTTCAGGAAGAATCCTCACGACTTTAAGCGTCATATCGTCACTGCGGATGAAAACTAGTATTTCCTGTGGTCGAAAATCGACCAATTGTGTTTACAATGGTCACTGGGGGTAAAATTTTACGTATCATGTCGGCAGCCTCGCGTGATTATGTTGGCATCATCAACAACACGATAGAAAATCTTTGACCATTTGTTCGAACCACATAGAATCACTCGATTAGTGTATCGTACAGACCATGAAGTAAACAAACAATGCTGTTCCTGCTTTATGGTTGACAGGTTCTTGTATGTACCCTCGTCCGCTCAGTAAAAATAATTGCCCTCGTAAAGCGAAGATTAGACGAGAAAACATCAGCGTTGTCATGCGATTGGCTAAAATGAAGACTCACAGGATTCTCACTATTCAGCATTTGTTGCCAACATTATCGTAGGAGGCCGCTGGGATATTTCCTAAAATTTAACCGGCACTGGGAGGTATGAAACGGTATCTTCTACGTGTTAAGGAAAATGCTTGACACAATAACAAAAACGGAAGCATATACTTCTCATGCCATTTTCGAATTATAGAACTTTCATTAGCCTAATATTTGAAATGTAACTACAATTTCGGTGTTTGTATATTTATACATTGCCAATAAATAATATTTCGATACTGCGATATTTAGAATTCCAGAGCTGACAACATGTCGACTTCGCAGTTCCACCCGAGCACCGCTAGATGCCTCTCCCGACGCATCATCCTTTATATCGGCATTCGTACGAAAACATCCATTTCCTTTAACCACTCTTAATCACTGCGGAAATGAAGCATTTGAACGGCACAAGAAAGTGCGTTGGGAGCACTCCATGTTTAGATATTCACTTATTGTAATACATTATTTTAATACTGCAGATGCGCTGCAATACAGAGTCTTCGGTAGAGGCAAATAGCCAATCAGTGAGCTGATTGTTGGAGAATGTAGAACTTGATCCAAGCTGTAGATAAGAAAATTTCTACTTCCTTTTACCACTTTTAATGGCTAAATGCACACACAATATTTGTGACATCTACGACAAACAATCTTCCGAATTATGTAACTTTCATTGGCATTCTTGTACGAATAAATTAGTGATCTTTACCACAATTATCGTTTTAGCGTATTTATATAATGATGATACTTTCGTGTGGCTCATTGGCCTGGTGCAAGTCTTTCAACTGGCCGCTGCTTCGGCGACTCGCGTATTCCTAGCCTACCGGGAAATTACTGTACTCCTGAGACCAAAGAACAATCTAAACAATGGGTTAGGAAGGGAGAATCTGCACCAAAAAAGGCGAAGACCGGTCCTTCGGCCGGAACGGTTATGGCGACGGTCTTTTGGGATTCGAAAGGGATAATCCTCGTAGACTATCTGGAACAGGGTAAAACTATTACAGGTGCATACTATACATCGTTATACTGAATAACGAGCTGCAAGAAAAACGCCGGCGACTGGCCCACAAAAAAGTCGTTTTCTATTACGACAATGCAGCAGCGCACACCTCAGCAGTTGTGGTAGCAAAATTATTGGAAACAGGACTCCCAACTCCTTTCACGTCCCCCCCCTCCCCCCTATTCTCCAGACATGGCTCCCTCGGATTACTATTTGTTCCCCAATTTGAAGCAATGGCTGCCGGGACGAAGATTTCATTCAAACGAGGAGGTGATAGCAGAACCTAGTAACTATTTTGCATAATTTTACTAGTTGTTGTGGTCTTCAGTCCGTAGACTGGTTTCATGCAGTTCTCCACGCTACCCTGTCCTGGACAAACCTCTTTATCTGAACATAAGTTCGGCAACCTACATCCTTTTGAATCTGCTTACTGTACTCGTCCCTCGGTCTCCCTCTACGAATTTTACCCCACACGCTTCCTTCTAATGCTAAGTTGACAATTCCATGATGTCTCACAATGTGTCCAACCAATCTATCCCTTCTCTTAGTATGTCCTAGAAACTCCTTTTCTCCCCCATTCGGTTAAGCACCTCCTCATTAGTTACGTGATCTACCCATCTAATCTTTATCATTCGTCTGTAGCACCATATTTCAAAAGCTTATATCATTTTTTTTTTATCTCAACTCCTTATCGTCCACGTTTCACTCCCGTAATTATGATGCTACACTCCAGACAAACGCTTTCAGAAAGGACTTCCTAACATTTAAATTAATATTGAATGTTAACAAGATTCGCTTCTTTAGAAAGGCTTTTCTTCCCATAGCCATTCTGCATTTTATATCATCTTTACTACGTCCATCAGAAGTTATGTTCCTGCCCAAGTAACAAAATTCATCTACTACTTTTATTACCTCACTACCTAATTTAATCCCTTCAGCATCGCCTGATTTTCTGACATTGCATTCCATTACCTTCGTTTTACTCTTGTTAATGTTCATCTTATATCTTCCTTTCAAGACACTGTTCATTCCATTCAATTACTCATCCAGATCTTTTGCGGTCTCTGACAGTATTACTATGTCATCAGCAAATCGCAATGTTTTTTATTTCTTCTCCCTGCACTTTAATGCCTTCTCCAAATTTCTCCGTCCATTCCTTCACTTCCTGCTCAATGTACAGATTGTACTCTAATAACCGCTGTCTGGTTTTTGTATAGGTTGAATATAACTCTTCGCTCCCTGTATTTTACCCCTGATACCTTCAGAATTTGGAACAGTGTATTCCAATCGACACTGTCAAAAGCTTTCTCCAAATCTACAAATGCTAAAAATGTAGGTTTGCCTTTCCTTAACCTATCTTCTAAGGTAAGTCGTACTGTGAGTATTGCCTCCTGTGTTCCTACATTTCTCCTAAATCCAAACTGATCTTCTCCGAGATCAGATTCCGCCAGTTTTTCCATTCGTCTGTAAATAATTCGTGTTAGTATTTTGCAACCATGACTTATTAAACATACTTGTCATAAGTGATCAGAATTCGAACTGTTTCTCCTGTCCTAGACTCGCTCACATGGCTGGAAAGCATCCTATTTATAAAACAATGACACTTTCCTGATCTGAAACTTCCTGGCAGATTAAAATTGTGTGCCGCAACAGGGACTCGAACCTGGGACCTTTGCCTTTCGCGGGCAAGCGCTCTACCGACTGAGCTATCCCGACACGTCTCACGGTGCCGCCTCAAAACTTTACTTCCGCCAATACCCCCGCGCTTGCCCGCGAAAGGCAAAGGTCCTAGGTTCGAGTCCCACTTTCGACACACAATTTTAATCTGCCTATTTATAAATTTAAACAATGACTCTGAAAATTACGTATTTTTAATTGAGTCCATTAAATTAGTCATAATGGAAAGGAGTTAACAATTACATGCAAATGCCTACAGTAATAGGTAACGTAAATAATACTGAGTAAATTGATATACAAGAGTCTTGGTTGTATTAATATTGATTCGGCTATTAACATAATTAAATATGTTTCTAAACGAAGACTTCATAATAAACAGTAATTATACAGAGAGAAATAAGGGCTCAATCTTCCTAATATTAATTGTAGCACATAATTAAAAACATTGCGTTTTGCCGGTGACATTGTAATTCTGTGACAGACAGCAAAGGACCTGGAAGAGCAATAGAACGGCATTGACAGTCTGTTGAAATGAACGTATTGGAAGAACATTAACAAGAGCAAAACCGGGGTAATGGAATGCACTCTTAGAAAAAATGGCGATGCTAAAGGAATTAAATTAGATAACGAATCAATAAAAGTGATCAATGAGTTTTGTTACCGGTACTTAGGTAGTAAAATAAAATATGATGGTCACAGTACAGAGGATATAAAATGCAGACTGGCAATGGGAAGAAAAGCGTTTTTGAAAAAGAGATATTTGTTAACATGGAATATTAATTTAACCATAAGGAAGTCCTTTCTGAAGGCATTTGTGTGCAGTGTTGCCGTGTATGAGAGTAAAACAAGGACGATGAACAGTGAGGACAGGAAAAGGGTAGAGGCTATTTTTTTTATTTATTTATTTATTTATTTATTTATTTTTTTTTTTTTTTTTTTTTGCATCCCTTGAGTAAAAGAAGTGATCGATTGGTAGGAGACATTCTTCAAGGAATCGTAAATTTAGCATTGGAGGGAAGTGTGTGGGGTAAAAATCTCAGAGGGACAGCATGAGACGAAAGCAGTAAGCAGATTCAAGTGGATGTGGGTTGCCGTTCTTATGAGGAGATGAAGAGGTTTGCTCAGGATAGAGTAGGATGGAGAGCTGCATCAAACCAGTCTCCTGACTGAAGACCACAACTACAACAACAACAACTTCAGCTTCTAAAGGCGGAAATACATCTCTTTGAACTCTAATTGCCGGCCGCGGTGGCCGAGGGGACTGAGGCGCTCCAGTCACGGCCTGCACGGCCACTACGGTCGGGTGTTCGAATCCCCCCTCGGGCATGGATATTTGTGCCGTCCTTAGTCTTAGCTAGTTCATAAGTAGTTTGTAAGCTTAGGGACTGATGACCCCGTAGTTAAGTCCCATAACTTCTACAAAAATTTGACCATTTTGAACTCTAATTTTTTTATATATATATAATTTAACACTTCTTCCAGTAATGTGATTTGTTATTTAATTTTTTCCTCTTTTCTTGTCGCCTATTTGGACGAGATGATATATGAATTTTATAGGTACATCTGGCTGGTTCTTCTCACACAGTTTCAGACCCAGCCAGCGACCTCTCCTTGTCAACGGGCCAAAAGATGGAAGGCTTACCAGACACGTGGAGGAAAATACACACGACCACCAAAGCTATGTGCAAGAGCACGCTTTCTCGAAGAATTTCAAAGTCTTCGCGGGTTATCGGACAAGTCAAGGCATAGTTCTGCGGCAACGTTTCGACGAATTTCCTATTCGGAATGTTCTTGCGAGGAGTAGGAAACGTGTCGAAACGTTGCCGCAGAACTACGCCTTGGCTCGGCTGATAACCAGACAGAACTAGTTCCACCAATAGGAAATCAGCAGCGGTGCAAGTTGAGCCGCCGGCAACTTCTACACACTGTGTGCCCGTGGAAGTCACAAATCTCAGGTGTTCTGGCTGCATCAAAAGCTGGTGGGGCCTCACGTCAATTGTGAGCACAATCACTCCAAGACTTCTCGCAACCACATACCGGGTGATCAAAAAGTCAGTATAAATATGAAAACTTCATAAATCACGGAACACTGTAGATACATAGGTAAAAATTGACACACATGCTTGGAATGTCATGGGGCTTTATTAGGAAAAGAAAAAAGATAAAAAATGTCCGACAAATGGCGCTTCATCAGATCAGAAAAGCAATAATTTCGTAACAAATTAAGACAGAGCAAAGATGAAGTTCTTTATAGGAAATGCTCAATATGTTCACAATCATTCCTCAACAATAGCTGTAGTCGAGGGATAATGTTGTGAACAGCACTGTAAAGCATGTCCGGAGTTATGGTGAGGCATTGGCGTCGGATGTTGTCTTTCAGGATCCCTAGAGATGTCGGTCGATCACGATACACTTGCGACTTCAGGTAACCCCAAAGCCAATAATCGCACGAACTGAGGTCTGGGGACCCGGGACACTAGACACTAGATTATCATTTATCTTACGAAGAACGAGGTGTTTTTTTTTAATTCTTCAGTGCGCCATTGCTTTGAAATGGGATGGTCATGTCTCCCTAAGTACGTGGGTCCTAGCAAAATATTTTCACATTCAGAAGTAAAACTCGGTGATTGAAACTTCGCAAAGAGATCATTCCGCAATGAATAACGTCTTTCTTTTAATGATTTCCACACCAATTCGTGCAACATTTCCGTGACGCTTTCCCCCCCGTAACGTGATAAAAAAAACGAGCTGCCCTTCTCTGAACCTTCGCAATGTCTTCCGTCAGTCCCACCTGGTGAGGGTCCCACAAGGGGCAACAGTACTCCAGGAGAGGACGCACAAGTGTGATGTAGGCAGTCTCTTTGGTGGAGCTGGTGCATCTTCGAAGCGTTCTGCCGATGAAACGTAACCTTTGGTTCGCCTTCCCCACAATATTTTCTATGTGTTCTCTCCAGTCACAGTTGTTCGTAATTGTAACTCCTAGGTATTTGGAAGTATCTACGACCTTAAAGTTTGACTGATCTATCGCGTAATTAAAGTTCAGCGGATTTCTTTTAGTGGTCATGTGTATTACTTCACACTGTATACAGATTACATATCACTTGTTATAACATAGCAACACTGTAGTGAAATGATAAATAAAGACAGGCATTCGACTTATGACAAGTGATATGTAATCTGTACACATTTCAAAAAGTGAAGTGATGTGATGTGCTGGGATGAAAAGGAAGAAACGAAAGAAAAACCCAGGTAAAGTGGTGTACACAGCCCTGAAACACACGCCAGGAGTAACGAACTCCAGCCAACAAGAGGGAGAAACAGTAGTGAGATGTAAAGAAGAGACATCAACACCGTGATTAGACCGAATATTAAGTTAAAAACACTTAGGCCTAACGTGCAAAATGTTTTTAAAAAACTGTTTTTAATCTACTTATCGAAAACAAACTGTACAAATCTTTGTATCATTTACAGACCACAGAAGATGCTTTTAAAATAAAAAAGCGAAATGCGTCTGATGTAAAATAAATAGCATCATTGCAGTCAGCATAAGACAGATTACCTCTTATAATCAATTTTAACAGCTACTGCGGAAAATGGCCACACAACCAAACATTGTATTATCTTTGGACTTTGATCGGGATAGGCTAGGACGGAAGAATTAGAAACTTCTGCCTGCCGTAATAAACTGACTAATATTCGTGATTTTGGAATTTGAACTTATTGTCAAGTTTAATGAAATAACTTTAAAAAAGGATCCAGAGATTTTAATATAAATGAGACTTTGACGAAAATCACGCATTGTGAACTCAAAGTGTTTTCTGTGAAAGTGATTTTGTTGTAAATATTAAATTCAAACTAGAGAATCTGTGACACTTTAACAAGTCTTAAACAATTATTCAATTATTATTTATTACTTAGTTCCCTAATATTGTCAAAGAAGATTCTAAAAGTGAACATGTTGTTGTTGTTGTTGTCTTCAGTCCGGAGACTGGTTTGATGCAGCTCTCCACAATACCCTATCCTGAGCAAGTCTCTTCATCTCCACATAAGAACGGCACCCTACATCTGTCTGAATCTGCTTACTGTATCCATCTCTTAGTCTTCTGCGGTTTTTAACCCACACACTTCCCTCCAACGCTAAATTCACATTCCTTGATGTCTAAGAATATGTCCTACCAATCTATCCCTTCTTTTAGTCAAGGTATGCCAGAAATTCCTTTTCTCCCCAATTCTGTTCAGTACGTCCTCATTAGTTACGCGATCCACCTACCTAATCTTCAGCATTCTTCTGTAGCACCATATTTCAAAAGCCTCAATCCTCTTCCTGTCCGCACTGTTTATCGTCCATGTCTCACTCCCGTACAAGGCAACACTCCATACAAATGCCTTCAGAAAGGACTTCCTTAGGCTTCAATCAATATTCCATGCTAACAAATTTCTATTTTTCAAGAACGCTTTTCTACCCATTGCCATTCTGCATTTTATATCCTCTGTACTGCGACCATCATTTGTTATTTTACTGCCCAAGTAACAAAACTTATCTACCTCCTTTATTGCTTCGTTTCCCAATCTAATTCCTTCAGCATCACCTGATTTTCTTACACTGCACTCCATTACCCTAGTTTTGCTCTTGTTAATGTTCATCTTATATGCACCTTTCAGCACACTGTCCATTCCGTTCAATTGCTCTTCCAGGTCCTTTGCTGTATCTGACAGAATTACTATGTCGCCGGCAAAACGCATTGTTTTCAATTCTTCACCCTGAACTTTAATTCCTTCTCCAAATTTCTCCTTGCTTTCCTTTATGGCTTGCTCAATGTACAAATTGAATAACAATGGAGAAAGGCTACAACCCTGTCTTACTCCCTTTCCAACCACAGCATCCCTTTCATGCCCTTCAACTCTGACAACCACTGTCTGGTTTTTGTACAAGTTGTAAATAACCTTACGCTCCCTATATTTTACTCCTGCTTGCTTCAGAACTTGAAAGAGTTTATTCCAATCAACATTGTCAAAAGGCTTCTCCAAATCTACAAAAGCTAGAAATGTAGGTTTGCCTTTTCTTAATCTATCTGCTAGGATAAGTCGTAAAGTGAGTATTGCCTCCCGTGTTCCTACATTTCTCCTGAATCCAAACTGATCTTCCCCGAGGTCGGCTTCTACCAGCTTTTCCATCCTCCTGTATATAATTAGTGTTAATATATATCTGTGAAATTCGTAATGAATCAGGAAATATGTGATAGAAAATATCTAACAGTTTTGACTAGAAGAAACTTCTAATGAAATTTTTTTTTAAAGAAAATAATTCGATAGAAACCAGTCAGGTACAAATAATATCTTTTGTGACGGCCTTCAAACTGTCTGAACTACCGGGACTCAATGAGTCAATTTTTTCGGTTTATTAAATATCAGTCCCTGAGAAGCGGAATTTCATGCTCAAACATTATAAAAAGCCTTTAATTTTAGATGATACACAAAACCAATATTTACAGTATGAAAAATTCAACAAAGATATAAATTTTATTAATTACGAAGAAGTACCAGTTCTACCGACTTAAATTTCATACTGAGGTGACAAAATTTTGAACCCATCCATCGACTACAACTGTGAAAGTCAAGCCGAATCTACAGCTTGCAAGTCACAAGCTAACGCCAAAATACGAGACAACCAACGGGAAGCCCCACTACGAGTCACAAGTTCAGCCAGTCTAGTATTTATAGCCCTACCTAACTGACGTACATACGGTCTAAAGCGTCTCGCTGCGGAGCGCGCGGTAGCTCGCCGTGGAGGTTCCAGTCCTCCCTGGGTAGTGTTACCAGACGTCCTCTTTTACCCGCACATGTCCTCTTTTTTGGACCCTAAAAATGGTCCCGTCGGATTTTTAGCAAAATTGTAAGACGTCCTCTTTTTTTAAGTTATACAACTGCTTCAATTTAAAAGTGTAAAAATACACTTTTTCGAACTCTCATAAATGCCTAACTCTATAGAATTTAGCTTTTTTCCAACACTGTAATTTTTTATTTTTTTTTCTAGATCATCATCATCATCATCATCATCATCATCATCACCACCACCATCATCTGATGCCGCCCTTGTGTCGAGCTCAACTTACGATTTCATAGAATTTGAATTAATTAGGATTTTAATTAGCGTGTAATACAATTTAAGAGGTTCAAATGTTCAAATGTTTGTAAGGCTTATGGGACTTAACTACGGGGTCATCAGTCACTAAACTTACAAACTACTTATGAACTACTTACGAACTAGGACGGCACAAATATCCATGCCCGAGGGGGGATTCGAACCCCCGACCGTAGTGGCCGTGCAGACCGTGACTGAAGCGCCTCAGTCCCCTCGGTCACCGCGGCCGGCAATTTAAGAGGTGCCCAGATAAAGGAACTACATATACAAAAATACAAGATAACTCAGCTTCTAATAATTCCAATTTATAATCTTATGCTCATTTTAGTATAGCTCTAGAAATGTCTTTTTTAAGCGCTGACTTCTGGTAACCCTATCCCTGGGGCATGGGTGTGTGCGTGTTTGTCCATAGGTTGGTTTACCTAGGTTTAAGTAGTTTGTAAGCTACGGACTGATGACCACGCAGTTTGGTCCGATAGATTTGCAGACATTAACTGACCTACATATACTTTGCCACAAAGATTGCAAGAGATCCTATATATGCCACTCCTTCCCAAAGGTGGAATCTTGTCTTTGCTGTTAAAGAGCAAGTTGGCAATAGATGTTGTTATGGTCTTCAGTCCGGAGACTGGTTTGATGCAGCTCTCCACCCTACTGTATCCTCAGCAAGCCTTTTCATCTCCTCATAAGAACGGCAACCCACATCCACTTGAATCTGCTTACTATACGCGTCTCTTGGTATCCCTCTGCGATTTTTACCCCACACACTTCCCTCCAATGCTAAATTTACGATTCCCCGATGTCTAAGAATGTGTCCTACCAAGCGATCCCTTCTTTTAGCCAGGGTATGCCAAAAATTGCTTTTCTCACCAATTCTGTTCAGTACTTCTTCATTGGTTATGCGATCCACCCACCCAATCCTCAGCATTCTTCTGTAACATAGATAATAATCAATTTTATCTATTAACGAGTATTTTTACAACGCGAAACTGAATCTAGTGTAGACGCGAGCACGAGATGAATTCAATGAAGTGAAGCAGTGACGTCAGAGAACAGTCAGAATGTGAGAAGCCGGCGACACTCACGAGTAGCAGACCAGTGAGCTGCTCGGCGACTGACGGCAGTCAACAAATCTGACTGCGGCCACAGTCCGCCTCCCCGTCTGACGCCGGCCTTTATCTCCTGACTACACTCCTCTGAATCGCATCCTCGCCTTTGTGTCTGACAGGATTTCCTTTACGACTTCTCGTGTAGTGCCGTCTGTCAATGCAGTCATACACGCCTTCACAACATGCACAAAGGTTACCATTGTCTGTCTGCTCTTTAAGGTCCTATCTCGTACCAGTTGTTTCAGGATAAGTGTCTGTTGAGTGCATCCTCTTCCCTTCACAAATCCCACTTGACGGTATGCAACTGTCGTTCCTCTAATCTCTCGAGGAGAAGTTTTCGCAGTACCTCGCGAACAGGAGAACTCGAGTACAATCCGGGACACAAAGATTACACGGCCCGAATAAATTAAAGCCCCTCCTATACGAGACGTGCAACACGCACAAGGAAGTCATCAGCTGCAGCGCCCCTTGCGATAGACCGCCCAACTACAGAGAAGCGTTCAAACGGTTCGCATTCGTTGAGTAGCCAGCTTCGCGCGTCTACTTCGCTTGTTGAGAAATTTCAGCAAATCAATCGCCGCGTTAACATCACTTTTCGAAACTACATGACATCTTGTGATGGTTAAAACGTTGCCGGCCGCGGTGGCCGAGGGGACTGAGGCGCTCCAGTCACGGTCTGCACGGCCACTACGGTCGGGGGTTCGAATGGATATTTGTGCCGTCCTTAGTCTTAACTAGTTCATAAGTAATTTGTAAGTTTAGGGACTGATGACCCCGTAGTTAAGTCCCATAAGCTTAACAAATATTTGAACATTTGAAAATTGTACACAGTTTACATTAATTTTTAATGCAATTCCTCTATAGTATCACCTCTTAAAAATCTGACAACTGAGTTGAGAAACTACGTTCCTGTGAGCAGGAGACAAGTACACATTCTCAAACAAATTGACTTGGCTTCGTCTGTCAGATGGGTTCCCCATTCGGTCGTCTGCGCATGCGCGAAGCACTTCCATACGCGTGAGAATAGGACCCACCCTATTCCGTCTGCTAGCGATCGTATGCGTGCAGCTCGTGCAAGTGGACGCGTGCCGGCCGCGGTGGCCGAGGGGACTGAGGCGCTCCAGTCACGCTCTGCACGACCACTACGGTCGGGTGTTCGAATCCCCCCTCGGGCATGGATATTTGTGCCGTCCTTAGTCTTAGTTAGTTGATAAGTAATTTGTAAGTTTAGGGACTGATGACCCCGTAGTTACGTCCCATAAACTGTACAAACTTTTTTTTTTTGACGCGTCTACACTGTACGCGGTGCATCATGGGTAATCTCGTAAGCTCTCACTTCCCGTGTAGAAAGGGCTTAAAGAACAGAGCATTGCGCATGCCCAAGCTCGTAAGTGCCAGTGTTGCCAACTGTAGCGGCCTGTGGAGGTTCAGTCTGCTGTTTACATCGTCAGACAGAAGCAACACAACAGTTAAGGCACAGTACTGGTCGAGATTCATAGCAGCTTAACTCATTTCCTTTGGAGAACACTACTCGAGCCCGTAGAAACGATTGTAGTATAAGACCACGTGGGTACAGTGACAACAACGAACCGGTTTTCACATAAGTTTCAATCGAGTGAGTGGAGAGGCCGGCACGGTCTATCAATGCAACGGCCACGCGTCGAATCCCACTAGAGTCGATTTTTTAAAATACCTCTGGCAGGTAATACATTTTAAATATTTATTCGCTGAAGATTGTGCAATTGTACGATTTTATAGGTTTCTGAGAAAAGTCTTTTCCGAGGAAGATTATTTTATGGGAGGTCAGATGAAAAATACCCTCCAACCAAGGAAGATTATTTTTAGATATCAAATTGACGAATTGTAATTACTAAAACCGTTAATACCAATTTAATAACAAAAAGTAACTTAAGGACAAAAGATTTTCACCGCCATGATAAAATCTACATCTATATATAAAATGCTTGTGTGTGTTCGTGCTGACAGACTTTTCTGCATGATCACATACTGCCACCCACTCGTGGTTGTGGTGGTAGATATCCCTTGGTCTAATGATGTTAGTAAGGGAGTTTCGTCGCGGTGCGTGGCAGTGGGTGAGTGTGACGAGCAAAAATTCGCAAAATATGCAATAAATACTCTTAGGAAAAACTATATACTCTGTGACTTTACGGTACGAGTCAAAATCTGTTTATTCTTTCAATTGTCAGACAATGCGGTCCTTTCAGACTTTAATAACGACGAAGACTATCAAACACGCAATTTTTTTAAATAGATCACATGTTTCCGTCAACCACACATTACCGACTATGAACAGAGACACAAAACAAAGATAAAAATCCAGATAGACTCAAAGACTCGTGGAACAATGATCACTGTCGTCGAAGCGTGGTGGAAACACAGACATACATAAATGAATGTCTCTTAGGCCATATATTGATATACCTGTGCCAGTAAGCTCACTGATATGTGCTGATCAGTGATGTCTGATACATATAGCCGCGACACTCTCTGCTGTGAAAGGTGTTATCGTTTGACAACTGCGTCAAGAAAAACTATGCGACGTAGTCCTACTCATATCCCGGCGGCCTCCTGTGATAATGTTGGCAACAGATGTTGAATAACGAGAATCATGTGACATCGTCATAAGCCAATCGCGTGACACGCAAATATTTCGTCGTGAAATCAAGCATACAGCAGGAACAGCAGTATTTATCTACACTCTATGTGGTTCGGTCATCTTTACAACGATTTTATATCGTGTTATTCATGTTGCCAACATAAAAACGCGAGGCCGCCAGGATAGAAAGTAAAATTTTACCGAATCAGATACATCCGTTGTTGTCACATCTCATTATTACCAGCACTTTCACGCGAAACTCTTTTGTACAGAATTTCATGATTCACACAGTCTTACAATTCATTCCAAATTGCTATTCAAGAAGATATTTGTGAAAACTGATACAAATCAATATTCGCACTTATCCAATATCGTTTGCCGGACGAGGTGGCTGAGGGCGCTCGGACGAATAGCTCAACGCTGTTTGTAATAAAAAGCTGAGCGAAATAATCAACGAACAAACAAGAAAGAACATGTACAAAATGGCCGCAAAGCATCGAACAACAACAAAAAAAAAAGAAAGAAAAAATGGATAGGCTGACTGTTTACGGACACAAGGGGAGCGAATTAGAGTACCACTGCACTCAACTTTTTAAAGACGTATGTAGGTTATGTTTTTTAACGTTAACTCACTGCGAACTGTGCAGTTACAGACTTTACTAGATTCCACATTCCTAAGTATGTTCCATTTTGCAATAGCCTAATATTTAAAGAACCAAAGAAATGATAGCCATAGTAAAAATGTTTAAAATGGGTGCATGCATTTGTAATTACTTCGACTGGCACATGGTGAATCTATAGTGTTAACCTAAGATAAATGCATCATCAGATAGGCAGGATTTTGTAAGTTTACACGAGCCAGTAGCAGTCATTTCCATTGTCTGCTGTTTCCAGTTTAATATTCGTTCTTCAACTCTGGTAGGACTACTCGACCGTTACGCTAGCAAGAAAGGACAGGTAGCTCATGGATAGTGTCAGCCTAGCGTCGGCCTTCCTGGTTTACCAACGTGCCAGTTTAGACTACAAACGGAAGCGTCTGCTCACGCTGCTGCTTCAAACTGACGTTCTCAAATATGACAAAAACATCCGTGGAACGTTATGGCCAAGTCCGTGTTAAAAGTCGCTAGGTGCACTGTGTATACAATTTATGTTCTCTAGTTGCTTGATTCAGCATTACTACAGTGTTTGTGATGCCGGAAAAACGTTTTCTCGTCTCTCCTCTCCAAATTCGTGTTTAATTGAAGATTACAAAATGCTATGTCAGTAGTCAGTGTAAGCGATCTCATGATGCGACTTTAATATTCCGTAGGCAGTGGTATAGACATCACGTTATCTTTCTTCAGAAAACCCTCCAGTTGCTTGATATACTAAGATACTGTCAAGGAAAGTGGTACACGTCAGTACATACGTCCATAAGTGATAGTTTGCAGACGACCAACACCAAAACACCTCAACAACTCAGTGAATACCAGTCTATGGTAGGTACAGTTCGACGAAAATATGCTCAGTACTCGAAGTCTAGAAAACTGCAGCCAAAACTGAATGTAGCATATTCATAATTACTAATTTTCGTTATGTATAACGTTTCAGTTTTGAATGTAAACTTTAGAAGTGCAGCATATAGAGACAGTAAACACTTCTCATACAATAAGAAACTGGAGAAATTGCATTACTGTACGTTACTACCGGTACTGAAAGTCGATTTTCCGCTTGTCTAAGTATTTTTATTCTATTTGAATACTTAACTGTAGGTAGCTTAAAAGTACTCATCTAGGCTTATTGGCATCATGATGCATATAGCATGTAACTCATTACGATTGTACTTCAGTAATAATGCAACATGAAACACACGAACCAGGAGTAGGAAGTAAAAGTTTAATAAAGAATGGCGTGAATTAGTGAAGCTGCCCTGATTTCATTAATCATTAAAAGCATTTCAATTATTTTACCTGCAATGTTCAATCCAATTATCAGAAATTTCTTAAACGCTTTAATTATTTAATAAAGCGCCCACATTAAGTGAAAGATTTTCATAACCTATCCATTGGTCACAAATTGTGGCTGCACTGCAAATTTTTGAAGCACAAAAAGAATGAGGGTAGGTACAAATTCACAATAAAAGTGACAACAAACACGTTAGAAAAGAAACCTACACATGAAATGTGATTCCTTCGGCTTTTGCTTTGCTGTCTGAACGATTTGTACGACCAAACACTACACAAGACACCACATTTATGAATAAAAGATCCGAAAACGCGAGACACTTCTATTCATACAAGCTTAGACGTGCACTCTTCTGGTCGCAACAATATGGCGGCCGAATGTTTTCGGTCGGCTTCACAGTCGTGACGTCATGCCCTCTCTTATTTTTACCTCCATGCTACAGCGCTCTAGGTGGCAGCAGTGAGCAACACTGGCCGCCATATTTGAGAACGCCAGTTTGAAGCAGCAGTGTGATCAGACGCTTCTGTTTGTAGTCTAAACTGACGTGTCAGCGGCTATCATAAGTGGCAAATCACGCCCAGTGTAAGTTCGGCGCACAACTACAGCAACTGCCGTGATAAAACTGTTGGAATAGCATACATAAATATACATAACTAGCTTATATGCCCGTGCTTCGCAACGGTTGTTAAAGAAGGTCCTGTGTATATCATGGTTCTTTGGGTTCCGGCCGTAGGTCAGCAAAAACACAATCCTTGTTGGATCTCTCTGTCAATAAACTCAGTTCTCCTAGCCAAGATGTCAAATTTAAGTAGAAGTCATTGTCGAAAACGATGAATGTTGATAAAGTTTTTCATACTAAGAGTGAAATTAATTTAAGTCTGTTCTTCGGAACAATGTAAATTCAATGTTAGGTTGTGTTCGTAAAGTTACACATTGCAACAGCAGCGCCGAAAGCGGCTGGCAAATTACATTTCTGAAAACGATATTGGATGAGTGCGAATATTGATTTGTATCAGTTTTCACAAATATCTTCTTGAATAGGTATTTGGAATGAATTGTAAGACTGTGTGAATCATGAAATTCTGTACAAAAGAGTTTCGCGTGAAAGTGCTGGTCATAATGAGATGTGACAACAACGGATGTATCTGATTCGGTAAAATTTTACTTTCTATCCTGGCGGCCTCGCGTTTTTATGTTGGCAACATGAATAACACGATATAAAATCGTTGGAAAGATGACCGAACCACATAGAGTGTAGATAAATACTGCTGTTCCTGCTGTATGCTTGATTTCACGACAAAATATATGCGTGTCACGCGATTGGCTTATGACGATGTCACATGATTCTCGTTATTCAACATCTGTTGCCAACATTTTTTCCTCTCTCCCTTTTTGTTTTTTCATCCACTCAGCCAACGAAACATATGTAAGAAGCGGTTCGATGTAGTAATTCTACGCACGTGGAGTTCTTAAAACTGAACCGCTCGTACGTGCTTGAATAACGATTTCTAAATTATATAATACGTGAGTTATCCCTTTAATGCATGACTTTTTATTTGAAGCTACAAAAACTACCTCGATTAATGAATAGTGCGTATATACCGAGAAAAATATTTTAAGAAATCCTTAAAATTATTATGCACTATCAACAAACCGTTGATAGCTGGTCAGCTATATAGTTGTTTCATGACGTAGTAAATGACACCATTGTACCTCTTATCTTTCCAGGAAGTTAATTCATAATGCAAATATAGTATGGGACTGAGTACTTTTACATGGCAAAGGGGGAACACTAAAGTAAACGAACGCACATGTTAGGAGTAACATAAAAAATAAAAATAAAAAAAAGTTGAAATGTTCGTAAATCTATCGGACCAAACTGCGTCGTCATCAGTCCGTAGCTTACAAACTACTTAAACCTAGGTAAACTAACCTAAGGACAACACACACGCACCCCCATGCCCCAGGGAGGACTCGAACCTCCGACGGCGAGCAACCGCGCGCTCCGCAGCGAGGCGCGTTAGAGCGCTCGGCTACTCCACCGCGGCCAGTTAACTGTCCAACAGATTCAGTAGGAGAGAGTCGGATAAGTTGACGAAGAGTCCAAGTTTGTATCTGAAATGTCGACTGCGGTTAAGATGACGAATTACGCAGAGGCTAAGTTGGCGAGGTGGTCATCAAAGGTTTTGTTGGCGAGTCATTAAATTCACAGATATTTACTGATGAAGACTAGGCGCCAACACTAACAACAAAAAAGAACACCAGTGAAATTCCACCCAAAACAGATGCTCTACCTGAGATCAGAAAACCCACCTGCAGAATTTGATGCACTACCGGGGCTTTCATCTAACTCTGCAATTTCCTCTATTTTACCTCCGATCTCCACCATTGCCTTCATCTAACCCTACCTCTACTTCTGTTGTAGATCCATTACTCCAAGCAGAACTTAAGAGGTGGATGAGGGCACTGGTAATGCTGAAACTCCACATCCACCTCTGCTTTACGTCCTTACCTCAAACACTTAAAAGAGGTCCTATAAAACGCAAATATCAGTTGCCATCTCTTCACATAACAAGCACATCCGTAAAAATAGCTGCGGAAGAAGAGAGACAAAGACAAGAGGATAAAGAGAAGAAAAAGAAACAGAAAAATTAAAAAAATTAAATGTGAATGCGAATACAGGGGCAAAAGTGAACAAAGGTCCGAAACGTAAACTTGCGTTCGGCGGATATTCTGGAACGAAACAAAGAGAGAGGATCCTAGAATGGACTTCTGCGACTCATCTTCGAACTCAGGCATTGAGATTGCGTACGGCGACAGTCATTGCGATTATGTCGATAAAAAGAGATAGTAAGTATCCTTTGTGATGAAGTTGGAGACTCAATTCTGGAATCAGAGTGGGCTCATACTCAGTGTACGGGCGTATAAATTACAGGGAAGCAAAGGAGAAATGCTATGTTTGCGACTTTTGTGATGGATAGATGACTTTCAATAAAATGTCTGTTTTCAAAATAAAATGTTTTTAATTATCTTACCCATACCCCAAAGTCATCTTAACCTCCTTGTAGGGTTAAGACGACGAATGGTAATATCACTAACAAAAAAGAGGGCCATCTAGAAAAACTCCAGTTTTAGGAAATGTTTAATGGCTTGAATCTAAAGGGGATACATGTAGCAACCATTTTACCGTAAAAAAAGTATTTGATTTCAGTATAAGAGCCAGAAAAATATTAATATGCCTTAATATCGTCATCTTTCTCGTATCGCACCGCGATTTGTAATTTCAAGGATTAGCTACTAGCATATGTAACACTAAATATACAAAAGCAGCTATAAAAATCATCTGAAGATCAAAAGCAGCTGTATATCGATCTAGATAAGAAATCACTATGGTGTAAAAAATGCCAACTGACTCTAAACAATGGGAAGTGTGAATTCGTCCACACGAGTACGAAAAGAAATCCGGTAAACTTTGTTTACAAGATAAATCAATCAAAAGTGAAGGCCGTAAACTCCACAAAATACCTAGGAGTTTTTATGACTTCAGACTTAGGGAGGAGCACGTAGATATCGTGGGAAAGGCGAACCAGAAACTGCGTTTTATTGGCAGAACCCTTAAAAGATGCAACAGAACTACAAAAGAAACTGCATACACTACGCATGTCCGTCCTTTTTTGGAGTATTGCTGCCCAGTGTGGGATCCTTATCAGGTGGGTTTCACGGAGGACATCGAAAGAGTCCAAAGAAGGGCAGCTCGTTTCGTACTGTCACGATACAGGGGAGACAGCGTTACGGAAATGATACAGGATCTGGGATGGGAATCATTACAACAACGGCGCTTATCGCTGCGGCGTGGGCTACTTACGAAACTCAAATCGCCATATTCTCCTCCGAATGCAAAAATATATTGTTGACTCTCACTTATATAGGTAGAAATGATAATGAGAATAAAATACAAGAAATCAGAGCAAAAAAATGACGTGCTACAGACGCGAAATCTAACCGACAGGAAGATGCTGTCATATGCGAATGATTAACTTTTCAGAGCATTCACACAATGTTGGCGCCGGTGGCGACACTTAGAACGTAATGACATGAGGAAAGTTTCCAACCGATTTCTCATACACAAACAGCAGTTGACCGGCGTTGCCTGGTGAAACGTTGTTGTGGTGCCTTGTGTAAGGAGGAGAAATACGTACCATCACGTTTCCGACTTTGATAAAGGTCCGACTGTAGCATTTCGCGATATTGCTGCTCGCGTTGGTGGTGATAAAATGACTGTTAGTAGTATATGGAATCGGTGGGTTCAGGAGGGCAATACGGAACGCCGTGCTGGATCCCAACGGCCTCGTATCACTAGCAGTCGAGATGAAAGGTATGTTATCCGCATGGTTGTAACGGATCGTGCAGCCACGTCTCGATCCCGGAGTCCATAGATGGGGACGTTTCGAAGGCAACAACTATCTGCACCAACAGTTCGACGACGTTTGCAGCAGCATGGACTGTTAGCTCGGAGACCGTGGCTGCGGTTACCGTTGACGCTGCATCATAGACAGGAGCGCCTGAAATGGTGTATTCGTTATCGTCATACTGGCGTATTATCCGGCGTGATGGTATGGAGTGCCATTGGTTACACGTCTCGGTCAACTCTTGTTCGCATCGACGGCACTTTGAACAGTGGCCGTTACATTTCAGATGTGTTACGACCCGTGCCTCTACCCTCCATTCGATCCCTCCGAAACCCCACATCTCAGCAGGATAATGCACGACCGCATGTTGCAGGTCCTGTAGGGGCCTTTCTGGATACGGAAAATGTTCGACTGCTGCCCTGGCCAGCACATTCTCCAGATCTCTCACCAACTGAAAACGTCTGGTCAATGGTGGCCGAGCAACTGGCTCGTCACAATACGCCAGTCACTACTCTTGATGAACTGTGGTATCGTGTTGAAGCTGCATCGGCATCTGTACCTGTACACGCCATCCGAACTGTTTGACTCAATGCCCAGGCGTATCAAGGCCGTTATTACGGCCAGACGTGGTTGTTCTGGGTACTGATTTCTCAGGGTCTATGCACCCAGATTGCGCGAAAATGTAATCACTTGTCAGTTCTAGTATAATATATTTGTTCAATGAATAGCCGTTTATCATCTGCATTTTTTCTAGGTGTAGCAATTTTAATGGCCAGTAGTGTAGTGTAAAGGTGGTTCGATGAACCGTCTGGGAGGCACTCAAATGTGATTTGTAGAGTATCCCATGTAGATGTAGATGGGTTTGTGATATAAGTTTGATCAGTTTGATAGATAATGGGAACAATAGCTAGGAGTTACAATTATGAACAACTTTGACTGGAGAGAACACACAGAAAATATTGTGGGGAAGGCGAACCAAAGGTTACGTTTCATCGGCAGAACGCTTCGAAGATGCACCAGCTCCACCAAAGAGACTGCCTACATCACACTTGTGCGTCCTCTCCTGGAGTACTGTTGCCCAGTGTGGGACCCTCACCAGGTGGGACTGACGGAAGACATTGCGAAGGTTCAGAGAAGGGCAGCTCGTTTTGTTCTATCACGTTACGGGGGGGAAAGCGTCACGGAAATGTTGCAGGAATTGGGGTGGAAATCATTAAAAGAAAGACGTTATTCATTGCGACGTGATCTGTTTGCTAAGTTTTTCAATCACCGACTTTTACTCCTGAATGTCAAAATATTTTGCTAGCACCCACCTACTTAGGGAGACATGACCATCCCAATAAAATAAGAGAAATCAGATCGAAAACGGAACGATTTAGGTGTTCTTTCTTCCCGCGCGCTATTAGAGAATGGAACGTTAGAGAAAGGTTATGAAAGTGGTTAATGAACCCTCTGCCAGGCAATTAAATGTGATTTGCAGAGTATGTATGTAGATGTAGCTGAGCAGTTACACTATGCATTAAAGGGTTAAGCTGTAATGAATCTACTGTCCCTTAACTATTGTTTTGCTTCTATTTGACTAAACGCCCAGGCTGAAGCTCTGAAGACAGGTAAGAGTTGTCAGCTCTCGCACTTGGAAACTAGGGCACGCGCAGCGCTCTGTTGCTGGACGTTAAAGCATTCGGCGCGAGTAACGTTTCTGCCTGCCACTGTACACCGTGCACTGGTGAGAGAGGCAGGGGCGGCTCCTGCGTACGTTTGCAGGTTTGCGCTACCCCCAGGAATAACAATATTCTTAAACTCTATTTACTGTTAGAGATTCTATGAAATGGGAGAAGTAGCGCTTCATTTATCTCTTTCGAAACGCCCGGGCTGTTACGCACCGACCGCTCCCTAGTGGACCGAACTTGGCCGACAGCGGCTGGGTTTGCAGGCGGCCTGCTAACGCAGTCCTGTGAAGTTGGCACCCCTTTTTTGGAAAATGTAAATTTTTTTCAGAGTTCTAGACAGATATGCAATAGTTCTAGAGTTCTCTGTACAAAATTTAAATAGTTCTGCAGAATTTCGTGAAATATCGCAATTCTGAATAGTGGGAGAGCTGTGAAGTTGGCACCCCTTTTTTCAAAAATGTAAATTTTTTTCGGAGTTCTAGGCAGATATGCAATAGTTCTGGAGTTCTCTGTACAAAATTTAAATAGTTCTGTAGAATTTCGCCGAAAAATAGTAAAAATTACCACAAACTTGTTTTTTTTTTTTTTTAGTTTTTTAAAAATAATTATTTGCCTATTAGCGCAAACATAGTTCTGATCACAGTTCTAAATAGCTGTCAAAGAGTTCTACAGGAAATCCTCATAGCGTTTTTCTGTGCAGTTTATACTTTATCAGATCAGTAATGTGGAATTCATTTTCACGTTACTGTAAATTGGCACCATTTTTTCGAGAAATACACATTGTTTTTTGGGGTTCTGTGTACATATACTATAGTTGTAGAGTTCATGTGAATATATCTATGTAATTGCCCGAAAAAAAATTCACAATTTTGAATATCTGATAGGCTGTCTTATTTGTGCCCCTTATTCGAGAAATATACATTTTTTCTTAGGCCTTGACAGATATTCTATCCGCTGCACATTCAATTTGTTGTTTTTACGTCTGAGTGATTACTGCTTATCGTAAACAAGAACTATTTCACATGTCCCTAGAACTCTTGAAAAAGTTTAATTTTTTGAAAAAAACGGGTGCAAATTCTACAGTTGCATGTAAATGGATACTCCATTGTAATTATCTCATAAGGTATAATCTGCACAGAAAAATGCAATTAGGCTTTCCTGTAGAACTCTTTGACAGCTATTTAGAACTGTGATCAGAACTATGTTTGCGCTAATAGGCAAATAATTATTTTTAAAAAACTAAAAAAAAACAAGTTTGTGGTAATTTTTACTATTTTTCGGCGAAATGCTACAGAACTATTTAAATTTTGTACAGAGAACTCCAGAACTATTGCATATCTGCCTAGAACTCCGAAAAAAATTTACATTTTTGAAAAAAGGGGTGCCAACTTCACAGGACTTGCTAACGCCGACCAGGGAGTCTCAGGGGGTGTGCGGGGTGCGGGGGCAGCGCTTGGCAGCAGTGTCCCCCTATAGGCGCCTCCAGTGTATACAGTACACATCGCGGCCGAGACACGGAGACACCCTGTAAGCCGCAGAAACAGAGGCCGAACTCCCACGAAGACAACCGCAGGCGTCCGCCCTACAAACAAATTGGTCTTTTCGTGCCTTCTTACCAGTTCACGTGTAGCTCCGAGTGAATTAACTGTGCGTTGTATCCGTTGTTTAGCGTGTTTGATAGTTAATTTTGAGTCTCAAGGAACAGGTGAAGTAATGAATCACGTAATTTCCTTGCTTTCTGAACCCTTCAATTTACGCAGGTTTGAAGATAAATTATAAATCAGGAGGCTAGGTAGACCGATTCCGAGTTTGACAATTTCACAGACAGTTAAAACGAAAAGTCATCAATTCATTTATTTATTTATTTATTATTATTATTATTATTAATTTTTTTTGAATGCCTCGGGTGTCAGAGCCTTTCACTGTTCGAAACGGATTGAGACAAGGAGACCCCTTGTCTCCAGTGCTATTCAACATTGCTCTGGAAAAGGTACGACGCGAAATTGGCAATGGCAGGGAGATGGAGATCATGGGGTTTGACAGTCTTGGCTTTTGCAGATGACGTGGTGATTGTGGGAGAATCACTTGATCAGATAACATCTGACACCGCTAGATTTATGAAAGAGGCAATCAAAGTGGGATTAGTAGTCAACGACGAGAAAACTAAATATATGATCATCTCACGACGACAAGATTTCCCTAACACCATCAATATTGACGGACATAATTTTGAACGAGTGGAGAAATTTAAGTACCTGGGGTCGATACTATCTAGTAAAAGCGAGATAGAGAAAGATATTCAACAGAGGATTGTTAATGCCAGTCGTGCATATTTTGGACTCAATAATTTATTCAAGTCACGCTTGGTCTCACAAAACAGCAAGATCAAACTATACATGACAGCTGTAAGACCCGTTCTGTTATATGGTTGCGAGACATGGGCAACCTCACAAACACTGGAAGAGCGCATTTGTGCATTCGAGAGGAAAGTGCTCAGAAAGATCTATGGGCCTACATTTAATATAGAAAATGGAAGATGGGAAAGGAGACAAAAAGAGGACCTGTACCAACGTTTTGGAAAAGTAGACGTTGGTAGGTACATCAGAGGGCGACGACTTCAGTGGTTGGGACATGTCATAAGAGCTGGAGAATCTATTCCTAACCGAGCGTTTAACTCTCAGTTGATCGGAAGACGTCCACGAGGTCGTCCAAGTACTAGATGGAAAGATAGGGTGATGAGAACGTTGCAGCAGGTAGAACCAACAGCATCCCTTGAAGATGCGATGGACAGAAGAAAGTGGCTCAACATTTGCAATAGATACCTGCGACTGTGATTGGGACAGTACTCCTTCCTGTGTCACTGATTTTGACAGTGAACTTTATATAGTAATTAATCTTTGTAATATTTCTTTTGCTTTCTGTCATGGGTCTTAATGGCCTGTTATGTACAATAAATGATGATGATGATGATGATGATGATGAATGCCTCGGGTAGATATTGTGTCTGCGGTCGAGTGATTGTTTCTGATCCATATACATCTATGATGACTTAATAGCATTTTTTTCCCCGAATGCGTTGAGCTGCCACAATGGAGAGGCCGAACTTTTTATTGGTAAAAGTGCACTACCATCTTTTCAGGTCACCAGCCGCCACTGGAGAGAGGTATGTCTGGGAAAGGGAGCACGGCAGAGCTCGTGCCAGCGACGCCGAGGCGGCACGTCCGGTGCCGGGGAAAGTCTGCTGAGCGGAGCGGGGAAATTCCACAGGCGAGCAGCCACGGCCTGAGCACCAGAGCTCTGCCCCACCCCACACAGCCGTCTTCCGCAGCGGCTGCCATATTAAGGCGCCTACACGCACTCCGATTCATCGGACGACCATCCAGGTGTCCAACGACCCAACCAATTGGTAGCAGCCTACACACGTTCCGACCAATCGCACGCAGCGCCATCCTGTTCTGGTGTCAGCCTGTCAAACTATTTTTGCTTTCGCGTGTTCGCTGTACAGACGACCTCAGGCATGGGAGTTGGCCGGAAAGCGTTACACACGGCACAATTTGTTGTTGTTGTTGTTGGATTTTTTGAAGGGACTAAACAGCAACGGTTATCGGTCCCTTGTTCCGTTCATTGTGTTAGGTGTTCCTAAGGAAATGCATTAACAGGTCAAAGAGTAAAAATCATTGGGAAATATGAGGAAAGGATACAAGTAAAAACGAAGAAGAAAACACATCACCATTAAATCACATGATAAAAACCAGCTGCGCGAATAAAATCTAAAACACGTTCAACCATAGCGGCATCGTCTCCTAGCATAAAAGAAAGCGCATCTGGCAGATTAAAAGATTGTCGCAAGGCAACTAAAAGTGTGGACCACTGTCAAGGGGCGCCACAGTCACACTGTGGTGCGTCCTCCCACTGAAGAAGGTGCCCATGTGTCAGCCATGTAGGGCCGATTCGTAGGCGACAGAGAACAACAGATTCCCTACGAGACGACCGCAGTGAGGACTTCCATGCGACCGTAGAGAGCTTCACTGCACGAAGCTTGTTAGTTTGAGCAGACGTAGCCCACTCGGAATCCCACAGGCCAAGGATCCTCCAATGGAACTCCAGTCGGAGATCGCTCTCTGGAAGAACAATAGCCAATGGACCGGAGGAAGTAGCCTGCTTAGCCATTGATCCACACGTTCGTTTCCAGGAATGCCAATGTGGCCTAAGGTCCAAACAAAGACCACATAGCGACCAGACCGAACAAGCCTGGAAACAGACTCCTGTACGGATTGCACCAAAGGGTGTTTCGGGAAATATCTGGCGAGGGCTTGCAAGCCACTAAGGGAGTCAGAACAGATGACCAGAGACTCCCCAGGACACCCTCTGAGGTGTTCAAGTGCCCGATAGATGGCAACCAGTGCCGCAGTGAACACGCTACTTCCACAAGGCAGTGAATGCTGTTCGGTATGATCACCATGGACGTATGCACAGCCAGTACGGCCGTCGACCACGGAACCATCCGTGTACACGACTTCCGCGCCACAGAACGACTCTAAAACCGCCTGAAACTGGCGACGGAGACTCAGTGGCGCTACAGACGCTTTCGAGACATGAGCCAAGTCCAGCCGAAGCAGGAGGGACTCAAGAGACAGATACAACCGATCGGCTAACAACGAAAGTTGGTCGGGTAGCGCCTAAAACCGCCCAATTTATCGAGTGACCAACGAATTGGCCCAATAAATCGCATCGTGTGTAGCGCCCTTTCTCCAAGCCAGCAGTGGGCTCTAGTCAAACCCTGAGGCCCTGATCACACGCGGATATGAGAACCAGCTGTCCACCCACCTGACAATCACCAGACTACCAGACTGTACCAACCTTATACCGAAATCGCTTGGTTTCGCTATGTATACGTTTGTTGTGTGGAGTCTTGGAAGAGAGGAACTAGATCATTTTCTTCAACACCTCAACGGTGTATATTATAGAATTCAGTGCGCCTCAGTTGCACAGACTACAAATCCAAAGGTCGCGGGTTCGATCCCCGCCAAGTACTAGGATTTTTATCTGTCACTTCTTTCACCTCTGGCAGTGTTGCTCATGTGAAAAATACCGAGTAACACCGTGGTTCGGAACCCACGTTAAACTGTAGGTCCCCCTATAACTGGCTGGGTAAGTCCGTTCGAAGGTCAGAGGAAGGCAACGGCATACCACCTCCAAACAGTACCGTGCCTAGTAAAGCACTGTGGTGTTCAATCCTATCTTCAGATTGTTGACTGCTTTACCTTTTACCAGTTTACCTTGGAGAAGGAGGCAGACGGAAAACAGATTTTTCTTGGAGCGTCTGTATTCAAAAAGGGAAATGGCAGTTGGGCCATACAGTTTATCGGAAGCCCACACACACAGACAGTTGTCTGCACCGGGATTCAAACCACCACCCACAGCAAAAGCGGGGTACTGTAAAGACGTTGGCGGACAGAGCAAGGAACATCTGCCAACCGGAATTACGCGTCGCAGAATTGAAACACCTGAGTAATGCTTCACTTAAGAACGGCTGTTCGTCCACAGAGATAAGGAGAGCGTCGAGACCAACACGTAGAGTTGAACACGATGAAAGGGTTCCTGAGAAATCCAAAGTCTTCCTGCCTTTTATTAAGGACGTCACCGACCGCATCGGTAAAATTTTGACGAAACGGAATGTTGCCGTTATTTACAGACCTACTCGGAAGATACAGGATCACCTGAAATCGGCAAAGGATGCTCGCAAACCGTTGGAAAAGGCAGGAATTTATAGGATTCCATGTAGCTGTGGACACGTATACGTGGGTACCACAAAAAGAACAGTCAAAAAACCACTAGATGAGCACAAGGGGATCTGTAGAAGGGGAGAGATTGACAGATCACATGATGCTGAACATGTTTTTCAACTAGGGGATCACCTTATTCAATTTGATAAGACTCGGGTTTTAGCAGCCACAAATGGATACCACGAAAGACTCTACAGAGACGCTATAGATATTGTAAAACACCGCAGTAATTTCAATATGATGAAGGAGGGCGTGAAACTAAATGAAATCTGGATTCCGGTTTTGAAGAAGAAATGTAAGTCTTCCACCGTGGGACGATATTAACGGACGGAGGCAATCAGCAACGACGAATTGCGCGCGCATGTCAAAAACATGTGACGTCACACCTCTGCCCTCGTAAACGCAGTTTGGCTTCAGTCAGCAGCGAGCCAGGGTGTGCATCGGACATTCAAAAGTGCCACGATCCTCCTTGAAAATACCCTTCACAGTCGGGGACGAAACGTTGGGTTTCCATAATAAATCCACAAGACCACGGCATAATAGCCCGAAAATTTTTAGTAATTTTGACCATTCCGGCCGTGAAGGTTTACATTTTACAACCTTATACCGTCCATATTGGACTGTCGTCAGGAACTGCGAGTGTTAGTAACAATGAAAGTTAAAACAAAACAAAAGAAGAAAAAAAAGAAAGAAAAGAAAGAAAGAAAGAAAAAAAAGCTGTTGTCTGCATAAGTCACTTTTTATTTCTCCCATGACGCGTTTCGAGAGTTTACACTGTTATCTTCAGGTGGAACAATGGTTTATATTACCTTGATACTTCCACGATCCAACTAGTTCTAAAATGTTCAAATGTTCAAATGTTTGTAGACCTTAACGGACATAACTACGGGGTCATCAGTCCCTGAACTTATGAACTACCTTATAACTAAGGACGGCAAAAATATCCATGTCCGAGGGGGGAGATTCGAACCCCCGACCGTAGTGGCCGTGCAGACCGTGACTGGAGCGCCGCACACCGCTTGGCCACCGCGGCCGGCCAGCTAATTCTAATTTTGGGGTTTCATTTCGCAAAAAAACCACGCATACAAACTCATGTTGATGTAGGTAGTTACAAAGATTATAAATTTAAGTATTCATTTGGTTACTTGCAATTACTTGCAGTGTATATCTGTAATTTTTCACAAACTCACATTTCAGTAAAACTACACACACTGGGCATGAGCCAAAACATAATCAAACCAAAGATTACCACTCTACAGATATAGTGCCTTGTCTCAAAAATCATATAACTATGTAAACATTGTGCGCTATGTCAATTTCTTTAACACGGAGTACTAATAAGGCTATGGATGTAAAATCAGTGGTGTTTGAGGCACAGATAGAAAAACAAAATAAAGCATCTAAAATAAATACTATATACATTCATTGTTAGGTAATGTGTTTATGAGATCGTATTGTTAGCGTCACTTGGAAGGAAGAAAGTGGAATAGCTTCAAGCTACATCACCCACTTTCTTCCTTCCTGGGAAAGAGAAAAACATTGAAGCCATTCATTTAGGACAGGAAGGGAAAGATTTGAACTAAAACGTCTCGCTTTTTCTGACAATACTGCAGAAATTTCTGAAGACAAAACTGATGCAAAAGCATTATATAGACACTTCACAAAACTGCACCTAAAACCGGTTTACAAAATAACATCGTATGATAAAACGGAATACATTCAACATAAACACAACAGAAAGAAATTATTAACGTTACCCGAAACTGTAGATTTTTAAGGCGATCGCGTAGTTTTATATTCTTCAAATGACACGGCAAGGTCGCGAATTAATAATTTGTTAATGACGCCCGGATTCGGAGGACTGTGCCACCATGATCTGGCCATATACATTTTATAAGCTGGTCATATTATCTTATTTAAAAAATTGAGATAAAATAACAAGTACAACGTAGTACTTAGTCATATAAAAATAGCTAAGTTGAAACATGATAAGATCTTGTAAGCTGTCATGTTTTCACATATGTTTTTTATATGATGACTAAGTGCTACGTTGCACTTATTTTATCACAATTTTTTTTAAAATGATAATATGACCAGCTTATAAAATGTATATGGCCGCATCATGGTGGCACAGTCCTCCGAATCCGGGCGTCATTAACAAATTATTAATTCGCGATCTTACCGAGCCATTTGAAGAATATAAAACAGAGAGAATTAGCTACTGACACAACTTGGAAAGATTAAAGGAGTAGGTAAGTTTAAGTATTTGGGGGAATGGATAGATACTAATAGACTGGATAATACCAGAAATAAAACCGGTATAATAAAAGATTCGTGTTGTTCCAAGCAAAAATTAAACACTGCTCGACAGTAATTAAACCTGAAGCGCTTCATGCATCTGAATGCGAAAGGATGAGTGAAAAAGGGGGAACAAAAATAACTACAAAAGAAAATTTTCAGAAAATTTTTAGAACCACAAAAGAACAAAGATAACAACTGGATGAAACGGAGAAATGAAGATTTATACAGACACACACAAAGTATCACAGATACAATAAGAAAGTGGCTATTAAAGTTTTGCGGACACACTTATAGAATAAATGGCAACAGGTTGACAAAGAAAATTTTCAATTTTATTTCCAAATTGAAGAACATTACGGGGTTGCTGGAAGAGCCAAAAGGGGATTTGAGAAATCTTAAGGTCACAGAAGACATCATACGAGACAGAGAAAATTTCAGGGTACAGATCAATTCTGCAATTGGCCGATTTAACTACAGAAACTAGAACCCCACTACGGTCGGGGGTTCGAATCCCTCATCGGGCATGGATATTTGTGCCGTCCTAGTTCGTAAGTAGTTTGTAAGTTTAGGGACTGATGACCCCGTAGTTAAGTCCCATGGACTATACAAACATTTGAACATTTTGAAACTAGAACCTAGTAGGGTGATGTCAATTGAAGTGAGGCAAGCAATCAGCCAATGCATGAAGAAGTTCTGGGAAGATGAGAAGAAAAAGATTGTGCCGTTGTCTTCGATTCTAAGCGGTCTATAATTGGCCAAATTCTCTAAAAAAAACAAAAACAAAAAAAAAACAACGGTGTGCACGGCCACTACGGTCGGGTGTTCGAATCCCCCATCGGGCATGGATATTTGTGCCGTCCTAGTTCGTAAGTAGTTCATAAGTAGTTTGTAAGTTTAGGGACTGATGACCCCGTAGTTAAGTCCCATAAGACTTACAAACATTTGAACATTTATTTTGCACTATCGTGCACCTCGCTGCGGAGCGAGCGGTTGCTCGCCGTGGAGGTTCGAGTCCTCCCTGGGGCATGGGCACAGAACAGGGAGTATACAGAAAGGAAACTCCCGCTGCAGTCTGTCGTCCAAAATTTAGTGCGCATGCGCGGAATCGGCCATCTTGAAAAGCAGTAAACGTGTGGTCACTCCCTACTCTCTGGCGTGGTAATGCGCCGTCTTTGTTTGCTAATTGCGTATTTTAACTGCCTGAATCGCATAAAAGTAAACAAGTATTTGGTGCAGTGCAGTGCAGTGAAAAGAAAGATCTGTGTGTCAGTAGTTGGAGCTGTTCCGTTTTCATTACGAGCAGCAATAAAAGAAAAGGCGGCCGATGGTGTTCAGCACCTAATTGCCGCAATAATTCTCATACAAATAAGGATATAAGTTTATTTACCTTCCCGAAAGATGCTGAGCAGTAAGAGAACGTCGCTATATGAGTAGTGAAAGTCAAATGTTATCAGTTTCGAATGAAAGCAATGTGTGCATAATTATTAAAAGTAGCCTTGCTTCTTCTCTTGGCGATAACTCTCGCTGTTGCTTTTGCAGTTCAACAGCATCGAAATGTTGAAGTACATTTATATTTTATAAGTTTAACGCTGCAGGGAATAATTTAAAATGAATTACAACGAATAGTGCGTCAGTAGGCAGGTAAAATTTTACTTACGGCATTGGAGGCGTAGTGTGCTACTGTTGGCAACGAATGCTCTTCGGATACTCAAACAAATAGATTAAGGGGAATAATTATTTTATGCTGTTCCTGCTCTGTGGTTGACAGATTCCTCTATATATCCCCTTCTCCGATCAGTAAATTAATGATACTCCTAAAGCAAATACAACTTTTATATATGCCCAGACGTCATTAGTTCTGTGTAATCACGTTGTATTGCTAATTCTGACTCAATATATTTTGTGCGAATTTATTTGTGTCAAATAAAACCTGGCAGTTGTAAAGTCACTTTCTTGTATATAACTAATTTCTCAAAAATAACTCCGCGTTATTTGGGATTTTTCTAGAGATAAGCACCAAATAAAACGATCATTGATTCCACCGTACATTTTCGTAGTTGTATTAAAATGTAGGCCTATTTTTTTCGTTGGATTACAATTGGGTGCAAGAAGAGGGCGTAAAATAGATGAGAGCATAATGAAAAGCCGTTTCGTTTCGTAAAAGTCGGAGAGATTAGGTGCAGTTCGTAAAAAGTCCATTTCCAGCCAAAGTACTAAGTGGCTATAGTTCCGCGTTTACTGCTTTTCAATATGGCGTCGAGCGCAACGCTTGGTAACATACAGATCAAAGACGCCGCCCCCAGCTTTCCCTTCTGTATGCTCCCTGTTCTGTGTCATGGGTGTGTGTGTGTGTGTGTGTGTGTGTGTGTGTGTGTGTGTGTGTGTGTTTGTCCGTGGGTTAGTTTACCTAGGTGTAAGTAGTTTGTAAGCTACGGACTGATGACCACGCAGTTTGGTCCGATAGGTTACAGACACTACAGTTGTGTGCCCAGTGTTAATTATTGAGTTGGCTGCAGAGGACGCAGCCACGACTGTCTCCGCGGCGTACACAAGGCCGCCGATCACGGCGAGACTTCAGTGTCCAGCGAGACTCGGCAGCATCCGTATGACCGGGAGATGGCGGCCAGGTGGTCCGCAGAAATATTCTGTCTAGGTGACTCTACGATCCGGCTGCAAATCCGACATCAATAGCAACAATCCATACGTCGGAAACTCTACGTAATCATATAATACCGTTTGTTCTCCAACACAAATAATCGGTCAAATATGTGACCTCATAAGCCGTTGACACTTGGAGAGAGTATCTGAACATGTACATGTATGTATCGAGAGGTCATGGTTATGGGAGGGTAGGGGGGAGGGGGCACATGGCTATTGCGAGAGTCTGAAGAACAGTAGGGTACCTGTTCAAAATGTTCAAATGCTTGTTAAGCTTAAGGGACTTAACTACGGGGGTCATCAGTCCCTAAACTCACAAACTACTTATGAACTACTTACGAACTAGAACGGCACAAATATCCATGCCCGAGGGGGGATTCGAACCCCCGACCTTAGTGGCCGTGCAGACCGTGACTGGAGCGCCACAGTCCCCTCGGCCACCGCGGCCGGCAGGGTACCTGTAACTGGCTATTATCGACATGAATGTGGCAGGAATATTCAGAAGGTGGCATTCTGGGTGGCGACGCTCCGCAGTGCTCCACCAGTGGTTAGGAAGGTTGTGAGTCGACGGCTTCTCGGGTGCCTCACCAGTGGACTAGACCAGACAGTGAGTGGCACTAGTGACGGGAATCAGTGCCGGCTAACTCAATGAGAGCGAGCGCCTACTGGGTAAGCGGCAGTACGTGCCGTCTGTGCGGGCCAGCTGGACTGCTCCCAACACTACCTGCCGAGGAACCGCAGCTGATGCGCCCACACTGCCTGCAAGCAAGCAGCCTCTATCTGCCAGCACACAGCTTACAGTTAAGGCTGCCGATATTCTGAAATATATAAACCAGAGCGTCCGCATGTTTGTATGTGTTGCATACTCTGACGATACTGCCGGCCCTCTCATCTCAATGTTATCGTACGATACCGTCTACGTGAAGAATTAAAAACATTGCGTTTTGCCGACGACATAGTAATTCTGTCATCTACAGCAAAGGACCTGGAAGAGCAATTGAACGGAATGGACAGTGTGCTGAAAGGGGCATATAAGATGAACATTAACAAGGGTAAAACTAGGGTAATGGAGTGCAGTGTAAGAAAATCAGGTGATGCTGAAGGAATTAGTTTGGGAAAAGAAGCAATAAAGGAGGTAGATGAGTTTTGTTACTTGGGCAGTAAAATAACAAATGACGGTCGCAGTTCAGAGGATATAAAATACAGAATGGCAATGGGTAGAAAAGCGTTCTTGAAAAAGAGAAATTTGTTGACATCGAATACTGATTTAAGCCTAAGGAAGTCCTTTCTGAAGGCATTTGTATGGAGTGTTGCCTTGTATGGGAGTGAGACATGGACGATAAACAGTGCGGACAGGAAGAGGATAGAGGCTTTTGAAATGTGGTGCTACAGAAGAATGCTGCAGATTAGGTGGGTGGATCGCGTAACTAATGAAGAGGTACTGAACAGAATTGGGGAGAAAAGAAATTTCTCGCATACCTTGACTAAAAGAAGGGATAGATTGGTAGGGCACATTCTTAGACATCAGGGAATTGTGAATTTAGCGTTGGAGGGAATTCTGTGGGTTAAAAACCGCAGAGGAAGACCAAGAGATGGATACAGTAAGCAGATTCAGACAGATGTAGGTTGCCGTTCTTATGTGGAGATGAAGAGGCTTGCTCAGGATAGGGTATTGTGGAGAGCTGCATGAAACCAGTCTCCGGACTGATGACCTCAACAACAACAACAACAACAACAACAACCGTCTGCGTCGGACCCGGAATCGTGTGGTGTAATAGTGATATATGTTGCATGTGAAGTTAGTTACAAACGAAATAGCCAGCCTAGGAATCAGTGTAGGACAGAGTGTCGGTGGTACTGTGATCAAAACAAGTGATAGATTTCATTAATTAAGAGATTCGTTTAGATGCTTTCCAGACAGTTCTATAAACAATAGTTTTGTCATTGCACATTATTTCAAGAACTAGATACACGAATTTTCGAAACTTTTTGCTAATGAAAATAAATAGCATTGTATATATGTTAGGCTCATAAACAAGTTATGTTGACCAGCTAATTGTGTTAATTAATGTTATGGTCGAGATGTCATTATTGTAATTCAAATCAAATGTTTGCAGATGCATCGGACCAAACTGCGTGGTCATCAGTCCACAGCTTACAAACTACTTAAGCCTAGGTAGCTGGCCGCGGTGGCCGAGGGGACTGAGGCGCTCCAGTCACGGTCAGCACGGCCACTACGGTCGGGGGTTCGAATCCCCCCCTCGGGCATGGATATTTGTGCCGTCCTTAGGATTAGTTAGTTCATAAGTAGTTTGTAAGTTTAGGGACTGATGACCCCGTAGTTAAGACCCATAAGCTATACAAATATTTGATTTGAAACCTAGGTAAACTAACCTACGGACACACACACACACACACACACACACACACACACACACACACACACACAGCCATGCCCCAGGGAGGACTCGAACCTCCACGGCGAGCAACCGCGCGCTCCGCAGCGAGACGCTTTAGACCACTCGGCTACTCCACCGAGGCTTATTGTAATTCTATATGTTGACTGACGTGAGATTTTGAGCTTATTTTCAGAATTGCTAAGATATTTGATAGTTCAGTATATGTCAGAAACATGTATGAAGTACTCGTTAACTAATTAATTGACATTTGACATTGCGCTTTGTTGTAATAGAAGAAGGTCTGAGTTTTCAACTTAAAGATATGCGGCATCTAAAATTATTGTATGTATAGTTTTCATTATATGTTGTGATATACATGAAATGTTTTACTGTTGTGTTTGGTAAATGTAAATGAGAATATTCAATTGTTATGAACAATGGATAATGTAATGCCATTATTATCGATGTTATATATTTGCCTCATCGCCTTGCGTGGGGCAGTTCGAGTTTTAGTCGTTTGTCAATTGCTCTGGAATTTATGTCAGTCTGTGTTGTTGTGGTGATTTGTGTACGCAAGTATGAAGCTGTAATGTTTTGGTGGAGAAGCAGTTTGATTGGAAATTAAAGAAGAAGTGAAAAATTGTACCTATGAGTATTTATTTCTACCACAACTCCCCAGGAGAATAATGTTACAGAGAGCACAACCCCATACATCGTAATGTTGAAAAGCAAAGTATCCTGTTTGGAAGTAGAATGAACTGTAATTACTAAACAATCAAGAAATCCATTTCAATACATATCTAAAGTTTTGTTCCAATCTTTATGAAATTCTGTATACGTAAGCTTCAATCCATGAGGACGGTCGCCGTAAGTGTAAGAATCACACACGATATATAGTTCACGAGATATGACGTCATAAACAATGAGATGCGCGAAAAACTGCTGCATTTTGCGACAATGCTGCTCATTTTCTCCTAAACCATTGAACCGATTTCAACCAAATTTGGTGCACACATTCTTTACCGTGAGCTAACAATTGCTGCATGGTTATGAATCACATACGGCACATGGTTCATAAGATATTACGTCATAACCAATAGAAATCGCAACAAATGCCATATAATGCGGCGAGACTTTCGAAATACACTGTATGAGAATGACAGTACTTAGCGACTTGTAACAAACTTTGAAATTATGTTTAAACCTTTATTAAACTTTTTTCGCTGGCAACCATTGTAAAATGATGAAAGGAAAAAAGTTTCTCGCTTGCTACTTTTCCGCTGTTTATGGAGTAAAACTATGTCTCTCGGTACGACGTTACAATTTATAATATGAACACTACCAATTGTAGCGACAGGAAATTTTACAGACAGTATACACATATATAAAACTTCCTGGCAGATTAAAATTGTGTGCCGGAACCGGGACTCGAACCTGGGTCCTTTGCCTTTCGCGGGCAAGCGCTCAACCGACTGAGCTACCCCGACACGACTCACGATGCCGCCTCACAACTTTACTTCCGCCAGTACCTCGCCTCCTACTTTCCAAACTTCTTCTACACATATATAGTTGAATGTAACTTTTAAATTGTATCACAGTATGATAAGTACTTCATGAGATATGAGCACATAAGCAGTAACGTTCATGGAAAACCACCCCACACGCACCAAGTTTTAATCTATTATTTCGTTACTACTGATTGTATTCCCAAGAGTTTTTAGAGACATACGGCACTTATACAAATAGATGCATACCTGTAAAATGGGAGGAATAAATAAATAAATACCCGAGCAGCGCCGGCTTTTCAGCTAGTTTTTAAATATATCTATCTCGAAAACTACTTCATTGTTTAAGCTGAAACTCACGAGGAATGAAGTTTATACATAGAAGACGTCAGCTAAGAAAGGATTTTGCGATAGGGCCGGTAGTTCAGGAGATATGACGTCAAATAGAACGAAAACTTCCCCCTCTTGCGGCCACTATTTGAGAAGGAGAGCACTTAGCGACTTGCAACAAACTTCAAACGTAATTTCAAACCTTTGGGAAATTTCTTCTCGCTGACAATCCCAGCAAAATGATGAAAGGAGAAAAGTTTGTCGCATACTACTTTTTCGGCATTCATGCATTAAAATTACAGCATTTGGCCTCACGTTACAATATATTACTCTTACACTATTAATTGTATTCGTGAGAAATGTTACAGACAGTATACATCAATACCACTGAACGTACTTTATCATAGTACGACACACAGATCATGATATATTGTGTCATGGCCGATTAGGTACATGAAAAACCGCCTCATCATGCATGACGTTTTGATTTATTACGTCTTTCGTACTAACCCTATTCGCGACGTATTTTGCAGACATTTAAGCACATACACCACTGCATGGACCTTCGAAATAATATCGCATTACGAGATACAGTTCAGGGTCTATGACGTCAAAGACAATGAAATGCATGAAAATTCTCCCTAATAAGCATGAGGTTGTGATTTACTACGTCTCTACTACAAACTCCATTTGCATTACATTTCGCAGGCAGTTTCCTAATATTCCACTCTACGAACCAGGTAAATAATGTTTTTGTAGGACATATAATTCAGGTGTTTCATCTCATAAGCGTGACATCCGTAAATAGGTACTGCATTATGTCTGACATTTTGTTAACTCTACATTACTCTCTTTGCAGCACATTCCGCGAACAAAATCCAACCAGCAACCAATCAATCACACGCACTTTTTATTCGCTGCCTGAGCACCACAGACCTGCACTAACACCCCATGGGTCTCCGTAGCCGTTTTGCGTAATTTAAAAGTTGTAGAATTTTGGAACACGTATTATGTTCGGCAATAATGACATTTCTGGAGACTACAAATCTGCTCTCTAGGAATCAGCATGGGTTTCGAAAAAGGCGTTCGTGTGAAACCCAGCTCGCGCTATTCGTCCACGAGACTCACAGGGCCATAGACACGGGTTCTCAGGTAGATGCTGTGTTTCTCGACTTCCGCAAGGCGTTTGATACAGTTCCCCACAATCGTTTAATGAACAAAGTAAGAGCATATGGTCTACCAAACCAGTTCTATGATTGGATTGAGGAGTTCCTAGATAACAGAATGCAGCATGCCATTCTAAATGGACAGACGTCTTCCGAAGTAGGAGTGATGTCAGGTGTGCCATAGGGGAGTGTCGAGGGTCCGTTGCTGTTCACGATATATATGACCTTGCGGATAACATCGGATGTTCACTGAGGCCTTTTGCAGATGACGCTGTAGTATATAGAGAGGTTGTAACAATGGAAAATTGTATCGAAATGCAGGAGGATCTGCATGGAATTGACGCATCGTGCAGAGAATGGCAACTGAATCTCGATGTAGACGAGTGTAATGTGTTCAGAATACATAGAAAGAAAGATCCTTTATCATTTAGGTACATTATAGCAGGTCAGCAACTGGAAGCAGTTAATTTCATAAATTATCTGGAAGTAGGCATTAGGAGTAATTTAAAATGGAACGACCATATAAAATCAATTGTCGGTAAAGCAGATGCCAGACGACTTGCTTTCATTGGAAGAATCCCAAGGAAATATAGTCCGAGAACAAAGGAAGTAGGTTACAGTACACTTGTTCGCCCACAGCTTGAATACTGCTCGCTGGTGTGGGATCCGTACCGTATGGGGTTTGATAGAGGAGGTAGAGAAGATCCAACGGAGAGCAGAGCGCTTCGTTACAGGATCATTTGGTAATCGAGAAAGCGTTACGGAGATGATCGATAAACTCCAGTGGAAGACTCTGCAGGAGAGACGCTCTGTCGCTCGGTACGGGCTTTTGTCCAAGTTTCGAGAACGTGCCTTTTGTTGTTATGGTCTTCAGTCCGGAGACTGGTTTGATGCAGCTCTCCACCCTACTCTATCCTGAGCAAGCCTTTTCATCTCCACATAAGAACGGCAACCCACATCCACTTGAATCTGCTTACTATACGCGTCTCTTTGTCTCCCTCTGCGATTTTTACCCGACATTTCCCTCCAATGCTAAATTTACGATTCCTCGATGTCTAAGAATGTGTCCTAGCAAGCGATCCCTTCTTTTAGTCAGGGTATGCCAAAAATTCCTTTTCTCACCAAGTCTGGTGACATTTGATATGCGATCTACCCACCTAATCTTCAGCATTCTTCTGTAGCATCACATTTCAAAAGCCTCTATCCTCTTCCTGTCCGCACTGCTTATCGTCCATGTTTAACTCCCGTACAAGGCAATAATCCACACAAATGCCTTTAGAAAGGACTTCCTTACACTTAAATTAATATTCGACGTTAGCAAATTTCTTTTTCAAAAATGCTTTTCTACCTATTGCCATTCTGCATTTTATATCCTCTGTACTGCGACCATCATTTGTTATTTTACTACCCAAGTAACGAAACTCATCTACCACCATCATTGTTTCGTTACCTAATCTAATTCCTTCAGCATCGCCTGATTTTCTAAGACCGCATTCCATTATTTTTGTTTTGCTCTTGCTAATGTTCATTTTATACGCTCTCTTCAACACACTGTCCATTCCATTCAACTGCTCTTCCAGGTCCTTTGCTGTCTCTGACAGAATTACAATGTCATCAGCAAAACACAATGTTTTTATTTCTTCCCCCTGTACTTTAATCCCTATTCCAAATTTTTCCTTACTTTCCTTCACCGCCTGCTCGATGTACAAATTGAATAGCATCGGAGAAGGCTACAACCCTTTCTTACACTCTTCCCGACTGATGCTTCCCTTTCATGCCCTTCGAGTCTAATAACTGCGGTCTGGCTTTTGTACAAGTTGTGAATAATTCTCCTTTCCCTGTATTTTACCCCTGCTGACTGCAGAATTTGAAAGAGTGTATTCCAGTCAACATTGTCGAAAGCTTTCTTCAAATCTACAAAAGCTAAAAATGTAGGTTTGCGTTTCCTTAATCTATCTTCTAAGATAAGAAAGGTGCCTTTACCGAAGAGTATAGCAGTATGTTGCACTCTCCTACGAACATCTCGCGAAGAGATCATGAGGATAAAATCAGAGAGATTAGAGCCCACACAGAGGCATACCGACAATCTTTGTTTCCGCGAACAATATCAGACTGGAATAGGAGGGAGAACCGATAGTGGTGCTCAAGGTACCCTCCGCCACACCCCTATCGGGTGGCTTGCGGAGTATGGATGTGGATGTAGATGTAGAGAAAGTTGCTCCATTTTGCGCTCTGCGTTGCAAGGGGGAAGAGGTCCCAGAATGAGCCTCTTACCTGGGTCGCCGCTTCACTTCCCTCAATTGTATGCGCGGTTTCTAAAATACGTGATCATTCACAGACCTTTCCAGACGCAACATGTACACAAAATATAGGTATACAAGATTTATATAAATAAAACGCTCCAGTTACTTGTTCTTAATGCTCAGCATTACGCGTTTCCAAAAACAGAACAACACAAATAGAGACATAAAACTAAATACAAATATGTTACAAAAAGCGTCTGAAGATGGGAATAAATTGTCGAAACGCATAATGCTTAGCATTAAAAACAAGTAACTGGTGCGTTTTCTTCATATAAATTGTGAACAACACGTTTACAGTCTTTCAAAAATCTGATGTATGTAATTAAGACGTGTACAAGAATTTCTCTGTTAAATATAGAGGATCTCCTGTCGTTGGTGGTGATTAAATTTTAAATGTCACCACGACTACGACTACATGAACTGTCCGCTATCTACTGGAGGGTGCGTAGTGGAGGGTAGTTTGCATCGCTATTAGCCACATCCGTTTCTTTTCCACTCCCGAATAGAGCTACGGCAGAACGAATGCCTGTATTCCTCTGGACAAGCTCCAGCATCTCTCATCTCATCTTTCTGAACTCTACCCAAATTGTAAGCTGCGGCAGCAAAATTCTTCTGCCGTCAATTTCAGATGTCGGTTGTCTAAACATCCTCACTAGTGTACCGCGGCAAGCAAGTCCCTTTCGCTCCAGGTATTCGCGTTTGGGGTCACGAAGCGTCTCCAAACTATCGCCTGACCTTTCCAACTGGCCACTTTATTTACGCACTGATGGTGGTGTTGTGGTCTTCAGTCCGCAGACTGGTTTGACGCAGCTCTCCACGCTACCCTGTCCTGTTCAAGTCTCTTCATCTGAGAATACGTTCGACAACCTACATCCTTTTGAATCTACTTACTGTATTCGTCCCTCGGTCTCCCTCTACGATTTTTACCCCGCACACTTCCTTCTAATGCCAAGCTGACAATTCCTTGATGTCTCAGAATGTGTCCCACCAATCTATCCCTTCTCTTAGTGAGTATGTCCTAGAAACTCCTTTTCTCCCCAATTCTGTTGACCACCTCCACATTAGTTACGTGATCTACCCATCTAATTTTCATCATTCGTCTGTAGAACCATATTTCGTAAGCGTCTATCATCTTTTTGTCTGAACTCCTTATCGTCCAAGTTTCACTCACATACAACGCTACACTCCAGACAAACGCTTTCAGAAAGCTAATATTCGGTGTCAACAAATTTCGCCTCTTCAGAAACGCTTCTCTTCCCATAGCCATTCTGCATTTTATATCTTCTTTACTTCGGCCATCAGAAGTTATCTTGCTACCGAAGTAACAAAACTCATCTATTACTTTTATTACCTCATTACCTAATCTAATTCCTTCAGCATCGCCTGATTTTCTGATACTACATTCCATTATCGTTTTATTACTCTTGTTAATGGTCATTTGGTATCTTCCTTTCAAGACAGTGTCCATTCCATTTAACTGCTCTTCCAGGTCTTTTGCTATCTCTGTCAGAGTTACTATGTCGTCAGCAAACCGCAAGGTTTTTATTCCCTCTCTGTGGTCTTTAAATCCATCTCCTTTCATTCCTTCGTGGATTGCTGAGTTATAGATTAAACAACATTGGGGAAAGGCTACAACCCTGTCTCACTCCCTTCCCAACCACTGCGACCCTTTCTATGACCTTTTACTCTAATAATTGCTGTCTTGTTTTTGTACGAGTTGAATATAACTCTTCTATCCCTATGTTTCACCCCTGTTACCTTCAGAATTTGAAATAGTGTATTCCACTCAACATTCTCTAAAGCTTTCTCGAAATGCACAAATGCTAAAAACATTGGTTTCCGGTTCCTTAAGTATCTTATAAGATAAGTTTTAATGTATTGCCTTTCTTCATTTCTTCTAAATCCAAAATGATCTTCCGCAAGGTCGGATTCCACCAGTTTTTCCATTCGTCTGTAAATAATTCGTGTTACTATTTTGCAACCATGAATTGTTAAACTAATAGTTCTGTAATTTTGACATTTGTCTGCTTTGCTTTCTTCGGAATTGGAATCACTATATTCTTCTTTAAGTCTGAGGGTGTTTCCCCTGCCTCATACATCTTGCATTTCTTCATCATTGGCTCTCCTAAATAGCAGTTCAGGCGGGACATGGTCTACTCTAGCGGTGTTGTTTCTGCTTAGATCTTTCAGTGTTCTGTCAAATTCTTCTCGCAGTATCGTATCTCCTATCTCAGCTTCCTCGACTTTGTCTTCCATTTCTAGAATACTGCCTTCAAGTTTATTTCCTTTGTACAGGCCCTCTATATATTCCTTCCACCATTCAGCTTTCCCTTCTTTCCTTGGCACAGGTTTTCCATCCGAGTTCTTCATATTCATAGCGTTGCTTTTCTTGTCTCCAAATCTCTCTTATTTTCCTGTAGGCCGTAACTATCTTTCCCCTAGTTATGCATTCTTCTACGGTTCTGCATTTGTCCTCTAGCCACTCCTGCTTAACCAGTATGCACTTCCTGTCAATCTCATTTTTCAGACGTTTGTACTCCCTTTTGCCTGCTTCAATTTATGCATTTTTATATTTTCTCCTCTTATCAATTAAGTTCAGTATCACCTGTGTTGTCCAAGGATTTCTATTAGGCCTTGTCCTTCTGCCTATATGATCCTCTGTTGCCTTCACTACCCTATCAGAGCTACCCATTCTTCTAATGTATTACTTCCCCCCGTTTCAAACGATCGTTGCCTAATGCTCCTTCTAAAACTCTCAATCTATCCAGATTCCATCTTCTTAACTTTCTACCTTTCTGCAGTCTCTTAGGTTTTAATCTACAGTTCAGAACCAATAAGTTATGGTCGGAGTCTATATCTGCCCCAAAAACCTAGTTCCTAAACCTTTGCCTTACCATGTGGTATCTCCCAGTGTCTCCTGGCCTCTTCCATGTTTATAACCTTCTTTTATCATGATTAAGCCAGGTGATTGTGATTATTAAATCGTTCTCTACACAAAATTCTACCAAGCGATCTCCTCGGTCATTCCATATACACCTATTACATTTCCTTCCCTTCCTACTATCAATTTCCAGTCCCCCATAACAATTAACTTTTCTTCTCCTTTTAACGGACTGAATAATTTCTTTTATCTCCTCATACATTTCTTCGTTCTCCTCGTCATCAGCAGAGCTAGTTGTCATATAAACTTGTAGGTGGTCGGTGTTTGTTTCGTGTATCTTTTCTGCGATAATGCGTTCACTATGATGTTCATAGTAACTTACCCGCATTCCTATTTACTTATTCATTATCAGACCTACGCCTGCATTACCAGCAACTGATTTTATATTTATAACCCTGTACTTGCCTGACCAAAAATCCTGTTCATCCTGCCACCGAACTTCACAAATCCCCACCATATCTTACTTTAACCTACCCATTCCTCTTTTGAAATTTTCTACCTTACCTACTAGATTACGGGATGAAATATTCCAAGCTCACATACCACCAACTGATATTATAACCGCCGGCCGCGGTGGCCGAGGGGACTGAGGCGCTCCAGTCACGGTCTGCACGGCCACTACGGTCGGGGGATCGAATCCCCCCTCGGGCATGGATATTTGTGCCGTCCTTAGTATAAGGTAGTTGATAAGTAGTTTGTAAGTTTAGGGGCTGATGACCCCGTAGTTAAGTCCCATAAGCTATTCGAACATTTGAAGACATTTTATATTATAACCCTCTACTTGCCCGACCAAAACTCCTGCTCATCCTGCCACCGAACTTCACAAATCCCCACCATATCTTACTTATCCATTGCTCTTTCAAAATTTTCTAACGTACCTACTGGATTGCTTTTTCATCCCTACCATATCTAACCTACCCATTCCTCTTTCCAAATTTTCTAACTTACCTACTGGATTAAGGGATTGAACATGCCACGCTCACATAAATGGGCAGACGATGCAGTGCGCTGTAACGTTTGCAGGTGGTGTTGGCGTCAGGAACGGCACGCCGTGTACAGCGGCCAAGTAGAGCAGGACACGAGGACACGAGGGGCGACCGCAGAATTGCATCGCGGCCCGCGGGGCATTTCATTTCATCGCCGCCGATATAAAAACACACGTACCGGCCCCAATAATATCCCGTGTCTGCGCGCGCAAAAAGCTCACTCGCGACCGAAAAAACGCCGCCTGCCGCTGGTCATTCGGACCGCGCGACCGCAAATAAACCATTTACGTCGACGTTCTGCCCGCGGAGAGCCTGCCGTACGAGGCGACGCGGCGCGGAAATGTAGCTCTGGGCGAAGCGCTAGCGGACAGGGCGGCGGTTCTCCACGATCGCCAAGTGGAACATTATGCTCGGAGCCCGGAGGGACGTGTATTTACACACAGGGTGCAAGGTAACATTCCTCACGTGTAGGTAAAGATATAATGCGAACATGGGTGCATGTTTGTCTACAACGCAGTAATTACATCTACATCGCCGGCCGCGGTGGCCGACGGGACTGAGGCGCTCCAGTCACGGTCTGCACAGCCACTACGGTCGGGGGTTCAAATCCCCCCTCGGGCATGGATATTTGTGCCGTCCTAGTTTGTAAGTAGTTTGTAAGTTTAGGGACTGATGATCCCGTAGTAAGTCCCATAAGCTTTACAAACATTTGAAACATCTACATCTACAGTAGATACTCTGCAAATCACATTTAAGTGCCTGGCAGAGTGTTCATTAACCACTTTCATAACTTGTATCTACCGTTACATTCTCTAATAGCGCGCGGGAAGAAAGAACACCTCAATCGTTCCGTTTTCGATCTGATTTCTCTTATTTTATTGGGATGGTCATGTCTCCCTAAGCAGGTCGGTGCTAGCAAAATATTTTCACATTGAGAGTTTGTGATTGAAACTTCTCAAACATATCACGCCGCAACGACTCACGTCTTTCTTTTAATGATTTCCACCCCAATTCGTGCAACATTTCCGTGACGCTCCCCCCCCCCCCACCCCCCGTAACGTGATAAAACAAAACGAGCTGCCCTTCTCTGAACCTTCTCAATGTCTTCCGTCAGTCCCACCTGGTGAGGGTCCCACACTGTGCAACAGTACTCCAGGAGAGGACGCACAAGTGTGATGTAGGCAGTCTCTTTGGTGGAGCTGGTGCATCTTCGAAGCGTTCTGCCGATGAAACGTAACCTTTGGTTCGCCTTCCCCACAATATTTTCTATTTGTTCTCACCAGTCTAAGTTGTTCGCAATTTTAACTCCTAGGTATTTGGTAGACTTTACGACCTTAAGGTTTCACTGATTTATCGTGCAAGTTCAACGGATTTCTTTTAGTGGTCATGTGTATTACTTCACTCTTTTCTTTATTTCTACATCTACATACATACTCCGCAATTCACCGTAAGGTGCGTGGCGGAGGGTACACTGTACCACTACTAGGCAATTCCTTTCCTATTCCACTCCCAAATTGAACGAGGAAAAAAAGAATGCCTATATCCCTCCGTACGAGCCCTAATTTCTATTATCTTGTCTTTGTGATCTTTATGCGAAATGTAAGTAGACTTATTTACTGCTAATTGTATTCCTAAGATTTTACAGACTTATAGCCGTTATAGAAATGAATGTATACCTGAAACATTGCACGAATAAATAAGTAAATAAATAAATAAATAAATAAATAAATAAATAACCGGGCTACGCCGGGTTTTCAGCTAATATAAGGAAGGTAGCGATTGCAAAAAAAGCGGACGAACTAGAAAGAGCGGACGAACTAGAAAGAGCGGACGAACTAGAAAGAGCGGACGAACTAGAAAGAGCGACGTACTTCGCGGCCGAGCTGCGAACTAAAACATGCGCGATCGGTCGCGAACTAAAACATGCGTTACCGGTCGTGAACTATTATGCAAAACGTATCTCGCTTCTTAGTTCGTTGGATTCTTTTCCGAAGACCGACGGGCAATAGCGAGAGGGCGCGCAGCAGAATTAAACATCACGTGTTTGCCTTCTGCTGATGAGAGCCATTTCGAGGTGAGCGTCTGCCTGCTAGATTACGAAAGCTATCTTCCCGGAGACACACACACTAGTAAAAGACGACCGAGGGGAGGACTCGAAGAAACTTGCATTTTTCTCCGTTTTGTGGCTCTGTTACTGTGTGCTTTAAGGCGGTATTACACGACGATCCGCCGCGAAAGGTACAGGTCTAGCGCGACAGCCGTCTAGCGGCGAAACACGTGCGACTGCCGCAGAACCACCACGTGATTACTAGCAGACACTTTATCCGCGCGCCGGAATAGAGACCAGTTCTAAACTCCCGTGAATCCGCGCATGCGCACTAGGCAGCGCTAACCTGCGCATGCGCAGAAGCGGCGACTTTAGTTGCTTTCTGCTTGTATGGTGTGTTATCGTGTATACGTAGCAGGTGCCGATTTCGTGTTACGAATTGTCCGAGTCACGCATGAACATAATTCAGATTGTAAAATATAGTGCTACTACACCTTTAAGTATTGGTCGTTTAAAGAACTGCAAATTGCACTGCATACTTCCACAACTACTTTCGATATGGAGGGCTGTGAACTTCAGTGACTAAACGCCAGGGTCTTAAATGATTCACCAGTGGCTAAAAAAACGTAATGTGATGACCAGCCTGCAACATAACAGAGCATATACCGGTATTTTATAGCTGATTTAGGGCATTATGATCACAAAATATATAAGCATAAAATATAAATCTTACTTTCGAGAAGGTGAAATACCTTCCCTCATGACTGTGTCACGCTTCCTAATTCCATCACCTATTAGAGATAGCAGCCTGTCAACACAAGCCACGTCCATCCTCACAAAATTTCGAAATTCTCGTGGATCTTCTGGTCTGAGCTCTTTCATAAGCTGTGAATAAATGCCCCTGTCTTCGTTTCTTCTTTGCAGCCAGCGTCGAACCCAACAACGTCTGGCTTCACGTCTTTGTGCTCTAATCTGGAGGTTAACTGTTACTGCCAGGGCAACAGCCCCAAAAATAATTGGGTCATCCATTTTCAGAATGTTGTATAAACGTAAATTTAGATGAGCATATACTTGTTGCACAGTGGTAGAGGGCCAGACTACAAAACCAAAGGTTGCGGGTTCGATCCCCGCCAGGTCCTAGGATTTTTATCTGTCACTTTCCACTTCTTTCACCTTCGGCAGTATTGCTTATGTGAAAAATACCGAGTAGCACCGTGGTTCGGAACCCACGTTAAACTGTAGGTCTCCCTATAACTGGCTGGGTAAGTCAGTTCGATGGTCGGAGGAAGGCAACGACATACCACCTGCAAACAGGACCATGCCTAGTAAAGCACTGTGCTGTTCAAACCAATCTTCGGATTGTTGACTGCTTTACCTTATACTTGTGTAATCAAGTGGCGTAATATAAAACAAACTTTCGTGTCTGTAATTCGGAGTAGTGGTAACAATTTCGTGGTAGCTACATATGACTTAATAAAAGACAAAATCTGTGGTGTCGCACAAGTACAAAGTGCGCGCCACCTGGTTTCGCCGCGCGCCGCCATGCACGCACGGCGCGGCGTTCTTACGACGACAGCCACGAGCGCCCTCTGCTGCAACTCCGCTCGTGGCCACCACTGAACGACATCGTTCACTTGGGACTGAGATAGCAACCAGTTAAGACCTTCGGAATCTGATAGGCACCAGTGAAGACTTGGCTATCGGACAGGCACTAGACAGGCCTCTAACAACTATGTATCAGCATTTTGCAGTACACAACTATGTAAAAGTTAAGTATTGTATAAATTCTGTTCAATATATATATCGTTCTAATTTACTCCAGTGTTTCTAGTTTCTGGCTGCTCCCCTCCTTACCTGCACCAGCGTGCTATCTTTATTCCTGTGTCGGTCTCATTCCACTCGGCCACCGACACCTATGACGGAAACGAGACACAAAAGCGGCGACGAGGCTGGGACAGGAAAAAAAAATCAACTTTTCATAAAATAAAACCTTGAGCTCACAGAATTAATTGTAACATGCCAAGAAACGTTTCCCTCTGGTTGTTCTGTGGTATAATTAATGCCTGCTAAAGATCTGACAGTTCCCTTCGCGTTTGGCGCGTTTATTGACGTTAGTGTCCGCCTCCGTAGTCCAGTGGACAGCGTGGTGGGTTGCCACGCAGGGGGCCCGGGTTCGATTCCCGGTCGAGTTGGAAATTTTATCCACCCGGGGACTGGGTGTTGTGTCGTCCTCATCATCACTCCATCATCATTGACACGCAAGTCGCCGAAGTGGCGTCAGATAAAAAGACTTGCACCAGGCAGGCTGAACACGACCCCAGTTGGGGTCTAACGGTCATTAATGCCACACGATCATCATCATTGACGTTAGTGCGCATGCGCGGATTCGTGCCAAGGACTATCTGCCGTGCATCGTGTTAATAAGTGTACGTGAAGCAGTACGTAGTTGCAGGTAATCACGCTTGGGGCGTTGCTGCATAGACGTACGCCTCAGGTGTATCGTGTAATAGGGCCCTTAAGGCCTTGGCCTGCGTGGGCTCCGCTACACATTGTAGCGACAGCTAGAGACGCGACACTGCTGCTACAAGCGGCCACATTCGGCGACTTGGCCGGGTGTCCGACGTGAGCGCCACAACTCCTCTCTACAAGATGGCCGCTACAACCGATCAGCTGTTTCTAAAGTTTGCCGTCCGCAAACCGTAGAATAATTATAGCTGTGGAGTAAGGCAATAAAGCTTTATTAACTTTAGGAAATAAGGCGTAAAAGGAGAGCTGTGCATTACATTTACCAAGCGAGGAATGTTCGTGTACTATTACATTCGGAACTTCAAATGCGAAAACAGAGTATGAATATCACCGGCCAAATTCTTCGAAGTACAACGACGAGTACAGCTACTTTCGACTACGTTCTCAATGAGTTTTGTGATTACAAACCATCAACAACTGAATAAATTCGAAATATGTCTTATTCGAAGGCGATAGTAACTCACTTAGGCCGTAATATGTCTTCATTAGTCGGCGTAGCGTAGGGGTAGCGACCTGGTCTGCTAGCAGGCAGGCTGAACACGACCCCAGTTGGGGTCTAACGGTCATTAATGCCACACGATCATCATCATTGACGTTAGTGCGCATGCGCGGATTCGTGCCAAGGACTATCTGCCGTGCATCGTGTTAATAAGTGTACGTGAAGCAGTACGTAGTTGCAGGTAATCACGCTTGGGGCGTTGCTGCATAGACGTACGCCTCAGGTGTATCGTGTAATAGGGCCCTTAAGGCCTTGGCCTGCGTGGGCTCCGCTACACATTGTAGCGACAGCTAGAGACGCGACACTGCTGCTACAAGCGGCCACATTCGGCGACTTGGCCGGGTGTCCGACGTGAGCGCCACAACTCCTCTCTACAAGATGGCCGCTACAACCGATCAGCTGTTTCTAAAGTTTGCCGTCCGCAAACCGTAGAATAATTATAGCTGTGGAGTAAGGCAATAAAGCTTTATTAACTTTAGGAAATAAGGCGTAAAAGGAGAGCTGTGCATTACATTTACCAAGCGAGGAATGTTCGTGTACTATTACATTCGGAACTTCAAATGCGAAAACAGAGTATGAATATCACCGGCCAAATTCTTCGAAGTACAACGACGAGTACAGCTACTTTCGACTACGTTCTCAATGAGTTTTGTGATTACAAACCATCAACAACTGAATAAATTCGAAATATGTCTTATTCGAAGGCGATAGTAACTCACTTAGGCCGTAATATGTCTTCATTAGTCGGCGTAGCGTAGGGGTAGCGACCTGGTCTGCTAGCTCGTAACATAAGTAATTTTTGCGATCGCAGGTTCGCTTCCCGTTCCATCTTACATTTTAATTACTGCAATTACAACCCTTTCAACTTTCATTTGTGCAAGGTTTTATGTATTGTCTTTAGAAAGCACTACAAATTATTTTTAAAAAATTTTTTACTCCTAGTTTATTGCAAACATACGTACCCAACTGTACACCTACCAAACACAGTAAATTGCTACTGAAACATTATGTCCTGACATTTTACTCAGAAACGTAAATTACACGCATCTCCTTTGACGTCCCAGAGTTATCTCTCTCTCTCTCTCAGGAGTACTGTAACTTTGTTGTTACCGGTACTGCAAATGCACAAAGCACACAAAAGCGAGTAATTCTTTAAATCACGTTCATCGTGGTGTAAATGAAACTATCACTATAAAAATGCAGAAGACTGATATATTAGAAACAATTTTAAAAGCAAAATACTTCGTTATATGTGCAAGGTGACTTTTCTGTTATTTCACAAACAATTCCCTTTTCATAAACTTCAGGAGTTATTGGCTCGCAGGAATATTGCGACAACCTTCATAGCCTCTAAAAGCAGTCGACTCTCAATGAAACTCGGCACTTTGTAGCGCGTGCGACAGCGGCAAGATTCAAACAGGCTGGAATCTCAGACGTCGCTCGATGTAGCGCGCGACCCGCAGCGACAGTTGAGGGAGCGCCACAGTCGGCGCTCATATCACGCAGGACGCTCACGCAGCAGTGGGATACGTGACATGTGGCCGTCTCTTGTCGCGGGAAGCTGTCGCTAGAATGTGTAGCCCACGCAGGCCGCGGCCTTGCAACCGTGTAGCAGACAGGAATGAGCGGTGTGTGTGTGTGGGGGGGGGGGGGGGAGGACTAGGCGGAGGGCTCCCGACAAAGCAGATGGCTCGCCCCCAAGGTCAGCACGCGGCAGCGGAAAACTACCCGCTACACGCCACACGCCACACGCCACAGCCAGGGAGAGGGAGGAGTCATGTGAAGTTGGCACCCCTTTTTTGGAAATTGTACATTTTTTTTCGGAGTTCTAGACAGATATACAATAGTTCTGGAGTTCTCTGTACAAAATTTAAATAGTTCTGCAGAATTTCGCCGAAAAAATAGTAAAAATTACCACAAACTTGAGTTTTTTGAGTTTTTTTTAAATAATTATTTGCCTATTAGCACAAACATAGTTCTGATCACAGTTCTAAATAGCTGTCAAAGAGTTCTACAGGAAATCCTAATGATATTTTTCTGTGCAGATTATACTTCATGAGATAAATGCATTAATGTGGAATCCGTTGTCACGTTACTGTAAATTGGCACCATTTTTTTAAGAAATACACATTGTTTTTGGGGTTCTGTGTACATATACTATAGTTCTAGAGTTCATGTGAATATTTCTATGTAATTGCCCGAAAAAAAAAATTGGAATATCTGATAAGCTGTCTTATTTGTGCCCGTTATTCGAGAAATATACATTTTTCTTAGGTCTTGACAGATATTCTATCCGCTGCACATTCAATTTGTTGTTTTTACGTATTAGTGATTACTGCTTATCGTAAACAAGAACTATTGCACATGTCCCTAGAACTCTGGAAAAAAAGTCTAATTTTTTAGAAAAAACGGGTGCAAATTCCACAGTAGCATGTAAATGAATACTCCATTATTGTAATTATCTCATAAAGTATAATCTTCACAGAAAAATGCTATTAGGATTTCCTGTAGAACTCTTTGACAGCTATTTGAAACTGTGATCAGAACTATGTTTGCGCTAATAGGCAAATAATTATTTAAAAAAAACTAAGAAAAACTCAAGTTTGTGGTAATTTTTACTATTTTATCGGCGAAATTCTGCAGAACTATTCAAATTTTGTACAGAGAACTCTAGAACTATTGCATATCAGTCTAGAACTCTGAAAAAAATTTACATTTTTGAAAAAAGGGGTGCCAACTTCACACGACTCAGGCTCAATTTTGTGTAGTTTTTCTCCCTATTTACGCAATTAGCTCGTGAACTATTATCTGGGCAAAAAAATATCATTAGGATTTTCTGCAGAACTCTTTGAGAGCTATTTAGAACTGTTATCAGAACTATGTTTGAACAATAAGGCAAAAAATTATTTGGAAAAAACTAAAATTTGTTACAATTTTTTGTAATTTTTTCTCGAATTAGTGCAGAACTATTTAAATTTTGTACGGAGAACTCCAGAACTATTGCATATCTGCCTAGAACTCTGAAAAAAATGCACATTTTTGAGAAAAGGGGTGCCAACTTCACAGTAGCGTGTAAATGGATTCCCCATTATTGCAATTATCTCATGAAGTATAATCTGCACAGAAAAATGTCAAGAGGATTTCCTGTAGAACTCTTTGAGAGCTGTTTAGAACTGTGATCAGAACTATGTTTGAACAATTAGGCAGAAAATTATTTTGAAAAAACTAAATTTCGTGGTAATTTTTTCTATTTTTCGGCGAAATTATGCAGAACTATTTAAATTTTGTACAGAGAACTCCAGAACTATTGTATATCTGTCTAGAACTCCGAAAAAAATGTACATTTTCCAAAAAAGGGGTGCCAACTTCACAGGACTAGAGGGAGGCGAGGGGAGGCGAGGCTGCGCACTGACACACAACAACACGAGCGCTCACCACCTGCACGGCACAATCGCACACGCGGCACTGTTCAACACTACGGTCGGGGGTTCGAATCCCCCCTCGGGCATGGATATTTGTGCCGTCCTAGTTCGTAAGTAGATAATAAGTAGTTTGTAAGTTTAGGGACTGATGACCCCGCAGTTAAGTCCCATAAGCTTAACAAACAAAGAAGAAGACACTGTTCAACCCGGCGTCTGGTATGTGATACCCGAGATGTTTTTAAATGCTCATAATTTAATGTCATGTTGCCACGTAAGTCTTGCTCTCGCACAAGGAGGTAGCCAAAAGCGAGAGGGGAGGGGAGTCTTGGGGGTCGGGACCCCCCCCCCCCCCCTCAATCACCTAAACTATAAAATACTTTTCAAACTTACGCTAAGGACAACTCAAACTAGGGATGGGCTAAACTGCGATTTTTCGATATCAGTGATTTCTGTGACTGCTACTTTTATATATCTGTGATTCTTGGTTGCGATTTGTCACTGTTTACAATCGCACTGTACAAATCCTCGACATTTATCAGTCCGCACTCAAACTGCGATTTCGGTGACTCTGAATGCTACTTCTGCGATTTCTGCTACTTCCGTGACTTATGTGATGTGTGTGGCAAATGCAATATATATATCATCCAAAACAGATCCTCTTTCTACATGTAAATATATACAAAAAAAGAATATTGATGCTCATTTTACATGTAATGTTGGGATTATTTACACATCGACAAATATCAATTAGTCTTATAAAAGCCATCTCAGTGTTTGGTGTGTAATGTATAGTTAAAAGTGAGGTTATTCGCAAGTAATGTGTAACCGAAATCGGCAAGTAGGCCTATAGTCTACCTTAACAGAAACATTTGGTAGATTAGGCACACAGCAACTATAACAGTGCAACGAAAGTGCTATGTTCTTGCCTGTAGAATGAATGAATAGATTTTTTTAACATTGTGTGATATAAGTCACTTACCAATTTGAAAGAGATAAGTAAATGTGAAATACAACGTGAGTGACTTCTGAAAATTCCATTTTCTCTTTAAAACCTTTCGGTATCACTACATATTCTGCCAAATAACTATAGATAAGAGCTTGCGTTATATTTTACTAATCGACGTGCCGACCTAGTGTGCTCATGTTGGCAACTAAAGCTTCATTTTATAAGAATTTTTAACTTACTGACTGTACAGGGTTACACACAAGAAATCTTACAACCACAGATTAAGAATCACATTAATTATTTATTTTATGATAAACAAAATATTATTTCAATCATTCTGTATGATTTAGATTTCTAGGATCATTCATCGGTCGTTGCCAACATAAGCACACTATGCCACCACTGCAGTAAACAAAAGTGTTAATAATACTGAAGGATCCGATACCACCCATCTGCTTTCACTCATGTCATCACAGGACGGAATGTAGGAAAAGGAAGAAGACTGAAAACAACATTCCTAAACCTAAAACAAATCTAATAAAATAAAACTTTCCATTACGCGAAAAACTTGTTTATTTTAAAGTGTAATATTTTTATAGAATCCTCAAAGATACAAGTTCACTCCTACATAGCAGTACTTAACACAGTCCACATTGAAAGTGGAGTTGGACTACTGTTAAACATTTCGTAAAATTACCTGTACTTAGTTGACCACTTGATACCACCCCCTTGGAATTGTTATTTTATGTACGATGTATAACGCAAGCAAAAATATTCGTCGAAACCAGATTTGCAATGTAACATACGTATTCTGAATTCCGATAATAGTTGTAGGTTCTATGACGAAAAATTATTTTAAACAGGTATCAAGTCCGTAAGACAATATTTATTTGGCATTCACATTTGTTGTCTTTACCAACTATAACCTAAAAACATACGTGCCAGGCTTTGCTTCACAACATGTAAATGCTGCCACCAGGTAAAATAGAGCCACTAAGTGTAAACATTTTCACAAAGAAAATTATCTTCTTGTTCATTAATTCGACAACATCCCTAAACAACACACGAGTGAAAGTACGACAGTTGGTCAACAAGTAGCAGAAGGCGGAGTATTAAATGCTATTCTCAGTTTCTACTTGCGACTCTTAATCGCGACTTTCCACTGAAATCGCAGTTTGGACCAGTGAGGGCGTTCGAGCTCACTGGTTTGAGCCGATGGCGTTCGACCAACACATACACAAAAAGCCACACATACACGAGGCAGACAGCGGGAAGCTAGAAGTACCAATTTCGGCCAACAGATGGCAGCCGGCAAAGTCTAAACTGCGCCTCTTAGTTGCTACTTGCGACTCTTAAACGCGATTTGTCACTGAAATCGCAGGTAGACTCTATAGCCTGCCCAATGCAAAGATATTAGTACAAACTTCGACCAACAGATGGCAGAGTGCAAACTGCTTCTTGCTACTCTTAGTTGCGACTTGCTACTTTTAGTGCTACTGCGCTTCTAAACTGCGACTGAAATCGCAGTCAGAATCCGTAAAGTTGCGACTGTGACTACTACTACTTCCAAATCACTGTTACTCTTAACAGATACGCGATTTTCGACCCATCCCTAACACAAACACACACGCACCCATGCTCGATGGTGGACTCTAAGGCAGGACAGTCTCGCATTTTTACTCGTCGTAACGCATTGGGATGATCACTGAAAATAATCCCTCAAAATGACGAAAATCATTCCAGTAATTTTAAAGTGGTTAGTCTAAGAGCACAAGCCGAAACTATTTGTGTAAGGCATGCTATGTCATGCTGCTTGCAAGTCAGCTTCACAATGCTTCATCTACGAATAAAAGACTTCTTATATTACATACAAAAGGACAAAAAGAGAATGAAACTATACACCTTATCTGACTACTTCAAAATGACAAATGCGCTAGCAGTGGTACTTTTTGTTTTAAGCGTGCGCCTCGGTTGCACAGTGGTAGAGTGCCAGACTACAAATCCAAAGGTCGCGGGTTCGATCCCCGCAAAGTCCTAGGATTTTTATCTGTCACTTTCCACTTCTTTCGCCTCTGGCAGTATTGCTCATGTGAAAATACCGAGTAGCACCGTGGTTCGGAACCCACGTTAAACTGTAGGTCCCCCTATAACTGGCTGCGTGAGTCAGTTCGAAGGTCGGAGGAAGTCAACGGCATACCACCTCCAAACAGGACCATGCCTAGTAAAGCACTGTGCTGTTCAAACCAATCTTCGGATTGTTGACTGCTTTACCTTTTTAAATTTGTACGCTTCGTATATCGTCTTCTATGGACTCCTGGCTAGGCTTACACACACTCACGAAGGCGTAATATTGGGAGGGAAAGTCGTAAAATATGGGAAGACTAGTGATTTGTCGTATAACGTGAATTTACGTAAATTTTAACTGAATTTCGTAAGTTTCGGTTTCGGCCGAAACTAGAAGAACCGAAATTTCGATTACGGTTTCTGTTTCGGCCGAACTCTACTGGAAATAATAGCAATAAAAAACCGAAAACCGGTTATTTAAAAAAAAAACGGTTATCTTGAGAAGTTTTTACGGTGCGGTTAAACTGGAGATGAAAAGAACCGGTATAACCGAAAACCGGTTGTTTCAGCGATGACCACCATCCCTACGCTAGAGTGCGCGCCTCGCCCTTCCTAGAGCCCTGTATTGGGAGAGTACCGCCAACCGGGCGAGCGCCGCCATTGTAGGCCTGTTATATCTGGCAGTAGCAGCGCTATGAGCGGATCTGTTAAAGTAGCGTTTATGATGAAGGGAACCGGTCTGTACATCGACGTGGTATGACAATACGTTAAGTGAACAATGCACTTAAGTTTTTAATCGTTTCATCACGTCTACAGCGAATATTAAGGAAACATTGGTAATCTGAGATCAAGACCTTTATTTTTGAGCAAACTAGTTGTAAAATTGTTTCATGCTAAAATTTAAACTGTGTACCAAATACACTGCTTTCGCAATAAGCGACGTTCCTACTTTCAAATTAGCTAAGGACTGACGTTTTCAACTCTAATATATTGGTTTCTATCAAAGTAGATGTAATTAATACATGTTGCTTTCCATTAATCTAGTGCCTAATGTTGATAGATCGTGTGTGCTAACCTACATGTGATATTATCACATAACATTAACTGAGCTAACATTTTGGAAAGGTTCAAGTTTTTACACATTGTTATCGCACTGCTGGGTACTTCAGTAAAATAAAGTTTATCTTAAAATTAGAGTTTTGGAGATCTACTTAATGGGCGGTTTCATTTACCGCCCAAACTTCCGTAATATGCACGATTAAGTATAAATACGAAATTCGTCAAATACGGCACATTATGTTAGATTTTCATGTATTTATATCTTTTAAAAAATATCTTTTGTCTTACATGTTTGTCCGTCCAACATTGCTCGCAAGAAACTTGTATGAACAGATAAACCTAGAAGTTTACTCGATATTTCAATACAAATTTACTTATTCGCAAAATTTTGCAGTCTCGTATGGAAATGCATTTTTTCTTCCAATGCGGTGTACCCACAATTCGCGTCTTTTCACATCTCTTTCGCCCTGTGGAAAGCGTAAAACTTGCTACCTCGGACTGTCTTAGTATAAAAATTCACTGCCAACAATGCGGCATTTTTCACCACATAAAAATGGAATATGCTATGTTAAGCTCTTAATTTCACACATAATGAGTACACATTTCCAACACATCTAAATGCTAAAATAACAGCTACTTAAGTGAAATACGCCATTTGCGCTGATGGATCGCTTAGGCCTAAAATGGCGGACGTGCCCCACCCGCGCTCAACTGACCAATAGCAGCCGGCGGTTGTGGGCAAGACACACATCAAAGGTTGGCGCTACTCTCCCAATACACGGCTCTAAGCAGCAGTAGACACTCAAGGTTCGTTCAAGCAGCTGCCAGTTGCCAGATTCCAGCAAACTGCGCATGCGCAGAGCTGCTGCTGATACTCGATAACAGCTCTTCTCTTCCCGTGCGCAGTTTGCTGGAACTGGCAGCTGCTTCAACGAACCTTCACTGTAGTCTGCTTTCCCTCTCAAAAAGCTGTACATAAGCGTTTTTTAATGGATTTATCAAAGCTACGTCACCCTCGGTAGCGTTTCTTACAATTAAATGTCAATCAATGACACAGTGGTTGTAAAAGCTGTCACAGATTGTAAAAGCAGTCACAACTGTCCACTGACTAAAGCTATTCAGTAGCGATGTTTAGTATGGAGTATGGCCGGGTGATTAACGGAGAGTAGTATTTTAAATGCAGCGGTCGTTGGTTCGAACCCTGGTATGTGTTAATACTTTTTCTCTCAGTTTCCTGTATGTAACAGATTCTGGGACCAGAAATGACATTCATATTGTTAATTGTCACAAATATTTATCCATTTTTCCGAATATGTCGCGACTTCCGAGGTCCTTCCTCAGGAGTGCGGGAACCTGGCCGTCCGCACCGCAGCTGCCGCCTGCACAGGGTGCCCCGCAAGTTGTGCCAGCAGTAGCAGCTGCACAGTTCCCGGGCCCTGCTGTGCCGCACTTTTATGAGATTCCTCGGCAACAGCGCCCAGGATTCCGCAACCCAATAACACGAGTAATACAGGGGCCGCACGCCCCGCAGTACCGCTCCTGAGTACCAGGGGCCTCCAAAGTTCCGCCTACTGTCCGGAAACTATAACCTCTGTACCAATGGCTCACAGTGTTTCTGACAACGAGACCACATCGGTATCGCATTTCACATTTTTTTTTTTTTTATTATTTTTTTTTTATTATTATTTGTGGTACGTAAAGTTCAGAAGTCAAATAAGAATCAGCCAAAACCGTACGACGCAACTCTAAAAAAATCGCACTGACGTGTTTTACGGCCCATTTTAGATTTTTAGTTTCTGTGGTGTCGCACAAGTCCAAAGTGCGCGCCGCCATGCACGCACGGCGCGGCGTTCTTACGACAGCCACGAGCGCCCTCTGCTGCAACTCCGCTCGTGGCCACCACTGAACGACATCGTTCACTTGGGACTGAGATAGGAACCAGCTAACACTTCGGAATCAGATAGGCACCAGTGAAGACTTGGCTATCGAATAGGTACTAGGCAGGCCTCTAGCTCAACTATGTATCAGCACTCAGCAGAACTGAGCTATGTAAAAGTTAAGTATTACTAAGTCTCTGTGAAATATATATATCGTTCTAATTTACTCTAGTGTTTCTAGTTTCTGCTGTCCCACTGGCTGGTCACCTCCTACCTGCACAAGCGTGCATCCTTTATTCCTGTGTCGGTCTTTCTACTCGGCCACCGACACCTACGACGGAAACGAGACACAAAAGCGGCGACGAGGCTGGGACACATAAGTTTTATACGTTTTTGCAAACAATTTGGACCAAACTAATAATCTAAATAATAAATAATTAATAAGAGAGTCTGAACCCTTTCAGGAAAAAAATTAGGTAGTGGCGTGTTCCGAACCACCGACCTTTAACGTCATATTCCAACGCCTTGCCCACTACGCTACGGCTATCAATCAAAAGATGAGTCCTTTAATCTCGTATTATTGATGGCCGTTGTTAACTCATGATAATATGGCATTTGAAGATACTTGATTATTTATTATTATTTAAATTATAATCATATTTCTGTACCATAACATAGGAGAAAGCATGCGAATGATTCATCTTCTACACTAATACCATCTTCACGAAGAATGGTTTTCGTAACTTCATCTCAACCAATCGTAATACATTAGCAGGATTGATTAGCAATCGCCGCCCCATCTGACGCTTCACCACACAAATGACGTCACAAAACGCAACTTGGGAGACACACTGCACCGTCCCTACTGGCGAACCGACAGGTCAAAGTGCAATGCGGCATGGCACACGCAGAGGCCTCTAACGGACGACTGCACAGTTTTGCAGATGCGGGAGTATCACTAGTGCAATAAGGGACCTTTACATTATCTCTCACACGATTTTGGTGTATATGTGTTTGTTCGAGCCCAAGTACTTTCCTTGTAAGACTGTGTTCTTGTGGCAGCTTATTGAAGATAGATGCTGCAGAATACTGTACCCCTTTCTGCACAAATGTCAAGGTGGTGTGATGCGAATGTAAATTCGACTTCTGTCTAGTATTCCCTTTTAGGAAAAAAATTAGGTAGTGGCGGGTTCCGAACCACCGACCTTTAGCTTCAGAGTCCAACGCCTTGCCCACTACGCTACCACTATCAATCGAAAGTTGAGTCCTTCAATCGCATACTATTGATGGCCGTTGTTAACTGATACTAATATGGCGTTTGTAGATACTAGATCATCATTTATCGTACGCAGAACGATGTGTTTTTGTTAATTCTTCTGTGCGCCGTCGCTTTGAAATGACAACGTGTAAGTTACAATAAGAAAATCATCAAATACGTAACGCAAGATGGCGTATGCCAGAGAGAGTTCTGGGCGAGGAATGTCACGTGACATCTGAGAACGGCTGGTTTTCGTTAATTCAGTGGAGGGTGTCAAATCTCTCAGAGATATGAAATAAAATGATAATAGAACGCAGTTGTAGAGAATTTTCTGCTCTACAAATTCGGTTATTCAATTTTCGTGTCAGATGAATGGTTAAGCCGTTATTTTCAGTTAAATTTCGAGCTGTCAAAAGACGATCACAGAGGCCCACATTTAGTGTTACTACAGTAACCTAAAGTGAGCCAAAATTCATGAGAAAATCAACATTGAATATTTGCAGGTAACTTTCACATGTACTAGTAGTGATAACCATTGTAGGCTGCAATTTGTCGGCGTAGCTCAGGTGGTAGAGTTCTAGCCTTACAACTGTAGGTTCGGGGCTTCGAATACCGCCATGACATGTTTTTATTTTCGTTTCGTTCTGATTCACTTTCATAATTTTCATATCTAATGGCAATTTTTGCGAAAAATGTAAGTACTATTTTTATTCAGAATTTTCGATCTCTTTGTATATAAAAGCGAAAGAGTACTCACTCACTCACTTACTCACTCACTCACTGACTAAACACGAAATCTCTAAAACTTCTTCACCCATGAAGCTGAAATTTTTCCGGTATTTAGTTTATAGGTACAAGACGTCAGTTAACGAAGTATTTTGCTAGAGGACAAAATTAAGGTGTGTGGCGGAAGATACTTATCTTACTAATGAAATCTACAGTTTCATCCCGATCTTCACAAAATTTTGCACGCTTGACTTTCAAACCAAGAGGAAGGTCACCGTCTACCTTTATTTTTATACGGTGCATGGGGGAGGGTACTTTGGAACATAAAAATGGATGCCTAAATACCTTGGTCGCGCCGTAACTTGAGAACGGCTCCGCCGATTTCACAGATTTTTTTTTTTTTTTTTTTCCGGTATTCTCAGAACAAGGGTTGCAAGATATAAAACTGGAATATTTGAGAACAACAAAGTGCGCTTTTCAATGTAACACTGAGTTTCTATTGCAACCAAATCTATCGTTTCGTTCCGATATTGATGACATTTTGAAACTTTGAAAACAAGAGGAATGTTACTGTCTGTGTAAAATTGCGTTCGGTGCTTGGTTGAGAGTACTTAACTTACGGAATTTTACAAAATGCATAGTTTTGCTCCAATCAGGGCCGGCGCAAGGCACGTGCGAAACGTGCGGCCGCACGGGGCGGCACTTTCCGAGGGGCGGAAAATCTGTTGCCCCCCCCCCCCCGTTTTTTCTGTGGTACAAACTCAACATTCATGCTCAAGACGGGATTCGAAACCAAACCTTGGAGCGAGCGTCTTCGCGAACTGTGGCGTGTCGCCTCGACCAACTGCCGGCCGCCCCTGTTGAACAAGGGGAGGGAGCAGGACTGACTTCTCGCTCACCACTGTGGCGGCGCCGTCGTGTTTACGCCGGAGGAACAGAGAGGGGGAAGCAGTCTGGCGTTCACACACAGTCTAGCATGTACAGTCGCGACACTCACTGCTGTAAAAGTTGTCACCAACTGACAGTTGCTGCGACACTAGCGCTCCTAGCGGTGGGCAAGCCGCCCAAGTAGTGATGTTTGTTTACAATCGCCTTTGTACGTAATTAGCGAAATACTTACTATATTTTTTGCGTTACAAGCATTATTAAAATATCGAGAGACAATCATAATACGGAAATTAATATAAAACAGTCTAATTTAAATGATTCAATGGTATAAAGAACAACTCTGTCTTGAACAAATACTTACGAATATGTGTATATTTGCAGCTTATTCCACTGAAAGTAAGTTACATATAAACATAATGGTATAATAAAATTCTATTATGGTCCGTTCTTACTATGGCAACCAGTTTTTGACGTATATCAATTCGGTATACAGTCAAATGATTATCAATTTTTACACGTCACTCGTCTTTCTTATACGTGTATATTCTTTTAAGTGTAATTACTTTAGCTTTAAAAACCAATGTTTTTATGATTCTTGTCGTTTCTGGTTCAGATGTAGCAACAATTGTGGAATTGGGTACTTCTTTGTTGGAAAACAGTTGGTTGCTTTTATCGTTATATTGTCATGTCTGTAAGGTTTTTCCTTCAGCTACAGCTGTGATGGTTGATTTGGTACGTTAAATACCGTATTTATTGCTTTTTAAATATGTTTCCCATGTTCCACCGTCACCGATTTTACTGGAATTGCAATGAAGAATACTTAACGTTCCTGCGTAGAAATTGACGTCTCTCTGCTAAAGGGCATGTCTCCTGGTGTTTCCTAGGAATTCTTATTTTTAATAGAAAATGAAATTATTCATTTAAAGCCTGTATGTTACAGGATAATTGTAAATTAACTATCCTGTAATGTACCGTTTCGTACCTTGTCAGAGATCTTACGAAACCTAAGAAATACAAATGGGGAGCTATTTTTTAATTATTACCTATTTATAAGGCACTACATACGTTCCCTAATGTAAAACTTATACTGAAGTCAATCTAAACGATACTATTCGCACTCATCAACTATGGTATTCAGAAACGTAGCTTGCCGGCCGCTTGGAGCGCTGCTACCGCAGCGTATAACAAAAATCTGTGGGAGTGTCGTGACTGTAGATGTTAGACTGTGGTACACACCAGTAGAGATGGGAAAACTGAAACATCTGACGGTTTCGAAACCAATGAAACCGTACCATCTGTGGTTTCGAAACACTGTTTCGAAAAGCATGAAACCGTGAAGCAATGTATGTTTTGTCATGAAATCTTCGTTCTAGGAGGGCAATATTTTTCACTGTGTGGACAAGGGTACATACAAGAACCTGTCAACCATAGAGAATATATTTACTTCTTGGTCTGTACGGAACATGTTGATAAAGATTTTCTCCTGTGTTGTTGTTGATGTTGCCAACATAGTCACACGAGGCCGCCGGTATGGTAGGTAAAAGTTTACCCCGTTAGGAACTCACAAACTGCAATACGGCACGCATATTACAGCGATGGATCATAAATGCTAATTTCTATACATACTAAATAAATTATAGGGAATAAAGGACACACTAAAAATCACAAGTAATGCTATTGAATTACAAAAATAATAAAGTAAGAGGCAAGTTCACCACTTGCACGTCTTGACCGTTACACCACCGCCGCAATTCCTTTAACACGAGTGTCTAAAGATTATAACGACAGTAGGTAACTTCGTTTTCGCTCATAAGAAACCAACTCTTTAACACGAGATTAAATATGCGATCTACCCTTGTTAGTATAAAAAATGTCATTTCAGGCTTCATGTTGTATCTTATTTTAAAGAATGTAGTTTCACTCGTGTGTCTTTAATATGGTAGATAAGCCTAGAATTTAACTGGTTTTCGAATGCAAATGTTCTTTTACATTTGTAAAGCAGACATTACGTCATTTCGAAATACAGCAGTCTCTTGCAAACGAATCTTGATATCAGTAATCATAAGCTGCAGACTCAAGAGTGTCAACTACTATTTGACACTCTCTGAATGGTTTATATACTAGTAAGATATATGTGTATCTGCGTGGAGCTTCAGTAAAATGAAACACCACATTTCGATACCATTAGTCTGTTCCGCGTTTCTGCATTAGTGGTTTGAAACCGACACGAAACCGTGAAACCGACAGGAAGAAACGGTTTCAGCGTATCGACTATCGACCGCGAATGTAATCGGAAACAGAACGGAATGAAACCGCATGGTTTCGAAACCGTGAAAGACGCCGGTTTTGAAACACTGAAACTGTTGTGTGTATCGAAACCTGGTTTCGGAACCATGAAACCGTAGACAACTCTAGACGCCAGTATTCTTATGAGTGGAGAGCTGCCAGCCTGTTACGCGCCGTGCGTTTACTCACAACCAATTTTGCAGGAGACGAAATCTAATTTGGAAATGTCCGATACTGCGGTTACATGTTAAGTCTGAAGCAATTTTGCTAAGCCCTTCAATGGCAGTTTCCGAGTGTTTTATTCTTCCCGCATTATGGAAAGAAAAAAAAAACTGCTGAACATTACTACAGTCAAACATCGTCAACACCTACAATGGCTAGAAGTATTCCGAATGGGTAAATACGCTGTGAGTAATTACAAGGGATAAAGACATTGGTAGTAAGCCTGGCATAAGTTGGGTTTCGACGTAATTTTGAAAATGTTTGCTATCCGTTTCTCGGTGATAGTCGGATGTTTTGGTTTTTGAGCACTGAAACACCTGTCTCCGTCTGCATGAATAATAAACTCTGACCAGCAGTTTTGTGTGACAATACTACTCGCCCACTATCACTTTGCCAACATTTATTTACTGTATAATGCGTGTGAATCCATGTTTCGTCTAAGTAAACTACTGGTCGCTTTGATTCTGATGAAAACCTGAGAAAGTATGGTGTTTTAGCAATAATGCCTTCTCTTCCAAGCGAAACAAAACGTTAATTTTGACACCTTGCAAAACGAAAATCCATAGACAGAACATTGCTTCTAAGGGTTTCCTTGCTAGCTTTAAAGCTCATTTCTGTTTGACAAAAGTTGTGCAGTTTTCGCAAAGTTCGTATTTCTTTCTATTGTTCGTAATGCTATAAAAATTACTGTCTGACAATAGATTTATCCATATCATCGGTCACACACTTATTGTGGCCTTGTTGCTTCTTCTTCTTCTTGGGCGCTAGTTTAACCGTATCCTCGCTGTACGGCATCACGTGACCCAGTCAGTGTTGCCAGTCTCTGAAGCTCAAATGTCCCATGCAGGAATTTAAAATGTCCCTTTTCAGCGTAAAGTGTCCCACGGCAAACAAAAACATGCTTTTCCTGCAGTGGGTGCTACCTCCCTGTTCGTCTCCCCTTTCCCCCTCTCTATAATTTCCTCACACTCCTCTGTGTCGTCTTACAACTCCGTAGAACATACAGCCATGTTCAGTGTTATGTACGAAATGAGGCGACCGTCGTAGCACTTCTGCTCACCACTGCTACTGTACAGAGGCATTGTGGACTGCTGGGTCGTTTGTTTCACCTTATTATCGTGGCATGACAGACGAGGAACAACAAAAAAGTCCCATATTCATATCACTTTTTGCAAAAACCCCTTTGTCCCTTTCTGAAAAATAGTTGTCAAAATGTCCCAAGATATGGGACAAATACCACGGGCTGGCAACAGTGGACCTAGTTCCTGGCGGGGTGTGACACTTGCGGGGAGTGACACTTGCGGGGAACCCGGGCCCTTGGGGTGGCTGATGGCTTTTCCTGGCTACAGGCACACCAACAAGTCTAGCACTGCTGTTGTCAAGTTTCCACACTGTCAACATAAAACCAAACTCAGTGAAAATGCACAACCCTTTCAAAGCTGAAGAGCAATATACCAACTTGTTCTAACTACATATTAATTCGTTGAGTGTTCCTCCTGAAAACAAAAAGGTATTTTAATAGTGTACGAGCCTCTGGTTGCACGTACATTAAGTAAGGCATATAAATGTGAGACTAGAATCTCCCCATCGTTTCCACCTTCTCAATAATAATAAAGACGTAAACTGAATTATGATATTTAAGCATTTATTAGTCACAGTTACACAAATGTTTCGCTTGCCGCGATTACAGTGTCACAATATGAGGAGCCTACTAGCGGTAGCCCTCTGAGACGTCCGACATGCGTCCGTTAGCGACGGAGCCTCGACACAGCCTGCCGTGCCGAGTGCCGGGCACCCAGCACGAGGGCTGGGGCGGCATCGGGAGAAAGGCAGTCTACCTGCCGGCGGGCCCGCGGTGGTGGTCAAGCTGCCCTTGGGCACAGAGTAACATATATTTGTCTGTGCCTGGGGGTTCCAGCATTTCTCCCAGGGGGCAGGCCTGACTAGGCGGCATCTCCGCCCAGCTACCAACCACCACCAGATGGCAACTGCGAGTCCAAACAAATAGTGATAATGTTTGGAGTGTTATTAAGACATTCTCTGCTACTACAAGACGATGACTTTCCACAGTCATACCTCTAAAGGAGGTAGATGAGTTTTGTTACTTGGGCAGTAAAATAACAAATGATGGTCGCAGTACAGAGGATATAAAATGCAGAATGACAATGGGTAGAAAAGCGTTCTTGAAAAAGAGAAATTGGTTAACATCAAATATTGATTTAAACCTAAGGAAGTCCTTTCTGAAGGCATTTGTATGGAGTATTGCCTTGTATGGGAGTGAGACATGGACGATAAACAGTGCGGACAGGAAGAGGATTGAGGCTTTTGAAATGTGGTGCTACAGAACAATGCTGAAGATTAGGTGGATGGATCGCGTAACTAATGAGGAGGTATTGAACAGAATTGGGGAGAAAAGGAATTTCTGGCATACCTTGACTAAAAGAAGGGATAGATTGGTAGGACACATTCTTAGACATCAAGTAATTGTGAATTTAGCGTTGGAGGGAAGTGTGTGGGGTAAAAACCGCACAGGGAGGCCAAGAGATGGATACAGTAAGCAGATTCAGACAGATGTAGGTTGCCGTTCTTATGTGGAGATGAAGAGGCTTGCTCAGGATAGGGTATTGTGGAGAGGTGCATCAAACCAGTCTCCGGACTGAAGACCACAACAACAACAACAACAACAACAACCTCCTAAAAGCATATTATTCAGAATACTAAGCATATCAAGACACCTGTGCAAGCAATAAATATATTAGGCATCCTGCAGAGATAAGTTGATGTAATTGACCGCTATGTAGTTAACCCCACTATCATGCAACTTCCATCTCTTTAAAAATAGCTACTATGCTTTTTAATAGGAGACGCAACCTTAAACCTTCAATTAAAAAACGTTATTAATAAGTCTGAGTATTTTACATACTTGGAGCGTTTATTCGTAGACCCCAAAACGATTTGGCTGTACTCGAATTACAAATACATCTAAGAAATATATGAAATACGGAATATCTTAAAAATATATGAAATACGGAATGTGTAAGGGAATGTCACACACCAAAAATGCTAAAGATAAATTCTATTTTCCATCACCGTCATATAGAACCATTTTTACTCCGAACTTGGCATAAACCAACAGGGAGAAACAAGTTGCAAGACTTCCAGGAAAAATGAAGCGAAATTGACAGCCAATAGTTGGTTATAAATTACATTGCCTGTTAACTGTATAAATATAAATTACGGAATAAGCTGAACTACAGTTCAGTACAGTCAAAAAGGTCTAAGGTAATAGGCAGTGGTTTACAATCAGATATCCGTATCACTCTCCTCCTCAAGAAGTCTGTGTGAAGATTTATATTCAGAACATTCAAGAAAAAGGTGTTGAAACTACAAGCAGCAGCTCATTTACTCAGGAATAATTACAGCTGTTTATTTTTAGAGGTATTACTAGGGACAGGAAAAATTCGCATTTGCGATAAATTCGAATATAGATGCGAATTCTGACTCAAAATGCAGTAAATCCGAAATTGTTGTTAGCAACGGTTGCGCTCAATTCAGATTTCATCACATTCCTCTTCACATGGTGCTGTATTGTAAATCGAGTGATATTTGTGTGACGTGTTATCTCCCTGTTGAATGAGGCTGTGGTATCTCCGGGCCGTTACTACAGCTCCACCTCGCTCGGTGGGCCTTTCCCTGAATACTAGGGATGGGTCGAAAATCGCGTATCTGTTAAGAGTCACAGTGATTTGGAAGTAGCAGTATTCACAGTCGCAACTTTACGGATTCTGACTGCGATTTCAGTCGCAGTTTAGAAGCGCAGTAGCACTAAAAGTAGCAAGTCGCAACTAAGAGTAGCAAGAAGCAGTTTGCACTCTGCCATCTGTTGGTCGAAGTTTGTACTAATATCTTTGCATTGGACAGGCTATAGAGTCTACCTGCGATTTCAGTGACAAATCGCGTTTAAGAGTCGCAAGTAGCAACTAAGAGGCGCAGTTTAGACTTTGCCGGCTGCCATCTGTTGGCCGAAATTGGTACTTCTAGCTTCCCGCTGTCTGCCTCGTGTATGTGTGGCTTTTTGTGTATGTGTTGGTCGAACGCCATCGGCTCAAACCAGTGAGCTCGAACGTCCTCACTGGTCCAAACTGCGATTTCAGTGAAAAGTCGCGATTAAGAGTCGCAAGTAGCAATTGAGAATAGCATTTAATACTCCGCCTTCTGCTACTTGTTGACCAACTGTCGTACTTTCACTCGTGTGTTGTTTAGGGATGTTGTCGAATTAATGAGCAAGAAGATAATTTTCTTTGTGAAAATGTTTACACTTAGTGGCACTATTTTACCTGGCGGCAGCATTTACATGTTGTGAAGCAAAGCCTGGCATGTATGTTTTTAGGTTATAGTTGGTAAAGACAACAAATGTGAATGCCAAATAAATATTGTCTTACGGACTTGATACCTGTTTAAAATAATTTTTCGTCATAGAACCTACAACTATTGTGGCAATTCAGAATACGTATGTTACATTGCAAATTTGGTTTCGACGAATATTTTTGCTTGCGTTATACATCGTACATAAAATAAAAATTCCAAGGGGGTGGTATCAAGTGGTCAACTAAGTACAGGTAATTTTACGAAATGTTTAACAGTAGGCCAACTCCATTTTCAGTGTGGACTGTGTTAAGTACTGCTATATAGGAGTAAACTTCTATCTTTGAGGATTCTATAAAAATATTACACTTTAAAATAAACAAGTTTTTCGCGTAATGGAAAGTTTTATTTTATTAGATTTGTTTTAGGTTTAGGAATGTTGTTTTCAGTCTTCTTCCTTTTCCTACATTCCGTCCTGTGATGACATGAGTGAAAGCAGATGGGTGGTATCGGATCCTTCAGTATTATTAACACTTTTGTTTACTGCAGTGGTGGCATAGTGTGCTTATGTTGGCAACGACCGATGAATGATCCTAGAAATCTAAATCATACAGAATGATTGAAATAATATTTTGTTTATCATAAAATAAATAATTAATGTGATTCTTAATCTGTGGTTGTAAGATTTCTTGTGTGTAACCCTGTACAGTCAGTAAGTTAAAAATTCTTATAAAATGAAGCTTTAGTTGCCAACATGAGCACACTAGGTCGGCACGTCGATTAGTAAAATATAACGCAAGCTCTTATCTATAGTTATTTGGCAGAATATGTAGTGATACCGAAAGGTTTTAAAGAGAAAATGGAATTTTCAGAAGTCACTCACGTTGTATTTCACATTTACTTATCTCTTTCAAATTGGTAAGTGACTTATATCACACAATGTTAAAAAAATCTATTCATTCATTCTACAGGCAAGAACATAGCACTTTCGTTGCACTGTTATAGTTGCTGTGTGCCTAATCTACCAAATGTTTCTGTTAAGGTAGACTATAGGCCTACTTGCCGATTTCGGTTACACATTACTTGCGAATAACCTCACTTTTAACTATACATTACACACCAAACACTGAGATGGCTTTTATAAGACTAATTGATATTTGTCGATGTGTAAATAATCCCAACATTACATGTAAAATGAGCATCAATATTCTTTTTTTTGTATATATTTACACGTAGGAAGAGGAGTTGTTATGGATGATATATATATATTGCATTCGCCACACACATCGCATAAGTCACGGAAGTAGCAGATATCACGGAAGTAGCAGAAATCGCAGAAGTAGCAATATCAGTAGCAGAAATCGCAGAAGTAGCATTCAGAGTCACCGAAATCGCAGTTTGAGTCGGAGTGATACATGTCGAGGATTTGTACAGTGCGATTGTAAACAGTGACAAATCGCAACTAAGAATCACAGATATATAAAAGTAGCAGTCACAGAAATCACTGATATCGAAAAATCGCAGTTTAGCCCATCCCTACTGAATACGGCACAGGTAGCGGCTGGAGGGCGTGGAGTAGGGGTGGTGTATCCCTACTTCTGGAACACCCTGTCCACTGCCTGCAGCGTCCGGGTCTCCGCACAAGTGTCTACACACTCACTTTCCCCGCAACTGTCACTTCACACAACTGCCCCGCAACTGTCACTCCCCGCAACTGTCACAAACTCGTTCCTGGCACTGCCGCGTCACGACTTTGCCTTTTCAGACAATACGTATTGTTGGGTTCTCTACAATGAAAACTACAAAAATCGTTTCGACAGTTGCCCGACAGAGTCAAGACTGCTCTCTAGCACTTTTATTGCGTTTCGTAAGAACAGATGGATTGGTGCGTCCGAATTTCTTGCAACTTGGGATGTAATAGTTACGTGCTTTTCATATAACGTACAATTACGATTGCGGATGCACATTACTCATAAGTTAGAATTTTTCTCTTTCAAGAATGCAGAATAGGAAAATTTATTTTTCTTATGATCTGATACTTAACAAATTGGCAACTCGGCAAATAAGGACGCGTCACCCCAGTGACTATAATGAAAATAAAGCGCAGGAAAGTGACGTGATACGGCGATGACTAATTTGTTGCCCCTTATTTGATAATCAGACACGACAGAACTGAATGTTCAAATGTTTGTAAAGCTTATGGGACTTTACTACGGGGTCATCAGACCCTAAACTTACAAACTACTTATCAACTACTTACGAACTAGGACGGCACAAATATCCATGCCCGAGGGGGGATTCAAACCCCCGACCGTAGTGGCCGTGCAGACCGTGACTGGAGCGCCTCAGTCCCCTCGGCCACCGCGGCCGGCGACAGAACTGACACACGCCAATTACGACAGATGTCGAGTGTCAGTTCTTTGAGATGAATAACCGCAGCGCAGTGAGTTAATATATTTCGACTAGAATCAGTACCCGTCGATTCCAGAATATGTATTTATTGCATTATTATGTTACTCCCTCTCCTTATTGTTCCTCTCTCCATTGTCTTCCGCCCCACTCTTTGGCCGTTTCAACTGCCTTTATTTTCCACATCTTCATAGATTTCGGGCACAGTGTGACTATTCTCAATGCTTTCAGTTATGTTTACATCTACACCGTCGTGCTGATCGTAACTGGCAACATGACGGTTTAGATGTAAGCACATATTAAAAGCTGTGAAACTGGCTACTCAATGGCCGAAACCTAGGTACATCTGAAAAGTAAAAACAAAAATTGCGATTGAATGTTGACTTTTCCTACAGATTTGTAGATTTGTTTAAATAAAATTTCACAAACGTTTTGTAAAAAAAGTCCAGAAGGGGTGGAAGGGGTGCGGCAATTAAGCAGCTCGGACGGGGCGGCACTTGGGCTTGCGCCGGCCCTGGCTCCAATCCTTACGAATTTTTGCACACTTGACCTTTCAACCAAGAGAAAGATCACTGGGCACATAAATGATTGTATGGTACATGACAAAGGAGTACATTGCAAAAAAAAAAAAAACTTTCCCGAGACAGGGAAAGGTGGAAAGAAACAGACAGATGGAGAGAGACAGAGGTGGATGCAGAGAGAGGGGGAAGGGGAGGTGGACTACCAGAGTGTAGGATAAACAAACACCCGGGCAATGCTGGGTTTACAGCTAGTTCGTATGTGTTGTTGTTATGGTCTTCAGTCCGGAGACTGGTTTGATGCAGCTCTCCACCCTACTCTATCCTGAGCAAGCCTTTTCATCTCCTCATAAGAACGACAACCCACATCCACTTGAATCTGCTTACTATACGCGTCTCTTGGTCTCCCTCTGCGATTTTTACCCCACACACTTCCCTCCAACGCTAAATTCACAATTCCTTGATGTCTAAGAATGTGTCCTACCAATCTATCCCTTCTTTTAGTCAAGGTATGCCAGAAATTTCTTTTCTCCCCAATTCGGTTCAGTACCTCCTCATTAGTTACGCGATCCACCCACCTAATCTTCAGCATTCTTCTGTAGCACCATATTTCAAAAGCCTCTATCCTCTTTCTGTCCACACTGCTTATCGTCCATGTTTCACTCCCATACAAGGCAACACTCCATACAAATGCCTTCAGAAAGGACTTCCTTAGGCTTAAATCAATATTCGATGTTAACAAATTTCTCTTTTTCAAAAACGCCTTTCTACCCATTGCCATTCTGCATTTTATATCATCTGTACTGCGACCATCATTTGTTATTTTACTGCCCAAGTAACAAAACTCATCTACCTCCTTTATTGTTTCGTTACCTAATCTAATTCCTTCAGCATCACCTGATTTTCTTACACTGCACTCCACTACCCTAGTTTTACTCTTGTTAATGTTCATCTTATATGCACCTTTCAGCACACTGTCCATTCCGTTCAATTGCTCTTCTAGGTCCTTTGCTGTATCTGACAGAATCACTATGTCGTCGGCAAAACGCAATGTTTTTAATTCTTCACCCTGAACTTTAATTCCTTCTCCAAATTTCTCCTTGCTTTCCTTTATAGCTTGCTCAATGTACAAATTGAACAACATTGGGGAAAGGCTACAACCCTGTCTTACTCCCTTTCCAACCACTGCATCCCTTTCATGTCCTTCAACTCTGACAACCGCTGTCTGGTTTTTGTACAAGTTGTAAATAACCTTACGCTCCCTATATTTTACTCCTGCTTGCTTCAGAACTTGAAAGAGTTTATTCCAATCAACATTGTCAAAAGCCTTCTCCAAATCTACAAAAGCTAGAAATGTAGGTTTGCCTTTTCTTAATCTATCTTCTAGGATAAGCCGTAAAGTGAGTATTGCCTCCCGTGTTCCTACATTTCTCCTGAACCCAAACTGATCTTCCCCGAGGTCGGCTTCTACCAGCTTTTCCATCCTTCTGTATATAATTCGTGTTAATATTTTGCAACCATAACTTATCAAACTGATGGTTCTGTAGTTTTCACACCTGTCTGCACCCGCTTTCTTTGGAATGGGGATTATAACATTTTTCTTAAAGTCTGAGGGTACTTCACCTGTCTCATACATCTTACACACAATGTGAAACAATTTTGTCATGGCTGGTTCTCCCAGAGACTTCAGTAGCTCTGACGGGATATCATCTACCCCAGGGGCCTTGTTTCGACTTAGGTCTTTCAGTGCTCTGTCAAATTCTTCTCTCAGTACAGTATCTCCTATTTCATCTTCATCTACATCCTCTTCCCTTCCTACAATATTGTCTCGCAGTTCATTTCCTTTGTAGAGTCCCTCTATATACTCTTTCCACCTTTCAGCTTTCCCTTCTTTGCTGAGAACTGGTTTTCCATAAGTGTCCTTGATATTCATAGAGCTGTTTTTCTTATCTCCAAATGTTTCTTTTATTTTTCTGTAGGCTGTATCTATTTTTCCCCTATTTATACATTCTTCTACATCCTTGCATTTGTCTTCTAGCCACTCCTGCTTAGCCATTTTGCACTTCCTGTCAATCTCATTTCTTAGTCGTCTGTACTCCATTTTGCCTGTTTCATTTACTGCATTTTTATACTTTCTCCTTTCATCGATTAAATTTAATATCTCCTGTGATATCCAAGGATTCTTTGTAGGTCTTGCCTTCCTACCTATTTTGTCCTCTGCTGCCTTCACTATTTCATCTCTCAATTTTACCCATTCCTCCTCAACTGTTTTATTTTCCCCTGTTTCTGTCAATTGTTGCCTGAAGCTCCCTCTGAAATTCTTAAGAACTTCAGGTTCCTTCAATTTATCTAGGTCCCATCGCCTTATTTTCTTACCTTTCTGTAGTTTCTTCAGTTTCAGCCTACAGTTCATAACCAACAAATTATGGTCAGAGTCTATGTCTGCCCCTGGGTATGTCCTACACTTCAAAACCTGGTTCCGAAATCTATGTCTTACCATTATAAAATCTATCTGGTATCTCCCGGTGTCTCCTGGTCTCTTCCACGTATACAACCTTCTTTTGTGATTCTTAAACCAGGTGTTTGTTATAACTAAATTATGTTCCGTGCAAAATTCTACCAGGCGGCTTCCTCTTTCATTCCTTTTGCCCAGACCATATTCACCCACTATCTTCCCTTCCCTTCCTTGTCCTACTACCGAATTCCAGTCTCCCATAACAATTAAGTTTTCCTCTCCCTTAATTGTCTGAATAATTTCCTTTAGCTCCTCATATATTTCTTCGATCTCCTCATCATCGGCAGAGCTAGTTGGCATATAAACCTGTACTACTGTTGTCGGTGTTGGCTTCGTATCTGTCTTGACAATGATAATGCGATCGCTGTGCTGGTCATAGTACCTTACCCGCATTCCTATTTTCTTATTCATTATCAGTCCTACTCCTGTGATACCCCCAACTGATTTTGTATTTATAATCCTGTACTCACCTGACCAGAAATCCTGTTCATCCTGCCACCGAACTTCACTAATCCCCACTATATCTAACTTCAACCTATCCATTTCCCTTTTTAAATTTTCTAATTTTCCTACTCGATTAAGGGATCTAACATTCCACGCTCCGACCCGTAGAATGCCAGTATTGTCTTTCCTGATGATCACATCCTCCTGAGTAGTCCCCGCCCGGAGATCCGAATGGGGGACTATTTTACCTCCGGAATATTTTACCCGAGAGGATGCCATCATCATATGTTCATACAGTAGAGCTGCATGTCCTCGGGAAAAATAACGGCTGTAGTTTCCCCTTGCTTTCAGCCGTTCGCAGTAGCTGTGTGGCAAAGCCACATTAGCTGATGTTACAAGGCCAGCTCAGTCAATCATCCAGACTGTTGCCCCTGTAACTACTGAAAAGGCTGCTGCCCCTCTTCAGGAACCACACGTTTGTCTGGCCTCTCCACAGATACCCCTCCGCTGTGGTTGCACCTACGGTACGGCTATCTGTATCGTTGAGGCACGCAACCCACCCCACCTCGGCAATGTCTGTGGTTCATGGGAGTGGCTAGTTCGTATATAAAGAGAATATGATGTAGAACGTACAGGACAAGCATAAGTAAAGCTTAAAATAATAATACTACCTGTCATATGTATAAATAATTATGTATAAGCGTTTCATTTACACTAATTCATCTTATTTCATAATCTAAAATGAAGAACATATACGTCCTGCGCATAAAAGGTGAAAGTCTACCTAAATAAAAATGAATTGTGTGAAGGAACCTCCATGGTCACAGACCATCGACTATATTATGAAGTCTACAAGGTAAAGCAGTCAACAATCGGAAGATTGGTTTGAACACCACGGTGCTTTACTAGGCATGGTCCTGTTTTGGAGGTGGTATGCCGTTGCCTTCCTCCGACCTTCGAACTGACTTACCCAGCCAGTTATAGGGGGACCTACAGTTTAACGTGGGAACTTTTAATTCAATGCCACTATATTTTTGTCAAAGAGTGCTTTTGACTACACAAACATCGATTTTCCTGACGCCAGAATTTTCAAAAAATAATTAACAACGAAAGTGCCGCTTTGAAAATATTTGTGTTAATTATAATGCAAGTACATAGTCTAAAACTGCTGCGAAACTTACACAGTGAGCAGTAATTGTAATGAACAATCACGATCACGGATTTGGATCTGTTGTTAATGTGTTGTAACAAATGCTCTCATATGGAGTTTAAGACACATTTATCTGCTGCTTATTAAACGTGTTAAGTCCACAAACTCGTAAAATTGCTGTAAGGGTTTGGTTGTGAAGTTTGGTTGACGAAATTTGACTACAAAGACTAAAATAACAACAGAATACTGCAATCAAAAATGCGCCTAGGTCAGATGCCACAAAAGAATTCTACACCGAAATAACACATCCTGAATAACATTACGCTGTTGCCACGCTGATACACGTAAATATTTGCTACACGCTTCACAGACATTTAACAAGTGAAGAATTCCGGCTGTACTATTGCTTCCGCACTTTGCAATGATTATATGTTAACCATGCTTGATCAAGTATTGTCAACAGCAAAGGAAAACATTTTTAAAGAAGGTGTACACACTCAAAACTGTTTATTTTATTTTATTATTCAACAGATGAGACACTCTTCTTTCATCAACCGCAGCAGCAACAGAAGGAGAAAGAAACACAGTCGCTCGGCAGAAAACTGAGCCTTTTTATGGAGTGTACGTCAAAGGAATTTCCAGATAGGTCACCTGAAGCTTCCCTCTTGGGTAAGCTATGTGTCGTTACCCAGGAGTTTTGTTTGTGTATAGGCAGGCAGAGACCAAAAGAGGCAAAACAACTGGTGTTCTTGCTCGAAATATTTGTCGTTTTAATGAAATAACAGGTTTTCGCTTGGTAGGCGATGTGAGATGTTTCTTTTATTTAACTTCAAAACATATCGATTTCGTCCCTATGACGGGACATCATCAGTGCTGTTAAAAACAAGGTGCCTTGGTCAGACATTGAAATTACAATAAGATTACATGCACCAAGAATGTTATAAAATAGAATTACATACCAGAATTGCAAGTCATGATGACCTATGTGCTCTGCTTAAAAACATTTTTATCAGTCATGTCATAAAAACATTTAAAAGGTCTTGCCGGTACAAGTCACAACAATAAAATCAGGTAGCCGCTTACGTACACCTACGCAGCTTAGCTTGTACATAGATGCTGCCTGGCGCCCTCTCTGTTTAAATCAGTTACATTGTAACATTTTTAAAAAGAAAATGGGTTCAAACATATTAAAAGCTTTAAAAGATAAAAATGGTGATTCAGGTGAATTAAAGTTTAACAACTAACATACACAGATTATGCATTATATGAAAAATATAAATAACCATTTATCAGCGCCCTCAGGCGGGTAGGTATTAAAACATATCTTTAAAAATTAAAAAAGATACTCTCTCTCTCTCTCTCTCTCTCTCTCTCTCTCTCTCTCTCTCTCTCTCTCTCTCTCTCTCTCTCTCTCTCTCTAACACACTCACACACATGCATTGGTGCTTTGTAACGAGTTTACCTTTTATGCTAGTCTTAATTAAAAAAATATATATGTATATATTTTTTAAACAGATAGTATTTTATACGTGATACAATGTAACTTATTTTAACAATTAATGGTGACAAATTTTAAATTTTTAAAGATATGTTTTAATACCTACCCGCCTGAGGGCGCTGATAAATAGTTATTTATATTTTTCATATAATGCATAATCTGTGTATGTTAGTTGTTAAACTTTAATTCACCTGAATCACCATTTTTATCTTTTAAAGCTTTTAATATGTTTGAACCCATTTTCTTTTTAAAAATGTTACAATGTAACTGATTTAAACAGAGAGGGCGCCAGGCAGCATCTATGTACAAGCTAAGCTGCGTAGGTGTACGTAAGCGGCTACCTGATTTTATTGTTGTGACTTGTACCGGCAAGACCTTTTAAATGTTTTTATGACATGACTGATAAAAATGTTTTTAAGCAGAGCACATAGGTCATCATGACTTGCAATTCTGGTATGTAATTCTATTTTATAACATTCTTGGTGCATGTAATCTTATTGTAATTTCAATGTCTGACCAAGGCACCTTGTTTTTAACAGCACTGATGATGTCCCGTCATAGGGACGAAATCGATATGTTTTGAAGTTAAATAAAAGAAACATCTCACATCGCCTACCAAGCGAAAACCTGTTATTTCATTATAATTCTGTGGTGGACTGGCACACAAAATGGAATCTAGTTACATATATCGTTTTAACACTTAGATTTGTTTATTTAAATGCTGAACACACTTTAGACATATTGCAGAAGCAGTGATAGTGCAGGAAAAGTACACTAAATGCATTGTACACTAAACACAGCGGTTCACTTGTAAGAACATCATACGATGGGCAGACTCCTGTAAAGTGTACTGACACTCGAACCAGGCCGCGTGGGGCGTAGTGCTGCCACTGTACCCACAAGGAAACCTACACAAGCGTCACTCTCCGAGTTTTATCAACTTTCCATATGTTATAATACATGAAGAACTGTGGGTTTAAGGGGCGAAACGGTCCCTCCAAAATTGTCGCTAAAATAGAAACATGGCGATAACTTAGAGACTAGTGAAGCGATTTTAATAATTTTTGGTATGAAAGTATCTCTTGATAAAAGACAAAATTCATAGATTCAACTTCGATTAAATCAAAATAATTTTTTGACCACAAAAAGGTGGTCACTTTAGGGGTAGCTGTCCCCCTAATTGTCACTCCCCGTGCCATGTACCTAGGCCGACCTCTTATCAAGGGGTACTTTCATACCAAAAATTATTAAATTCGCTTCACTAGTCTCTAAGTTATCGCGATTTTTCTATTTTAGCGACAATTTTGGAGGGACCGTTTCCCCACTGAAATATGTTTTTCCACCGCAAAAAACGTGTCCCACAGTTTTTCATGTATCACAACAAACGCAAATTTCATAAAAATCGGAAAGTGACACTTGGGTAGGTTTCCTCGTCAGTCGCTACGGCAGCGGCTCCGTGGCTCTGAGGTGTGGGCTGCCGTTGCGTCTGACGCACCCCACCATCTAAAGGAACTAAAGTCAGTTATGCTGTAGACGTGTATTCCTGCATAGTAGCATCTAACCGCAATATCATTATACCGCAAACGAGACAAGCAGGTTGTTTTTACCAACTAAAAAAAGGTAAAGCAGTCAACAATCCGAAGATTGGTTTGAACACCGCAGTGCTTTACTAGGCATGGTCCTGTTTGGAGGTGGTTTGCCGTTGCCTTCCTCCGACCTTGGAACTGACTTACCCAGCCAGTTATAGGGGGACCTACAGTTTAACGTGGGTTCCGAACCACGGTGCTACTCGGTATTTTTCACTTCAGCAACACTGCCAGAGGTGAAAGAAGTGGAAAGTGACAGATAAAAATCCTAGGACCTGGCGGGGATCGAACCCGCGACCTTTGGATTTGTAGTCTGGCACTCTACCACTGTGCAACCGAGGCGCTCTTACAACATTTGAAAGTAATGTAAAGGATCCAAAGAGAAACTACGGAACGAACGACGTTTTTATTGCTATGCACAAAAGTGAATGTTACCGTACAACAAAGTATACATCGAAAACTAACAACATTATCTCCACACTATTCGTTGGTGGCATTGTAATTGCAATGTACTGTTAAAATATCACTGACACGTTGTTCTTCTATCAGAGATCAGGTTCCCTGCTGCACTGAAAGTGCGTTCACTAGCTGCATTTGAGGCGGACACACAAAATACTCTTTTTGCCAATACAGCTAGCTTAGGAAAGAGAGTACTGCTGCGTTTCTACCATTCAAGCGGATCGTCGTCTTCACCATCAATTCGAGCTAAATAAAGGTCCACCTCATTGGTGGGTTGCGCCTCGCGCATTTCACAGACCAGCCATTCCGAAAACATCCAGTTCATTTTTTTGCCTTGTGCACCCGGCTGACATTGTTCAGACGGTCCTAAATAAATATAAGACAGATATCACTGAAACAAAAGGAGCACCATAAATTCGACGTGCAGACCTCTAGTTCTGACCACCGCCAACATGGCGGGCGAGTTTACGCAGGCTGCCGCAAACAGCGCTGTAGCTCGTGTGCCAGCCACTCTATGAAATTCTAGCTCGTTGGGCACGGCCCACTGTGCCGAAGCAGCCAGCCAGTCAGCTGTGCGCGCGCAACCTACTCTGCCTGACGTCACACCAGAGCGCCGCGGCCTTCTCTCTAGCTGGTGTGCTCGTATGCTCAAGTCGCGCCGTCTCCGAGCGATCAGCCGCACGATGGACTCTGCACGTTGACCACAGATACGCTACGTGTGACGACGGCTTTAGGTTAATTAACCTTATTCATAGAATATATGACACCAACTGCGATTGGGCAAAGCTGAAAATGTATACCCAGCCGGGATTCGAACCCGGGTCTCCTGCTTTCTAGGCAGTTGCGCTGACCCCTACACCACTGGTTAAGTAATAACAACTGCAGGATCAGAAGTGACGTCTGTTCTCTCGGGATATATATAATATGCCGGTGACGGGCAACGATCCTATCGTTAGTGGGGAGGGGTGGGCAAAGTTTGAAGCCCTTACTCTTACGGGAATTAGTTTCATAACTACGAGTTTGAGCACTGTGGGCAGGGCGAAGCTGGGAATTTGTATCTGACGGGAGGCGTGCTTAGGTAGTCCTTGCAGGTGCGGTGATCACTGTGTCCCCAGTAGTGTAGGGGTCAGCGCAACTGCCTAGAAAGCAGGAGACCCGGGTTCGAATCCCGGCTGGGTACACATTTTCATCTTTGCCCAGTCGCAGTTGATGTCATATATTCTATGAATGTTGAATAATAACAACTGCAGGATCAGAAGTGACGTCTGTTCTCTCGGAACAGACGCCACATGTATATAGTTAACCTTAGTTCAAGTAGTTTGTAAGGCCGGTATTACACTGTCAAATTTTTGACATAAAAATATCATCGTAAGTTCGTAATATTTTTTTTCATGTAAATGTTTGACGTGACGCTAAAAAAGGGGTATTACACTGTCGTCAAATTTTTGATCATATTTCAAGATGGCTGACAGAAAACACACGTTATCATGCACTGTCATTGCTACTACGAAAACTGCGTTTTGAAGAAAAAAAAAAGAGGCGCTTACTTGGGGGAAACTGTCGAAATCATTTCGTGTTGCAGGAGCTGCAAGCGGAGGACGCCAGGTCTTACATGTAAATTACTGGAGAATGGGTGATACAACGTATCGGTATTTACTCAGTAAAGTGGCCCCACACATTAAAAATCAGTATATGCAGGTCAGAAGACTATATTGGCAGAAGACAGGTTTTCAGTGACACAGCAATTTCTCGTTTACGGGGTTAAAATTTACTTACGGCACGGCGGCGTAACGTGCTCATGTTGGCAACGAAATGTTCGCTACACGAGGAGGATTAACTTAATGGCCGGACAAGAACGCATACAAGAACCTGTCAACAGAGCAGGAACAGCATCGATTATTATTAGATTGAGAACAATGGAGAGTTTATAAAATCCGCTTCATACATTTCTATTAATTTTGTGCTCGATTGGTTGATGTAACACACGAGGCCATTAATGTTGTTCTTACACCCGTTCTCCGTTGAGTAGCTCCGCCATTCTCTTGTAACTTTCGAGTCTCCTTAATCTGTACTTATTCAGGGTGTCTGCGATTATATAGTGCTTCGTCTGCTTCAGATGACAGCACACACTAAATAAACTTCGACGTTTGTTTTCAAATAAGCGCAGTCCAAGAGCTACAGCGATGCTAGCGCTCCAAGCGGCTACATTTCGCATTGCAGTGAACAGTAGAGAAACGACTTTTATGATCAAATCTACTGCAAGGCACTAGATATGATCATATTTTTTTCTTACGATAGCAGAGATATGTCAAAGTTCCCTATTACACTATCAAATTTTTATGATGTAAATAAATGATGTAAATTTTTGACAAAGAAATATGACAGTGTAATACCGGCCCATACCCGGGCCGCTGAAACTCTGCACTTGGCGTTTACAAATAACAAGTGAAGAGCAAGAAGCGCGAGGCGCTAGTCACTAGGAACGGTCCAATCACAGCGCGGTAAACACTTCCAGTGGTCACGTGCCGTGACGTCAACATTCCCGCGTTGCCGGCTTTGTTCAGTTCTAACGTAAACAAAGTTGTGTATCGTGTTTATGTTGTGTGTGTTTTTTTTCGCTGCGATTTGTTTTACTGTGAGTGGTTTAACTTGATTTTCCGAGTTCAAGTAATTGGATAATGTCGCCGAAAAGACGTTTGTCTAGTGAAGTTTTCTGAGTAAGTTCTCAATTTCGTATGAATAAAAACTTAGAAGCTTATTCTCTGAGCAGGAAGTTCATTCTCGCTTCAAACAATCGGAAAGAAGTTATGGTGCAGTGGTTACAAGAAAGAAATATTGCTGCAGATATGTCAGTGTCAAAACTTGTTTTATAATCGCTCGTGAAACAAAATAAGCATATTACATCCACATATGCAGTAGACGAAGTTGCAAAGGAGCAGCGTCACAATGTAATAAATCTGTCCCCATTTCACTGCCGTTTTAACCCTATAAAACTGGTATGGAGTGACGTGAAGAATTACGTAAGGAACAATAAGTCTTTCACAATAACAGAGGTGGAAAAGCTGTTGCATGAAGCTGTTGCCAATGTGGATGCTGCATCTTGGAAAAACAGGGTCGAGCACGTTGAAAAGCTGATTCGTAAAGCGCAAACAATGGAAGGGATCATCAGTAATCATGAACGGTTAATGATTTGTCTTGGTGATGGCGATTTTGGCAGTGACAACAGTAAAGATCAGGAACTGGAAGTAGTTGTACCATTGTCGCCGTAAATTGGTGAGTGAAAAGCATTCTGATTATAAAACGTAGAGAGAGAAGTTACTATCTTGATTATTGATTACTTCGAACCTGTCATGATTCATTGCTTATTTTCTACATTGCTTTGCTCTGTTATTGAAAGTGTGTGCATTGTTGAGCTCTGGTCTTCATTAATATGCCGTTAATTAATTGCTGCTCAAGAACGAATTATTATATGCACTTTTATTGCTCATTAGCTTACATTTACGAGATGCAACTGTACGCTTCGTCTGCTGTGCGTATAGACGCTAGTGTTGCAACGTCGCTAAAGCAGTGTAGCCAACTTAACTCGCCGTAACGCGAAACGTCAAGTGCAATGTTTCAGCGGCCCGGGTATAAGCTACGGACTGATGACCAAGCAGTTGAGGTCGTTAGATTTGGAAACGTTTCGAACGTAGGCAAATGTGTAGTCTCGCGTGAGCGGGAAGACCGGTGTCGGCACCGTGTACTGCGGAATGTCAGCAGGTGTGCGCCGCTAGCTGAAACTTAGCCTCCAAATAATACAAAGCCTACTCACTAGGAGCGGACCTTCGCTGAGCAGTGTCGCCGCTGTAGATCAAACCTCTTCCGCTGTTGGCGCCACAAGCCAACCTCATTCCGTGTAGATCCTTATGGAAGCCAAATATAAAATAAGACGTAAAATATGTCCGCATAGCACTGCGGTTAATTTTGATGACTGATGTCGAAAACAATTATTGAAGTTCATGTTACCGTCTCTTTTTAACAATGATAACATCAACTATTTCTTGTCATTACCATGTACACAGATTTTAGGCCAATTGATTGAAATTGTTTTACGGGCTTTCCTAGAGAGCTTTTTTCTAAGTTTTCTTTTATTTTCGCAAAATATACCCTGCGTACCTGGTCTGTCATATTGTTCATGAATTTCGTTGAGTAGGGCCGCAGAAAATTTTGCAATATTAATGTGCTCAGGAGCTTTGCACTGTAACGCAGGATTACGACTAATATTGGGCAGTAGCATATTGGACAGTGCGAACAGTACCTTTGGCTTTTCTATCACTGATTCCAATGGCTCGTTAGTCACACTTTCTAGTCTTGCCAGGAACATGACGAATGCACATTTCGGTTATCGAAGACCACCTCGGTCTTTTCCTTTAATTAAGGCCGTCATTGGTGACGAAGATTGTACGCTGCTGACCTTGTTGAAAGTCTTCAAAATATATATTTTCTTCGACGACACGTAATTTTATTATGAGGCTATGAAATATGGCTTTCTTGGAAGACTTCTTTGCTTATATTCACCTTGTCTGTAGCAATTTTATCGTCCTTAAGTTTCACAGATTTTGTCCCGGATCTTTCAATTTCTCTTCTCGATTGTTTCAGCTTAATTAGTTTGCTTGGCAGTTACATTTCAAAAACACTAGGAACAGCATTAGGATTCAATTTATTTACTCCGATGCGCATGGATGTTTGTACTGTCTTTAGTATAAGTTAGTTTATAAGTAATTTGTAAGTTTAGGGACTGATAGCCTCGCAGTTGAGTCCTATAAGCTTAACAAACATTTTAAAAATTACTTTACATTCAGGCCGCATTTATAGTCTGTGGTAAGAAAATGGTTACTACCAGAGAACGCTGCCATAATTTATCCTTTGTATCGCTTACGTATCAGTTAAAAATTATTTAGGCAACAATAAAATATACAATCACTGATTTTTAGGAAATACTCATACTATATTTACTTATTGATTTTATCCATAATTGTCTCGTGGATTCATTGCTCGGAAATTCGTGACAACTAACTCCAGTAGCTTTATTTCGGGAGCCCTGATTGCAAAATGGTACACAAGAATATACCATTTTCCGCAACAGACACAAAAGGTTGTAGATTCTCATGTAAAAACAGTAAGTCACACTCTTTTAGGTTGCACAGTGAGCATTACAATGTATAGTAACAGAAGGCACTTCAGTCAAGATGCGCGGGTGTGAGGTTGTTATGAGGCGCCTCTAGCGGCAGCTCTTTCAACAAGAGCGGCGACATACGTTTACTGCTAGTGACAAGGCTTTTATATTATTGGAGGCTAAGGCTGAAACATCTCGGTTTCTCGTGACGGCGTACCTCGCAGCCGCAGATCAATCCACAGCGGCGCGTCACGCTCTGCTGTCGCCACTCAAATCGTCTGCAGCAGCAGCAGCCACTGGCGAATGTGCCGTGCGCTACTTGCATCTGCTGTTCATTCGCTTCCACAGTCTCAAATACTGCGATCTCTTTGGTCGGACGTCATTCTAGTACTTTCTTTAAACTGTAGCTGTTTCTTATTTATATAAATGACATGCCTTCGAGTATAACAGGTGACTGTAAAATATTTTTGTTTGCTGATGATACCAGCTTGGTAGTGAAGGATGATGCTTTGACACAGTATCAAACAATGCAGCTCAAGAGATAACTTCATGGCTTGTAGAAAACAAGTTGATGTTAAATCACAGTAAAACTCAGGTTTTACAATTTCTGAACACCTAATTTGACGAAAGCTGACATTCTGATTACACATAAAGGGCATGTGATAAGTGAGACTGAACAGTTCAAATTTCTAGGTGTTCAGATAGACAGGAAGCTGTCATGGAAAGTCCATGTTCAGGATCTTCTTCCAAAACTAAATTCTGCTATATTTACCATTAGAACAATATCTGAGATAAGTGATTTTTCAACACGAAAAGTAGTCTATTACGCTTACTTTCACTCACTTATGACGTACGGCATTGTTTTTTGGGGTAACTCGCCTGATGCAAAAAGGATATTTCTGGCCAAAAAACGGGCGGTTCGAGCAATATCTGGTGTAAGTTCGCGAACGTCATGTCGACCCCTTTTCAGTAGACTGGGAATTTTGACTCTGGCGTCACAATAAGTTTTTTCTTTAATGTCGTTTGTCCTTAATAACACAGGTTATTCCCACGAGTTAGTAGCTTTTACTCGGTAAAAACTAGACACAAGTCGAATCTACGTTTACCTCACACCACCTTGAGACTTGTGCAGAAAGGTGTGCAGTATTCTGCGGCATCCATTTTCAATAAGCTGCCACAAGAACTAAAGAATCTTAGCACTAATCCACACGCTTTCAAATCTAAAGTGAAGAGTTACCTCATGTCTCACTCCTTTTATTCTGTCGAGGAACCCCTAGAAAAGTTAAACAATTAAGCTAATTTATTTTTTCTTTATTGATTCTTTTCACTTTGTCTTAAGATTGTCGTGTGCAAAGGACTACATAAAAATTTTCTATTACCATTCTTGTGTAACAATTAATGTATTGACTTGTTCCATGACCATGGAGTCTCACGCCTCAATTGCGTCCTAAGCAACAAAACAAAAAAAAAAAAAAAAAAAAAAAAAAAAAAAAAAAAAAAAAAAAAACCAATAAATAAATAGCAGGGATGTAACTGGTGAAGTTTTTCTAAAGAAGATGAAGCAAGAAGGGTTGCTGCCTATCTATCGCCTTTTCTCTCAGACAGGAACTTACCTACTGATCTGCTGTCCTCGGACCGTAAGAGCGTCCGACTACTTCTCTTGGCAGGCGTTTCGTCGCCTTAGGCCGGATCCACACATTGGAACCAACGTTGGCGCCAACGTTGGTACGGCTCCGTTGCCTGTCGGTATTTCTGCCAAACATCAAACGACGTTGGGCCAATGTGGGTACGTCGTCCACACATTGGCGCCAACGTTTCATCCTGTCTTTGTCGTCTGCTCGTCTCGAAACTGTTTCTTTCTTACTTCGTTTTTCGACGCCGTTTGTTTTAAAGTTTCAAAATCTGATTGTAAATATTATAACTGTGCCAGAAAGTGATTCAATTGTGAAAGCAACCACAAAAATCGAAATGCCACGGCAAAACTTAGGCGCGATCAGTGAAATAACTTTTTTTTCTATATTTTGACACAATTACTGAAGGCAATTTTTAAAATTAACATTTTCTGTCAAGTTCCACATATTGCTTTGCAAACTTCAAGCACTACCAGTCATATGAATGACATAGTTATTTTAGAAAGGAAGTGCAAACTTTTAAAACTGTCTCCTGTAGCAAGAAAACGAAGAGTCAACCTTCAATACCAAGAGAACTTTAGGAACTGTAGTGTCCTGCCAAAACGTATGGGTATCCTTTTTTTTTTAAGTTCAATCACTTAAAGCGCAGATCTAAATTTGAATAATGTGTCTAGATTACTTGTAACATATTTTAAAACTTACTGATTTCGTAATTAATGTTCGGTAGGAAGTGATACAACACACCCCATCATCTTTTACATATGTTGCCTTTTTTTGGTTTTTAGTTACAAAATGTAATTGTTCACTCTCACAACCGTTAATGCATTATCGAGTTGTGTCTCAGATATTTTTACGTTGGCTCTCGACGTATTCAACTGAATGTTGGCTCCTATGTGTGGGCGATGACCGGCCGCGGTGACCGAGGGGACAGAGGCGCGTCAGTCACGGTCTGCACGGCCACTACGGTCGGGGGTTCGAATCCCCCCTCGGGCATGGATATTTGTGCCGTCCTTAGTCTTAGCTAGTTCATAAGTAGTTTGTAAGTTTAGGGACTGATGACCCCGTAGTTAAGTCCCATAAGTTCTACAAACATTTCAATTTGTGAACGCTGTCTCAAAATATTGGTCAACGTTGGCGCCAGCTTTGGTACCAATGTGTGGGCGCAGTGTTATTGCTGATTAATTAATTGAAAAGGGGACAGTAGGAAAGTTACAGAACAAATAGGCTGAGGTGTGGTCAAAGCTGTGTTCATAAAGATATGACGAATGTGAGGTAGGCTTGTTGCATGTTTAATATTATTTCACAAATAAGACTATTTTGCCACGAAACCACATTGATGTACAACAAGGAATTACTTACGTCAGGAAATTAAGCACACTTTAAAACAGATACATCTGAAGTCCCTAGAGAGAGCGAAGAATGGTTGAATCAGAGAGAATGTTGCTAACCATGAAGAGCAAGGGCCAAACGGCCAAACAGTAGCTCACAGTAAACTGAATGCTACTAAGTGTACCGGATGCTTCCACTCGGCCACCATTCTAACAGACGCGGACGGTCCTCATGGTCACACTTCGCTAATACGGCGGTAACTTCCGCCCTAGACTGTCCGCGAGGTGGGTACTTGGAAGCTGCGGTGCGTGGCTGTTCTCTGGGCACCGCAGTGTGCTTCCGCCGTGCTAAAGTAGTCCCTGTAGGCGACCTCACAGGCAGGGGAGAGGAACCGCTGGGGCAGCTTAGCCCCTGTGTCTCGGACTCTCAGGTTGGCACACCTGTTTGGAGCGCGGGACAAAGCTGGTATGCCTCCGCCACGGCGTCGCTCCCGGTTGATTTTAAATTTAACGGTCCAGGAAATTCTCCATTTTGAGCAATTTTTAGATTAACCAAACGGGTAATGTAGAAATTACTCTGTCCCTTCCATTGGATTGTCCTCTAAGTAAGCGATCATTCTGTGATGCTCCTTGCTTGGTGAGAATTAATAAACCGTCCTAAATTAATTGATTTAATTTTGTTCTTTTGAATTAAGGTCCCGTATGGTCTGTTACTGGTATCGGGGAGTTCCTAATTTTACTAGCATCTCGAATCCGTGCTCGGAATAACATGTTTAATTTTATTTTGCTGTGATGTCTTTCTTATGGTACAGCCGTTGCGGCCGTGTATTGTGCTCCCTCAGAAAGTCTGTGCGTTACGGGGACAGGAGCTTGCGGCAACATCACCAGCTCTGTCTCCACTACGTCCTTTGCCGACTTGCAGTTCTTTCAGAAGGGAGGACCGTTTGTTCGTCCACCTCCGTTTTACATGTTTTACATTGCCCATTAAATATAGCCGAAATTCATGGTTTTTATGAAACGAACGCAATTACGATGTCACAGCGACAATGGAGAAACATAGTAAAGGCGTACCACAGGGCGCGGTAAGAGCTCCAACACAAAGTGCGGTTTGGTAGCACAGTGGTAGATTGGCAGGCTACAAATCCAAAGGTGGCACGTTCGATCCCCGCCAGGTTCTGTGACTTTCCACTTCTTTCACCTCTGGCAGTATTGCTCATGCGAAAAATACCGAGTAGCACCGTGGTTCGGAACCCACGTTAAACTGTAGGTCCCCCTATAACTGGCTGGGTAAGTCAGTTCCAAGGTCGGAGGAAGGCAACGGCATACCACCTCCAAACAGGACCGTGCCTAGTAAAGCACTGTGGTGTTCAAACCAATCTTCCGATTGCTGACTGCTTTACCTTACTCTTTTCATTGTATGGATCGTGCAGCCACGTCTCGATCCCTTAGTCAACAGATGGGGACGTTTGCAAGACAACAACCATCTGCACGAACAGTTCGACGACGTTTGCAGCAGCATGGACTTATCACCTCGGAGTTCGTGGCTGCGGTTACCCTTGGCGCTGCATCACAGACAGGAGCGCCTGCGATGGTGAACGCCACGGCGAACCTGGGTGCACGAGTGGCAAAACGTCATTTTTTCGGATGAATCCAGGTTCTGTTTACAGCATCATGATGGTCGCATCCGTGTTTGGCGACATCGCGGTGAACGCACATTGGAAGAGTGTATTCATCATCGCCATACTGGCGTATCATCCAGCGTGATGGTTTGGGGTGCCATTGGTTACACGTCTCGGTCACCTCTTGTTCGCATCGACGGCACTTTGAATAGTGGCCGTTACATTTCAGATGCGTTACGACCCGTGGCTCTACCCTTCAAAAAATGTTCAAATGTTTGTAAAGCTTATGGGACTTAACTACGGGGTCATCAGTCCCTAACCTTACAAACTACTTATGAAGTACTTACGAACTAGGACGGCACAAATATCCATTCCCGAGGGGGGGATTCGAACCCCCGACCGTAGAGGACGTGCAGACCGTGACTGTAGCGCCTGAGTCCCCTCGGCCAACGCGGCCGACGCTCTACCCTTCATTCGATCCCTGCGAAACCCTACATTTCAGCAGGATAACGCACGACCGCATGTTGCAGGTCCTGTACGGGCCTTTCTGGATACGGGAAATGTTCGACTGCTGCCCTGGCCAGCACATTCTCCAGATCTCTCACCAATTGAAAACGACTGGTCAATGGTGGCCGAGCAACTGGCTCGTCACAATACGCCAGTCACTACTCTTGATGAACTGTGGTATCGTGTTGAAGCTGTATGGGCATCTGTACTTGTACACGCCATCCAAGCTCTGTTTGACTAAATACCCAGGTGTATCAAGGCCGTTATTACGGCCAGACGTGGTTGTTCTGGGTACTGATTTCTCAGGATCTACGCACCCAAATGTAGTGACATGTCAGTTTTAGTATAATTTGTCCAGTGAATACGCGTTTATCATCTGCATTACTTCTTGGTGTAGCAATTTTAACGGCCAGTAGTGCACTTACTTGGAAAACTTTAAATACATAAAGGTGTACAGCGTAAGTTGGCCAGTGGCGCTTGCAGTGGTAACGCCGGAGCGGTGGGAACTGGCTGTGCAGCGGTAGCTGTGCCGTATTAGGGCGCTCGAGTCGATAGCATCGGGCCGCAGGCGAATTGCGCGATCTGCGCCGCGATAAGGAATTAATTTGCGGCCGCTGCCTGCCGAATGAAGCACAGCCGGGCAATTAGGCAGATAGCGGGTAAACTTGGCCCCTCCAGCAGTCCTGCTCCTCACTTGCCTCGTCCGCGGCCCACCTCACTGCGCTACAGCACACTTCGCAGGACACACGGTTCCTCGCGAAGCGAAGCAAAGCACGTGTGTATGCTCGCAGGATCCATGCGGTCCCACTACCGAGCGAGGTGGGGCACTACCACAGAATATGAAGCATACAGAAGGGAAAGCTGGGGGGGGGGGGGGGGCGCCTTTGATCTGTGTGTTACCAAGCGTTGCTCTCGACGCCATATTGAAAGGCAGTAAACGCCGAACTATAGCCACTTAGTACTTCGGCTGGAAATGGACTTTTTACGATCTGCAGCTAACCTCATCTACTTTTACGAAAGGAAACGGCTTTTCATTATGCTCTCCTCTATTTTGCGCCCTGTTCTCGCACCTAATTGTAATCCAACGGAAGTAGGCGGTAGGCCTAAATTTTAATACAACCACGAAAATGTACGGTGGAATCAATGATCGTTTTATTTGGTGCTTATCTCCAGAAAAATCCCAAGTAACGCGGCGTTCTGTTTGGGAAATTAGTTATAAACCAGAAAGTGACTTTACAACTGCCATGTTTTATTTGACACGAATAAATTTGCACGCAGTTTGGGCGAAATCGGCGGGTCCCGATTGCCGACCTCCCCTTGTAAGAGGATCAACGGTCGTTAACATTAGCACGCTACGCCTCCGTTGCCGTTAGTAAAATTTTACCGTTTGCATCAAATCATGTGAAGGTGAGCAGGTTGAAGAGCGTTAAAAATTCCCGAAATATCTCGCCTATGTGGGCAACTGGAAAAGGGAACGCAGACGCAAAATGTTGAAGTTCCGCTGCTTAAGCACTATTCTTTGTCTTTCAGTTTGTATTATTCCCTGCGACGTTAAACTTATAATTACAAAATGTAAATGTACTTCAACATTTCGATGCTGTTGAAATGCAAGTTATCGCCAAGAGAAGAAGCAAGAGCACTTTTATAAATTATGCACACATTGCTCTCATTCTAAACTGATAACATTTAACTTTTACCTCATATACAGCGACCTTCACTAACCGTTCAACATCTTTTGGAACGGTGAAGAAGCTTATATCCTTATTTGTATTGGAATTATTGCGGCAATTAGGTGCTGAACACCATCGGCCGCCTTTTCTTTTACTGCTGCTCATAATAGAAACGGAACAGGTCCAACTACTGACACACAGTTCTTTCTTTTGACTGTACCAAATACTTGTTTACTTTTATGCGATTCAGGCAGTTAAAATACAGAATTAACAAACAAAGACGGCGCATTACCACGCCACAGAGTAGGGAGTGGCCACGCGTTTACTGCTTTTCAAGATGGCCGATTCCGCGCAAGCGCACTAAATTTTGGACGACAGACTGCAGCGGGAGTTTTCTTTCTGTATACTCCCTGTTCTGTGGCTCTACTAACACACTGGATTCGCTGTAGGCGAGACAGTCATTCGGCCATCCTGCTTTACAAAAAAATGTTCAAATGTTTGTAAAGCTTATGGGACTTAACTACGGGGTCACCAGTCCCTAAACTTACAAACTACTTATCAACTAGCTAATACTAAGAACGACACAAATATCCATGCCCGAGAGGGGATTCGAACCCCCGACCGTAGTGCCCGTGCAGAACGTGACTGGAGCGCCTCGGTCCCCTCGGCCACCGCGGCCGGCCCTGCTTTCCACTTTCCGCGATTTTTCCTAAATCGCCCTACATACAAGGGCTACTCCAAAAGTAAGGTCCGATTCACCGTAAATATTTGAAAGCGGCGCCGAGGATAAAACACGCATGCGCACCGACTGCTGGGGTAGGGGAGAGCGGGGCAAGGTGATACAGATGGGACTGTTAGCTATCGCGCATGCGCAGGGCGGACGCCAGTGAGTAGGGGCTGTTGTTTATTAGACTCGCGCATAATTGTTCGCGATCGGGAGCGAGGCTCTGCCGCGAACTAGTTCGTTCTTTTAGTTCGTCCGCTCCCAGTGACGGCTGAGCGGCGTGGTCTGCGCGTGCAGGTGGAGGGAGAAGTTCCCCCACCTATAGTGGAGCCGCCGAAAGAACGACTCTGACAGCTAGCGGCTACGTTGCCAATGCTGCTACGCGGCTGTTGTTACGCCGTGCCAGTCGCCGGCATACGAGTATCATGTCCGAATATTTTGGAACCGTTGCTATGTACAACTAAAGCGTGAACGAACGATAACAACCACGAAGTGATAAAAACATTTTTTTTCCAGTTAAAAAGAAAGGTTTAAAGTCAAGTTAAAGTAAGGCTTCATATGTTCCAGTATTCAATTAAATATAATGTATAATTTAGTCTTCAGCCAAAAATCGCTAGTTGAAGCATTGTTTATGTATTTCATCTTCTATAACCATTTTCCACAAATTCGGTGTTATTACTCGAACACTGTATTGTGGCAGTCTGCCGAGAGCGTAAACAAATAAGGACTACCACTTTACAAGTAGTAAAATCGCCTCTCACAGTGACATGATTTGTCTTTTTACATAAAAAAAATTTTTTTGCTTCATTCGTTTACGGTCGCTGTTGACTGCCATAGTAGAGTGCCCGAGTAATATCATCAGATCAGTTCCGACAGCCAGTCTATTGGTCACAGAGGTGACTTTCTTACGGTTAGAGGAAGAAGCCATCTCACACACGTCTGAAATTAACGACACGTAACACGGCACGAACAAAACCGGTAACGATGAACACGCGACAGATGCTCTGCAGCGACTGAAGCACGCCACCCCGCGCGACCTTGAGTGGCAGGGTGACAGCGCGGCACCGTTACCCTGGCGACGTTCACCAATTGCAGAGCTCAGGTTGGTGGTTGAGTGTCCCCCCACCCTCTGCGGCCCGACTATAGCTGCTTCATGCGCTTGCTGCTTGAGCCGCTAACGATATCACGCAGACCAAAAGAAACAGAATTTGGGTAATTTCTCGCGATTAAGTTTAGAGTTATCTCTGAATCTTGGCATTATGGAATTTATTAGTCAGATATTGCAGAGTACAGAATACTTCAAAACAGAAATTTTGTAGGACTGATCTATGTAATCTAGCAGGCAGACGCTCACCTCGAAATGGCTCTCATCAGCAGAAGGCAAACACGTGATTTTTAATTCTGCTGCGCGCCCTCTCGCTATTGCCCGTCGGTCTTCGGAAAAGAATTCAACGAACTAAGAAGCGACATACGTTTGGCATAATAGTTCGCGACCGATCGCGCATATTTTAGTTCGCGACCGGTAGCTCTCCTTTAGTTCACATCTCGGCGGTGAAGCAGGTCGGTCTCTTTAGTTCGTCCGCTCTTTTTGGCTTTTGCTCCCGCTACCAGAAGAGCTCTTTCTTTTCTTATGACAACTTTTTTTTATATAATGATCAGTGTTGCCCAAGCGTGTGCCATTACCCGTATTTTTGGGCAATTAGACATCATTTTTTTTTAATAGGTCATCGACGGAACATTACCTACAAAATATGCTAAACGCGTCTATTTTCGTGAATAAAAATGCTTAGAAAAGAAATTTTGTGGGTATGAACTATGAAACTACAGCTGAGCTGCATCTCAGCTCGAAATGACGGTGACTGGCAGAAGGGAATCACGCGATTCTGCGCGCTCTCGCGTCCTCTCGCTGTTACCCGTCAGTCTTCGGGAAAGGGGCGAACGAACTAAGAGGCGAGGGATCTGTGAACTAGTTCGCGTAGTTCACCTATGGCAGTGCTCTTCCGAACTAGTTCGTTCGCGAACTACACAAGACTATTGTTTACCGTGACGAAGAGCCACACGGCGTCCAGCTGTCAACAGAGTACTCTACGCGTTTCTATTGTCGAAATTGTGTTTTCACGAGTAGAAAGTAATTTTTGGCTAGTGTGTTCGAGTTGGCGGAATAGCAACAGGATATTCTTCAGGAAGTTCACCGTTGGCGTAGATAAACGCCTGTTTCTTGGTAAGAATTTGATGATCTCTTGTTAACTGATCCTTCTGTCGCTTCCTGGTAGAACTTATTCATAATGAACATTAATCTAAACAATTTTGTGTTTGCTCTACGGTTTCGTTTATTTTGTGAATCGATTTTAGGCTTATTAGGTCATCATCACACATTTACTGAAGTTCAGTCAAAGAACTTGTGTTCTCAGTAAAACAGAAGACATGTTACATACAGAAAAGTAAATTAACTTCTTTGATGGAGCAGTTACAGTGTAAATAAATATTTGAATGAAATCTGTAAGTTAATAGTAGCTACTGAGAAAAAGGAAACAAATACCATACATTCTTAGAACATGACAACAATGAATAAAAATAAAATTAAAGAATCAGATGTTTTAAGGGTTGTTCAAAACACAAAGGGATGCAAATATTATAAATATCCAACTTTATTTTGTAGGCAACACACGGGTCAGTTTTAACATTAATCTGTCACAGGATTGATTTGGATTTTTTCAGGGAAGCCAAAACAGCCTTGGACAAACCCGCCACTGCCCGCACCGAAATTAAGTTTATTGTGCGGTATCGCTCCCTGTATATCTAGTAAAGCCAACCAATGCCCTTGAACAGAGCAAGGAGTCCCTTTACCAGTTCTTTATTAGACACAATTTCTTCGGGTCTGGTTGTCCCAAATGTTCTGTGCCTTTTACTCTCCAATGCGATGCATTCGAAGATCAGATGTGATGCAGTTTCATCACCGTCATCACAGATCCTACATTTAGGGTCCTCTTCTGTTATTCCCATTGTATGTAGGTGTTTTTTTAAAACTCCCATGGCCTGTCAGCAATCCAACCATGAGTCTAATCTCTCTCCTGTTCAGGCCCAGGATTGCAGAGCTTCTTTTAAAACATGGCTTTCGCATCATTACCTTGCCACGTTTTTGTTGATGGACTTTGGTCCAATATTCTACGTGCTGTCTTCTGAGCCAGTTACGTAGCTCCAATATGATCATTTCCTTGGTGCTTGTCAGGACAGGTTCTGGTCCAATAAATGGAGCCTCTGCCCCCATCCTGGCTAATCTGTCGGCATGTTCGTTGCCACTGATCCCCCAGTGGCCAGGGACCTACAATAGGTTTACTCTATTGCTTTCCCCTAGCTCCACCAGAACCCTGTGACATTCTGCAACAATTTTAGACCTTGTTGCCGGAGCTGCCAGTGATCTCAGAGCTGCCTGGCTGTCTGAATAGATATAGATGCTACGGTCTTTGTAGCACCTACGCAAATTCTCCTCCACACACGCCCTGATGGCAGTGATTTCGGCCTGGAATACTGAGGCCAGTTTCCCTAGAGAGATGACGCCCTCCAGTCTTGGCTGCACCCCGTATACCCCGGCCCCAATACCTCGGTTTGATTTTCACCCGTCAGTGAACCAGACAATATCCCCCGTACGGTGTCGAACTATTTTCTCCCACTGCTTCCTACTTCCAATTGTCATATTGAAAGGCTTGTTGAAGCAGTATGGGGTTACAATATAGTCGGCTGGTATTTCCCCTACCTTTCCTATATCTACCTCACTCACTATTTTAGTGTGTGATTCTGGATATCCCAAAGAGTTCCAGTAGTTACCAGATTTGAGTCTGTATGCACCAGCCGCTGCCTCCATCTTGACCCAAAGGTGTAATGGGGGCATATCCAGCATGGTTTCCATCCCAGCAGTTGGTGTGCTGCTAATTCCGCCTGTTATGGCTAAGCAGGCTAATCTCTGCACCTTACCAAGCTGCTTAGCAGCAACCTACTGTTCTACCTTCTTCCACCACACAACAGCCCCATAGGTGATCCTGGGTCTAATCACTGTGGTGTATATCCAGTGCATTCCCTTGGGGCTCAGGCCCCAATTTTCGGCACAAGCTCTCCTGGTACTTACTGAAGTACCTTTTGCCTTGGAGCAAATATTCCTAATGTGAGAGTTCCATGTCAGTTTCTCATCTAGGGTAACCCCTAGATATTTCACTGTCCCCTTCACAGGTAGCGCTTCATTGAAAAGCTTTAGATTCCAACTTGACAATATCCCCCGTCCGGTGTCGAACTATTTTCTGCCACTGCTCCACGCTTCCAGTCACAGGGTTAATCAACCGGTTAGTGAGGGAGTGTTACAAGGACATGGCACTACAAGTGAAGTTAGCCTTTGAAATGGACAGAGACAGGGGGCGGTGTGGTACTCACAGCAGTTGCTGGCAGCGACGGTCGCCGCTGGCATCCACGCAGCTGGTCCCTGGCGCGGCTGCTGCCTGTGGCTGCTTCGCGCGGTGCTCCTCACTTTGTGACGTCACTCGGGTACACTCGCGGGAGCCGCGACCGGAAATGGCTCTCTGTCCCACGGCGGCCGGCACCACACGAAATTTCTGCCGGCGTCCGCAAACTGCCAACTTCACTTTCCTTTCCGACACGATAAGGACTCCAGTACAAACACACTGTAAATATTTTTACCTTTTCTGCTGCTCAGTAAAAACGGCTAACGAACTTTTAACACGCGGCGCGACGAACGAAACCGGAAAGCACAGAAATTTCGAAGAGAGTCCGCGAAACAACGGGAACGGTCGGACACACTTTTCGCGCACTGTCGGAAACTAAACAGTAAAATCTCTGACCTCTGTCAGGGAAATGTGGATAAGATTGTTGTTTTTATTTAAAAAATATATATTTTCTTTTCCGTCACAATATGAAAGAGGCGAATTTTTCGTGCCTACTCGGTTAGCCGTTGAAGTAGTACAAGGCACTACCCGCACCCTTCGATCCGAACCCACGACGTCTTGTTTCTAACGCGTCAACGGCGGGAGTAATAAAACGTGGTGGGAGTCTGAGAGCCCGCGCGGTGTCACGCGACGGGCAGCTGGATGCAAAGCTGCAGCCGGTCGTCTGGGGCAGGCTCACTGCTGTGGCTGTGGCTCTGCCTGTGTTGGGGAAGGCCGCTCCTTCTCTGGCCTCTGCGCTACAGGTCGGACTGTCACCGTTTCTTCACCCACTCTGGCATCCTGAAACAGCAACAACAACACAAATCACGTCACCTTTCTGCTACTGGCCACTTTACCGAAGCAGCTACACTGAATAACTTCAATGTTCGTACACTGTGATTTCAGTCTTGGAACATCACAACTTTATTTATAACAAAACAAACAAAACACATAAGCAATTTAATATTCATTGAATATATGACATCAACTGCAATTGGGCAAAGCTGAAAATGTGTACCCAGCCGGGATTCGAACCCGGGTCTCCTGCTTTCTAGGCAGTTGCGCTGACCCCTACACCACTGGGGACACAGTGATCACCGCACCTGCAAGGACTACCTAAGCACGCCTCCCGTCAGATACAAATTCCCAGCTTCGCCCTGCCCACAGTACTCAAACTCGTAGTTCTGCAAATAATTCCCGTAAGAGTAAGAGCTTCAAACTTTGCCCACCCCTCCCCACTAACGATATCATCATTGCCCGTCACCGGCATATTATATATATACATGTGGCGTCTGTTCCGAGAGAACAGACGTCACTTCTGATCCTGTAGTTGTTATTATTTAACCAGTGGTGTAGGGGTCAGCGGAACTGCCTAGAAAGCAGGAGACCCGGGTTCGAATCCCGGCTGGGTACACATTTTCTGCTTTCCCCAATTGCAGTTGATATCATATATTCAAAGAATATTAAATAATAACAACTGCAGGATCAGAAGTGACGTCTGTTCTCTCGGAACAGACGCCACATGTATATATATATAATATGCCGGTGACGGGCAATGATCCTATCGTTAGTGGGGAGGGGTGGGCAAAGTTTGAAGCCCTTACTCTTACGGGAATTAGTTTCAGAACTACGAGTTTGAGTACTGTGGGCAGGGCGAAGCTGGGAATTTGTATCTGACGGGAGGCGTGCTTAGGTAGTCCTTGCAGGTGCGGTGATCACTGTGTCCCCAGTGGTGTAGTGGTCAGCGCAACTGCGTAGAAAGCAGGAGACCCGGGTTCGAATCCCGGCTGGGAACACATTTTCAGCTTTGCCCAATTGCAGTTGTTGTCATATATTTAAAGAATATTAAATAATAACAACTACAGGATCAGAAGTGAGGTCTGTTCTCTCGGAACAGACGCCACATGTATATACATAAGCAATTATTGCATTACAAGATCTGTCTTGTGTGTAATAATATAAATTTCATCAAGATAACTTGCATAACTTCCTTAATAATACAATTTAAATACAACTCGGTCCTATATTCACGTTACTTTAATATTCGGACACTTTGCAGAACTAAGCATTTCAAGACAAAATTTTATGGAAAATAAATGTTTCAATATTTTGTCGGGTAGCCATTCTGTTTTATCACTTCTTTCAAACGCTGCGGCATACTGCTAATGATATTTTTTAAATAGTCCGCACGTAGACCGTCCCATTCTTCTTTTAGTCGACGCTTCAGACTTTCTTTGGAAGACATTGGTGTTCTTCTAATACGTCGCTTCAGTTCTCTCCACACATTCTCAATCGGGTTGAGATCTGGTGACTGAGGTGGTGGTTGTAGGACTTTGGAGCAGTTGTAGAGCAAATATTGCTGCACAATGCGAGCCTTATGTTTCGGGTCATTTTCCTGGTAAAATTCGAAAGTGCTTGATATCCCCGTGGTTTCATCACTTTTTCGTAAATTGTTCTTTAATATGTTCTAATAGACGTATTTTTCCATAGTATTGTCGATGAACACCAATTCGCCCGGTCCAAATGTCGATATACAGCCCCAGACAAGGACGCTGCCACCTCCATGCTTTACAGTTGGTTTAATATTTATGACTCTAAATTCCTCATTCTTCTTCCGCCACACCATGCTTCGTCCATCCGACCCACAAACGTTAAACTTACTTTCGTCGGAAAAAAAATGACATCATTCCACCACCAAATTGCATCCTTCGTAATAAGCCCCCTAGCAAAGTCCAATCTTTTCTGTCGATTCTGTTAATTCAAACACGGTTTCTTCCTAGCCACTCTTCCATTGTATCCACTTTCTTTCAATGCTCTGCGAATCGTTTGAGGATGTACCTTCTTGCCCGTCTCGTTTAGAGGCTCACGTGCTAATCTCGGTGCACTGAGTGTAGGATCCTTCTTTATTTTTCGTATTAACTTCCTCTTGTCACGTTCATCCAACTTCTGTGGCTGTCCCATTTGTGGTATGGAGTCTATACGGTCCTAGTTTTTGAAACGCCTGACAATATCTGCCACAGTACTCTTACTCATGTTGAGCATGGCAGCAGTTTGTCGACATAATTTTCCTTTCGCATTGTGAAAAATCACAAGTTGTCGTATCTCAAAGCTGGTACTAGCTTTGCGTGGCATCGTACCGCCTGGACAGTCGACCGCGCTTGTGAACACACACCTGCCTCCTGACTAGAAGCAGGCCTACTCACCCCGGCGTGAACGGTGACAAGTGCGACACTGCCATCTGTCCGGATATTAAAGTAACGTCACCATAGAAGAGTGGTTTATTTTAATCCCATTCTTTAACAATTGTTTTACGTTATGTAAACAACGTTCTTACTGTTATTTACAAGACATGTACCTTCATATAATATTTGGTAATATTATATTTTTGTCTGTTCAGAATACAGTTATAAAGCAGCACACTAAAAATATCTTAGTGCCCGAATATTAAAGTTATTCACTGTATGTAGGTAAAGTGGCAAGATAGTGCAATACTTCGGCAAAAATTATTATTTAGAAAATCGCGCCCATAGTGCGTCAAGAGAAAGCAGGGCCCATTACTAACCCTTTATAGGACAGTAACCACCCCCATGAACCACAGACATTGCCGAGGTGGGGTGGCTTGCGAGCGTCAACGATGCAGATAGCCGTACCGTAGGTGCAACCACAGCGGAGGGGTATCTGTGGAGAGGCCAGACAAACGTGTGGTTCCTGAAGAGGGGCAGCAGCCTTTTCAGTAGTTACAGGGGCAACAGTCTGGATGATTGACTGAGCTGGCCTTGTAACATCAGCTAATGTGGCTTTGCCGCACAGTTACTGCGAACGGCTGAAAGCAAGGGGAAACTACAGCCGTTACTTTTCCCGAGGACATGCAGCTGTACTGTATGGAAATATGATGATGGCACCCTCTCGAATAAAATATTCCGGAGGTAAAATAGTCCCCCATTCCGATCTCCGAGCGGGGACTACTCAGGAGGATGTGATCATCAGGAAAGAGAATACTGGCATTCTACGGGTCGGAGCGTGGAATGTTAGATCCCTTAATCGAGTAGGAAAATTAGAAAATTTAAAAAGGGAAATGGATAGGTTGAAGTTAGATATAGTGGGGATTAGTGAAGTTCGGTGGCAGGATGAACAGGATTTCTGGTCGGGTGAGTACAGGATTATAAATACAAAATCAATTGGGGGTATCACAGGAGTAGGATTGATAATGAATAAGAAAATAGGAATGCGGGTAAACTACTATGACCAGCACAGTGATCGCATTATCATTGTCAAGATAGATATGAAGCCAACACCGACAACAGTAGTTCAGGTTTATATGCCAACTACCTCTGCCGATGATGAGGAAATCGAAGAAATATATGAGGAGCTAAAGGAAATTATTCAGACAATTAAGGGAGAGGAAAATTTAATTTTAATGGGAGGCTGGAATTCGGTAGGAGGACAAGAAAGGGAAGGGAAGATAGAAGGTGAATATGGACTGGGCAGGAGGAATGAAAGACGAAGTCGCCTGGTAGAATTTTGCACGGAACATGATTTAATCGTAACAAACACGTGGTTTAAGAATCACAAAAGAAGGTTGTATACGTGGAAGAGACCAGGAGACACCGGAAGGTATCAGATTTTATAATGGTAAGACATAGATTCCGGAACCAGGTTCTAAACTGCAAGACATACCCAGGGGCAGATATAGACTCTGACCATAACTTGTTGGTTATGAACTGTAGGCTGAAACTAAAGAAACTACAAAAGGGTAGGAAAATAAGGAGATGGGACCTGGATAAATTGAAGGAACCTGAGGTTCTTAAGAATTTCAGAGGGAGCTTCAGGCAACAAATGACAGAAACAGGGGAAAATAAAACAGTAGAGGAGGAATGGGTAAAATTGAGAGATGAAATAGTGAAGGCAGCAGAGGACAAAATAGGTAGGAAAGGGAAGACCTACAAAAAATCCTTGGATATCACAGGAGATACTAAATTTAATCGATGAAAGGAGAAAATATAAAAATGCAGTAAGTGAAACAAGCAAAATGGAGTACAGACGACTAAGGAATGAGATTGACCGGAAGTGCAAAATGGCTAAGAAGGAGTGGCTAGAAGGCAAATTTAAGGATGTAGAAGAATGTATAAATAGGGGAAAAATAGATATAGCCTACAGGAAAATAAAAGAAACATTTGGAGATAAGAAAAACAGCTCTATGAATATCAAGGACACTGATGGAAAACCAGTTCTCAGCAAAGAAGGGAAAGCTGAAAGGTGGAGAGAGTATATAGAGGGGCTCTACAAAGGAAATGAACTTTGAGACAATATTGTAGGAAGGGAAGAGGATGTAGACGAAGATGAAATAGGAGATACTGTACTGAGAGATGAATTTGACAGAGCCCTGAAAGACCTAAGTCGAAACAAGGCCCCTGGAGTAGATGATATTCCCTCAGAGCTAGTGAAGTCTCTGGGAGAACCAGCCATGACAAACCTCTTTCACCTGGTGTGTAAGATGTATGAGACAGGTGAAGTACCCTCAGACTAAGAAAAATGTTATAATCCCCATTCCAAAGAACGCAGACGCATTCAGATGTGAAAACTACAGAATCATCAGTTTAATAGGTCATGGTTGCAAAATATTAACACGAATTATATACAGAAGGATGGAAAAGCGGGTAGAAGCCGACCTCGGGGAAGATCAGTTTGGGTTCAGGAGAAATGTAGGAACACGGGAGGCAATACTCACTTCACGACTTTTCTTAGAAGATAGATTATGAAAGGGCAAACCTACATATCTAGCTTTTGTAGATTTGGAGGATGCTTTTGACAATTTTTATTGGAATAAACTCTTTGAAATTCTGAAGCAAGCAGGAGTGAAATGTAGGGAGCGTAAGGTTATTTACAACTTGTACAAAAACCAGGCAGCGGTTGTCAAAGTTGAAGAGCATGAAAGGGATGCAGTGGTGGGAAAGGGAGTAAGACAGGATTGTAGTCTTTCTCAATTGTTATTCAATTTGTACATTGAGCGAGCTAGATAGGAAAGCAAGGAGAAATTTGGAGAAGGAATTAAAGTTTAGGGTGAAGAATTAAAAACATTGCATTTTACCGACGACATAGTAATTCTGTCAGACACAGCAAAGGACGTGAAACAGCAGTTGAATGGAATGGACAGTGTGCTGAAACGTGCATATAAGATGAACATTAACAAGAGCAAAACTAGGGTAATGGAGTGCAGTGTAAGAAAATCAGGTGATGCTGAAGGAATTAGATTGGAAAACGAAGCAATAAAGGAGGTAGCTGAGTTTTGTTACTTGGGCAGTAAAATAACAAATGATGGTCGCGGTACGTACAGAGGATATAAAATGCAGAATGGCAATGGGTAGAAAAGCGTTCTTGAAAGAGAGAGATTTGTTAACATCGAATATTGATTTAAACCTAAGGAAGTCCTTTCTGAAGGCATTTGTGTGGAGTGTTGCCCTGTATGGGAGTGAAACATGGACGATAAACAGTGCGGACAGGATGAGGATAGAGGCTTTTGAAATGTGGTACTACAGAAGAATGTTGAAGATTAGGTGGGTAGATCGCATAACTAATGAGGAGGTACTGAACAGAATTGGGGAGAAAAGGAATTTCTGGCACACCTTGACTAAAAGAAGGGACAGATTGGTAGGACACATTCTTAGACATCAAGGAATTGTGAATTTAGCGTTGGAGGGAAGTGTGTGGGGTAAAAACCGCAGAGGAAGAACGAGAGATGGATACAGTAAGCAGATTCAGACAGATGTAGGTTGCCGTTCTTATGTGCAGTTGAAGAGGATTGCCCAGAATATTGTGGAGAGCTGCATGAAACCAGTCTCCGGACTGAAAACAACAACAACAACAACAACAACAACAGGGTGTCCGGGGAAAGCAGGGGAGATAGTTTAAGTGCTATAGGACATACAAAATTGAGAGAAAACTAGCTGATCCGTGCAAATAATTCTAACTGTATCCTGATCAGTCACAGATAGGTAAGATAGTAACGAAGAAGAGGCAGATGCAACTACACATGTATAAAAGATAATGAACTTTGAATAGTACTAACAAATATTAGTCTCAATGTAAGAAAATTTATTTAATTAAATACAGTACGATTGTGAAACATAAAAAAATCATAAACTTTGTTTTTATTTTATTTTTCGAAAACTTGTTTATATTCAGTGATGTGGGCCGTGAATTTCCCCTTGGGAATATTCCTTTGGCCCGGGAAGATTGCAAAAAATTGGAAATATTAAAAAATTTAGATTTTTAAAAAATTTAGCACACATTTCAGTCAAAGAACATTATAACTTAGTAAATTCATGCATTTTAATCGAAGATTTATCATTCTCTGCATTGCTTTCCTTGCTAATTACAAGCAGAACATGATACACTTTAGGTCTGGTGGAAAAAAATGTAAAATATTCGCTAGGACTACAATTTTTCGGCAAGTTGAGAGCGTCACATTTATCTGAATGAAGTCTAAGCTTACAAAATATTCCTGTGGAGGAGTTATTCTCAACTGGCTGTCATCTGTAGAATTTTTTTAAATTTTTCCAGACGAATGACCAGAGGTGTTTCACTACAGAATTCAAATACTCATCAATTGCTGCAATTAATAATTTTTCCTTTGAATATGGCTATAAATTTCAGTTTTAGAATCTTTAATTAATGTTTTACAGTGTTCTGCGTTAACAAAATCAAATGTTCAAATGTTTGTAAATCTATGGGACCAAACTGCGTGGTCATGAGCTTACAAACTACTTAAGCCTAGGTAAACTAACCTAAGGACCACACACACACACACACACACACACACACACACACACACACACACACACACACACACACCACGGCGAGCAACCGCGCGCTCCGCAGCGAGACACTTTAGACCGCTCGGCTACTCCACCACGACTTAACAAAATCACTTGTATTTATTTTTCAAGTAAATCATAAATCTCGGCCGGTGTATTTGCATAATTGTTCCTCGAAATGCCATTTTCATTGACTAAGGTTTAGAAATTTCGAAGCAGTTTATTTGAAACTTTATAGCCTTAAAAATCACTAACATCGACAGTAACTCAATAAACAAACTTCCATGTGTATTTTAGTATTAATAACTACTCACTAGATGGGTTATCAGTAGAACAAATTTGTTTTTGAAATTATAAATTCCCAAGAATTTTATTTACTTATAATTTTTCCATTAAATATACTTCAGTTTTTTTTGTTTAACTGTGCAATTACTGCCTTAAACCTGTTAAAAAGTTTTATTGATCTAATCTGGCTAATCAATTTTGGGAAATACTGCCCGGCAATATTCCCTGGGAATATTTTTTCGCTTTTAAATTTTCGGGAATTTCACAACAGTATTTATGTTACAAAACTTCTTTGAAACAATGTTCGTAGTTATAATGTGATCATCGTTTACGTTTTGGCCGTATATGTCTTTAACACAAATATGACCCTGGGCGAACTTGTAAAAAAAGCTACGTATAAATGTCCACCGAAAAAAAAAAACAAAAAAAAAACAAAAACAAAAAACAGGTTCTGCTAAATACGAGGCGCGTCCGTGTCCAGAAAGTAAGTTCCGTTTGGTTATATAAAACCAACGGGTACAGATACAAAAAAAAAATAGCGATTGTACAAAAATATACAACTATTAAACTACTTTTCTACATAGCTGCCGAAATTTTGTAGGCAATTTTCATAGCATGGCACAAGGTTTTGTGTGCCTTTTTCATAGAATGTTGCCGCCTGTGTATTCAACCATGTGGTAACATGTTCTTTCAGCTCGTCATCATTGTTGAAGTGTTGTCCACCAAGGACAGATTTTAGGTGTAAGAAGAGGATTACTGTCAAAAGATTTTTTTTTCCACGATCATGCCTGACCTCACACACGGAATGTGACCAAACAATTCTTACGGAAATTTCAATGGGACCTGTTTGATCATCCTCCATACAGCTCAGACCTCTCTCCTAGCGACTTTCATCTCTTCTTACACCTAAAATCTGTCCTTGCTGGTCAACACTTCAACTATGATAAAGAGCTGTTACCATATGGTTGAATACACAGGCGGCAAACTTCTGTGAAGAATGCATGCGAAAACTTGTGGCACGCTATGACAAGTGCCTGCAAAATTTCGGCAGTTATGTGGAAAAGTAGTTCAAGAGTTGTAGAATTTTGTGCAATAAAAATTTCTTCTGTATCTGTTTACAGTTTCATTTCATTACCAAACGCAACTAATTTTCTGGACGCGCCTCGTATAATCGAGCCCTTTGAAGCGTCTGACCTAGTGCTCTATAGCGAAGGCTACTTTTATTGGCAATTGTCTTATTATTTCGAAAGGCATGGTTAATGCGAGGATCAGCACAGTTTTATCTGAGTCAATGAATTTAGCAGTGATGATGTACTCGCCTTAATCACCACTAATCTTCCACCATCAATTGATCCCTGATTAGCGTTAAGATGTCTAATTACAGTATTGGCCCACTGTAGGTTACGGTGGTAACACTAAAAGTGGGCCTTTGCGATCGTCTTTTGACAGCTCGGAATTTAAATGAAAATGACGGTTTAACCATGCATCTGACACGGAAACTGAATAACCGAATTTGTAGAGGAGAAAATTCTCTACAACTTTGTTCCCAAATGTTTGTTTCATATCTCGTATAGTTTGAGAGATATTTGCAAAAATAACGGAGTTTTGACACCTTCCATTGAATTAACGAAAACCAGCCGTTCGGAGACGTCACGTGACATTCCTCGCCCAGAACTCTCTGGCATACGCCATCTTGCGTTGCGTATTTGATGATTTTCTTATTGTAACTTACACCTTGTCATTTCAAAGCGACGGCGCACTGAAGAATTAACAAAAACACGTCGTTCTTCGTACGATAAATGGTAATCTAGTGTCTACAAATGCCACATTAGCATCAGTTAACAACGGCCATCAATAGTATGAGATTAAAGAACACAACTCGTAACTGTCGGCTGTAGCGTAGTGGACAATGCGTTGGAATTTGACGCTGGAGGTGAGTCGTTCGAAACCTGCAGCTGCCTAATTTTTTTCATCAAAGGGTTTTAGACACTCTTATTAATTTTTTTTTTATTATTTAGGTCCAAAATGTTTGCACAAACTTATAAATCTACATATCTAAAGTGGGCCGTAAAATACGTCAATGCTATTTTTTTTCTTTAAAAGCAACTGATGAGGTGGTGACCTAACGGATTTAACGAGTTCAAGAATTCTACGGGATACAACTTCCAAGTTGGACAGAATCAGAGCTGATTTAAGGCTTTGCCTCTCCAGGTAACACATTGGAAACGACAAATGCATTAATTGCAGTACAGTCGTCAGTTTTTGGACATAGAATCTCCGTTGAATAGAACTACGAAACATTCTGTTCATTGATTTCTGTGGCATTGAATACGGTGGTAACAAAATTATCGTAATTACAATATTTTTTATGAATTTTGATTGCAACATTGAAGTAATTTGATTGAATTTCTAAATTACCGTTACCCAATTTAAGTAACCATTCAGTGAAAAAGGGATTATATGTGATAAATCGTACGAAACTATGCTTTACATCGACGTGTATAACCGAAATCGTGTGATAAACAATGCTTGCATCAAAGAACGTCTTTGGCTTGCATAAAGATTCCAAGCAACTGCAAGAGCTGTCGTTCATGTAAGTTAGATTGTCAATAGATGGCACCTTCTACATTGCTTTTTTGTCGTCCGCGCAAAGCTAGGTGATCCTATTAACGATCGTGAGCCGGGTATCAACTTAGATTTTACGAGCAGTACAAATTATTTTAATTGTGAAAACTATAACATTCAACTATGTATTTTTCGTCATTAGTACAGAACGAAACCTTGGAAAATGATACCTCAAGCATTAATTTTCGATAAGTAATACGGGAGATATGGCGTGCCCGTAAAAGAACACCGTTGTTGTTATGGTCTTCAGTCCGCGGACTGGTTTGATGCAGCTCTCCACTCTACCCTGTCCTGTGCAACCTACATCTGCTTATTGTATTCATCCCTCGGTCTCCCTCTACGACTTTTACCCTACACACTTCCTTCTAATGCTAAGGTGACAATTCCTGGACGTCTCAGAATGTGTCCCACCAACCTATACCGTCTCTTAGTCAGGATATGCCGGAAACTCATTTTCACCCCAATTCTGTTAAGCACCTCCTCATTAGTTACGTGATGTACCCATCTAATTTTCATCATTTGTCTGTAGCACCACATTTCGAGAGCTTCTACCATCTTCTTGTCTGAACTCCTTATCGTCCACGTTTCACTCCCATACAATGCTACACTCCAGACAACTGCTTTCAGAAAGGACTTCCTAATATTTAAACTAATATTGCATGTTAACAAGTTTCGCTTTAGAAACGCTTTTCTTCCCATAGCCATTCTGCATTTTATATCTTCTTTACTTCGGCCATCAGAAGTCATCTTGCTACGCAAATAGCAAAACTCATCAACAACTTTTATTACCTCATTACCTAATCTACTTCCATCAGCATCGCCTGATTTTCTGGCGCTACATACCATTATCCTTGTTTTCCTCTTGTCGATGTTCATCTTATACCCTCTTCTCAAGACACTTGCTCCTCCAGGTCTTTTGCTGTCTCTGACAGAATTACTATGTCATCGGCGAACCGCAAAGGTTTTACTTTCTTCTCCCTGAACTTTAATTCCCTCTCCAAATTTCTCCAATTCCTTCACTGCTTGCTCAATGTACAGATTGAACAACAATGGAGAAAGGCTACAACCCTGTCTTACTCCCTTCCCAACCTCTGCGTCCCTTTCTTGCCCTTCGACTCTAATAACCGCTGTCTGGTTTTTGTGTAAGTTGAACATAACTCTTCGCTCCCTATATTTTACTCCTGCTACCTCCAGAATTTGAAAGAGTATATGCCAGTCAACATTGTCAAAAGCTTTCTCCAAATCTACAAATGCTAAAAACGTAAGTTTCCCTTTCCTTAGCGTATCTTGTAAGATAAGTCTTAATGTATTGCCTCCCATGTTCCTACATTTCTCCTAAATCCAAACTGATCTTCCCCGAGGTTGGATTCCACAAGTTTTTGCAATCGTCTGTAAATAATGCGTGTCAGTATTTTGCACCCATGACTTATTAAACTGATAGTTTTGTAATTTTGACATTTGTCTGCACTTGCTTTCTTTGGAATTGGAATTACAATATTCTTCTTGAAGTCAGAGCGTATTTCCGCCCTACTCATAGATCTTCCATACCAGGTGGAACAATTTTTTCATCACTGTCTCTCGTAACGATATGAGCAGTTCGACTCAAATCCTTCAGCTCTCTGTCAAATTCTTCTCGCAGTATCGTATCTCCTATCTCATATTCCTCCACTTCGTCTTCCATTTCTAGAATACTGCCTTCGAGTCTTTTTCCTTTTGTATAGGCCATCTATATATTCCTTCCACATTTTAGCTTTCCCGTCTTTGCTTAGTACTGGTTTTCGTCCGAGTTCTTGATATTCATAAAGCTGCTTTTGTTGTCTCCGAATATCTCCTTTTATGTTTCTGTAGGCGGTATCTGTCTTTCCCCTATCTAGCGGCGTCAGATGGTACTATCTCCGCGACTTACAACGCTATGTTGAAGCATTCACAAATCTTTTCACCGCTCTGAAGTAAAGCTACTTGTACAGTATATATAAAGTGGAAATATCTCAATGTACTATGGAGAAAAGCAACAACAACAACAACAATAATAATAGCTCCTAGGATACAGAAGCAAAGACAGTAAAAAATATGTAAGTAAAAGATAGCAATCGCGACTTAAAATTATGGTGCTACGATCTAGGGTGGAATGTCGGCACTATCTACTCATCAGCTCTTGTACTGTTTATTCCCGTGGTCGCAATTACAGTTTATTTTAATATGACTAATTTCCTTTATTGGGAATTTGTCTCTTTCCAGATTATATTACGTTTAATCTTGTTTTAAAGGCGATTAAAAGGTGGCAAAATTTTTATCTGCTACTGTTCCATATGAGCAGGGAATGAACTGTTCATTTTCAACCTAACTCTTACAATTACTTTAAACATAATTTTGACTTAAGTATTCAGAATCATGCAACAGTTTGAAAAACAATATTTTTACCTTTGAGTGTCAGTTTTGCAGTAATTTGATGTAGTAGCTCTGTTATTAGTAGCTGTTATTTTGTTTATCAATGAATCTTATCGTGTAGTTATATCAGGAAGGTCATTTGAGCAGAGTTTTAAACGAAATATACAGTCGTAAAAATACCACTGTTTCAGGATCCAGCGGCGGGAAATGTCGCCGAATTTCGTGTAAATTAGTGCTGCCAAGTTTCACATCAACAAAGTCACTAACTATCGAGATTTTTTTAATGGCGTATTTTGACCTAAAAAATTAAGGGGGGGGGGGTAGTATAGCAGGGGTAAATAGTGATGCGACCCAATATGTATGAGCGGGGATGTAGGGGTAGGGGGTAGAAAAGGGTCCAAGGGGAATAAGTGAATAACGAATCATCAAAACTGTGAAAACAGTTGCTGTGAGGTTGCAGATGAGATAGCGGCAGCATGCTACTACATCAGTCTGATGTGTAAAGTAGGGATGTGTGTGCTTGCGGGGAAGCGAACAGCTACTTATTTTTTTCCTCAAAACTGAACACATTTTGTGATTTGCAGATTAATATTTATTTATATACGATATAGATCTCTATCTAAAAGAATCTACTCATTAAAAATTGCACACAAACACAAGATACCGTAAAATCATACGTTAGCGTAAGTGTGAAGGTTAAGATATTTCAGTGAGTGTGGAGGTCAAGAATATATGTCAAATTTTGATGTCTCCAGCTACATCCTCCTCTTCCAGCATGAATTCATTCTACTCTTGGAAACATTCGTTCCAGCACTAGGAGGGGGAGAACCTGAAGTAACGTGGAGCTCTTAAAAAATGAATAGTACAACGTAGTCGCTTTCTTGGCATCGCTCGGTAAATATTAACTGATGGCACACGTTCTCTGAAGAAATCATTTTAATTTTAATTCAATTCAATGTTGAAGCGGTAAGAGTTTTATTTTTATGCACAACGCTGAAAAAAAAAAAAAACTTAATTGGCTGCATTACTTTGGGGTACCAACAGAGTGGTCAATCACTTTCGAAAATCTTGCAAAACGTGTTTTTCTCGTGGAAACCTCTAATTGGGAAAATGTTACAGGGACTGATGACCTAGCTGTTTAATCCCTTAAAAACCACCACCAACAACAACAACAAAATTTTACAGCATGTGATATCTCCTCATTCATGAAGTATATCTTGCAAAGGATAAAACTGAAAGTCACTGAACTCTTCTAGTCGTTTAAATCTCACTAGAAGATACTTGGAAACTGACAAGGAGATCACATGGGAATCGGATTATAGAATTTCTTTACATTTACTTAAGTAAGAACCAGCCACAGGCATTCGACGGAACTCTCAACATGTTTCGAGAAAATCGCCTTTAATGTTTCGCAAAGTACACATAAGTACCAGTAACAAACGGTTGCTGCATCTGTACGTGTAGTTCAGATGGTAGCGTTCTAGCCTTCCAACCCTGGGGTCGGTGGTTCGAATCCAGTCATGGCAGTTTTTTTTAATATTTTTTTCCCGTTGAGTTCAAACACTTACACAATTTTAATATCTAATCGTAATTTTTACGAAAAGTGCACGTGTTTTGTTTATACGTAATTTTGTATATTTTATGGACCGTTGTTAATAATGATAGTCAATGAAAAAAGGTGGCCGAGGGGACTGAGGCGCGCCAGTCACGGTCTGCACGGCCACTACGGTCGGGGGTTCAAATGCCCCCTCGGGCATGGATATTTGTGCCGTCCTTAGTGTAAGCTAGTTCGTAAGTAGTTTGTAAGTTTAGGGACTGATGACCCCGCAGTTTAAGTCCCTAAAGCTTAACAAACATTTCAACATTTGAAGAGCTACGGCGCTGTATTTGGAAAGCCATCTCTGCAAGAAGCTACGCTACTCAACCATCGTTTTACGTGACAACAAGGATTTCAACTCGTTTACTTATACGTAAACAAACACTGACATAATAAGTGGAATTAGAGATCCCAAAATGTTTTATATAACTGAATGGGAAAACGAATTATATATATATATATATATATATATATATATATATATATATATATATATATATGATTCGAGCCTCCAACTATGGTTATGACGCCAGTAGAGTATATCACCTGAACTAAACCGACAGGTGCAACAACCGTTCCAATTACAGGTACTTACGTGAACATCGCAAAACTTCAAAATCGATTTTCTCGTAAATTTTTGAGAGTTGCGTCGAATGGCTTTGGCTGATTCTTATTTATGTTCTGAACGTCACGTACGATAAATATAGAGATATTTTAAAATCCGATACCCATATGGTCTCCTTGTCAGCGAAGAAGTACACCACAGATGCGAAGTTCCTCATTTTCCTTTTCGATATATCAGCTACCTCAGCATGTGGCAGCTGCTACATACCACAATGGCGCGCCTTTGTACATTCATCCCGTCTGCTATATGACGCAGTTTTCGAGCTTGTGGCAATTACTCTCAGTACTGTCGATCTTCACAAAGACATACTAGGGGGTGTTGTTCATAACCAGTTTATTTTTCATATTCACAGTATATATGAGTTCAACTGCGAATGGGCAAAGCTGAAAGTATGTACCCAGCCGGGATTGGAACCCGGGTCTCCTGCTTTCTAGGGGACACAGGCTCCTGGGGACACAGTGATCACCGCACCTGCAAGGACTACCTAAGCACGCCTCCCGTCAAATACAACTGCCCACAGTCACTATGTACTGATTTCCGTTACAGTAAGGGCTCCGAACTAGATTTCCGCATAATAGTTCGCGTTCGGGAGCGCTCAGTTTAGTTAGCGGCAGAGCCGCGAACTAGTTCGTTCTTTTAGTTCGTCCGCTCCCAGTGACGGCTGAGTGGCGTGGTCTGCGCGTGCAGGTGGAGGGAGAAGTTGCCCCACCTAGCTGCTACAAACCAAAAGAAACAGTTTGTGGATAATTTCTCGCGATTAAGTTTAGAGTTATCTCTATATCTTGGCATTATGGAGTTTATTAGTCAGATATTGCAGAGTGCAGAATACTTCAAACCAGAAATTGTGTAGCACTGAACTATGTAATATAGCAGGCAGACGCTAACCTCGAAATGGCTCTAATCATCAGAAGGCAAACACGTGATTTTTAATTCTGTTCACGACCTATCGCGCATATTTTAGTTCGCGACCTATCGCGAATATTTTAGTTTGCGACCGGTAGCTTTCCTTTTAGTTCGCAGCTCGTTTTGGCTTTTGCTACCGCTACTAAAACTACAGCTGAGCTGCATCTCAGCTCGAAATGACGGTGACTGCCAGAAGGGAATCACGCGATTCTGCGCGCTCTCGCGTCCTCTCGCTGTTATACGTCAGTTTTCGGAAAAGGAGCGGACGAACTAAGAGGCGAGGGATCTGCGAACTAGTTCGCGTAGTCCGCCTGTGGGAACGTTCGCGAACTACGTAAGACTACTCCGAACTTGCCCAACCCTCCGCATTTGCCGATGACATCCGACGAAACATCTCGAAAGGAACAGAGTTTCATCGACGGAAAATAAATGAGACCGTTTCGTTATTTAACCCTGAAAATAGTAATTCGAACCACTCCAAACGTAAACTCGTAATCTTAGACAATTTTCGTAACAATTATGATTAAATGGTAATGGTTGGATGCAGCTCTCCACAATACCCTATCCTGAGCAAGCCTCTTCATCTCCACATAAGAACGGCAACCTACATCTGTCAATCTGCTTACTGTATCCATCTCTTGGTCTCCCTCTGCGATTTTTACCCCACACACTTCCCTCCAACGCTAAATTCACCATTCCTTGATGTCTAAGAATGTGTCCTACCAATCTATCCCTTCTTTTAGTCAAGGTATGCCAAAAACTCCTTTTCTCCCCAACTCTGTTCAGTACCTCCTCATTAGTTACGCGATCCACCCACCTAATCTTCAGCATTCTTCTGTAGCACCATATTTCAAAAGCCTCAATCCTCTTCCTGTCCGCACTGTTTATCGTCCATGTCTCACTCCCATACAAGGCAACACTCCATACAAATGCCTTCAGAAAGGACTTCCTTAGGCTTAAATCAATATTCGATGTTGACAAATTTCTCTTTTTCAAGAACGCTTTTCTGTCCATTGCCATTCTGCATTTTATATCCTCTGTACTGCGACAATCATTTGTTATTTTACTGCCCAAGTAACAACACTCATCTACCTCCTTTATTGTTTCGTTACCTAATCTAATTCCTTCAGCATCACCTGATTTTCTTACACTGCACTCCATTACCCTAGTTTTGCTCTTGTTAATGTTCATCTTATATGCACCTTTCAGCACACTGTCCATTCCGCTCAATTGCTCCTCCAGGTCCTTTGCTGTATCTGACAGAATTACTGTGTCGTCGGCAAAACGCAATGTTTTTAATTCTTCATCCTGAACTTTAATTGCTTTTCCAAATTTCTCCTTGCTTTCCTTTATAGCTTGCTCAATGTACAAATTGAATAACATTGGAGAAAGGCTACAACCTTGTCTTACTCCCTTCCTAACCACTGCATCCGTTTCATGCCCTTCAACTCTTGACAACCGCTGTCTGGTTTTTGTACAAGTTGTAAATAACCTTACGCTCCCTATATTTCTATAGCCGAGTAAATACGGGACGTCCCATGCTGAAAAGCTAACCACCATGCGAAGAGTTACCCCAAATTGAATTTCCGAGACCTGAAGGTCTCCCGAGTGTAGTATCTCCTACCTGATCTTCATCTACCCCTCCAACAGTACTAAGTCGGTGAAGCTAAAGCATTTACTGTTGGCCGTGGAACAGCTGTGGCGAGTGGTTTGTGTGTTGTCGGCGGCTGTTGTTGACAGGTGACGGCAGTCCCAGATAACGCCGTCTCGTCTCCCAGCCAGCGCGGCACCGTCTAGCTACAAGGACCCCAGCAGGTGTGTGTCACCTCACACCGATAGGCGCGAGCACGGCGGGGAAGCAGACGCCATGCCACGTAAGGCCGTGGTCACAGTGGCTGCGATGTCGGCGGGTTTTACCGGCGACAGACATCGGCGGAAAACGGCCGATCGTTTCAAATCAGTAGCCTACTCCACTATGGGCACGGCCACAGTGTAGACGACCTCATCGCCCGAACGTAGGCACTTCGGACGACAGTCGGCGACATTCAAATCAGTTTGTTTTCTTCGGTGAAGTGGACCGACGTTCTCACATGCTAGATATGGACAGCGAGAAACTGATGTTTGTTGTTATGGTCTTCAGTCCGGAGACTGGTTTGATGCAGCTCTCCACCCTACTCTATCCTAGGCAAGCCCTTTCATCTCCTCATAAGAACGGCACCCCACATCCACTTGAATCTGTTTACTATACGCGTCTCTTGGTCTCCCTCTGCGGTTTTTACCCCACGCACTTCACCTCCAATGCTAAATTCACGACTCCTCGATGTCTGAGAATATATCCTACCAAGCGATCCCTTCTTTTGGTCAGGGTACGCCAAAAATTCCTTTTCTCGCCAATTCTGTTCAGTACCTCTTCATTAGTTATGCGATCTACCCACCTAATCTTCAGCATTCTTCTGTAACACCACATTTCAAAACCCTCTATTCTCTTCCTGTCCGCACTGCTTATCGTCCATGTTTCTCTCCCGTACAAGGCAACACTCCACACAAATGCCTTCAGAAAAGACTTCCTTAGGCTTAAATATTAGATGTTAGCAAATTTCTCGTTTTCAAAAATGCTTTTCTTCCCATTGCCATTCTGCATTTTATATCCTCTGTACTGCGACCATCACATGTTATTTTACTACCCAAGTAACAAAACTCGTCTACCACCTTCATTGTTTCGTTACCTAATCTAATTCCTTCAGCATCACCTGATTTTCTAAGACCGCATTCCATTATTTTTGTTTTGCTCTTGTTAATGTTCATTTTATACGCTCTCTTCAACACACTGTCCATTCCATTCAACTGCTCTTCCAGGTCCTTTGCTGTCTCTCACAGAATTACAATGTCATCAGCAAAACGCAATGTTTTTATTTCTTCCCCCTGAACTGTTATGCTCTGTGAAAGAAAGAAAGATTGTGGCACACAGAAGACGATAAATATCACAATCGGGATATAATTCGGAATCTATGGTCTGATATTACAGATGATTGCAAACCCTAAGTCAGTTACATCCTTCATCAAAAATTTTAGGCGTAAATTATAATCTCAAAAAATGTGTTCAATCTGGGATTGTGGCGAATCTTAATGTTATAGTAGTGGCTCTCTTACGTTGTTTTACACTGTGGTAATCGGTTATTTAGCTGTCCCCAAATTATTCTTACTGGTTCTGGCGTTCCTTAACAAGGTGATGAGTGTTCTGTGAAGTGACCTGCAAATGTGGTGCAGGCCTACGTGTGCTTCCACTTTTCATTGGTTTCTGTGTTCAAAATTATTCCTAATTTCACATTTGTCTTTCACAAATATAAATTTATCCATGTTATTTGGATTTTTCTGAGGTCTGCGACTGTATTATAAGCTTTTTTGGAATAATTAATGCTGCAGCAGTCACCATTTATAAATATTTTTATTGGCACGACGCGTTTCGGCAGCTCTCTGCCATCATCCGGTGCATTTTTACAGTTACTGGTTACATTCTTGACGTATTATGTTTTGGGTTGTGGATGGCAGTTATTTTTGTACTGTTTTATCCTGTTCAGAAAGATATAGCTATTTTTAGTAATATGTTTCATCATTATAGTTTTTGGATTATTGTAGTGTTGTATTTAATACTACACTACAATATTCCAAAAACTATAATGATGAAACATATTACTAAAAACAGCTATATCTTCCTGAACATGTTAAAATGTCCAAACATAACCACACTGGCATCCACAATACAAAACATAATAAGTCAATAATGTACCAGTAACTGTAAAAATGCACCCGATGATGGCAGCGAGCTGCCGAAACGCGTCGTGTCAATAAAAATATTAGTAAAAAGTGACTGCTGCAACATTAATTATTCCAAAAAAATTTCACAAACATATTGAATGACAGTCATTGTAGTTCAATGTACCGTAACTTCATTTCGTTCATCATAATAGGATGTTTCTGGGAGGCCTATAACTGTGTTCTTCGTGGATTTCAATACTGAAAAACTGCATCCATCGTTTATTCTTATGCTTAGCACAACGCATTTCCAGAATTTCTCTCTCATTTAGTGCATTTGTGTACATAAATACATAGCGACCTTTCCATCTGTGATTATATGCAGCTCTTTCATACATGTAGTTTTTTGAGGTTACTGCAATGAGGGAAATCGTAGCATTCGTAATAAAATCTTGGTAACTTCTTTAAATACTAAATAGTACGTCTGTCTATACTTGCAGGTATTGTGTCTGTTCCATTAAACTGGATATCACACCACAAAAGTCGTCGCTTAACACTGGTTTTTGTACACAGGTAGGCCTAAGTCACGATTATTATGTTGCATATTCTCAGTAATGGAACCGGCACAATACCTTGAAGTGATTGTTTCTAACATTAGGATTACACACACACCTCAATATTTATTCCGTCCGATTTTCCGAACTTCAGTAGTTAACCTAAAAGAGAGAACAGCAATGCATGTGTGTCAGGAAATCACACATTGAAACGTCGAAAAAGTATCGTTCTTCTGTAAACAAATGCACTAGAAGATGCGGATGAATCCTCTAAATTCGTTGTGGTAAGCAATACACTTCCCTGATTGGTGTAGTTTTTCATTATTTAAAGCATGGAGGTAAACTGGTGTATGTCTGCACAACTTCAAATAAATTCAGCAAAACTGTAATATTCCTTGTCAGTGATACCACGAAATATCACGCGTATATAATATTTATCCTTTTAGCGGTACCTCAGAAATTCGTGAAGGTTGCCTGGTAGTAGCAATAACCAAGGACAGTACACAATCCTCGCCACTTTCTTCTTTCCAGACAGGTGTAGCTAAATTGTATACATTCGAATTCTTTATCAGCAACAAAAGCCGCATTGTAGCACTAATTTTTACCCCACACACTTCCCTCCAACGCTAAACTCACTATTCCTTTATGTCTAAGAAAGTGTCCTATCAATCGATCCCTACTTTTACTCAAGGTATGCCAGAAATTCCTTTTCTCCCCAATTCTGTTCAGTACCTCCTCATTAGTTACGCGATCCACCCACCTAATCTTCAGCATTCTTCTGTAGCACCACATTTCAACTGCTCTTCCAGGTCCTTTGCTGTATCTGACAGAATTACTATGTCGTCGGCAAAACGCAATGTTTTTAATTCTTCACCCTGAACTTTAATTCCTTCTCCAAATTTCTCCTTGCTTTCCTTTATAGCTTCCTCAATGTACAAATTGAATAACATTGGAGAAAGACTACAACCCTGTCTTACTCCATTTCCAACCACTGCATCCCTTTCATGCCCTTCAACTCTGACAACCGCTGTCTGGTTTTTGTACAAGTTGTAAATAACCTTACGCTCCCTATATTTTACTCCTGCTTGCTTTAGAACTTGAAAGAGTTTACTCCAATCGACATTGTCAAAAGCCTTCTCCAAATCTACAAAATCTGGATATGTAGGTTTGCGTTTTGTTAATGTATCTTCTAGGATAAGCCGTAATGCGAGTATTGCCTCCCGAGTTCCTACATTTCTCCTGAAGCCAAACTGATCTTCCCCGAGGTCGGCTTCTATCGGCTCTGACCAAGAAGTATAAATAACGGATTTTGATGGGACTAATATTGTGTAAGGCAGAGTTTTTCAACCAGTGGTTGGCGACCGTCTGGGGCATTCGCAAAGTCTTGCTCGGGGGGGGGGGGGAGGTCGCCGTTACACTAATATGCAGGTCGGATGGCGAATCTACGTTTCATGACGCTCAGCTACTATTATGGCAGAAGCTCCACACGGAAGTAACAGGGTTTCGTTAAAGTCCGTAGGTGGTTGTTGTTGTTGTTGTTTATAGGGGACCGAACTACAAGGTCATCAGTCCCCTGTTCCAGGCAGTGATGTAACATGTGGTAGAACGAAAACACAGAGAACAAGGATTAGAAAATTCCTTGAATGTAAAATAAAGACAAACACTACACTTATACACAGAGGAGTGCACAAAAGGGATAAAAATACAATTTCACAGCAGAATGCTATGGCCGGCTGATCACTAAGATAATAACGGATGAGCGAGCCATGCTGTACACACTAAAAGACCACCTCAACCGAAAAGGTAGAGGCTATCAAGTAACTTAAGGGTCTGAATCACTCAGAAGCGCCTTCCATTAAATGGAAGGGTAGAAACCAGAGGCGCAGATAAAATTTAAAACAGTAGTAGCCAAGGAGGCATTGTCACCTAAAACTGTTGGCAACGAATCTGGTAGGCACAGTATGTGCACCACAGTCAGCTGGGCGCCACAACGGCAATCTGGAGCGCCCTCTCGACGCAAGAGGTGGCCGTGTGTTAGCCACGTATGGCCAATGCATAGTCGGCAGAGTACAACGGACTCCCTACGAGAAGCTCGTAGGGAGGACCTCCACATTGCCGTAGAAGGCTTAACAGCACGGATCTTATTCGGTGCATTCGATTCAGCCCACTCTGTATTCCAAAGGCTTAATACCTTCCGATGGAGCACCGCCCGGAGATCCCTCTCCTGGAGACCGATTTCCAGCATGGTTGAGGTAGTAGCCGCCTTCGCCAGTTGGTCAACACGTTCATTTCCAGTTATTCCAATGTGGCCTGGAGTCCAAAGGAAGACCACAGTGCGACCAGATGTACCTAGTCTGTATACAGCTTCCTGAATGGACCGTACCAAAGGATGTCTTGGGAAACACTGGTTAAGGGCTTGCAGAGCACTCAGGGAGTCAGTACAGATAACCACAGACTCCCGGGGCAGGCTCTGAGATGTTGAAGGGCCTGCCAAATGGCGACAAGTTCCGCCATAAACACACTACTCCCACAGGGCAATGAATGTTGTTCTATATGCCGGCCGTGGGTATAGGCATACCCAACATGGCCATCGACTAGGGAGCCATCGGTGTATATAAATTCAGCGCCATGGTACGAATCCAGAAGGGCCTGGAACTGTTGACGCAGAGTCGTTGGTGCAACAGAGGCTTTGGAGTCTCGGGACAAGTCCAACCGAAGCTGGAGGCGAGGAAGGACCCAAGGAGGAGTACGAGAATGGTACTGGAAGGTGAGAGGAATAGGAAGGGACTCTAGAGAAGAAAGAAGGGAACGAACACGAACCGCAATCGGGAGGCCCGACCGGGGCCGAAGTCGTGGGGAAGGGAGTGCGACAGCTGGGAAGAGGAGCCTGCGATTTGGGTGGTGAGGTACGGCATGAATATGGGCAACGTAAGAAGCCATTAGCTGTTGCCTTCTGAATCGCAGGGGCGGAACCCCAGCCTCAGCAAGAAGGCTTGTCACAGGACTGGTACAGAAGGCCCCTGTTGCTAAACAGATACCACTGTGATGAACCGGATCTAAGGTCTGCAGTGCAGTTGGAGCTGCAGAATCATACACAAGGCAGCCATAATCCAGGCGTGACTGGATAAGTGCCTTATACAGTTGCAGTAGAGTGGGGCGAGCAGCTCCCCAACCTGTGTGGCTGAGGCAGCGGAGGATGTTTAGATGTCTCCAGCATTTTTGTTTTAATTGGCGAAGATGCGGTATCCAGGTCAGCCGAGCATCAAAAAGCATGCCTAGGAAGCAGTGTCTCCTCAACGCGAAGGGGTTCATCATTCAAATATAGTCAGGTTCTGGATGAGCTACCCGACGGCGACAAAAGTGCATGACGCGGGTTTTCTGTGCCGAAAATTGGAAACCATGCTCAGAGGCCCAAGACTGTGCCTTTCGAATGGCTCCCTGCAGCCGCCGTTCTGTGACGTTAATGCTGCTGGAGCTGAAGTAAAGGCAAAAGTCGTCGGCAAACAAGGAGGAAGAGACAGACGTTCCTACTGCCGCAGCTAGTCCATTAATAGCTATCAAAAATAATGGTACACTTAAAACGGAGCCCTGTGGGACGCCATTCTCTAAAACATGAGCGGAGCTAAGAGAGGTGCCAACCCGAACCTGAAAGGAGCGTAGCGACAGGAAGTTCTGTATGAACGTTGGTAGGGGGCCACGTAAGCCCCAATCAAAGTGTGGAGAGAATGTGATGCCGCCAGGTTGTATCATAAGCTTTGCGGAGGTCAAAAAAGACTGCGACAAGGTGTTCTCGGCGAGTAAAAGCGGTTCGAACGGCTGATTCCAGGGACACGAGATTGTCTAGAGTGGAACGGCCCTGACGGTAGCCTCCCTGTTGTGGAGCCAGGAGACCTCGATACTCCAGTAGCCACATAAGCCGTCGACTCACCATACGTTCGAGGATCTTACACAGAACGTTGGTGAGACTGATGGGGCGGTAGCTCCCAGCGTCGGACGGATCTGCGCCTGGTTTCATCACTGGGACGATAGTACTTCTCCGCCATTGTGACGGGAAAAGGCCTTCTGTCCAGAGACGATTATAAAGCGCGAGTAGCTGCCGTTTAAAGTCCGCTGAGAGGTGACGGACGAACTGGCTGTGAATACGGTCCGGACCAGGAGAGGTATTGGGGGATGCAGCAAGAGCAGTCTGGAACTCCCACTAAATGGAGCATTGTACGCTTCCTGTCGACGTGTGCGGAAGGACAATTGCCTCCGCTCAACTCGCTCTTTGAGGGCTCGAAATTGTGCACTGTAGGCTGCGGTTGCAGAGCAACGCGCAAAATGACCTGCCATTAGCTCGGCAATAACCGTCGGGTCAGTACAAAGTCTACCTTCGATTCGGAGTGACGGGATTCCGCTTGGTGGGTTGTACCCGAAGAGGCGCCGTACCTGCGACCACACTTGAGAAGTAGAGGTGTGGGAGCCTATGGTGGCTACATATCGCTCCGAACAGTCCTGCTTACTCTGTTGGATCAGTCGCCGGGCTTGGGCCCGGAGACGCTTAAAAGCGATTAGATGTTCAATACTGGGGTGGCGCTGGTGGCGTTGATGCGCCCGACGTCGCTCCCGGATAGCGTCAGCTATCTCCCGCGTCCACCAAGGCACCGACTTGCGCCTAAGTGAGCCTGTGGTAGTCGGGACATTCGCTTCAGCAGCAGAAATAATGTCCGCAGTGAGTTGTTGTACTGCCATATCAATGTTATCTGGCAATGGAGCAGTAGCCACAGCTGTCGAGGTATAGCCATGCCAGTCAGCCCTATGGAGGGACCACCGGGGCAGGCGTCCTGCAGGGTGAAATTGTGAGAGCGACAAAAGGAGAGGAAAGTGGTCGCTCCCACAAAGGTCATCATGGACCTTCCAAGATAAATGCGGAAGTAAACTCGGGCTACAAATGGATACGTCGATGGCGGAGAAAGAGCCATGCGCCACGCTGAAGTGTGTGGGTGCCCCACTATTCAAGATGCAAATGTCAAGCTGTGTGAGAAGGGTCTCAAGATCTCTACCTCAGCCCGTGCTCACATTTCCACCCCATAGAGGGTGGTGGGCATTGAAATCACCCAAGAGGAGGAATGGTTGTGGTAATTGGGCAACCAATGCAGTGATGTCAGCAGGAGAGACAACAACATCTGGGGGAAGGTATAAGGAACAGATGGTAAATTCCTCTATTGCCCGGAGACGAACAGCCACCGCCTCCAGGGCCGTGTTGAGAGGCACAGCAGCGCTTGGGACGGTTGCAAGAACATAGACACATACTCTGCCAGATACCCCGTTATAGATGGAACGATTGCTGTAATAGCCCCCATAGCCACCAAGTTTCCTGCAGGGCTATACAGAATGCTGGAAATCGGCACAACAGTTGTTGCAGTTCGGACAAATGGCGGAAAAAACCGCCACAGTTCCATTGCATGATCACAGATGCTCCTGGTCGCTGGGACATGCAGATTGGGACAGTACACTAGTGTCTGCAAGATTGTTTGCCGTCGCTGATGGCGGAGGCAGAGCCTCAACGTCCATCGCGTTTGGGGACTCAGCAAAAGCCAAGTCTTCAGGGAACGTGAGAATTTCTATTTCGTCCTCTGAGGCTGACGTTTGTTGTGGCGGCTCAGAAGCCACTTGGTGTTCAGTCTTTTTGGGCTTCTTTTTCTTCCTGTCCCGTTTGTCTTTTGGTCTCTCCTGCTGGGAGGGTTTGTCTGCCACATCGGGGACAGAGGATACCCTCGAGGCCCTGCGACCAACAGGTAGTGGCTTTTTCAGCCACTCACTGGTATCTGCTGTACCAGCGTCAGAGACTTTAGGAGGAAGGGCATCGAGGGAGCCCTTCCTTGCAGGAGGAGCCAGAGATAGTTGTTGGTTCTCTGGCTGAGGGATGGGGACCGTTGTCCCCTGTGGTTTTGTATTCGTTGCTCCCAAAGTAGGGACCTTGGGGGCAACAGAAGAGGAGGCGCCCCCTGACATTAGGGGGGCAACTGGTAACTGTTGGGCTGGAGGGCCCAGGATGGTAGATGGAACTTGAGGTGACTTTACCATTGATGTTGCTGTAGCTTATGTCGACTTCATGCTGACAGGGTGAAACTTTTCGTATTTGTGCTTGGCCTCGGAATAGGAAAGTCTGTCCAGGGTCTTGTACTCCATTATCTTTATTTTTGAAAAACTGTGCAGTGTGGCGAGCAGGGAGAGTGGTGCTGGCCACAGTTAACACAGACTGGAGGCGGGGTACATGGGACGTCTGGGTGTGACGCACGTCCGCACTCGCGACAGGTGGGGTTGGCATCGCAGCGAGATGACATATGGCCAAACCTCCAGCACTTAAACAGCGCATAGGGGGAGGAACGTAGGGTTGGACGTCGCACCGGTAAACCATCACCTTGACTTTTTCGGGCAATGAATCACCCTCAAATGCCAAGATGAAGGCACCAGTGGCGACCCTGTTGTCCTTCGGACCCCTGTATATACGCCGAATAAACTGCACACCTCTCCTCTCCAAGTTCTTCCGGAGTTCGTCATCGGACTGGAGTAAGAGATCCCGATGAAAAATAATACCCTGGACCATGTTCAAACTTTTATGCGGTGTGATGGTAACGGGAACGTCACCCAGCTTGTCACAGGCAAGCAGTGCCCGTGACTGGGCTGGGGACGACGTCGTTATCAAAATCGACCCGGATCTCATCTTAGATATTCCGTCTACCTCGCCAAACTTGTCTTCAATGTTCTCAACAAAAAACAGAGGCTTAGTTGACATAAACGATTCGCCATCTGTTCGACTGCACACCAGGTATCGAGGGGCATACGCCTCACCTTGATGACGAGCCCGACGTTCCTCCCATGGCGTAGCCAGGGATGGAAACGATTGGGGGTCATGCGATGCTGCATTGAACGAAACTCTTCCACGCTTTAAGACGCCGTTTTCGCGGCCGGCCACGCTTTTGTTTGCTCGTTTCATGTTCGTCCCACGAGCAGCTAGGGAACTAAAGGTCCACCCAGGCAGAGCCCCGCTTGCCTGGGTAAGCCTTATACAACTGAGGTGCGGCAGGTTCCTCAGAGGTTGCTCGCTAGCGGCTGTTCAACCTCAACAGCCATGCATCTCCTCGGCACGTAGCACACCTTGAGATTGAGGTTTTTTTTTTATAGAGGTTTGTACCGTCCTCGCGACCCGGGCGATTAAGCCAAGATCCCCGGGCTCTGAAACGTACAACGTTCCACCGTCGCGCCGAACGATGGTCGTTGAGACACGCACAGAGCTTACGGTGTAGCGGACTGTTGGCGCGACACAGCCCACAGCTCAGGACCCCGGGTTCGCCAAGCCCGTACCCAGCAAATTAATGCTGAGCCCCTGAGGGGTCCGTAGGTGGAAAACATGTTTTGTTGTAACACATTTCGGGTGTTCCTTAATCAGACATGGAAAGTGTCACAGGTACAAGATTAAACAAACCTCAAAAATTCTCAAATGTTTGTATAGCTTATGGCAGTTAACTACTTAAAAACTACTTATGTGCTGGCTAACACTAAGGACGGCACAAATATCCATGCCCGAGGGGGGATTCCAAACTCCGACCGTAGTGGCCGTGCAGACCGTGACTGGCGCGCCTCAGTCCCCTCGGCCACCGCGGCCGGCCAAGATGTAACCATGGCATTTTTGATTTCTGATGATGCAGCGACCGACACGCGAAATAATGCCATTTTTCCACCTCATGACGACTGGTTGATTTAAGCGACTTAACAGCGTTTGAGCAGTACCGCTACAGTTATTCACAATGGTCGCAATCCTCTTGTATGACTTTGTCACATGTTCAAATATTTTAATGTCACAAAAACAAATACACAGTAGGAAGGAAGCTTAGGGTTTAACGCCCCGTCGACAGCTTGGTCATTAGAGACAGAGCTAACGCTCTGAGTGTTTGGGTGAGGATGGGTAAGGAAATCGGCCGTGCCCTTTGAAAGGAACCATCCTGGCATTTTCCTAGATTGATTTAGGGGAACCACTGAAAACCTAAATCTGGACGGCCGGAGGTGGATTTGAACCACCATCCTCCCGAATGCGAGTCCAGTGGGTTACCACTGCGCCACCATGCTCAATAATAGTATAGAGTAAACCTATTGTGGGTCCCTGGCCACTCGGAGATCAGTGGCAACGAACATGTCGATAGATTAGCCAGGATGGGGGCAGAGACTCCATTTATTGGACCGGAACCTGTCCTGACAATCACCGAGGCAATGATCAAATTGGAGCTACGTAACTGGCTCAGAAGACTGCACGTAGAATATTGGACCAAAGTCCATCAACAAAAACATGGCAAGGTAATGATGCCAAAGCTATGTTTTAAAAGAAGCTCTACAATCCTGGGTCTGAACAGGAGAGAGATTAGACTCGTGGTTGGATTGCTGTCAGGCCATGGGAATTTAAAAAAAAAAAACACCTACGTACAATGGGAATAACAGAAGAGGACCCTAAATGTAGGATCTGTGAAGACGGCGATGAAACTGCATCACATCTGATCTTCGAATGCATTGCATTGATGAGTAAAATGCACAGAACATTTGGGACAACCAGACCCGAAGAAATTGTGTCTAATAAAGAACTGGTAAAGGGACTCCTTGCACTGTTCAAGGGCATTGGATGGCTTTACTAGATATACAGGGAGCGATACCGCACAATAAACGTAGTTTCGGTGCCGGCAGTGGCGGGTTGGACCAAGACTGTTTTGGCTTCCCTGGAAAAATCAAATCAAATCAAATGGTGCCCTGTCGCCGCCATGTACCGCGCTGGTGAGACGGCTGAGCTTAGTGACGCGCGAGGCAAGCGTCGGCCTGACGTCATTAGGAGCTGAACGCGATACATCCACCTGTCGACTCGAGTCCTTATGTCGACACGCAGAAATTGTCTCCGGCCAATGAAGACTCGCTAGGCCATAATAGTGACAAACATATGCCAGCAGACGACGATGTTCTGAGTAGGCTCTGTATACAGTTGCAAAAGAAAGTAAAGTGATCCTCTTAGGATCACTGTTATCCACATACCCTATAATCGTGTCATATTCAATTTGTACATCGAGCAGGCGGTGAAGGAAAGCAAGGAAAAATTTGGAACAGGGATTAAAGTTGCTGAAATTTTAATTCTGTCAGACAGCAAAGGACCTGGAAGAGCAGTTGAATCGGACAGTGTGTTGAAGAGAGCGTATAAAATGAACATTAACAAGAGCAAAACAAAAATAATGGAATGCGGTCTTAGAAAATCAGGCGATGCTGAAGGAATTAGATTAGGTAACGAGACAATGAAGGTGGTAGATGAGTTTTGTTACTTGGGTAGTAAAATAACATGCGATGGTCGCAGTACAGAGGATATAAAATGCAGAATGGCAATGGGAAGAAAAGCATTTTTGAAAAAAGAGAACTTTGCTAACATCGAATATTAATTTAAGGGTAAGGAAGTCTTTTCTGAAGGCATTTGTGTGGAGTGTTGCCTTGTACGGGAGTGAAACATGGACAATAAGCAGTGTGGACAGGAAGAGAATAGAGGCTTTTGAAATGTGGTGTTACAGAAGAATGCTGAAGATTAGGTGGGTGGATCGCGTAACTAATGAGGAGGTACTGAACAGAATTGGTGAGAAAAGGAATTTTTGGCATACCCTGACTAAAAGGATCGCTTGGTAGGACATTCTTAGACTGCGAGGAATCGTAAATTTAGCATTGGAGGGAAGTGTGTGGGGTAAAAATCGCAGAGGGAGACCAAGAGACGCGTATAGTAAGCAGATTCAGATGGATGTGGGTTGCCGTTCTTATGAGGAGATGAAAAGGCTTGCTCAGGATAGAGTAGGGTGGAGAGCTGCATCAAACCAGTCTCCAGACTGAAGACCACAACAACATCATTCACAAATAAATTGTCAAATATTGGTGACAACTAAGTGATATCAATAAAACCACACTCTCGAAAATCTCCACGTATTCGAAACGAAGCAGCAAAATACTGGACACAAACAAGCAATATTACGAGATATTGATTTGATTTGATTCTTTCAGGGAAGCCAAAACAGTCTTGGTCTAACCCGCCACTGCCCGCACCGAAACTGAGTTTATTGTGCGGTATCGCTCCCTGTATATCTAGTAAAGCCAACCAATGCCCTTGAACAGTGCCAGGAGTCCCTTTACCAGTTCTTTATTACACACAATTTCTTCGGGTCTGGTTGTCCCAAATGTTCTGTGCCTTTTTCTCTCCAATGCAATGCATTCGAAGATTAGATGTGATGCAGTTTCATCACCTTCACTACAAATCCTACATTTAGGATCCTCTTCTGTTATTCCCATTGTATGTAGGTGTTTTTTGAAATTCCCATGGCCTGTCAGCAATCCAACCATGAGTCTAATCTCTCTCCTGTTCAGGCCCAGGATTGCAGAGCTTCTTTTAAAACATGGCTTTGACATCATTACCTTGCCATGTTTTTGTTGATGGACTTTGGTCCAATATTCTACGTGCTGTCTTCTGAGCCAGTTACGTAGCTCCAATTTAATTATTGCCTTGGTGATTGTCAGGACAGGTTCCGGTCCAATAAATGGAGTCTCTGCCCCATCCTGGCTAATCTGTCGGCATGTACGTTGCCACTGATCCCCGAGTGGCCAGGGACCCACAATAGGCTTACTCTATTGCTTTCCCCTAGCTCCACCAGAACCCTGTGACATTCTGCAACAATTTCAGAACTTGTTGCAGGAGCTGCCAGTAATCTCAGGGCTGCCTGGCTGTCTGAATAGATATAGATGCTACGGTCTTTGTAGCACATACGCAAATTCTCCACCACACACGCCCTGATGGCAGTGATTTCGGCCTGGAATACTGAGGCCAGTTTCCCTAGAGAGATGACGCCCTCCAGTCTTGGCTGCACCCAGTATACCCCGGCCCCAACACCTCGGTCTGATTTTGATCAGTCAGTGAACCAGACAATATCCCCTGTACGGTGTCTATTTTCTCCGAGTGCTTCCTACTTCCAATTGTTATACTGAAATGCTTGTTGAAGCAGTATGGGGTTATAGTGTAGTCGGCTGGCATTTCCCCAACCTTTCCTATATTTACCTCACTATTTTGTGTGTGATTCTGGATATCCCTAAGAGTTCCAGTAGTTGCCAGATTTGAGTCTGCAGGCACCAGCTGCCGCCTACATCCTGACCCAAAGGTGTAATGGGGCATATCCAGCATGGTTTCCATCCCAGCAGTTGATGTGCTGCTAGTTCCGCCTACGAGATATTAGAAAATAGACAGCCAAATGTTTCTGACTAGCGAGTAGTGTGAATGTCACGGCCGTGGCGGCAGTCGCGTTTGCTTGTGAGTTGTGAGTGTGACGTGAGCACGGCGCTAGCCTAGCGTGCGGCTCAGCTCGCGCCGGCGAGATGCGAGCCGACGCCTCACAGGGGCGGCAGACGCGCCTATTGATTCGCCCCGCCACCCCCGCAGTCGCTGAGCACCGGCCCACCCCCTCTGACACGTCACCACTCTCACACAGATCGGAGACTGGCTATGGTCTATCGCCCCAAATTTGCGACTGGATAGGAGGTTTCCTGTCAGAGAGGACGCAGGTCGTAGTAATCGACGGTAAGGCATCGACTAAAACAGGTGATATCGGGCGTTCCACAGGGTAGTGTTGTTGGTCCTCTGCTGTTCCTTATTTACATAAACGATTTAGGGGAAAATCTAAGTAGCTCTCTTAGGTTGTTTGCAGATGACGCCGTCATTTACCGTCTAGTGAAATCGTCTGAAGATCAAAACCGACTACAGAACGATCTGAATAAGTTATCAGTATGGTCTAAAAATTGGCAATTGGCTCTACATAATGAGAAGTGTGAAGTCGTCCACATGACTACGAAAAGAAATCCGTTAAACTTTATTTACAAGATAAATCAATAAAGTGTGAAGGCCGTAAACTCCACAAAATATCTAGGAATTACTGTTACTTCAGATTTAAACTGCAAAGAACACGTAGATAACTTCGTGGGAAAAGCGAACCAGAGACTGTGCTTTATTGGCAGGACCCTTAAAAGATGCAACAGAACTACTAAAGAGACTGCATACACTACGCTTGTCCGTCCATTTTTTGGAGTATTGCTACCCAGTGTGGAATCCTTATCAGGGGGTTTGACGGAGGACATTGAAAGAGTCCAAACAAGGGCAGCTCGCTTCGTATTGTCACGATACAGGGGAGACAGCGTTACGGAAATGATACAGGATCTGGGATGGGAACCATTACAACAACGGCGCTTATCGCTGCGGCGTGGGCTACTTACGAAACTCCAATCGCCTACATTCTCCTCCGAATGCGAAAATATATTGTTGACTGCCACTTACATAGGTAGAAATGATCACCAGAATGAAATACGAGAAATCAGAACCCGAACGGAGAGATTCTGGTTTTCATTCTTCCAGCGCGCTATTCGAGAATGGAATGCGAGATAGATAGTATAGAGGTGGTTCGATGAACCCTCTCCCAGGAACTTAAATGTGATTTGCAGGGTATCCCATGTAGATGTACATGTACTGTACATTAAACAACTGCAGTATAAAAGGGATCGACACCCCTTTACGCTGAAATTCCAATAGCCAGTGTCCGTGGAGGACACAAAATTGTTTTCTTTGGGAGAGGAAAGGGGGAGGGGGGTGAACATGTCAAAGGCGTTCTCACAAGGAGACCACATGGGTATTGGATTTTTAAATTTCTTTGTATTTTTCGTACCTGAAGTTCACAACTTAAATAACAAACAGCCAAAGCCATTCGATGCAACTCTCAAATTTTCTCGAGAATTCGACTTTGAAATTAAAAGGATTGCGACATCCATTGGTTTAGCTCTGACCGGGCGCCGTGGCTCAGCGCGCCAGGTCAGAAGGCTCAACGCCCTCTGTAGTAAAGAAGCTCAGCCAAATACTAAACCAACACTAAGAACGAACATGAACCAACTACCACAAACCATCCACCTAGCTGAAAATAATCCAGTATACATTTCAAAACTTAACAAATCACGGAATAATGTAGATAGAGGGGTAAAAAATTGACACACACACACACACACACACACACACACACACACAACTTGAAATGGCGGGGTTTTGTTAGAACAACAACAACAACAACAACAACAACAACAACAACAAAGTATTGCTCGACGCGTGAAAGATCTGTTGCGCGCGTCGTTTCGTGATGATCGTGTGCTCAGCCGCCACTTTCGTCATGCTTGGCCTCCCAGGTCCCCAGACCTCAGTCCGTGCGATTATTGGCTTTGGGGTTATTGAAGTCGCGAGTGTATCGTGAGCGACCGACATCTCTAGGGATGCTGAAAGACAACATCCGACGCCAATGCCTCACCATAACTACGGACATGCTTTACAGTGCTGTTCACAACATTATTCCTCTACAGCTACGAAATTATTGCTTTTCTGATAAAAAAAGATTTTTTATCTTTTTTTTCTAACAAAGCCTCATGTCATTCCAAGCATGTCTATCAATTTTTACTTCTCTATGTACTTTATTCCGTGATTTATTAAGTTTTCAAATTTATACTGACTTTTTCGATCACCCAGTAATTACAAATTTCATGTAGGGATAGCAAATCTAGCTATTATATAAAATAGAAGCACATTTTTCCTTTGTCTGTCCCTTTAACCTTTTATAACTCAAGGAGTACCGAACGTAATATCATGCGGTTTCTTTTAGTGTCTTGTTTAGAATCCTGTGATAGTCTTAAGCTATATTTAATTTCAACACGGATATATACGAAAAAAAAAAAAAAAAAAAAAAAAAAAAAAAAAAAAAAAAAAACTAAGATTAGAATCATAACGTATAATCTTTTACCGCTTCTGCACTTTAGTCAGCTCTGGAACCTAAACCATAAGAGCTAGTCCAATGTACACAGTATAAACTTTCAGAACTCTAAAACATCTACAAAAGACAAAAATCATTTATGATTTTTCTTTTCTAAAGCACTGGCGCCAGGTTGTTTCAGACTAAAGATGTAGTGATTGTGGGAGATCTGTAAGATTTTGTAATTCCGACATGGATTCAACTCCGAATATTTTATTTTATTATTATGACCATGAGTTAAGAAAATGTATCTGATCACAGCACTTGAAAATGCCCTTGGGCCAAAACCAGGTAGTGACAAACAAAACAATTGGAGAAGTAGTAAGCAATAAACTTACTTCCTTTCGTCGTTTTGTTGGGGTTGTCATGGAGAAAAAGTTTCGTAAAGATTAGAAATTACGTTCAACATTTTATTGCAAGTCGCTAAGTGCTCTCATTGTCAAATAATTGACGAATAAAATCACGCTGTATGTTTGTACAGTCTATGGGACTTAACTACGGGGTCATCAGTCCCTAAACTTACAAACTACTTATGAACTAGGACGGCACAAATATCCATGCCCGAGGGGGGATTCGAACCCCCGACCGTAGTGGCCGTGCAGACCGTGACTGGAGCGCCTCAGTCCCCTCGGCCACCGCGGCCGGCCGGGACACCCCGTGTTATCCTTGTTTACTAATCAACTTTTTCTTAGAGCCAAGTCAGCGAACTGTAGGCCCAGTTCCACCATGTATTTTGTCAGATAAGTGCAAAAACATGCTACCGACTGCGTTTATTTTCGCTTGTTTCGATACGATACGAGCTTCAGTTTTCTAAGTCAGCAGTGTCTGCGGGTCAGACAAGCTACACAGTTTAGCAACAGCAGAACGGCAAGTGTTCTTATCAGCATGCCAGCAGGAACTGAGAGACTGCACCAACACGCCGCTCAGATGCGCGACCCAGAAGATGTAGCACCGTCCCAGAGGCGTCTTCAGTTACAAAACGACGTCAGACAGCCACTTGAGGTTATAATTAACACCTACAATTTCTGATAAAGGATTTAACCAACTAGGGGTTTCCAATATACATCTGCATGGGATACTCTGCAAATCACATTCAAGTGCCTGGCAGAGGGTTCATCCAACCACCTTTATGCTATTTATTTCCCATTCCATTCTCGAATAGCACGCGGGAAGAAAAGAACATCTCAATATCTCCGTTCGAGCTCTGATTTCTCGTATTTTATTCTGATGATCATTTCTACCGATGTAAGTGGCAGTCAACAATATATTTCCGCATTCGGAGGAGAATGTTGGTGAAGGGAAGAATTGGGAAGGGAAAATTGGTCTGGGGAAGATTGAGAATGTTGGGAAAATTCAGGTTCATGCAAGTTTAAAGTTGTCTAGAAATTTCAGGCAGTGTTTGCAGCTGAAACATGTGTAGTAAACCTGTTGGTGGATGCTTTGGAAAGGAAAGGAGTCCTGTAACCTACTGAATACTGAACTATGATTGGAACTGCTTAGCCGGCCGCGGTGGCCGAGGTGACTGAGGCGCTCCAGTCACGGTCAGCACGGCCACTACGGTCGGGGGTTCGAATCCCCCCTCGGGCATGGATATTTGTGCCGTCCTTAGTATTAGCTAGTTCATAAGTAGTTTGTAAGTTTAGGGACTGATGACCCCGTAGTTAAGTCCCATAAGCTTAACAAACATTTGAACATTTGGAACTGCTTATTAAATCTGAGTAGAGTTACTGATAAATAATCTGATAGTTAAGGTAAATATGTTATCTTCTTGTGGTTTTGTAATTTAATGTATTCGCTTCAAAGGGGTTGGTAGGTGGCTGTGGCCCTGATATGTCATTTCATTCAATAAGGAACAGGCTAACAGCCCTATTGTCTAGATACGAGTGCGGAAGTTAACTTTCTGCTGGGTTACCATATAAACTTACCCCTTTAAATTTCAACCTACGTCTACAAATGAAGTACTGAGCTTTCAGAATAAAATTATACTTTTATATTACCGCGAGAGACCACGAACACCGACTGCCGGCGTGGCGCAGGGGATAGCGTCACGGACTGCGGTGCAGAAGGTCGCCGGTTCAATCCCGCCCACTGGCAAACATTTATTTCTTTGTAGTCCACAGTTCCAGAATATTCTACATCTTTCTAATGTTCACTCGTAAATTCTACTTGTTTCTTATGTTAACTGTTCTTCCAATTTCTGGTAAATTCTGTCTGTGTATAAATAGCAGAGCACTCTGCCCGAGAGGCAGTCAGTGCTGCGTGTATGTTGAGTTCGTAATAAACGAGCTTTCAGTATAAGTGCTGTGTTCAGTTGCCTTCGAAGTCAAGCCTGCTTCCATTGCAACGCGACAATATTAGAAATTGCAAGGGCAGCATACTGTAGCCTGTATAATTGAAAAGAATTTTTAAAATGATATATAACTTAGGTATAAGATTTCTGTTCTCAATAAGAAACTGAACGCTAATAATATATTATTTAATAACTTCCAAAAGCGACTTTAATTACAATGTTATTTATTATACAATGCGACGTATTTCAGCATATTTTCCATCGTCATGTAATGTGTGTAAATATGTGAAGATAGATACGTCAGATGCTCCTGACTTCCGTATATATCTTCGATTTTTTGTGCTGTCAAGCTATTTAATGGCTCGTTTGTTGTATTGGAGCACTATTCGTTCGCAAAATATTTTTAATTTTTTTTTTGATTGACGTTTGATAGCTCCTTCACAGATAACCACCAATATAATACGGTTAATTGGTGTTTGTAATTGCTATAATCTTTGCTATTTGTGTCATTGGTGGAATATGTGATCTTTGCATGTGATGTAAATTTTTATTTCATAATTTTTGCTATTCATAGACCAGCGATGTTATATGCTGTTTATTTATAACTATGATAATTTTTGCCATTTGGAACATTTGTATAATATGCGATCTTTGCATGTGTCGTCGGTTTTGGTATCTTTGCCAGCCGAATCGTTATTGACATGTGCGATTTTTGTATCATAATTTTTAGCTATCTTTGCTATTATCATTTTAATCCTACCTGTTAGATAGAGCAAAGCTATGTACATCCAGGTTTTTAATCTGCCAGGAAGTTGGTTGTATACAGGTTACCTTATTCATAAGGTAGAGGTTTCAGATATGAAAGTAGCAAGAATGATTGGAGGTACTAATAGATGGGAACAATGGCAGGGGGGTGTCCGTAATGAGGAAATCAAAGAAAAACTGGGAATGAACACCACAGATGAAGCAGTTAGAGGGAACATGCTGAGATGGTGGGGTCATGTCACACGCATGGGAGAAGCAAGGTTACCTAAGAGACTCATGAGCTCGGCAGCGGAGGGTAAGAGGAGTCGAGGTAGACCAAGAAGAAAGTACTTAGATTCGGTGCAGAATGATTTTGAGGTAAAAGGCATAACATCAGACACATCAAGGTTAGCACTGAATAGGAGATCATGAACGCTGAAAGGCATAATCAGTAATGATGATGATGATGATGATGATAATTTTCAAGTTTTGTTGTTTAAAACAAAATTGAAGAAATTAGTGATTAACCTTCAGAAAAGCTTTTTCCTCCCAAATTTCCCGGTTTATTCACCAAAATTCCCGCTTTTTTCCCACTGTTCAAAATTTCCGGGCTTTTTTACAACACTAGGGGTGTAAAATCTAGCGATATTATCTGTCTGGCTGTCAGCCCTGGGTAGCGGGAAGTACGAGCTGGGGTTTGCCGTGGTTCGTGCTGAGGACGACGACGAGAGACCGACGTTTCTGCCTACCGCCGACAGTCCGGCTAATCCCGAAGCCCTGCAACTGGCATCCGGATAATCCTCTCTCTGCCTGTAAGGTAAATTTTAACTGCGAGTCCTCTTACACTGCTGGTCGAGGCTGTATCTACTGCGCTGTTGTGCTCTTCAGTCCGGAGACTGGTCTGATGCAGCTCTCCACAATACCCTCCCTATCCTGAGGAAGGCTCTTCATTTCCTCATAAGAACGGCAACCTACATCTGTCTGAATCTGCTTACTGTATCCATCTCTTGGTCTTCCTCTGCGGTTTTTACCTCAAACACTTCCCTACAATTCTAAATCCACGATTCCTTCATGGCTAAGAATGCATCCCACCAATCGATCCCTTCTTTTAGTCATGGTATGCCAGAAATCCCTTTTCTCCCCCCTTTCTGTTTAGTACCTCGTAATTAGTTATCTACCCCACCTAATCATCATTCGTCTGTAGCCTTTACCTTTTCCTGTCTGAACAGTTTATCAAGTTTCACAAGGCAACACTTCACACTAATAATTATATTTACATGAACACTCCGCAATTCGCCTTAAAAGTGCGTAGTGGAGGGTACACTGTACCACTACTAGGCATTGGTCGAACCTACCAGTAACGAACCTAGCTGCTCGCCTCTGAACTTGTGTAGTTCGCGAACGAACTAGTTCGGAAGAGCGCTCCCACGGGCGAACTACGCGCACTAGTTCGCAGACCCTACGCCTCATAGTTCGTCCGCTCCTTTTCCGAAGACTGACGGGGAACAGCGAAATGATGCAAGAGCCCGCAGAATCGCGTGATTCCCTTCTGTCAGTTGCCGTCGTTTCGAGCTGAGATGCAGCTCAGCTGTAGTTTCATGGTTCACTACCACTGATTATATATAAAAGCTGTCATAACAAAAAAAGAAAGAGCTCTTTTAGTAGCGGTAACAAAAGCGAGAAAGAGCGGACGAACTAAAAAGAGCGACCTACTTCGCGGGCGAGCTGCTAACTAAAATATGCGCGATCGGTCGCGAACTACTATGCCAAACGTATCTCGCTTCTTAGTTCGGTGGATTCTTTTTCCTAAGACCGACGGGCAATAGCGAGAGGGCGCGCAGCAGAATTAAAAATCACGTGTTTGCCTTCTGCTGATGAGAGCCATTTCAAGGTGAACGTCTGCCTGCTAGATTACATAGACCAGTGCTACAAAATTTCTGTTTTGAAGTATTCTGCACTGTGCAATATCTGACTAATAAATTCCATAATGCCAAGATTCAGAGATAACTCTAAACTTAATCGCGAGAATTTACCCAAATTCTGTTTCTATTGGTTTGCGTGATATCGTTAGCGGCTCAAGCAGCAAGCGCATGAAGCAGCTAGGTGGGGGAACTTCTCCCTCCACCTGCATGTGCAGACCACGCCGCTCAGCCGTCACTGGGAGCGGACGAACTAAAAGAACGAACTAGTAAGCGGCTCTGCCGCGAACTAAAGTGAGCGCCCCCGATCGCAAACTATTATGCGCAAGTCTACTATGAACTGCTTCCATGTCTTCCTTTAAACTGATCTGCTGCGGGTCCCAAATACTTGAGCAATACTCGAGACGTGGTCGTACAAGCGTTTTATACGCGGTCTCCTTTACAGGTGAAGTACATCTTCCCAAAATTGTCCCAATAAACCGAAGTCGGCTCTCCGCCTTACTCACAACTGTCCTTACATGCTCGTTCCATTTCATATCGTTCTGCAATGTTAAGCCTAGATATTTGAACGACGCGACAACATCAAGAAGCTCACTACTAATGCTGTATTCGAACATTATGGGATTGTTTTTCCTACTCGTGCGCATCTCTCTGATTTCCGTCTAACGATCACGCTGTCGATACGTTAAACTCTAACGACTCTAACCTTCGTTCATCCTTAAAGAAATGTTTGTTTCTGTTGAAGGTATTGCCAGTCTTTTAGTTTGTATCTTACACAAGAGTAGAAGAAGACGTGGAGCCCCAGATCACGTAAGAAACTGGAGCGTCCGTTTTGTTACGATTCCTCAACAGTACATCTTCTTTGTCCGTTTTGTTACGATTCCTCAACAGTACATCTTCTTTATATACGAGGCGCTTTTCAGTAAGTTCCGTTTTGTTGTAGACACTAGTGGCTCGCGCGTGCCTCGTGTTCCGGCATGCCTCGGGAACAACTGTGCTCAGTTTCAGCTCAGTGTTGCCAACCGTAGGGACACGTCCCTACGCGTAGGGTCTTTTGACTCTTTTCCGAACTGTAGGTACAGAATTGCAAAACGAAAGGGACTTTTTCAGGGCTGGTACAGAATGAAAGTACCTTTTTCTTCATTTTATTTAAAATATTTTTTTTTTAGAAATTAATTTGGCCCGTAGGGTCTTTCGTGGTGAACGTAGGGATTTTTGACACGTCATGTGGGGATATGGTTGTAAACCAAGTGGCAACACTGTTTCAGCTCTGTAGCTGACCTGTACGGTTCTGCTCTTTGCTTATAAAATATTTAAGACTGTCCATTCGTCTGGCGCGTGTGAGGTTCGCTCATTGATATGTCTGTCTCCTATAGAAATCCATCGACAGATTTGCGAAGTGTACGGTGACACTGTTATGAGTAAAGGCAAAGTGCGTGAGTGGGTGGGAGAATTGAAAGATGATTGTGACAACGTCCACGATGAGTTCCGCTCCGGTCGCCCATCTTCGATTACAGACGAGTTGGAGGTTTCGGTTGAAGCGAGGATTCTTGAGAACAGGAGCTTTACAATAACAGGTCTGTCTCAAACGAACTCCCTCGCGTGTCGAGATCAGTGGTTCACAAAACGGCAGTGAACTCTGGGTTATCAGAACGGGCGGCAACATTATGGGAAGAGGCTATTTTAAAATGGGTTAAGAGGCAAGATAAGTGTTTGAACAAACTTGGCAACTACGTCACTCACAGTGATAAGTACATTTCATTATAATGACATAGTGCACCAATGCACTCTAAATTATATTATGTAGCAACTGATTGACTTTACAAGTTATGTCTCTTCTCTAAGTATGGGCGATTTTGCTCTTATGTATGTAATTGATATAACTTCTCGTTTTATTGTATGACATGTATGTTTTAAATTTCCGTCATCCCACTTTTTTAACAGATGACAGCTTTGTAAAAAGATTTTTGGGCCACACGATACTCGCAGACCAGCGAAACCGGTCGTCTAAAATAAAATTAATAATTATCACCGATCTTGGCTTTAACATTTTTCGAACATTTTATGAAGAATGCATACAAAATATCGTACTACGCTAAGTCAAGTGCTTACAAACTTTCGGAAACTATGTAGAAAATTAGATTAACAATTGTCGTTTTTTGTACAATATATATTTTTTTTTCTGTGTCAGTACACGTTTGTTTTATACAACCAAACTGGACTTACTCTGTGGACATACCTCTATTTATCTATTTATTGGTTTCTTCTGTTCCATAGGACCCAATTGAGGAGTGAGACTCCATGGTCATGCAACAAGTCAATACATTGTTACACAAGAATGCTAATAGGAAATTTTAAGTAGTCCTTTGCACACGACAATCTTAAAAGACAAAGTGAAAAGAATCAATAAAGAAAAAATGAATTAGCTTAATTGTTTAACTTTTCTAGGAGTTCCTCGACAGAATAAAAGGAGTGAGCCATGAGGTATCTCTTCAATTTAGATTTGAAATCGTGTGGATTAGTGCTAAGATTCTTTAGTTCTTGTGGCAGCTTATTGAAAATGGATGCCGCAGAATACTGTACACCTTTCTGCACAAGTGTCAAGGTGGTGTGATGCAAATGTAGATTCGACTTGTGTCTGGTATTCACCGAGTGAAAGCTACTAACACCTGGGAATAAGCTGATATTATTAACAACGACATTAAAGAAACAACGTACTGTGACACCAGAGTCAAAATTCCCAGACTACTGAAAAGGGGTCCACATGACTTAGCGAACTTACACCAGATATTGCTCGAACCACCCGTTTTTGAGCCAGAAATATCCTTTTTGCATCAAGCAAGCTACCCCAAAAAAACAATGCCGTACGTTATAAGTGAGTGAAAGTAAGCGTAATAGACTACTTTTCGTGTTGAAATAGCACTTATCTCAGATATTGTTCTAATGGTAATTTTGTTGTTGTGGTCTTCAGTCCGCAGACTGGTTTGATGCAGCTCTCCACAATACCCTATCCTGAGCAAGCCTCTTCATCTCCACATAAGAACGGCAACCTACATCTGCTTACTGTATCCATCTCTTGGTCTCCCTCTGCGGTTTTGACCCCACACACTTCCCTCCAACGCTAAATTCACAATTCCTTGATGTCTAACAATGTGTCCTACCAATCTATTTACTGCATTTTTATATTTTCTCATTTCATCGATTAAATTTAGTATCTCCTGTGATATCCAAGGATTTTTTTTGTAGGTCTTGCCTTCCTACCTATTTTGTCCTCTGCTGCCTTCACTATTTCATCTATCAATTTTATCCATTCCTCCTTTACTGTTTTATGTTCCCCCGTTTCGGTCAATTGTTGCCTAAAGCTATCTCTGAATTTCTTAAGAACTTCAGGTTGCTTCAATTTATCCAGGTCACATCTCCTTATTTTCCTACCCTTTTGTAGTTTCTTCAGTTTCAGACTACAGTTCATAACCAACAAGTTATGGTCAGAGTCTATATCTGCCCCTGGGTATGTCTTGCAGTTTAGGACCTGGTTCCGAAATGTATGTTTAATGGTAAATATGGCAGAATTTAGTTTTGGAACAAGATCCTGAACATGGGCTTTCCTCGTAGTTTAGTGTTTACTTGTGAGGTAATAAAAGTAAGGTGGCATACTGATGTGGGGGTAAGGTGCACCTCAGTACTTCGTGGACAATAATCTATATCCGGTAAGCGTAATTAAATATCTTGTATCACACTCAGTTATAGTTTAAAAATTTTGGCCCAATATTTGCCACCAGCGCCTCCAACCTGCTAGTAATTCCCCCACTGCTGGTCCAAATGTTTGTTAAGCTTAAGGGAGGCAACTGTGGGGTCGCCAGTCCCTAAACTTACCAACTAGCTTATACTAAAGACGGCACAAACATCCATGCTCGAGGGGGGATTCGAACCCCCGACGAGGAACGGCCTCGCGCATCGTAGCATAGCGCCTCAATGCGCTCGGCCGCTCCGCCGCGGGGTTGGAACACTTGCGGGGAGTGACACTTGCCGGGCCCTTGGGGCGGCTGATGGCTTTTCCTGGGTACAGGCACACCAACAAGTCTAGCACTGCTGTTGTCAAGTTTCCACACTGTCAACACAGAACGCACTGCACAGAAACGTTGAATTATGCCTTGTGAATGTACCTACAAAATCTGCCATATGAAAATTTTAGTGTGAGTCCCAAATTTGTTTTTTTCTATAATAACATTAAAAACTTTAAAAATTCAGGACTCGAAAACCAGTGAAGTTATGGACTTTAAGCGTTTTGTGTTGCTAAATCTTTACGTAGTAGACACGATTCTAAAATTTGGTTGCTATCGCCAAAGTAGACGAAAAGTTAAATTTTTTGGTGTAATCTTCGCCGTGTAGACTGTATGTTGTAGAAGTCTACGCCGAACCCAATTAGAATCATATCTCTGAGGAGAGAACGTTGTTTGCACTTCTCCTGCGTCTCCAGTCGCCGTGCTGTGCTACGTAACGACATCGTACCGTTCCATTTCACCGAGAGCTACATATGTATTGGTGTGATGTCTGTTCTTTCGAAATAAGACATCACACCAATAAATGTATCATTTAGACGCAAAGATTCTGGGTTCTCTTTTCATCGCTAACGCGATTAACAACGTTAGACCTCGTGTGTAAACAGTTAAAGGTTCTGAGTGCCACTGGAAAAATGCATAAGTAACACCTGTTGTTTGAGACTTGAAGATGACCTCAAATTAGCCGAAATCGATATCTCATAATAAACATAAGGTGTAGCTGTCTATATTTCATAATGCAATTTCTAACATATTTAAAAGCTGCTCAAAACCACCTACAAAAAACCTTTATAATGAGATTGTATATAATTCCACGATCAAATTGTGTTTTAGTAATTTGTAGAAATACGCCCAAAGATCTGCCCTTGCTTTTTTTAGTGCCTTGATCAGCTGTTTATTTTTAGAGGTATTTCTAGGGACAGGAAAAATTCGTATTTGCGATAAATTCGAATATAGATGCGAATTCTGACTCAAAATGCAGTAAATCCGAAATTGTCATAAATGGTATTTTGGTGTGAAACACTATTTAATCAGAAATATTGGGAGATAACTTTATTTTCTGCCCTGAAATATGTACGAAGTAAACAGTAGGTACCGGAAAAATTCGCATTTTTCAATGAATGCGAAATGTAGGCCCATGCTAATTTTGGGCCGGAATGCGACAGACGTGAATCTTTTAATATACGCTATTTTTAGCGAACGTCCCGTTACTACTGCTCCACCTCGCTCGGTGGGCCTTTCCCTGAATACGGCACAGGTAGCGGCTGGAGGGCATGGAGTAGGGGGGTGTATCCCTACTTCTGGAACACCCTGTCCACTGCCTGCAGCGTCCGGGTCTCCCCGCAAGTGTCTACACACTCACTTTCCCCGCAACTGTCACAAACTCCTCCGCCGCGGCGCCACTGCTTGTACGGAACATGATTAAAATCTGTAACCGATGATCTGTCATCAACAGTCACCTCAGAATTAACAGTCGGCTGGAAGAGGCAGCGTGGGTGCATTTCGAGTGCGACACTCAATTACTTTTTTTTTTTTTTTTTTTTTTTGCGCGATCTTCCCTTATTCAGAACAAGTGTCCCGATATAACACACACGGGACATATTTTGTCCCGATTTTCGATGACGTTCCCATATTTTTAAAACGTTGTGTGTTTAAGTAAATGTACCATACCAAAACGGAGAACTCTGTATGTGATTTTAGCCAAAAGATAAATGTTGACGGAAAATAATTGTGTTTATTTGACATGGAATGACTCTCAAACCTTAAGGTAGTAAATTCTACCAAATACCTAGGAGTTACAATTACGAACAACTTAAGACTGGAGAGAACACACAGAAAATATTGTGGGGAAGGCGAACCAAAGGTTACGTTTCATCGGCAGAACGCTTCGAAGATGCACCAGCTCCACCAAAGAGACTGCCTATATCACACTTGTGCGTCCTCTCCTGGAGTACTGTTGCCCAGTGTGGGACCCTCACCAGGTGGGACTGACGGAAGACATTGAGAAGGTCCAGAGAAAGGAAGCTCGTTTTGTTTTATCACGTTACGGGGGGGAAAGCGTCATGGACGTGTTGCACGAATTGGGGTGGAAATTATTACGGCGTGATCTGTTATCTATGTAGATACGTGGATTAGACACAAAAATCTCGCATTTTCTTCACTTATTGCTGCTTCTGTCCAAATAGACATGTATTTCTGTGATAAAAATCGCGTACTACGTCCAATTCTGCAAAACTGGTCATCTAGATAAAATTTTTAAGCGATCTTGGCTTATACTTGAATAATGACTGTCAATATGCGAGGTTGGTTTGCCGTCTTGCAGTAAGTGTTTGTTGTCTGCTGTGACAAATTCACCACATCAGATTTTTGTACTCAAATTGCTGAAAGTACTTCTATTATGTTACTGAGAGTTTCAGCATGTATTAGAAACACTAAAACTAAAAATAATATTAGTGTACAGGATCTAAAGTTTACAGTAGTAGAGGCACACGGTGCCGATGTTGGCAACAACCTTTGAATGCTATTTGAAAACCAAATCGTATAGAATGTGTTGACCATGAAATAAATAAATAATTCTGTTCCTTCTCTAAGGTTCACAGGTTTTCGTATGTAACTGTACCCTTGTCTTGTCAGTAATTTATAAAGCAAACATTTCGTTGCCAACATTACCACACTACGCCGCTGCAGCCCTAAGTAAAATTTACCCAGCATTCTTTGGCAGTTATGTTACAGCCTGTTATGGATAAGCGTCAATATTGGCATTTACTGATAAGAAATTAAATTGAGTTTGTATTTTGTGTTAAAAAACGCTTCTTTCCGAGATTTACAAAAGGGTCACTTTATTTTCAAAATGTTCAAATGTTTGTAAATCTATCGGACCAAACTGCGTGGTCATCGGTCCGTAGCTTACAAACTACTTAAAAGTAGGTAAACTAACCTAAGGAGAACACACACACACCCATGCCCCAGGGAGGACTCGAACCTCCACGGCGAGCAACCGCGCGCTCCGCAGCGAGACGCTTTAGACCGCTCGGCTACTCCACCGCGGCACCCTTTATTTTCTCCATATTAACGCACAAGAGGTTATGTGACGCAAAGCATGTCATTTTAAGTGTTAAAACTGCCGTCTACTTCTAATTGGTAATTGTCAGCAAAAAGAGACTGTCAGCTACACCTACAGCCAGCCTATACAATCTAACCTTGTGTGCCTTCCTAAATACATTACTTTCACTGTACACCGTATCTGATTGCTATTGTCAATCTTCATTACTTCCGTCACCATTTATCTAATACATAAACATGGATGTTTGTTCGTATTTTACGTGCGGCTGTACCGTTCATTCGGATGCGTTGGAACTGTAAGAATACACTTTTTTTTTACCAGCAAAACAGGCCACTATATCGTTGATATTTTCCTTGCCATCAAATAGGTATCCAAAATATTTCCAAACTGACGATTTCATGTTTCATATGGTTGTATAGCTTATGGGACTTAACTACGGGGTCATCAGTCCCTAAACTTACAAACTACTTATGAACTAGCTAATCCTAAGGACGGCACAAATATCCATGCCCGAGGGGGGATTCGAACCCCCGACCGTAGTGGCCGTGCAGACCGTGACTGAAGTGCCCTCAGTCTCCTCGGCCACCGCGGCCGGGAAACTGACGATTTCAATTTGTTTTCCGTCACTAGTGTCAAATCACCTCTTTTCACTTTACACGACATAGTACGCATTGATGTGTTAATGTTAAGAAAGAACTGTCACTGCATTCACTACGATACGCGTTATCACTCTGTCACACCAAACAACGGCAATTTACTAGGACACGTGCATGTCGAAGGAAACGGCATTGCGATCAATATATATCGAACGTACGATTCTTGCTCTACATCCGATATGACAAACGCGAAGCGGTTGATTTAAACTATTTTTTTTTATTGTGTCGGATTTGTGATATTTTCTTATACTTTTCCGACTGAATATGTGGTTGCCATTTGAAATACCGAAAGAAATATCCCATTCCCTTTTTACGTGGTGTGGTACAGCAACAGTGTTCAAGAATTCGAAAGCAATATCGGTAATTTCCAAGAATGGTATATATGGAACATGCAACTGTGAATCGATTGAGTGCTTCGGAGATTCGGGCGCCACGCGCCTTCACGTACTGAAAAAGAAACCTCCTGTTCGATCTATGCCTAACCTTCTTAAGGCTATGCTACAGACCACTTTTTTAAAAGTGAAAGTTAGGTAGTCCATAAGTTAAAGAAGTTTTTTCTTAGTACGTGAGGGTGCGTTGCGCTCGAATCTCCGGTTACGAAACAATCGATTTAGAGCTGTACGTTAAGATATATACCACTTCATGCCGAGGTTCTTCGATTGCCATTATTCTTGGAAATTACCGAAATATCGGCATAACTGAAGACAGCGATACCACTCGTCAGCTTTAACCCATCATGTAATCACAATCTCGGAAAACACTTATACGGGATAATAAATAATCTGTGGTTATCCTCGTAAATTAGGCATAACTGTAGACTGGGATACCACGTCTGCTTTGACCTACGACATCATCAAGAGGTCGAAAAGTCCGTATACGGGATATCTTAATACTTCTGTATTGTAGATACAAATAATCTGCAGTTATTATAGATAACAGAATGGACCATCGATTACAGATCTTAGCCCTAAAACTCACATACGAAAGAATTCTCGGCTAACCTACATCTAACCATCAGAGAGAAGCAACAGATCACATTTTAAACACAAAATGTTGTTGTTGTGGTCTTCAGTCCGGAGACTGGTTTGTGCAGCTCTCCACAATACCCTATCCTGAGCAAGCCTCTTCATCTCCACATAAGAACGGCAACCTACATCTGTCTGAATCTGCTTACTGTATCTCTTGGTCTTCCTCTGCGGTTTTTACCCCACACACTTCCCTCCAACGCTAAATTCACAATCCCTTGATGTCTAAGAATGTGCCCTGCCAATATATCCCTTCTTTTAGTCAAGGTATGCCAGAAATTTCTTTTCTCCCCAATTCTGTTCAGTACCTCCTCATTAGTTACGCGGTCCATCCACCTAATCTTCAGCATTCTTCTGTAGCACCACATTTCAAAAGCCTCAATCCTCTTCCTGTCCGCATTGTTTATCGTCCATGTTTCACTCCCATACAAGGCAACACTCCATACAAATGCCTTCAGAAAGGACTTCCTTAGGCTTAAATCAATATTCGATGTTAACAAATTTCTCTTTTTCAAGAACGCTTTTCTACCCATTGCGATTCTGCATTTTATATCTTCTGTACTGCGACCATCATTAAGCACAAAATATTAATCTGTTTTGTTTGTAAAGAAACTATCGTCTTTAATTCAACCACCATCCACGACGTACCATCGTCTACAACTCAGCCACAACATTTCCCACGCCGCATACAAATACGCACATACGCGACAACATGCCAATGTCACGGGTCAAATCTAACGGCTGATATCCCACTCAACATTTCATAAAATCATCGTGTCAAAAATCTTCATCGTATATTGCTGTTCGTTAGGCTCGCTAAAACTCTAGAACGGCTGAACCGATTTGGCTAATCTTAGTCTAGAAATATTCGCCTAAGTCGAGGGAAGGTTTAAACGGTGATAAAATATGGAAAAGTTGTCCGGAAAAGGGAAAAATCGGGAAAAACTGAAACAGCCTTTTGCAGTGAGCTATCAATTCCGTTCGTCCAAATGCAATAAAATTTTGTACATTTCATGTTGAAACCAAGAGGAAGGTTCGCACAATATAAAAATGTGGAAAAGTCGCCCGGAAAATAGGCAAATTTAGGAAAAACAGAAAGCGATTTTTTTTATGAATAAAAGTCAATTACCACATGGTTGTAAGAGCATCACTTGAATACGGCTTGACAGGACAAGGTATGTATGAAATATTTTTTGGAAAACCTACCGGAAAATTGGATAATTTGAGAAAACTGAAAGTTCGTTTTTCAATGTGTTTTTGATTGAATTCAGCAAAGTAACTGACTATTCGCACGACGAAGAGGGGGTTGTTCTCCTTATGTTTTGTTCATTATGGAATTGGAAAAAATTTCAGTAAAAAAATAGGGACAGTTATAAAGGAAAGTCGCAAAATTTGAACGAAGTTCCTTTTTCAATGTGTTTCAAAATGTATTCAATACTATAAGTTGACAATCGTTCATCCGATTGCGTTAAAATTTTGATCATTTGACGTTGAACGAAAGATGAACGTTCTTATGAACTAAAAATTTGGTTAAGTTACCCGGAAAATTCGAAAATTCGCGGGAAACTAAGAGCTTTTTTCAATGGGATGTCAATATAATAGGTTTGATTGCGATAAAATTTTGCATATTTGACGGTCAAAGCAAAAGTAACGGTCTTATGAGAAGAAATTTGGAAAATTTTCCCGGAAGATTGGAAAAATTCAGAAAAAAGATTTTTCTATGAAATAACAGCCGCGGTAGAGTAGCCGAGCTGTCTAAGGCGCCTCGCTGCGGAGCACGCGTTTGCTCGCCGTGGAGGTTCGAGTCCTCCCTGGGGCATGGGTGTATGTGTTGTCCTTAGGTTAGTTTACCTAGGTTTAAGTAGTTTGTAAGCTACGGACTGATGACCACGCAGTTTGGTATGATAGATTTACGAACGTTTGAACATTTTTCAATATGTAATAACAAAAGCATCCATCTGAATACGATAAAACTTTGCACATTCGACGTTGAAAGCGAGAGGAAGGTTTGAATGAAGTAAACGATTGGAATAGTTGGCCGGAAAACAGGAAAATTTGTGAAAAACCGAAAGAGCTCTATTCTTTGGGATATCAATGTCATTCCTACAAATGTTCAAATGTTTGTATAGCTTATGGGACTTAAGTACGGGGTCATCAGTCCCTAAACTTACAAACTACATATGAACTAAGACTAAGGATGACACAAATATCCATGCCCGGGGGGGGGGGGGGATTCGAACCCCCGACCGTAGTGGCCGTGCAGACCGTGACTGAAGCGACTCAGTCCCCTCGGCCACCGCGGCCGGCGTCATTCCTACGATTGCGAGAACATTTTGCACATTTAACGTTCAAAGCAAATGCCTTTATAAAGCTACTGTGTCTAAAATACGTAAGATTTAAGTTAGTATGGTTTATATTAAGAGGTAAGCGATAGGATGTTCACCGGGTCATCTAGTCAGCTATACAAATCAGCTGTTCCGCCATGTTAGTTTTCCGTCAATGGTAGCGAAGTGAGAGTCGAACGTTCGATATAAACCGATCGCAATGCCGTTTCCTTCGATGTACGCGGGTGCTAGGCAATCATCCCAAGTGCTAACAGAAGGACAACACCCCCACTCTACCTGGGCCCGGCAAGGGTTCCAAGAGTGCCCACAGGCTGGAAGTTTTCAGCTAACATTTCGACAGGCACACTGGGAGGAGGTGATTCCCCTTGGTACACGAGTCAGGAGCAACGGAAAAGGCATGCTAAATTTAAACGAACACAAAGTATCCCCAGGATTGGCAATCCTACACAGAAGCTCGAAATGTAGCGAGGACTTCAATGCGAGATGCCTACATTACTTATCACAACGAAACTCTTTCTCGAAATTTGACTGAAAACCCTAAGAGCTTTCGGTCATATGTTAAATATACTAGGGGCAAAACACAAACAATACCCTCACTACGTGATAGTAATGGCGAACCTGCCGATGACAGCGCTACTAAAGCAGAGTTACTAAACATACCTTTTAGAAACTCATTCACCAAAGAAGACGAAACCAATATTCCAGATTTCGAATTACGAACAGGTGCCGTAATGAGTAACGTAGAAGTAGATATCATCGGAGTAGTGCAGCAACTAAACTCACTTAACAAAAACAAGTCTTCTGGTCCGGACTGTATACCCATTATATTTCTATCTGATTATGCTGAAGCCATAGCTCCTTACTTAACAGTCATATACAACCGCTCTCTCATAGAAGGATCTGTACCAAAAGATTGGAAAGTTGCCCAGGTCACACCTATATTAAAAAAGGCAGTAGGAGTAACCCACTAAACTACAGGCCTATTTCATTGACGTCAATTTGCAGCAGGCCTTTTGGAACATCTCCTGTATTCAAATATTATGAATTATCTGGGACAGAACGATCTATTGACCCAAGGTGAACACGGATTTAGAAAATATCGTTCATGCGAAACACAACTAGGTCTTTACTCACAGGAAGTGATGGTGCTATCGAGAAGGGTTTGCAAATCGATTCCGTATTTCTTGATTTCCAGAAGGTTTTTGACAGCATACCTCACAAACGGCTTTTAATCAAATTGCGTGGTTATGGTATATCGCCCCAAATTTGCGATTGGATGGGGGATTTCCTGTCAGAGAGGACACAGTTCGTAGTAATCTAAAACAGAGGTGATATCCGGCATTCGACAGGGTAGTTTTATTGGTCCTCTGTTGTTCCTTGCCGGCCGAGGGGACTGAGGCGCTCCAGTCACGGTCTGCACGGCCACTACGGTCGGGGGTTCGAATCCCCCCTCGGGCATGGATATTTGTGCCGTCCTAGTTCGTAAGTAGTTCATAGGTAGTTTGCAACTTTAGGGACTGATAACCCCGTAGTTAAGTCCCATAAGGTGTACAAACATTCGAATTTTTTTTTTTTTTTTTTTTTTTTTTTTTTTTTTTTTTTTTTTTTGTGTTCCTTGTATACATAAGCGATTTAGCGGAAAATGTAAGGAGTTCTGTTAAATTGTTTGCAGATGTCATTTACAGTCTAGTAAAATCATCTGAAGATCAAAGATATCTGAATAAGATACCACTATGATGTAAAAATTGGCAGTTGACTATAAATAATGAGAAGTGTGAAGTCGTCCACATAAGTACGAAAAGAAATCAGTTAAACTGTGTTTACAATATAAATCAATCTAAAGTGAAAACCGTAAACTCTACAAAATACGTAGGAATTACCATTTCTTCAGACTTAAACTGGAAAGAACAAGTAGATAAGGTCTTGGAAAGGGCGAACCAGAGACTGCGTTTTATTTTGGCAAAACCCTTAAAAGATGGAACAGAACTACAAAAGAAACTGCATACAGTACGCTTGTCCGTCCATTTTTGGAGTATTGCAGCCCAGTGTGGGATCCTTATCACGTGAGTTTGACGGAGGACATCGAAAGAGTGCAAAGAAGGGCAGCTCGTTTCGTATTGTCACGATACAGGGGAGACAGCGTCACGGAAATAATACAGGATCTGGGATGGGAATCATTACAACAACAGCGCTTATCGCTGCGGCGTGGCTACTTACGAAACTACAATCGCCAAGAGTCTCCTACAATATTCAAATGCGTGCATAGCTTATGGGACTTAACTACGGGGTCATCTACTTATGAACTACTTACGAACTAGGACGGCACAAATATCCATGCCCGAGGGGGGATTCGAACCCCCGACTGTAGTGGCCGTGCAGACCGTGACTGGAGCGCCTCAGTCCCCTCGGCCACCGCGGTCGGCGGAGTCTCCTACGAATGCGAAAATATATTGTTGACTCCCAGTTACATAGGTAGAAATGATGATCAGAATAAAATACCAGAAATCAGAGCCCGAACGGAGAGATTGTTCCCGCGCGCTATTCGGGAATGGAGTGGGAGATAAGAAGTGTAAAGGTGGTTCTATGAACCCAGTGCCAAGCACTTAAATGTGATCGGCAGAGTATCGCATGTAGATGTACCTCGCTCTTTATCCAGAAGTAACAAACTGATCCGCAAAGTAAGAAGTACTGCGGGTGTCGGCAGACCGCTGGCTACAACACCCCACTCCCCCGCTAGAGGCACGGCTTGCCGCGCTCAGCTAATCGATTGACGGCGGCGGCGGAAGAGGAGGCGAGGACGGGCATGATTCACGCAGACCAACCCCGTCCTGCACTCCCCCTGTACTAGTCCTGTGTAGTTCGCGAACCAACTAGCTCGGAAGAGCGCTCCCACACGCGAACTAGTTCGCAGATCCCTCGCCTCTTAGTTCGTCCGCTCCTTTTCCGAAGACTGACGGGGAACAGCGAGAGGACGCGAGAGCGCGCAGAATCGCGTGATTCCCTTCTGCCAGTTGCCTTCATTTCGAGCTGACATGCAGCTCAGCTGTAGTTTCATAGTTCACTGCCACAAGAAATCTATTTTTAAAATAAAGTACTACGAGTACTCTGTATGCAAAGTAGTTGAATACTATTGTATCACCCATTCGTGTAAATAACTGGTTTATTTGCTTAAGTATTTGATGTCTATTTGCCCAAAAATGCGGATAATAGCACACGCTTGGCCAACACTGATCATTATATGAAAAAAACTGTCATAAAAAAGAGCTCTTTTAGTAGCGGTAGCAAAAGGCAAAAAGAGCGGACGAACTAAAAAGAGCGACCTACTTCGCGGCCGAGCTGCGAACTAAACTATGAGCAATCGGTAGCGAACTAAAATATGAGCAATCGGTTTTTGCTGTTGTTATAGTCTTCAGTCAGGAGACTGGTTTGATGCAGCTCTCCACCCTACTCTATCCTGAGCAAGCCTTTTCATCTCCTCATAAGAACGGCAACCCACATCCACTTGAATCTGCTTACTATACGCGTCTCTTGGTCTCCCTCTGCGATTTTTACCCCACACACTTCCCTCCAATGCTAAATTTACGATTCCTCGATGTCTAAGAATGTGTCCTACCAAGCGATCCCTCCTTTTACCCAGGGTATGCCAAAAATTCCTTTTCTCACCAATTCTGTTCAGTACTTCTTCATTGGTTATGCGATCTACCCACCTAATCTTCAGCATTCTTCTGTAGCACCACATTTCAAAAGCCTCTATTCTCTTCCTGTCCGCACTGCTTATCGTCCATGTTTCACTCCCGTACAAGGCAACACTCCACACAAATGCCTTCAGAAAAGACTTCCTTACACTTACATTAATGTTCGATGTTAGCAAATTTCTCTTTTTCAAAAATGCTTTTCTTCCCATTGCCATTCTGCATTTTATATCCTCTGTACTGCGACCATCACATGTTATGTTACTACCCAAGTAACAACTCATCTACCACCTTCATTGTTTCGTTACCTAATCTAATTCCTTCAGCATCGCTCGATTTTCTAAGACCGCATTCCATTATTTTTGTTTTGCTCTTGTTAATGTTCATTTTATACGCTATCTTCAACACACTGTCCATTCCATTCAACTGCTCTTCCAGGTTCTTTGCTGTCTCTGACAGAATTACAATGTCATCAGCAAAACGCAATGTTTTTATTTCTTCCCCCTGAACTTTAATCCCTATTCCAAATTTTTCCTTGCTTTCCTTCACCACCTGCTCGATGTACAAATTGAATAACATCGGTGAAAGGCTACAACCCTGTCTTACTCCCTTCCCAACTGATGCTTCCCTTTCATGCCCTTCGAGTCTAATAACTGCGGTCTGGCTTTTGTACATGTTATAAATAACTCTCCTTTCCCTATATTTTACCCCTGCTGACTTCAGAATTTGAAACAGTGTATTCCAGTCAACATTGTCAAATGCTTTCTCCATACCCTCAGAGCTACTAAAGTCTAAAAATGTAGGTTTGCCTTTCCTTAATCTATCTTCTAAGATAAGACGTAAAGTGAGTATTGCCTCCCTGGTTCCTACGTTCCTCCTGAATCCAAACTGATCTTCCCCAAGGTCAGCTTCTACCAGCTTTTCCATTCTCCTGTAGATAATTCGTGTTAAAATTTTGCAACCATGACTTATCAAACTAATGGTTCTGTAATTTTCACACCTGTCTGCGCCTGATTTCTTTGGAATGGGGATTATTACATTTTTCTTAAAGTCTGAGGGTATTTCGCCTGTCTCATAAATCCTACACACAGTTCAAATAGTCTTGTCGTGGCTGGCTCTCCCAGAGACTTTAGTAGCTCTGAGGGTATGTCATCTACTCCTGGGGCCTTGTTCGGACCTAGGTCTTTCAAGGCTCTATCAAATTCATCTCTCAGTATAGTATCTCCTATTTCATCTTGATCTACTTCCTCTTCCCTTCCTACCACATTGTCTGTAAGTTCATTTCCTTTGTAGAGCTGCTCTATGTACTCTTTCCGAGCAATCGGTAGCGAACTAAAATATGAGCAATCGGTAGCGAACTACAATATCAGCAATCGGTAGCGAACTACTATGTCAAACGTATCTCGCTTGTTGGTTCGTTGGATTCTTTTCCGAAGACCGACGGACAATAGCGAGAGGGCCCGCAGCAGAATTAAAAATCACGGGTTTGCCTTTTGCTGATGAGAGCCATTTCGAGGTGAGCGTCTGCCTGCTAGATTACATAGTTCAGTGCTACAAAATTTCTATTTTGATACGTTCTGCAGTCTGCAATATCTGACTAATAAATTCCATAATGCCAAGACACACAGAAAATTCTAAACGTAAACGCGAGAAATTATCCACAAACTGTTCGCAGAGCCGCGAACTAAAGAGAACGCTCCCGATCGCGAACTATTATGCGCAGGTCTGCTCTGTAGGCAGCTGCTGTGAACAATTAAAACGCACCGTTCACAATCTGACACCTTGACACACACACACACACACACACACACACACACACACACACACACACTTATCAAGTCTACATGCCGATGTAGATCGAGACCCATCAGTGGAATGCATAGGCGTAGCCACCATTTGATTTCGGGAGGCGTTCTCAGCATATGAACATCAAGCATATGAACATCGGCTGAAGCCGTATTAAAAAGGAAAAAACATTTTCCAAGACGGGCACCGTGGCATAAATCTGTTAACAGCTATGTTGTTTAATTTTCGAAATAATTGTTTACTAAATTTTCCCATCTGTCTTGTTTTCACTTCACGTCTTCCACTGTATCACCCGGATGCAAACGATATACCGGGTGATCAAAAAGTCAGTATAAATGTGAAAACTTAATAAATCACGGAATAATGTAGGTAAGGAGGTAAAAATTGACACACATGCTTCAAATGACGTGGGGTTTTATTAGAATATAAAAAAGAAAAACAAAGTTCAAAAATGTCCGACAGGTGGGGCGTGATTCTGGTTTTGTAACTGCTACCGTGACGGGTGAGAGGTACGCCGATATGTTACAGAATCGCATCATCCCCAGCCTGGCTGATAAACACCTGCTGGTACGTTTTATGCAGGATGGCGCTCCACCACATATTGCTCGACGCGTGAAAGATCTGTTGCGCGCGTCGTTTGGTGGTGATCGTGTGCTCAGCCGCCACTTTCGCCATGCTTGGCCTCCCAGGTCCCCAGACCTCAGTCCGTGCGATTATTGGCTTTGGGGTTACCTGAAGTCGCAAGTGTATCGTGATCGACCGACATCTCTAGGAATGCTAAAGACAACATCCGACGCCAATGCCTCACCATAACTCCGGACATGCTTTACGGTGCTTTTCACAACGTTATTTCTCGACTACAGCTATTGTTGAGGAATGATGGTCAACATATTGACCATTTCCTGTAAAGACCATCCTCTTTGCTTTTTCTTCATTTGTTATGATAATTATTGCTTTTCTGATCAGATAAAGCGCCATCTGCCGGACTTTTTTTGAACTTTTTTTCCGGTTCTAATAAAAGCCCATTTCATTTCAACCATGTGTGATAATTTTTAGCTCCCTATCTACATTATTCCGTGATTTATTGTTTCAAATTTATACTGACGTTTTGATCACTCGGCACATATCGCAACGATAGATTCGTAAAAATCATAATTGCTTATCGTAAGTTATCCCGATGGCACTGTGATAATTACGTTTAAGGTAAAGCAGTCAACAATCCGAAGATTGGTTTGAACACCACAGTGCTTTACTAGGCATGACCCTGTTTGGAGGTGGTATGCCGTTGCCTTCCTCCGACCTTCGAACTTACTTACCCAGCTAGTTATTGGGGGACCTACAGTTTAACGTGGGTTCCGAACCACGGTGCTACTCGGTATTTTTCACATGAGCAATACTGCCAGAGGTGAAAGAAAAATTCCCAGGACCTGGCGGGGATCGAACCCACGACATCCGGACTGTAGTTTGGCATTCTACCACTGTGCTACTCGAAAAAATTTAAATTGTACTCTTAGGTTTTTGCCTAACCACATCCGTTAAAACCACGACACATTCGTAAAGATTAGCTCGTTCGCTACAAATAGTTTCGACATGAACGACTTCGATATATATCGTTCGGACATCGCTGGCGTGCTGCGTATCGTAATTCAAAATTACCCCCGGTTCGATTTATAGGATACCAGGACATTCGTTTACAACCACAAAGTCCTACCTGGTACAAGGTGGGAGCCAAATTAATGCGGATTTTATTATCGAAATCGAAGAGCATGTCCTTGGCGTAATTTCCCTCTTATTGTTTGTTATCGTCGAAACATACTGCCACTGCTATACTTGTTTCGGTTTCTCTTTATCCTTATGGTAGCTAATAACATTCGCACGTAGTCAATAGAATTCGGATGAACTCTGCTTCTTGCAGACCGTCTTATGCAACTAAATTAGTCTAGACCAGACGTGTTTCTCTTTATTCTAAAGCATCTTCGGTGGTCAAGAATTTTTATGTTGTCCTCTTCATGTGTGATTAGTAGCACATTGTCACATGCTGCCACTGTTTGTATTTACACTATTGCCAGGCCACAGAAATGGCTATTTTTCAAAAACTTTTGTAAGAAGTGTAAGGGTAAAAATAGACAATGACAGCAAGTGTCAATGTGCTACAAATCACACGAAAAAGACAATATAAGAACTCTTGACCACTGAAGATAATTTAGAATAAAGCGAAACGCGCCTAAAGTGGACTAATTTACAGTTGTATAACACGGCCCGACAACCTATACAAATTGTATAACTGGAGCTGCGGAAAAGGAGGCTAAAACCGAAAGAAGAATTAAGTCCAGTGATTTGTTTGTTGCTTTCCTCAAATTTACTTGAAACGTAAAGAAATAGTTCCGTTTCGTAGTATTCTGGGCGTATCCATAGTGGACTCTTGTTTTTATTTAAAAAATGAACAGTTAAAGAACACTTAGACAAAAATACATGTACCGTGCGGATGATTAAAAGACGATGAGGGGAAAAATCGTAATTATCACATTGCGCATATTAGCTGTACCTTGTAGTTTAAAAACGTGGTAACTTTTTCAAACATACAATGTCGTATATTTTAAGGCCATTTCCGTTCCTTTTTATCACCTTTGTCAAAATTTCGGGAGGGGGTTTCAATTTCTAAACCAGCGCTACTCTAGCTACGCCCACGGTGTAATGCCACGGGTCGCCATTAACTTAAAGTTGTCTGACCCAAATACAGCCATTACAAAAAAACAGACGTTGAACGAGAAAACGTATTCGTGCATAACTGTCCTACACTATCAACAGTAGAAAATACGAGTTATTTCCCTACATGGCAGTATGAGCGGTAATTTGCATACTTTTGCGTGCTTACATAATCCTTTCTGTGATCGGCTGAGTAATAATAAAATAGATAATAATAAACAAATATTGAGCGGTCTGTACATTTCGGCAGAATTGCAAAACTGCTCGCTCTCTGAGGGTTCTTAACCCTTTAATGCATAGTGTAGCTGATCAGCTACATACCTTATGTAATTAAAAAAAATTCATATGTTTTTTAAGCTTATGGGACTTAACTACGGGGTCATCAGTCCCTAAACTTGCAAACTACTTACGAACTAGGACGGCACAAATATCCATGCCCGAGGGGGGATTCGAACCCCCCGACCGTAGTGGCCGTGCTGACCGTGACTGGAGCGCCTCAGTCCCCTCGGCCACTGCGGCCGGCTTATATTTTTCATTATGTCTCAAAATTATCAACATTTTGCCACAAATTCAATTGTAGCCGCTTGTATACATATGCCAGAAGCTCGTCATAGAAATTATAAACCGCAGAGCTCTACTGAATCATTTTGACAGTTAGCTGCATTGAGTTACTCCTAATATGTGCGTTTGTTTACTACGTTATTATTCCTTTGTCAGTCACATATTACTGTTGCATTACGGATTACTTTATGGAAAGATGAGGCATAACACTACTTCGGGTACATCATGGAAGCACTACATAGTTGATCAGCTATATGAACTCTTTGTTGCCAGTAGTGCATAATAATTTTATGGAATACGCACTACACATTAATCGTGATAGCTTTTACAGCTGCAAATAAAAAGTGACACAGTAAAGGGGTAAACAGGCGAGACGCGAATATATCCGGTATCTTGCCATATTACCGCACCGTCGCTACATGTGCGAACGATTTTCAAACATCGACACTGAAGAGCAACCACATTTGAAGTTGTGAAAAACGCGAAGGGCAGAGAAATGGAGACATTTGTTCACCTTGTGCGGCGAGCGACTGCGCTGGACTCGGGCTCCACGTGTGTTGCTGTCCGCATCGAGCGATGCTCACCACCGCTGCGGTCGCACTCTCCGCGAACCGAGCTGAGGAAAAATATTTTGTTCCTCCGTTCACTGAAGCACTGTTATCCACCACCGACGCACCACAAATCCAGCAGTCACCACTACCCCCTGCGAGCGAACAGATCTCTCCCCCTTATTTATTATTTTCTCCAGAGGTCGACGACACCACGAATTCACTGAATCACAACGGGATACATAGCCGCGTTTCTTCACACACACACAAACACAACAAAGAGAAAAAAAAAAAAAATAAAAAAAAAAATAACGCTCACGTCTCCGATATAACGTCTTCGAGCCGTTATTCACAACGTTGCCGTTCGGAGAGAGAGCGAATGTTTTTGCGAGTACGAGAAAACAAAAAAGGACAGGGCAGCGAACAAAAGAATAGCGATCGCGGCGAGGCCGGCAACGGTCGTTGTGCGCGCAGCTGTGGGACGTTCCCGCTATGGCGGCGCGGCAGCACTGGCGGCAGACGGCAGACAGCAGACAGCCGAGCACGGCGGCGTGGTGGGGGGAGGCGAGGCGGCGTGGAGGGGGCGCGCTGCCAACCCCGCGCCGACAAATTCCACCAGCGCCGGCTCGATCGGCGCTCACATTCCGAGCCACGGGGTGCGATCAGTCCTGTCAAGTTGGCACCCCTTTTTTGGAAAATGTACATTTTTTTCAGAGTTCTAGACAGATATACAATAGTTCTGGAGTTCTCTGTACAAAATTTAAATAGTTCTGCATAATTTCGCCGAAAAAATAGGAAAAATTACCACAAATTTTAGTTTTTTCAAACTAATTTTCTGCCTAATTGTTCAAACATAGTTCTGATCACAGTTCTAAATAGCTCTCAAAGAGTTCTACAGGAAATCCCAATGACATTTTTCTGTGCAGATTATACTTCATGAGATAATTGCAATAATGGGGAATCCATTTACACGCTACTGTGAAGTTGGCACCCCTTTTCTCAAAAATGTGCAATTTTTTCAGAGTTCTAGAGATATGCAATAGTTCTGGAGTTCTCTGTACAAAATTTGAATAGTTCTGCAGAATTTCGCCGAAAAAATAGTAAAAATTACCACAAACTTGAGTTTTTTTAGTTTTTTTTAAAATAATTATTTGCCTATTAGCACAAACATAGTTCTGATCACAGTTCTAAATAGCTGTCAAAGAGTTCTACAGGAAATCCTCAGGATATTTTTCTGTGCTGATTATACTTTATCAGATAAATGCAGTAATGTGGAATCCATTGTCACGTTACTGTAAATTGGCACCTTTTTTTTTTTTGGAGAAATACACATTGTTTTTTGGGGTTCTGTGTACAAATACTATAGTTCTAGAGTTCATGTGAATAATTCTATGTAATTACCCGAAAAAAATTTGGAATATCTGATAAGCTGTCTTATTTGTGCCCGTTATTCGAGAAATATACATTTTTCTTAGGTCTTGACAGATATTCTATCCGCTGCACATTCAATTTGTTGTTTTTACGTCTGAGTGATTACTGCTTATCGTAAACAAGAACTATTGCACATGTCCCTAGAACTCTGGAAAAAAAAGTCTAATTTTTTAGAAAAAAACGGGTGCAAATTCCACAGTAGCATGTAAATGAATACTCCAGTATTGTAATTATCTCATAAAGTATAATCTTCACAGAAAAATGCTATTAGGATTTCCTGTAGAACTCTTTGACAGCTATTTAGAACTGTGATCAGAACTATGTTTGTGCTAATAGGCAAATAATTATTTTAAAAAGAAAACTAAAAAAACTCAAGTTTGTGGTAATAGATTCCACATTACTGCATTTATCTGATAAAGTATAATCAGCACAGAAAAATATCCTTAGGATTTCCTGTAGAACTCTTTGACAGCTATTTAGAACTGTGATCAGAACTATGTTTGTGCTAATAGGCAAATAATTATTTTAAAAAAAACTAAATAAACTCAAGTTTGTGGTAATTTTTACTATTTTTTCGGCGAAATTCTGCAGAACTATTCAAATTTTGTACAGAGAACTCCAGAACTATTGCATATCTGTCTAGAACTCTGAAAAAAATTTACATTTTTGAAAAAAGGGGTGCCAACTTCACAGCTCTCCCACTATTCAGAATTGCGATATTTCACGAAATTCTGCAGAACTATTTAAATTTTGTACAGAGAACTCTAGAACTATTGCATATCAGTCTAGAACTCTGAAAAAAATTACATTTTTGAAAAAAGCGGTGCCAACTTCACACGACTCAGGCGCAATTTTGTGTAGTTTTTCTCCCTATTTACGCAATTAGCTCGTGAACTATTATCTGGGCAAAAAAATATCATTAGGATTTTCTGCAGAACTCTTTGAGAGCTATTTAGAACTGTGATCAGAACTATGTTTGAACAATTAGACAAAAAATTATTTGGAAAAAACTAAAATTTGTTACAATTTTTTGTAATTTTTTCTCGAATTAGTGCAGAACTATTTAAATTTTGTACAGAGAACTCCAGAACTATTGCATATCTGCCTAGAACTCTGAAAAAAATTGCACATTTTTGAGAAAAGGGGTGCCAACTTCACAGTAGCGTGTAAATGGATTCCCCATTATTGCAATTATCTCCTGAAGTATAATCTGCACAGAAAAATGTCATTGGGATTTCCTGTAGAACTCTTTGAGAGCTATTTAGAACTGTGATCAGAACTATGTTTGAACAATTAAGCAGAAAATTATTTTGAAAAAACTATATTTTGTGGTAATTTTTCCTATTTTTTCGGCGAAATTATGCAGAACTATTTAAATTTTGTACAGAGAACTCCAGAACTATTGTATATCTGTCTAGAACTCTGAAAAAAATGTACATTTTCCAAAAAAGGGGTGCCAACTTCACAGGACTGGTGCGGTCGGCGCAGGCCTGACCAACCCAGGGCGGCCACGCTGTATCAAAGCGAAGGGGCACTCACTCTGTCACTAAACACGAAATACTGGAAACTACTTCACCTATGAAACTGAACTTTGGCGCTAAAGCACAGTCTAAAGTCTCGATCAGCGGTATGGGTAGCGTCCGTAGCAGTGTTAGGTTTGTCAGATCGATAAATCAGTAATCCCCTTGTATCAGAACACTTGGAATTCGCGGCATAATCTACACTTGACTCCATCAATCAGTAAAGATCAGCCACTCGAAAAACATATCTAGCAAGTGAAGCACGATGCCAAATATTTATTTTAAAGTTTTTCAAAATTGTAACGCGTCACGTTAATCAACTGGTTAACCTCTGCTGGTTGGACACCTGTATTCAGCCCCTCCCAGACCCAAATCCTGGCTACGACCTGATGTAGGGGCATTAACGAGGTGGTAGGGAGACAGTAGGGAAGACGTAGGTACATTTTTGTGAGACTGTAGGTACTTTCTCTCTCTGACATCTGGCAACACTGGTCACGACACTCGCACAGACTTTTGTTACACGCTGCGATAGCAGCGCTCCAAGCGGCCGGCAAGCTACGTTTGTGAATACGATAGTTGATCAGTGCGAATAGTATCATTTAGATTGACTTCAGCATACTTTTTACATTAGGGAATGTACGTAGTACCTTATAAGTAGGTAATAATTTAAAAATAGCTCCCATTTGTCTTTCTTAGGTCTCATAAGATCGCTCATAAGGTACCTCGTTTACATGGGTTTCCAAAACCGGATTTCGTAGACCGATTTCCCAATTCCGCTTTTGGTTGGTCATGTAAACACTCCAAAATCGATTCTGGAAATCCGCTTCTCTAAAGCGGTTTTCCAGTTCCACAATCGATTCTCGTACCCATGTAAACGCAACCGTTTTTGAAGCGTTCTTGGCTTGCCATATTGTGTTTTTTTGTTTAGAGTTTTCGGCACATATGGACAGAGTGATATTTTCTACTGTGAAATAAAAGTAGGAATATTAGAGTGAGCACGAATCTCTGTATTTAAGCAAAGAAAAATAGCGATTGTGCTGACTAAATCAGGAATTGAATCAGCTGTTTTTCAGCCGCCATCTTAAGTCTTCCGGAAGATGTGTTACATGTAAACGTAGTACATTACAGGACAGTTAATTTACAATCATCCTGTAACATACAGGCTTTAAATGAATAATTTCATTTTCTATTAAAAATAAAAATGCCTAGGAAACACCAGGAGACATGCCCTTTAGCAGAGAGACGTCAATTTCTACGCAGGAACGTTAAGTATTCTTCATTACAACTCCAGTAAAATTGGTGAGGGTGGAACATAGGAAACGTATATAGAATGCAATAAATAAGGTATTTAACTTACCAAATCAACCATCACAGCTGTAGCTGAAGGAAAAACGTCACAGACATGGTAATATAACGATAAAAGCAACCAAACTGTTTTCCATCATAGAAGAACCCAATTCCACAATTGTTGCTCCATATGAACCTCAAACGGCAAGAATAATCAAAACATTGCTTTTTAAAGCTAAAGTAATTACACTTAAAAGAATACGCACGTATAAGAAAGACGAGTGACATGTAAAAATGTATCATTAGACTCCTTACCGAATTGATACACGTCAAAAACTGGCTATCATAGTAATAGGGTTACCATATGTCCGTCTTCAGAAAAGAGGACATTTCTAGTTTCATTAAAGAACCTTCTTTCGCTCTCTCTCTCTCTCTCTCTCTCTCTCTCTCTCTCTCTCTCTCTCTCCCCTATTGACAACTCAACTACTAGGACTAGTGATGTCTCTGCTGTGTTATCAGAGTCTTGTTTGTGATACATCTTACGTATCTTACGAAATTTGTTCACCTCCTTAGAAATTAAGAAACATGAAATGTTTAGACCCGTAGAACGAATTACACGACTACATAGCAGTGAAGTCCTAATATTTCATCACTTCACCACTTGTAATCATCGTCTTAAGTGCTGAACATTTTTTCCATACTTATAAGATATCTTGCCGATCACCCCTGTTTTCACTTCAAATTTTTAACGATGCATCATTTACGGAAACCACAGTAGGCCCTACTGTTGACTGTAAAATAGTCACGAATAAAGTAACTAAGCGTACCTTGATATAGCTATGCTCCCATTTCGGATCAGACCGACGTGACTATATACATGATTAGCATCTAGGTTCTAGTGAGTGAATGGAATATGCAAGGCCTAGATGAAAAAAGCAATGAATAAAATAAACTTTAAATTTACCGTACAAAGGCTCCCAATTAATTATTAAAAACTACTCAGTTTTTAGGACAAAAGCTTTAAATCGATGTTTTCAAAACACTTTTTATATAGTTACGTCTCTTTGGTCCGAAACAAGTGAATGGCGAAACGGCAATGGTGACTGTGGCAATTGACATTATTTGTATGAAGTTTTGAACAAGGATTTAACTTATGTATAACGAACATTGCACTAGCTTTTGATCTTACAGTCATAAGTGTGGTTGACAGACAACACACAGAACTTCTGACTCCCAGCACGACAGACTGAACGTCTTATTTCTGGGTGTCACACAACACTCCGACCAGAGAAAGGAGGGGAGAGTTTCATATTATACTGCTGTATGTGTATTGCACTGTCTTGCATTTTTGCAGTCGTATGTTTTTAATTGGCCGCCTGGAAGCTCTTATTCCGCGACAATTGCCACGCAAATTATTTCAATTGTTCCGAAGTTGCTTGACCTCAGAGCAGCGGCGGCACAGACACGAGAAAATTCAATACTCACATTGTTTCAAGAAAGGTTAAATTCTCTAGAGTTAGCGATTGTGACACTTCAGAGAGTTGTATTTACGCACTTTCAAGTTGAAGCAGTTGCACAACGCAAAAAAGAGGACATTTTCCTATTTTGTTAAAAACCCTGCCGGACCATTTTTAGGGTCCAAAAAAGAGGACATGTCCGGGTAAAAGAGGACGTCTGGTAACCCTACATAGAAAGAACAGACCATAATAGAAATTTATTATACGATTACCTTTATATGCAACTTACTTTCAGCGGAATAAGCTGCAAATATACACATATTCGTAAGTATTTGTTCATGACAGAGTTGTTCTTTATTCCATTGAATCATTTAAATGAGGCTGTTTTTATATTAATTTCGGTATTATGTTTCTCTCGATATTTTAATAATGCTTGTAACACAAAAATTATGGTAAGTATTTGGTTAATTACGTACAAAAGCGATTATAAACAAACTACACTACATCGGCAGCTTGCCCACCGCTAGGAGCGCTAGTGTCGCAGCAACTGTCAGTTGGAAACAACTTTCACAGCAGTCAGTGTATATCTTAGACTGTGGCTAAAGTCTCGATTCGTGGTTTGGGTAGCGTCGTAGCAGTGTTAGGTTGGCAACGTAGCACATTTCGAGTAGCCTATGGCTTGTAGGGTAATTCAATTACTGACTGTACAACGGTACATCGACGTAGGCTTACCAGATGTCCGTCTTCAGAAAAGAGGACAATTCTAGATTCATAAAAGAATTCTCTGTCATTGACAACTCAAGTATTAGTGATGTGTGTACTCTATTATCAGAGTCTTGTTCGTAATACATCTTACGAAATTTCTTCATCTTCTTACAAATGAAGAAGCATGAAATGTTGAGACCGGTAGAACGAATTACAGGACTACATAGCAGTGAAGCCCTAATATTTCATCACTTCACCACTTGTAAATATCGTCTTAAGTGCTGAACACTTATTCCCAACTTATAAGATACCTTGCCGATCACTTCTGGTTTCACCTCAATTTTTAACCATACAGCATTTACGGAAACAATAGTACTGTAGGCTGTAAAATTGTGACGAATAAAGTAACTGTAAAAATTATGTTAGAGTTCCTTGATATAGCTATGCCCCCATTTCAGATCAGGTCGACTTGAATATATACTGTAACACTACATCGCAATCATTTTCATTCTGATTCAATTCTAATAATTTGTAAGAGGTAGAATTTTTTTACGTATTTCTCAAAATTTCAGTAACAGTCAATATATCTTTGAAGTATCGAAACAGTACAGTAAATCAGAATAATCTTTTGTCGCAATAGTAGTATAAATAGTTCCGCAGTATAGCTACTCGCTCTCTTAGTCTTTGTTTCTCCCAACGTTAACAGCTCTCAGAATTTGTTGCTCGTAACGATAAGACCTCACTCAGTCTTTGTGGTTGTATCTGAAATAGATAGTCAGGTGCAAAATTATTCCGAACTTCTGGTTTACTGTGATTGAATTTATTTGAAAGGCTTAATTAAATCGAACTTATACGCGAGTGCGTAAATAACATCTGTGGACTTTAATTCGAGATAGGCTACGGACTTAGAAAAATTCTGCCTCCCGATAGGAACGTAATAGTGAAGAAAATATTAATGATTGCTAAAAGGATTTTCTTCATTGACAAACGTTAAATCTAATAACTTTAACTTGTTAAAAAAAAAAGGGAATAATTTTAAATATTGACTTTGCCAAGAATATCAAACTGCGATTTTGTGAAATGAACTATAGAGAACTGCTCATTTAAAATATATCGTGTGACTTTGACAGTGTTTTGTAAATCTGTGCTTAAGGTGAAATATAGGAGAAATATTAATTTAAAATTTTGTGTCGACCATATCAATAGCAGTTAGCACCTGACATTCCCATTAATAATTGAAGAACTTTTAAAATTAACATCTTTCATTTATCTGTGAATCAAAGTGACTAAAAATAATTAAAATGTAATGACTTTTATAGGTAAAGACTAGTGAATGTTTATGTGACGTGCTTCGTTAAATGCAACTACCGGGAAAGAAAAGATTATATTACAAAGATAATTTATAATTTTTAAAACAAGCCCCTGCGATTACAGAGTCCATGTTCATCAGTTAAAATATAATCCATAAAGTGTGTTAGGCTGCGGAAAGTTAAACCAGAGGCATCTGTCACTGAATATATGAAATATTATCAGGTGTACCAACTTAAATAACCAACGTATGCCTCAAATAAAATTTTACGTGCCTGCTGAATCTTTATGTGAAGACGACGAAAGCTTGCACTACCGCTGACGTCGCTTCTATAATACCGAAGCACTACAACAAACCAAATAAATTTACACCACCAACCAAAATATCAAATAGAAGGACGATACAGTACATCATTAGCTTCTAGATTCTAGGATTAGTTCAAAAAAGCAATGAATAAAATAAACTTTTTATTTAGCGTACAAAGTCTCGCAATTAGTTATTAAAAACTACGCAGTTTTTAGGACAAAACCTTTAAATCAATTTTTTCAATACACTGTTTATGTAGTTACGTCTCTCTGGTTCTAAACAGGCGAATGGTGAAACGGCAATGGTGACTGTGACATCTGACCTTATTTGTATGATGTTTTGAACAAGTTTTAAACTTTTGTATAACGAACACTGCACTAGATTTTGATCTTAAAGTCATAAGTGTGGTTGACAGACAACACACAGAACTGCCGAGTCCCAGAACGAGATACTGAACGTCTCTTTTTGGGTCACAAAACACTCCGCCAAGAGAAAAAAAAAGGGAGGGGGAATTTATATTGTGTGTATTGCACTGTCTTGCATTGTTGAAGACATATGTTTTTAATTGGCCGCCTCAAAGCTCGTATTTCGTGACAATGATTTCAATTGTTACGAAGTAGCTTGACGTCAGGGTATCGGCGGCACAAAAAAAAAAAAAAAAAAAAAAAAAAAAAATGTTTCAAGAAAGGTTAAATTCTCTAGAGTTAGTGATTGTGACAGTTGAAAGAGTTGTATTTACACGCTTTCGAGTTGAAGCTGCTGCACAACGCAAAAAAGAGGACATTTCCCCTATGGGTGCGTCCGTGGCAGTGTTAGGTTGGCAACGTAGTACATTTCGACTAGCCTATGGCGTGTACGGTAATTCAATTACTGACCGTACAAGGGTACATCGACCAATATTATTATTTTTACAAATATGTCATGATTTTAAGGGTTGTGATTAGGCAGGAACGTAAGAGTAGAGGTTAAATTGTTGCAATCGTTTTACCAAATTATGAACATTGAAAAAACATTTGAGAGACAGACACACACATATTTCGATTTACATAACGAATGGAAAAACTTGTGGAATCCAATCTCGGGGAAGATCAGTTTGGATTTAGGAGAAATGTAGAAACACGAGAGGCAATACTCACATTATGACTTATCTTACAAGATAAGCTAAGGAAAAGGAAACCTACGTTTTTAGCGTTTGTCGATTTGGAGAAAGCTTTTGACAATGTCGACTGGAATACACTCTTCCAAATTCTGAAGGTATCAGGGGTGAAATATAGGGAGCGAAGAGTTATATTCAACCTATACAAAAACCAGACAGCGGTTATTAGAGTCGATGGGCAAGAAAGGGACGCAGAGGTTGGGAAGGGAGAAAGACAGGGTTGTAGCCTTTCCCCAATGTTGTTGAATCTGTACATTGAGCAGACAGTGAAGGAATGGAAGGACAAATTTGGTGAGGGCATTAAAGTGCAGGGAAATAAATAAAAAGTTTGCGTCTTGCCGATGACACAGTAATCCTGTCAGAGAGCGCAAAGGATCTGCAAGAGCAATTGAATGGGATGGACAGTGTCTTGAAAGGAAGATATAAGATAAAGATTAACAAGAGTAAAACGAAGGCAATGGAATGCAATGTCAGAAAATCTGGCGATGCTGAAGAATGGGATTAGGTAATGAGACAATAAAAGTAGTAGATGGGTTTTGTTATTTGGGTGGCAAGATAACTTCTGATGGCAGAAGTAAAGAAGATATAAAATGCAGAATGGCTATGGGAAGGAAAGCTTTTCTAAAGAAGCGAAACTTGTTAACATCCAATACTAATTTAAATGTTAGGAAGTACTTTCTAAAAGCATTTGTCTGGAGTGTAGCATGAGTGTAGCATGGAAAGTAGATGGGTAGATCACGTAACGAATGAGGAGGTGCTTAACCGAATCGGGGAGAAAAGGAGTTTCTGGCATATCCTAACCAAGAGAAGGGATAGATTAGTTGGACACATTTGAGATATCAAGGAATTGCCAACTTAGCATTAGAAGGAAGTGTTTGGGGTAAAAATCGTAGAGGGAGACCGAGGGACGAACACAGCAAGCAGATTCAAAAGGATGTAGGTTGCCGAACGTATTCTCAGATGAAGAGACTTGCACAGGTTAGGGTAGTGTGGAGAGCTGCATCAAACCAGTCTACGGATTGAAGACCACCACAACAACAACAACAGACTTTTGATATTCTCCATTAATACCATTATGTTTCATATATCGATCATATAAATCGCTTTAAAAATATGGCCATACCTCTCCAAGAATAAATCTAAAATAACTAGCTGAACCCCCGCTGCTTCGCATGCGTAGGCTGGTTGGTCTGCACCAGTTGTTTCTTTTTAACCCTGATGAAGAATCCATATCTTAAGTTTCGTAGTTGTAGTTTGAAATTTGAGTTAACAGCACCATATTTTTAAAAATCAATTTTTGCATATCGTATTTCACCCCCTTATTGCTCGAATTACCAAAAATACCGAAACACGTGTCTTTTAAATTTGAACCCCGAATCCAAATCCGAAAATTTGTAGTTCTAACCTCAAAATTGCCTAAATAGCAACATATTTTCGAAAAACATCCCCTCTCCAATTTAACCCCCTTGATGGTTGAATTTCCAAAAATACCGAAACACATATTTTTTAAATCATAACGAACAATACAAATACCAATTTTTGCAGCTATAGCTTCAAAATCGTATTGACAACAAAGTGTTTTAGAAAAGAATTTTTGATCCCCTCTTTTACCCCCTTAGTTTTTGAATTTCCAAAAATACCGAAACTCGTGTCTTTTTAATCCTGACCGTGAGTCCATATCCTAAGTTTCGTAGTTCTAGCTTGAAATTTGAGTTAACAGCAACATATTTTTGAAAATCAATTTTTGCGTCCTCTATTTTACCCCTTTACTCGTTGAATTTCAAAAAATGCCGAAACAAGTGTCTTTTAAATTCGAACTCCGAATCCAAATCCGAAAATTTGTAGTTCTAACTTCAAAATTGAGTAAATAGCAACATTTTTCGAAAAACACCCCTCTTCAATTTAACCCCGTTGATGGTTGAATTTCCAAAAATACCGAAACACGTATTTTTAACGTCCAACCAACTATACAAATATCAATTTTTGCAGCTCTAGCTTCAAAATTGTATCAATAGCAACGTGTTTTCAAAAAGAATATTTGATCCTCTATTTAACCCTCTTACTTGTTGAATTTCCAAAAATACTAAAAGTCACAGATTTTTAATCCTCACTAAGATTCCATATCCGAAGTTTCGTAGTTGTAGCTTAAAATTTGAGTTAACAGCAATATATTTTTTTAATCAATTTTTTGCGTCACCTATTTTACCCCCTTATTTGTCGAATTTCAAAAAATGCCGAAACACGTGTCTTTTAAATTCGAACCCTGAATTAAAATCCGAAGTTTTGTAGTTCTAGCTTCAAAACTGCCTAAATAGATACGTATTTTCAAAAAAACGTTTCATTTCCTATTTCACCTCCTTACGGACGGAATATCGAAAAATCGCTTCTTAAATGCCGCCTACAGAGTTAGATCAACACCCTCCACAAATTTCAAGTTTCTATCTTCAGTGGTTTGGGCTGGGCGATGATGAGTCAGTCAGTCTGTCAATCAGTCAGTCAGTTAGTCAATCGGGACACTTCCTTTTATATATAGAGATAATAAGAATAATTATATTCATAACCATTCATTTTCGACGTAAGATAAATACATACAGTCACACTTCTTCATTGAATATTTATAACAATACCATCTCTTTGTGCAAAAAACCAGCACATTGCCATTCCAGTAAAAACCATATTAAGTCTTCAGGTGGGACGTTACAGTGCTAACAAAATATGTTCGCGTTCAGAAGAGAAAGTTGGTGAAAGAAATTTTGCAAATAGATCTTGCCGCAACAAATAACGTCTTTCTTTTAATGATTTCCACCCCAAATCGTGCATCATTTCCGTGACACTCTCTCCCCTATATCGCGATAGCAAAAAACGAGCTGCCCTTCTCTGAACTTTCTCTAAATCTTCTGTCAGTCCTACCTGGTGTGAATCTTACAATGCGAAGCAATATCCTAAATAATACGCACAAGTGTGGTGTAGGCAGTTTCTTTACTAGAACTATCACATCTTCTACTTGTTCTGCCAACGCGCTTCATAGCCTATTGTTCGCCTTCCCTACAATATTTTCTGTGTATTTTTTGCAATATAAGTTGTCTGTAATCATAATCCCTAGGTATTTAGTAGAATTTAAGTTCTGTCGTAAGAATGACTTCACATCAATCATTAATTAGTATCAATTCTCAATTTCTGAACTATGTAGATATGTTACTTAAATCGTTTAGCTGTTGGTTTTGATCTTCTGGGGACTTTACTAACCGATAAATGAGAACATCATCTGCGAACAGTAAGAGAACTAGTCACATTGTCTCCTAAATCGCCGCGGAGGATTAGCCGCGCGCACTGGGGCGCCGTACTGCGGTGCGCGCGGCCGTTCGCCATCGGGGGTTCGAGTCTCTCCTCGGGCATAGGTGTTTGTGTTCTCCTTAAGTTAATTTACCTTAGTTTACATAGTTTGTAAGCTAGGGACTAATAACGCAGCGGTTGAGTCCGATGGATTAACAAACATTTGAACATTTTCTCCTAAATCCTTTACGAAGATAAGGAATAGTAAGGGCCCTATAAAACTTCCCTGGGTGACGTCAGATACCACTTCAGTTCTACTCGATAACTTTCCGTCAATTACAACGTACTGTGTCCTTTCTGACCGAAATCGTGAATCCAGTTTTACAACAGTAGCGATATTCCATAAGCAAGCAATTCGATTAAAAACCGCTTGTGTAAATCATGTGATTCTTCTAGATAAGCTTAAGTATTGTGGTATGAGTGGGACAGTGCACAAATGGTTTAAATCATACTTAACTGGAAGAGTGCAGAAAGATGAAACAAATAATTCCTCTAACTGTGGATTTATCAAAAATGGGGTCCCACAAGGTTCGATCTTGGGTCCTTCGCTGTTCTTAATATATATTAATGACTTGCCATTCTACATTCACGAAGATGCTAAGCTAGTACTTTTTGCTGATGATACAAGTATAGGTATCACACCTTACAAACAAGAATTAACTGATGAAATTGTAAATGATATCTTTCAGAAAGTTATTAAGTGGTTCTCTACAAATGGACTCTCATTAAACTTTGATAAAACCCAGTATATACAGTTTCATCCACAGTAAATGGCATGACATCATTAATAAATTTAGACTCTGAACATAAATCTGTAGCTAAAGTAGAATATTCAAAATTTTTAGGTGTTTGCTATGACGAGGGACTGAATTGGAAGAAACATATTGAAGACCTCCTGAAACTTTTGAGTTCAGGTACTTATGCTATCATTGGTGATTTACATCACAGTAAATTAGCTTACTACGCCTATTTTCATTCATTGCTTTCATATGGGATCACATTCTGGGGCAATTCAACGTTGAGTAAAAAAGTATTCATTGCACAAAAGCGTGTAATCAGAATAATTGCTGGAGCCCATCGAAGATCATCCTGCAGCGTGCATAGCTACAACACTAGGAGAAAGGATATTAACTATTGAAGGTTAAATCTAACTTTAGCTCAGAAAGGGGTGAATTATGCTGCCACAAAAGTCTTTGGTCACTTACCGAAGAGCATCAAAAGTCTGACAGATAGCCAACTAGTATTTGAAAAGAAATTAAAGGAATTTCTGAATGGCAACTCCTTCTACAATACGAATTTTCAGATAACACTTAAAAAACTAAAACAAAAAAATATGAAATAAAAAACAACAAAAAGTGTAATAAAAAAATCCTTCAAATATTGATTGTCAAGTGTGGACAACATTTACTAAACTGACACGTTCCATATCATAACGAAATGTCGTATATATGATCTATGGAACAAGTACTAATCTAATCTAATCTATCCTGTCAAAAACGTTCTGTAAGTTTAGAAATACGGAATCGAATTGAGATCCCTTGTCGATAGCACTCATCACCTCATGTGTTTTAAAGGGCAAGCCTTGTTTCACAAGAGCGATACTTTCAGAATGCGTGTTGACCTTGGGTCAATAGGTCGTTGTCTTCGATGTAGTTCATAATGTTTGAGGAAAGAATATGTTCTAAAATCCCACTGCAAACCGACGTCAATGGTACAGGACTTACGTTTCTTGAATATTGCAATGACCTGTGCAACTTTCCAGTCTTTGGGTCAGATCTTTTACTGGGGGAGCGGATTTTTATGATAGCTATATATGGGGCTATTGCATCAGCTTATTCTGAAAAGAACCTAATTGGTAAACAATCGGCACCGGGCGACCTACTTTCGTTAAGTGATTTAAGTTGCTTTAATACACCAGGAGTATCTACTTTTAAGTTACACATGCTGGCAGCTGTTCTTGATTATAATGCTGGCGTATTTTCTTCGACTTGTTTGGTAAAGGAATTTCGGAAATCTGTGTTAAGCAGTCCAGCTTTAGCTGAAATGTCATCCGTACATGACCGTTGCTGTCGCTTAGTAAATAGTCGTTCATTTTACGAATATAAATAAAGAATCGTAAGAATCGAATCGTGATTCGGGTGAATCGTCGTTCAAAAGAATCGTCTGTCACGTGACGATTCCAAGATTCAACGATTCATGATTCGAAGGCAACTGGCGAATCGTGCCGAATGATTACGAAAGCCAGAAAGCAGTCAAGGAGGACTAGGGCCTAAGTGAATGAACAAAGGAAACACACAATGGAGATCGTGAGCCGTTAATTATTATTCACGAATTACGGATGGCAGAAACGAAACGCAGCGAAATACACAGCTGCCCATACACACGATTAACATCAGGAAATCAAAGTATGGTGAAAAATTACGTACATCTTATCCGTTGTAAATGCAGTGCAAGACATAGCTACACGTAGTTTATACAGTCTACATGTAATATATTTGAACGAGCAATTCTCGCTTATTGATATTTCGCGTATCCAGGAAACGGATCTAACGATTTGGATATCTTGTATTTAGAGAAGTTTTTGCCATTTCAGTTCATCTACATAGTTGTAGTTTTTGTAAAATCTCAATTTTACAAAAATATCGTTTTTATTTAAAAACGCGATTTTTTTGATTTTTTTTATCACTACCTCAAATATGTTTTTACTGATTACGTTTTTATGTTTTATCTTTCCTGAAAGAAACCGTTTTTACACAAAGAAGCATTTTATATAAAAATGCGAATTTTTTGTATCTTGAATAAAATTTAGTATATAGAGACGGATTTTGATTTTTAAACTTTATTTATATAGACATGTTTCCCGAAACTAAGTGATTTTACATAATAAGTATTTATAAGGTTACAGCAAGATTCGAGCTACGTGACCCAGTTTCACGATTTTGACGACCTACAGCGCTACCAAATGAGCTGCACCAACAGCAAAAGTAATTGGTAGCACAAGATGTATTTACATCCGCTTGCAAAACTTCAAGAACTATTTTCTCGAAAATTTTTGAGAGCTGAATCAAAAGGGTTTGCCTGGTTATTATTTTAAGTCTGAACTTTACGCACCATAAATATAATTAAAAAAAAATCCGATATCGTGCCGTCGCGGACTAGAAAGAATCGTAAACGACTCGTAGGAAAACATTCACAAGGTTAGATTCCAATGCCATCTATGGGCAGGACGTACAACCTAAGAATCGTGCCATTGCAGACTATAAAGAATCGTAAAAGAAACGTGAATGAATCGTATGAATCGATTCACAATGTGGGATTCAATCGCAAGAATCGATTCTTGAAAAAGAATCGTGTTGCCCAACTCTATTAGTAAAGGTACTGATTGTGTTTTCGCTGCTAGTAAACTTCACATATGATCAGAATTTCATAGGATTTTTCTACCAAATTACGTGACTGAGACCACCTGATGGATCCTTCAAAATGGTCAGTCAACATAAAGATTGGTGGTCTGTCATGACTGTGAATGATTTACCTAATAGATACAACCGGAACTTGTTGATAGCCCCGATAATGGCGACGCACTCCTTTTCGGTTGTAGAGTAGTTCATCTCGGACTTTGAGAGAACTCTTGATGCATAAACTATCACCTTTTCAGCACCTTCCTGAACTTGTACAAGCACTGCACCAATCCCATAACCACTAGCGTTTGTGTGAAGTTCGGTTTCCAGATTCTCGTCGTATAAGGTTACAACTGGTTCGGAAGTCAGAGCCTCCTTAACTTCCCAGAAAGCTCTTTCGTCTCATCTCATTAAAACTTGGCGCCCCCCCCCACTGCAAAAGTTCTTGCAATGGACATGCCTTGGTACAAAAACTTCTAGGAAACAACTATAGTATGAGCACAGCCATGGGAAACGTCTCACATCGTGGATATGCTGAGGAGTTGGAAATGCTGTGACCGCCCTTACGTTATCTGGATCAGAACGTACACCATCTCCGTTTACTAGGTGCCCCAGGAGTTTTATTTCTTTGACAGCGAAGAGGCACTTCTTTGGGTTGAGGCAGAGTTCTGCTGTCTGAACTCATTTCAACACAGTTGACAGGCGGCTTAGATGTTCTTCAAATGTCCATGAGAAAACGACAATGTCATCTAGATAACAAAGACATGTCGTCCATTTAAGATGTCGAAGCAAGTTGTCCATCTTGATTTGGAATGTGGCTGGGGCATTACACAGTCCAAAGAGCATGACACAAAGAATGGTGGTCTGTAACGACGGTGAATGGTTTGCCGAATAAATACAGCTGGAACTTGTTGATAGCCCAGATAACTGTGATACATTCTTTCTCCGTTGTAGAGTAGTTTATCTCGGACTTTGAGAGTATTCTTGATGCATAGACTATCACCTTTTCAGCACCTTCATGACTTTACACAAGCACTCCACCAATCCCATACCCATTAGCATCATTGGGAAGTTCGGTTTCGACATTCTCATCTTACAGCTTAGAACTGGCGCGGAAGTTAGAACCTCCTTAAGTGCCCAGAAAGCTCTTTCGTTTGTCTCATCCCAGTAAAACTTGGCGTCTCCCTGCAGAAGTTCTTGTAGTGGATGTGCCTTGTTACAAAATCCTTTTATAAAAATATCGGTAGTATGAGCACAGCCCGAGAAAACTTCTCACATCACAAAGGTGCTGAGGAGTTGGAAATTCTGTGACTGCCCTTACTTTATCTGGATCAGAACGGACACCATCCCTGTTGACTAGGTGCCCTAGGACAATGTCATCTAAGTAGCAAAGACATGTCGTCCACTTAAGGTGTCGAAGCAAGTTGTCCATCATGCGTTCGAATATGGCTGGAGCATTACTTAATCCAAATGGCATTACTTTGAATTCATAGAGGCAGTCAGTTGTAATAGAAGCCGTCTTCTCCCTGTCAGCTTTGTCAACCTCGATTTGCCAGTAACCTGTCTGCATGTCCATAGTTGAGAAGTATGTAGCTACTTTCAAGCAGTCTAAGGTGTCGTCAATACACGGCACCAGGTAGACATCTTTCTTTGTGAGTTTGTTCACCTGCCAATAGTCGACACAGAAATGCCACGAGGACCACCGGAGACGACCAGGGTCTCTCTGATAGTTGAATAATGTCATCTCGCAACATCTTCTCCACTTCCTCCCGAATTATCCGTCTTGCAGCTGGCGACACTCTGTACGAACGCTGGGTATTTGGTAGATGATCCCCAGTATTGATATGGTGTTTTATCGTGGGTCGTTTCATCTGGCCTGGCCTGGAATACACCTGAAAATTGGTGTAGTATGGTTAACACCAGCTGGCGTTGTTCCTGCATCAGACTGGGCCCTATATGCAATGCCATAGTAGTTTCTTCTAGTGCGTTGTTGGCAGTAACAGCAGAGCATGAGACTTCATCGATGACATAGAGCTCACTGTCCTGGATTGGATCAGCTGTTGCAATACACATTCCTTTAGGAATGAGTTGCGATTGCTCATGAAAATTAGTGATCCAAAGTTCTCCTCGACCACCTGTGATGCTTGTGATAGCCATTGGTATGTAGATTTCCTTTGTTTTACTGATTAGCTTTTTGTGATCGACGAGCACTTCACCGTCCATCTCGTCATCTCGAATGGAACTCTTCTCATTGTTAACGGGGGGGATCTCAACATTCTTGCGACCAAACAGCCTCCCAGGGAAGTCCATGTTACCTGTACTCGTCGAAACGGCTTTCTCAATTTGTAGCTCAGATCTTCCACGGCCTATGACAGCCTGGGATGCCTGAAGGAAGTCCAATCCGAGGATGACGTTGTGGCTGCATTCTGTTAAAGTGACAAATTCAAAATGCTGCCTCATGTTGTTGATGGTTATTCTTGCGATACATGTTCCTGCCGGCCGGACGTATTTTCCATTTGTGACCTTCAGCACAGTTGCTCTTTTATCACAGAACATTATCTTCTTTAGTTTGCGGCGGTAGTCATTAGACAATAAAGAGAAGGAAGTTCCCGAATCGACTAATCCCCGGACAGGTTGGCCATTGATGATGACGTCAGTGAGATTTCTTGACATCTTGGCGACTGTCGTCCATGGAGGATTTTCATCTGCGGCGGCCTCACCTCCGTAGATGGTCGCCTCGCTTAGTTTTCCTGGGCGCGGCGGCTAGGGGAGCGGCTGGTGCCTCTGTAAGGCGACGGTGAACGGCTGCGGCGCGTCGGGGAGCGACCTCGTCTAGGGTACCGCGATGGGCTTCTGCCCATAGGTCGACTGAACTCATCAGCAGGTGACTGCCTGGGATAGAACTGCTCCGACGGCTGACGTCTTGCGGCAAAATAATCATCGAATACTCGCCTCCTCTCTCTGCAGTAGCGTACGACATGTCCAGGGCGTCCACAGTGGAATCACAGTGGTGTGTTGCCTTCTGTCCTCCAGACGTCTGTTCTTCTGCGGAGCGTGATTGTTGCTTGGGGAGTTGGCTGTGGTCGCGTCGGTCGGTTCATGGGCTGCTGTTTGGCGGCTGCAGCGTAAGTCATAGCAGGGCGACGCCATTCTTCACGTCGGGTGCGATTGACGGGGCAGACAGGAGCTAATGTCTGAAATACCTCGTCCTCAGCAGCGTCGGCTCCCTCATGACATACAGTACCGACATCCATGGCCATAATCTGGTGCTCGCTTGGTCCAATAGTCCCGGCTGCCATGCACTGTTGTAATTCTTCTCTCACAATTTGTCGTATGAGGGAAGCGAAGTCATGCTGGTATCCCACAACGGCGATAGGGACTACATTCGGGATTCTGTCGTACCTCTTTCGTCCAACCCTCCTCTGTTGCATCTCGTCAATTTTCTGGCACTGTTGGATAAACTCTTGTGACGTCGGAACGTCTTTCACAGAAGAACTTGATACATGTCTTCCGCAAATGCCCTTCATTAGGTATGAAACTTTATCGGACTCCGTCACATCCGGCTCATCTACGTGACATGGGGCACAACACTCTGTATATACAACTGTGTTGACTCACGATGTCGCTGGACGCTGGTCTTCAATTGTTCTTCTGATAGACGCGCTGGTGGTCTCCAAACGTATTCTTCAGTTCGGTCTGGAATTTTTCCCAGCTATCGAGCTTGTCCTAGTTATTTTCAAACCACTGCTGGGCTGTTCCGTCCAGGTAGAAATATATGCTTGCCCAGCATGTAATGTGATCTCACCTATTATACTTGGCGACTTGGTCGAATCCTTTCAACCATTTGTTTGGATCCTGTCTAGCGTCTCCAGAGAACCGATGCGTTTCTGTGTGATGGCTTACCGCTGTTTTGGCATCCGTAGGTCTTTTATATGACATGAACCTTCGAATGGACTTAGTACACCCTTTGTATTCCAGTTCTTGTCCGTGTAGGTGACAGCTCTTTCGCTGCCTAATCAGATCCACGGTGATGCAGATGTATTTCTACATCTACATCTACATCGATACTCCGCAAATCACATTCAAGTGCCTGGCAGAGGGTTCATTAACCACTTTCATAACTTTTCTCTTCCGTTCCATTCTCTGATAGCGCACGGGAAGAAAGAACACCTAAATCGCTCCGTTTTCGATCTGATTTCTCTTATTTTATTGGGATGGTCATGTCTCCCTAAGTAGGTGGGTGCTAGCAAAATATTTTCACATTCATAACTAAAAGTCGGTGATTGAAACTTCGCAAACAGATCACGCCGCAATGAATAACGTCTTTCTTTTCATGATTTCCACCCCAATTATTGCAACATTTCCGTGACGCTTTCCCCCACGTAACGTGATAAAACAAAACGAGCTGCCCTTCTCTGAACCTTCTCAATGTCTTCCGTCAGTCCCACCTGGTGAGGGTCCCACAAGGGGCAACAGTACTCCAGGAGAGGACGCACAAGTGTGATGTAGGCAGTCTCTTTGGTGGAGCTGGTGCATCTTCGAAGCGTTCTGCCGATGATACGTAACCTTTGGTTCGCCTTCTCCACAATATTTTCTATGTGTTCTCTCCAGTCAAAGTTGTTCGTAATTGTAACTCCTAGGTATTTGGTAGAATCTACGACCTTAAGGTTTGACTGATTTATCGCGTAATTTAAGTTCAGCGGATTTCTTTTAGTGGTCATGTGTATTACTTCACACTTTTCTTTATTTAGTGTCAATTGCCAATTTTCGCACCATGCAGAAATTTTGTCTAAATCGCTTTGCAGTTGCTTTTGATCCTCAGTTGACTTCACTAACCGATAAACGACAGCATCATCCGCGAACAGTCTAAGGGAGCTATTCAGATTGTCTCCTAAATCGTTTATAAACACGAGGAAGAGTAGGGGACCTATAACGCTTCCCTGTGGAACGCCAGATATCACTTCTGTTTTACTCGATGACTTACCGTCAATTACAAAGAACTGTGTTCTTTCTGATAGGAAATCGTGAATCCAATCGCACAATTTGGCAGATATTCCATAAGCACGCAATTTCACAAGAAGCCGCTTGTGGGGTACAGTGTCAAAAGCCTTCCCGAAATCCAATGGAATCGATTTGAGATCCCTTGTCGATGGCACTTAATACTTCATGTGAATAAAGGGCAAGCTGTGTTTCGCAAGAGTGATACTTTCTGAATCCGTGTTGACTACTGGTTAAAAGGTCGTTCTCTTCGAGGTAGTTCATAATATTCGAACAAAGTATATGTTCCAAAATCCTACTGCAAATCGACGTCAATGAGATGGGCCTGTAATTTTGGGCATCACTCCTATTGCCTTTCTTGAATATTGGAGTAACTTGGGCAACTTTCCAGTCTTTGGGTACGGATGTTTCGCTGAGTGATCGGTAGTAAATGATAGCTAAGTACGGAGCTATTGCATCAGCATACTCTGAGATTCAGAGGATACCCGGCGCCTCCACCAGAATGTGTCACGTTGAAAAATGCAGGTGGACCGGATTCGAAGGCTGGTCGTTAATAGAGCACAACACTTTACACTTAGAACACGTTTATTGCGAACACAAGCGTACACTCAGTACACAGTGACTCCTGCTTGGAGTGCATATATATATATATATATATATATCGAATTTTCTAGAACTTACAAGTACATCAAACATCAAAGAAACATGTAGAACATTCTGGAAATAGTAAATACAAAGAAATAAATTTTATTCTGTCCGTGGCGGGATTTTGAACTAGGGACCGCAAGCACAGCTATCTGCCATACTAACTGCAACGGGACGACGCTGCAACTAATCGTTCGTTCGACGAAATGTCAGTTTCAGATGTATCGTGTTGGGATTCAGGATCCAATCGTCGTACAAACGTCAGCGAAAAATAAATAAATAATTCCTTATATTGACTTTTGCACTATTATTCAAATGCCAGTGTGAGGTTCTTGCGCAGAGAGAAGAAGCGTTCGATTTGACTATCACCTTTTTATGAAACTGTCACTTTAGATAAATTATTTCAAAGTTCTCTTGCCAACAGAAATGATCTGTCAAAGTCAGAATTCCGTAGCTATGTCTGTTGTTATCAACACAGATATTATAAGTCGCTCTCATTCGTAATCGATCTATATAAAGAATCGATTTGCAGAAACTCTATTAATTCCCAAGTGTCTTCTTCCCTTGTTGGAAGGTTAACTTTTACTAATATAAATATCTTCTCTCAAAATTGTAAAAAAAAAAAAAATAAAAAAAAAAAAATAAAAAAAAAAAAAAAAAAAAAAAAACCGCATTGTCGTGTTTTACAGTCCACTTTAGAATTGCCTATAGTGTTCTGATTTTTTGCAAACATTTCGGACAAAAATGATAAAAATTCGTTATTACGTATTTTACGGGACTTAACGAAATAGAAGAAACGCACATTTTAGAGGGAGCACTCTTACATCTACACAACTCTAAACATTGCAGAACATAGCTCTATTTAATTAATAAGGATGTCCGTAACCCTTTTAAGAGGCAAAGAGAAAAAAAAAGTGGCAGGTTTCGAAATACCGACGACGTACATCACAACCAAACGCACTGCACACTACACTACGGCGGATATTTACGGAATGGTTTCTTAATTATCGCAGTAGTTAACTGTTAATGTGACATTTTAGACACTACATTGTAATTGATTGTACTAAGAACTAATTCTTGAGTGCGCCATTGCTTTGAAATGTCAATGCTTAAGTTACAATAATAAAATCATGAGATTCAGCAAGCGAGATGACGTATGCCAGGGAGAGAACGCGCGAGGAATGTCACGTGACATCTCCGAACGCCTGGTTTACGTAAAATCGACGAACGGTGTCAAATCGTCGTTATTTTTGCAAATATCTCTGTGACGGTGCCAGTTATGAAAAAAACATAAGAGAGCAAAGAATTTTTACTTCTACAAATTCGGTTGTTCAATTTTCGTGTCAGATGAACGGTTTATCCGCAATTAACATTATATTACAAACAGATTTTTTTTAGTGTTACTAACGTATAACTTACTAACGTATAGCTTATAAGCTGGTAGAAGCTAACCTCGGGTAAGATCAGTTTGGATTCAGGAGGAACGTAGGGACACGGAAGGCAATACTCACTTTACGACTTATGTTAGAAGATAGATTAAGGAAAGGCAAACCTACATTTTTAGCTTTTGTAAATTTGGAGTAAGCTTTTGACAATGTTGATTGGAATACACTCTTTCAAATTCTGAAGTCAGCAGGGGTAAAATACAGGGAAAGGAGAGTTATTTACAACTTGTACAAAAGCCAGACCGCAGTTATTAGACTTGAAGTGCATGAAAGGAAAGCATCAGTTCGGAAGGGAGTAAGACAGGGTTGTAGCCTGTCTCCGATATTATTCAGTTTGTACATTGAGCAAGCTATAAAGGAAAGCAAGGAGAAATTCGGAGAAGGAATTAAAGTTGAAGGTGAAGAAATAAAAACATTGCGTTTGGTGATGACAGTGTAATTCTGTCAGAGTTCTGTCAGAGACAGCAAAGGATCTGGATGAGCAGTTGAACGGAATGGACAGTGTGTTGAAGAGAGCGTATAAAATGAACATTAACAAGAGCAAAACAAAAATAATGGAATGCGGTCTTAGAAAATCAGGCGATACTGTAGGAATTAGGTTAGGTAGCTAAGGAATTAATATGGTAGATGAGTTTTGTTACTTGAGTAGTAAAATAACATATGACGGTCGCAGAATGTCAGTGGGAAGAAAAGCGTTTTTGAAAAAGAGAAAATTGCTAACATCGAATATTAATTGAAGTGTAAGTAAGTCTTTTTTGAAGGCATTTGTGTGTAGTGTTCCCTTGTACGGGAGTGAAACGTGGACGATAAGCATTGCGGACAGGAATAGAATAGAGGCTTTTGAAATGTGGTGCTACAGAAGAATGCTGAAGATTAGGTGGGTAGATCGCATAACTAACGAAGAAGTGCTGAACAGAATTGAGGACAAAAGTCATTTTTGGCATATATTTCCTAAAAGAAGTGATCGATTGGTAGGACACATTCTTAGACATCGAGGAATCGGAAATTTAGCATTGGACGGAAGTGTGTGGGGTAAAAATCGCAGAGGGAGACCAAGACATGGATACAGTAAGCAGATTCAAGTGGATGTGGGTGGCCGTTCTTATGAGGAGACTAGACGACCCTGTGAACTTCGTATCACTTACCTCTTAATACAAACCATATTAATTTAAATCATATCTATTTTAGATCCTGTAGCTTTATAAAGGCATCATCAGATAGTCTAACTGTCGGCTCGATAGTGGACGGAAAGAGTGGGCAAATCACATTCATGGAAGTTTAGAGAAGGTTTAAACGGTGATAAAATATGGAAACATTGTGAGGAAAATTTAGATTTAAAACTTGTAAAATAATGAGTTGGTTGTTGTGTTGGGTGTGTTCAGGAATATACTTTGAAAGGGTAAAGTTCGCCTTACACGATCTGAACCTGTATATGAACTGTCAAATATAAAAATAATTGCTGTTCATTAGTCTCGCTAAAACTGGAGAATGGCTGAACCGATTTGACTATATATCATTACATAAATCACTGAATCTGTTGTGATGAAATCTGGTGTGGAGATAGCTTCAGCGCTGAAGTACGGGATAAGATACTTTAGAAAGTGTGTAATGCAATATATTTTTGACTTGAAGTATATAAAGCGAAATATTGAACAATAATCACTCTCTGGAAAAGCTATTTACTCTTGGACTTTTTAACTATTTTTCAGAAGTTAGAATTAACTTTTAAAAATGCATTGTCCCTTTTCTAAAAAGTGGATAGAACGGCAGAACAGCTGAAGTACCTGTCCTAGTTGCACAAAAAATTTGTTAAGATGCGACGAATGTTTATCAATAACCGCTGATACCTTCAAGTTTTGTATCAAATGCTTTCACCATTTGGGCCGAATAATACGAATTAATAGGGCAAAGGAAAAAAAAAAAGAGTCAAGTGAAACAACTACTGGTATTATAACCGAAGTACATCTCAACAATGTCACCATCATCGTCATGATAAATTTTCCTATTTTCTGTCAACAATCCCAAACTTTTACATCTCTCAACCCTTCCTCTCGCTTTGAACATCGAATTATGCAAAATTTTATCGCAAGACAAATCATTTTGATACCCATTGAAAAAAAAAGGTCTTTCAGTTTCTCGCAAATTTTCGAATTTTCTGGGCAACTTCCCATGTTTTTAGTACATAAGAACGTTCATCTTTCGTTGAATGTCAAATGATCAAAATTTTGTAGCAGTCGGATGAACGGTTGGCAACTTACAATGTTGAGTACCTTTAGAAACACATTGAAAATGGAACTTGGTTCGAAATTTGCGACTTTCCTTTTTAACTGTCCTTTTTTTTCCTGAAAACTTCCAAGACTATAATGAAGAAAACAAAAAAAAGAATTATCCCTCTCCGTCGTGCGAATAGTCAGTTATAGTGCTGAATTCGATCAAAAACACATTGAAAAACGCACTTTCAGTTTTTCCAAAATTTTCCAATTTTCCGGTAGATATTCCAAAAAAATTATGTTATACAAACCTTGTCCTGTCAAGCCGTACTCAAGTGATTCTCTTACAACCATGTGGCATTTGATTTTCATTCATATAAAACATTGATTTCGGTTTTTCCTAAATTTTCCTACTTTCCGGACGAGTTTTCCAAATATTTATATGATGTGAACAATCCTCTTGCTTTCAACATGAACTGTACAAAATTTTATCGCAATTAGACGAACGGCATTGACAGCTCACTGGAAAAAGCCGTTTCAGTTTTTCCCTGATTTTCCTCTTCTTCCATATTTTATCACCGTTTAAACCCTCCCTGGACTTACACGAATATTTCAAGACTAAGATTAGCCAAATCGGTTCAGCCGTTCTCGAGTTTTAGCGAGACTAACGAACAGCAATATGAAAAGGCTTGCTGATAGAGTAGGGTGGAGAGCTGCATGAAACCAGTCTCCGGACTGAAAACCACAACAACAACAACGTATTTTTTGTCCGAAGTATTTGAAAAGGGGAGGTTCTGGTCTCTGGCGGCCTACAATTATGTCTGTAAAATTTGGTGCCGATCGGTTGAACGCTTCGACCTAAAAAGTGGGAACACGTTACAGCCAGACAGACATCGTTCAAATCGCGCTATTTTTGCAAATATCTCTGAAAGTGTGCAAGATATGAAAAAAAAAAACATAAGAGAGCAAAGTTGTAGAGAATTTTCTCCTCTACAAACTCGGTTATTCAATTTTCGTGTCAGATGAATGGTTAAGGCGTTATTTTCATTTAATTTTCGAGCTGTCAAAAGACGATCGCAAAGGCCCAAGCTTGAGAGGGCCAAAAGATTTTATTTGTATATACGGAACTAATTGTACAAACCTATGTGTCATTTACAGAACTGCAGAGGATGCTTTACAAATAAAAAACGAAACACGCCTGTTGTAAAATAATTGCAGCCAGCATAAGTCTTATTATGTAAGACGGAAAACCTCTAATTAGAGTCCGTTCGAAATATGATTTGTGGCCGAAACTGGCGTAATTAAAATTTCTGTATAGTTACGTTACACCAAAAACAATGGTTTTTCCTCATTTTTCAAGATCCCCTTCCTGTGCCTAACCAGGAGTCCGCGATGGAGTAGCCGAGCGGTCTAAAGCGCCTCGCTGCGGATGGCGCGGTTGCTCGCCGTGGAGGTTCGAGTCCTCCCTGGGGCATGGGTGTGTGTGTTTGTCCTTAGGTTAGTTTACCTAGGTTTAAGTAGTTTGTAAGCTACGGACTGATGACCACGCAGTTTGGTCCGATAGATTTACAAACATTTGAACATTTTGAACATCGGAGGCGAACAGTTTACAGAAAGCGATGGTACTTTTATTACAGTACTTCTTTTCTCCTCATTGTGTCATTTTCTACCTAAAAAAAGAAAAACTAAAGGAAGGTAGACAATAAATAAACTGAACTCGATGCAGTGGAGTCTCGATATTTGTAGTCTCGGAATTACGAGTTTACCATAAATACGAGCGTCATAAAGCAAAACAACTGTGGATTCATTCTATCTTCATAGAAAAAGGCACCCCACCATTGAAACGCGAAGTAAATAGTGAAAGGACTTTAACCCCTTTGGGCTACCAATATAAATGACTATTTAAAACTTTGTTTTTATAAAAAGGCCGTATTTTTACTCGTTTATTCTTTTCAAGGACGATTTTCTTCTTTTTCACAGGTAAATTTCGATAGTTCGAGGTGATCCAAAAATTCCACACTCCTACATACCTTCTTGTAGGAAGATAGTCTTTAGTATTTACGCACGGAACAAACATGAAAAAAAGATACTATCAAATGCCGGAGCCTCGACATATCACAATATAAAATACTCAGAAAGTAATCATTTGTTTGCTTTCATAAGCAGCCTTTACGGTTTTGTTATGGTGAGTGCTAGCTTTATATTGCTGTCTTCACTTCCGGGTTTTTTGCAATCGACAAACAACTTTACATATCTCTTTTTCTGCATTTCTGATTACATAGCAGCTTCAGTCAATGCTGGAGAAAGTATTTGGAAAAATAAAAGTCACAGTTCTGACTAACAGTATGATTGCTTTTTAAAACTATTTACCGCAATTTGACTGATAATTTTATATTTATTGTCACAATCGCGTTTCAGCCTTAGGCCATTCGCAAGTGATAAAAGTTGTCACACAGGTTTTCTTATGTCGTGGTCATGATAATAAAAGCAATAAAAATATTTGGAGTTGAGTCCATGTCAGGAGCAAATAGTTTTGTTGCTTTTATTATAATGACCACGACATAAGAAAACCTGTCTGACTACTTTTATCACTTGAGAATGGCCTAAGGCTGAAACCTGGTTGTGACAATAAATATAAAAGTATGTCAAATGGCGGTCAATTCTTTAAAAAAAATTTGTATGCCTGAGACTCCAGAGACACACAAAATCATAAGCATGACTGTTGTCAGCATAAATTCACGCAAACTGAGCAGGAAAAGGTGTCTATCACTTGGTCAATGTTTCCTAAATCGGTTGAGCTATTAAAAAGAAGCGCCTCGCTTTCAAGGAAACTCATGAATAAAAAAACTTCACATGACAAAAATGTGATAACCCGTTCCATTACGTACAATAGTAATTACGTCAAATTGTTACTAACATAGTATACCACTATAAGATACTATTGCTTATATTGTGCTTAAGAACAAAATAGCCGCAAATTATACAGGGTGAGTCACCTAACTTTACCGCTGGATATATTTCGTAAACCACATCAAATTCTGACCAACCGATTCCACAGACCGAACGTCAGGAGAGGGGCTAGTGTAATTGGTCAATACAAACCATAAAAAAATGAACGGAAGAATGTTTTTTAACACAAACCTGCGTTTTTTAATGGAACCCCGTTAGTTTTGTTAGCACATCTGAACACACAAACAAATACGTAATCAGTACCGTTTGTTGCATAGTAAAATGTTAATTACATCCGGAGATATTGTAACCTAAAGTTGACGCTTGAGTACCACTCCTCCGCTGTTCGATCGTGTGTATCGGAGAGCACCGAATTAAGTAGGGATCCAAAGGGAAACGGTGATGTACCTTACAATTAAATGTCCCATTGGAAACGCGTCGACGTATGTGGTATCAGCATGATGGTGCACCTGCACATTCCGCAGTTAACACTAGGCTGACCCTTGGCAGGATGTTCGACGGGCGTTTCATAGGACGTGGAGGACGCACGAATTGGCCAGCCCGTTCTCCTGACCTTACACCTCTGGACTTCTTCCTGTGGGGTACGTTAAAGGAGAATGTGTACCGCGATGTGCCTACAACCCCAGAGGATATCAAACACCGTATTGTGGCAGCCTGCGGCGACATTACACCAGATGTACAGCGGCGTGTACGACATTCATTACGCCATAGATTGCAATTGTGTGCAGCAAATGATGGCCTCCACTTTGAACATCTATTGGCCTGACATGTCGGGACACACTATATTCAACTCCGTAATTGAAAACGGAAACCACGTGTGTACGCGTACCTCAACTTTCATGGTAACAGTTGCTGGTACAAGTAGTTGTTTCCACTGTAGTCTCCATAGATGTGAACGTAAGATAATCCATCTTATTCCACAAGTAATGTACATGTGCGTCAGTGAAAACGACCAATAAAGGTGTTAGCATGTGGACGTAGTGTGCTGTTCTAGTCTCTTCTGTACCTAAGGTACTTCACCGTTTCCTTTCGATCCCTACTTAATTCGGTGCTCTGCGATACACACGATCGAACAACGGAGGAGTGGTACTCAAGCGTCAACTTTAGGTTACAATGTCTCCGGATATAATTAACATTTTACAATGCAACAAACGACACTGATTACGTATTTGTTTGTGTGTTCAGATGTGCTCACAAAACTAACGGGGTTCCATTTAAAAACACGCAGGTTTGTATTAAAAAACATACTTCCGTGGATTTTTTAATTGTTTGTATTAAGCAATTACACTAGCCCCTCTCCTGACGTTCGGTCTGTGGAATCGGTTCGTCAGTATTTGATGTGGTTTACGAAATACATCCAGCGGTGATGTTAGGTGACTCACCCTGTATACGCGGGCTGAGAGACTGCTAGCAGTTAAGCCATCAGCTGAGGTAAAGCGTTGTTGTTGACTCAATCCGTGCAGAACGCGACTGGACTTCATCAGTAAGTTGAAGAAAGATAATTTCGCCCAAGCCGAAGATTCGGCTGATTTCTAGCTGAAACCGAACTGCGGCCGGAACCAATATTTTCGCAGTAACAGATACCGAATATTCCACGGTGCTTACCTCTCACAGTTAATTTTAACAGCTGCTGCGGAAGATGGCTGCCGCGGTGGAGTAGCCGAGCGCTCTAAAGCGCCTCGCTGCGGAGCGCGCGGTTGCTCGCCGTGGAGGTTCGAGTCCTCTCTGGGGCATGGGTGTGTGTTTTTGTCCGTAGGTTAGTTTACCTAGGTTTAAGTAGTTTGTGTAAGCTACGGACTGGTGACCACGCAGTTTGGTCCGATAGATTTACAAACATTTGAACATTTTTTTTATATATATATATATATATATATATATATTTTTTTTTTTTTTTTTTTTTTTTTTTTGGAAGATTGCTGGACAACCCAACATAGTAGCGTTTCCGAAATTGAACAGTCCAGAGCCCTCATAAAAATCTGTATTAATAGCGGTGCCACAAACCGAAAGTTGTGTAAGCACCAATGTAGGAGAGTTCACAACGGCCACATTTGCTAATTAACAGCCCAACAGCCAGCCGCAGATATTGTTGCAGGCAGTGTTGCCAGATGTCAGAGAGAGAAAATACCTACATTCCCACAAAAATGTACCTACGTTTTCCCTTCTTTCTCCCTACCACCTCATTAAAGCCCCTACATCAGGGTCGTACAGGGCCGGCGCAAGGCAGGTGCGAAACGTGCGGCCGCACGGGGCGGCACTTTCCGAGGGGCGGCAAATCTACCGGCCCCCCCTTTTTTTTTAATTTTGTAGGTCAAACTCAACATTCATGCCCAAGAGGGGATTCTAGAGTAAACCTCGGAAGGAGTGTCTTCGGGAACTGTGGTACGGCGCCTCGACTACCTGCCGACCCCCTGTTGCCGCGGTGGAGTAGCCGAGCGCTCTAAAGCGCCTCGCTGCGGAGCGCGCGGTTGCTCGCCGTGGAGGTTCGAGTCCTCCCTGGGGCATGGCTGTGTGTGTGTTTGTCCGTAGGTTGGTTTACCTAGGTTTAAATAGTTTGTAAGCTACGGATTGATGACCACGCAATTTGGTCCGATAGATTTACAGACATTTGAACATTTCGACCCCCTGTTGAATAAGGGGAGGGAGGAGGACTGATTTCTCGCTCGCCACTGTGGCAGCGCCGTCGTGTTTACGTCGTAGGAACAGAGAGGGGAAAGCAGTCTGGCGTACACGCCAGTATTGTTATAGAGCGTTTCCAGTCTGTTACGCGCATTGCGTTTACTCACAAATATTGCAGAAGACGAAATATAATTTGGAAATTCAAATGCGATGTTCGATACTGCGGTAATGTGTTAAGCCTCAAGCAATGTTGCTAAGCCCTTCAATGGCAGTTTTCGAATGTTTTATTCTTCAGCATATGGATAAAAATGGTTGAACATTACTAGTCAAACACGTCCAACATCTACAATGACTAGAGGTATTCCGAATGGAAAAATATGCTGCGAGTAATTACAAGGGATAAAGACATTGGTAGTAAGCCTGGCATAATTTGGGTTTCGACGTATTTTTCAATATTCTTGCTGTCCGTTTCTGAGTGATAGTCTGAAGTTTTGGTTTTTGAGCCATGAAACACCTGTCTGCGCCTGCATGAACAACAACAAACTCTGACCGGCACTTTTGTTTGACAATACTACTCGCACACTATCACTTTGCCAACATTTATTTACTGTATACGGTTTACCGTTGAATACATTATGTGTTCACAACAACTGAAAAATGTTTATTTACGTTAATTTTGTAAGTTCATGTTGCGCGGGATTAACCGAGCGGTCTAAGGCGCTGCAGTGATGGACTGTGCGGCTGGTCCCGGCGGAGGTTCGAGTCCTCCCTCCGGTATGAGTGTGTGTTTTTGTCCTTAGGATAATTTAGGTTGAGTAGTGTGTGTGTGAGCTTAGGGACCGATGACCTTAGCAATAAAGTCCCACAAGATTTCACACACATTTGAACATTTTCGTAAATTAACAAAGCTTGTTAAAATTAGCTGTATATCTTCAATCAGGTGTAACTCTATTTTGTGCTGGTGCCCAGCGACTGTTATGTGCAAATCTGTAGAGAATGTCAAATATCAGTCGCATTTTTCCCCCCAGATCTACATATATATTTCGGGTACAGTGTGGCTATTCTCAATGCTTTATGTTTACATCTATACCATCATGCTTAACGTAACTGTCAACATGACGGTTTAGATGGAAGCACGTATTAAAAGCTTTGAGAAACCTAGGTAGATCTGAAAAGTAAAAAACAAACATTGCGATTGATTGACATTTCCTATAGATTTGTTCATTTAAACAAACGTTTTGAAAAACAAAAAATCGTGGGGTTGAAGGGGGGCGGCAGTTTAGCAGCTCGCACGGGGCGGCACTTGGGCTTGCGCCGGCCCTGGGGTCGTAGCCAGGATTTGAGTCTGGGAGGGGCTGAACCCAGGAGTCCAGCCAGCAGAGGTTAACCAATTAAGGTGACATGTTAAAATTATGAAAAACTTTAAAATAAATATTTGGCATCATGCTTCACTTGCTAGATATGTTATTCCAGTGACTGATCGTTACTGATTGACAGTCAAGTGTAGATTATGCCGCGAATTCCAAGTGCTCTGTAACAAGAGTATTACTGATTTATCGGTCGGACAAGGGTACATCAAGAACCTGTCAACCATAGAGGGGAACAGCATTAATTAGTTTCCCAAAATACGCCGCTAATTCCGAGTGCACTGTTACAAGAGGATAACTGACTTATTGACCGCACAAGGTTACACCGAGACACAATCAACCATAGAGTAGGAACAGCAGGAATTATTTAGTTCACAGTCAGCACCAAAAAGGATGTCTATCACTCTACATGATTCGATTTTCATAGAGTAATGCGACTAGCGCTTTGTTCATTTATAACTTAGGCTGTCGCAAATATTTTAGCGTTTTCTTGCCGGCATCTTCTCATTTACAAGTACTGGCTAGTATATCGTTCAATGTTCAAATGTTTGTTAAGCTTATGGGACTTACCTACGGGGTCATCAGTCCCTAAACTTACAAACTACTTATGAACTACCTTATACTAAAGACGGCACAAATATCCATGCCCGAGGGGGGATTCGAACCCCCGACCGTAGTGGCCGTGCAGACCGTGACTGAAGCGCCTCAGTCTCCTCGGCCACAGCGTCCGGCTAGTATATCGTCCTGACGTAAATAAATAACAGTCTAGTCAAGGTAATAAAACGTCTTTCGTTCATGGAAACAATAAATTTTCCTTGTGCTGACATTTACTAACACTATTTCCAAACCGACTCTCCATTCCACTGATATACATTGAAATCATCGTTATTCGTATCAATTTTAATGTGTCCGAAACTAGATTTTCAAATTAATAATATTTAGTATGAACAGAAAACAACTATGCCGTCTAAAATATCATTGGCTACTTCAAACTTCGCCACAATTGGTCGGCTTCATTCCCGCGTGCTGACAACTGTTTTGTTGCCAACATTACCCGCATTTTTTTTTAAATTTATTACTCGCTAGGCCTGTGTCGGCGATTGTAAAATTTCACCGAAGTACTTACGCGTTGGGGACTTTTGGATGAAAATTTCCTACGTGATTTTAATGCTTAAAAGTACCTACGTGTAGGGAAAATTCCCTACGTCTGGCAACACTGGTTATACATAAGTTAAATCCTTGTTCAAAACTTCATACAAATAAGATCAGACGTAACTACATAAACAGTGTTTTGAAAAATCGAGTTAAAGTTTTTGTCCTAAAAACAGATTAGTTTTTAATAATTAATTTGGAGCCCTTGTACGGTGACATGCTCCTCATTGTCGAGACTGATTATGCCTTCCAGTGTTCATTCTGACAATAGCTGGTTAAGAAAGTCCGTCGTAATGGTTTTCACAATTTTGTAATGGTATTATTTCTGCATGCTTCTAGTACTGAATGGTTTGAGTAATGAAAATAAACTGAGGTGTTTTGTAGCAAAGCTGAGCTATAATCTTAACGCGGGGTATTGTCAACAGTTCAATTATTGACGAGAAGTGTTGATGGCCACCAAAATATTTTGAGTATTGTCAATATACGAGTAGCCTATTATCAAAGACGGGCATCTGTCATTTGCCAGAAACCGAGATAAACGTCATTTTTATTGCGAAACGTAGAGCTAATATATTTATAAGCTGATTTGAGCATTATCAGCTTTAATACTCGATGATTTATACCTGGAAGTGGCTAATATCAATTTGATTACTCAAGCACCTTCGAATTATGTTTGAAAACACAGATGTCCGTCTTTGAAACCAAAACCTGTAGGTGTCCGCTTTTGATGTGAACACGCTTTCAGATGTCCGTTTTTGATACACAGAGATTCGCTTACTGCTGACGAGAATCTTTTACAGGTGCATAATCTGGGGAATTATAGGAATATCGACATAAAGTGGAAAATATTAAATTCTGAACTCTATTACACATTGGAAAAAATGAAGAACTACAGTAATCTTTTAAATTTTATATACTAAATGAAATGTTACAGCACCGAATCTCTAATATTATTAGCATAAGGTCTGTTGAAACTGTCGCAAGATTTGTCCGTAAACATCCTTACGTTATATCTGACATCGAACTTCTTTCCAATAAGTGATAATTTCGTTCAACACACCTTACAATAGAACAGTGTAGTTTACAATCTAGTCTTACCTTTGTTTCTTTTCAATTTTCCACTTTTCACGTTACCCGTTTCCTAGCTTTTCCTTCGGACTCTGGTGAAATATTATGTTCCATTTCATTCGCTTTAAGATGGTTCTTAGTAATAATACAGTAAAAATTACTGAAAAACTTAAGTACGGGCTAATACCTCTTAGTACCTGGCACATAGTGTCCCCAGGTCTAATTTTCCACGTCATATGATCATATACTGTGTTCCCATTAGAATCGCGCATAACAGTTCGCGATCGGAAGCGCTCACTTTAGTTCTTTTAGTTCGTCAGCTCCCAGTGGCGGCTGAGCGGCGTGGTCTGCGCGTGTAGGTGGAGGGAGAAGTTCCCCCACCTAGCTGCTTCATGCGCTTGCTGCTTGAGCCGCTAACGATATCACGCAAACCAAGAGAAACGGACTGTGGATAATTTCTTGCGTTTAAGTTTGGGGTTATCTCTCTATCTTTGTATTATGAAATTCATAAGTCAAATATTGCAGAGTGCAGAATACTTCAAAACAGAAATTTTGTAGCACTCAACTATGTAATCTAGCAGGCAGACGCTCACCTCGAAATGGCTCTCATCGGCAGAAGGCAAACACGTGATTTTTAATTCTGTTCGCGACCTATCGTGCATATTTTAGTTCGCGACCTATCGCGCATATTTCGCATATTTTAGTTCGCGACCGGTAACTCTCCTTTTAGTTTCTCAGCTTGGCCGCGAAGTAGGTCGCTGTTTTTAGTTCGCCCGCTCGTTTTGGCTTTTGCTACCGCTACTAAAACTACAGCTGAGCTGCATCTCAGCTCGACATGACGGCAACTGGCAGAAGGGAATCACGCGATTCTGCGGGCTCTCGCGTCCTCTCGCTGTTACCCGTCAGTCTTCGGAAAAGTAGCGGACGAACTAAGAAGCGAGGGATCTGCGAACTAGTTCGCATAGTTCGCCCGTGGGAGCTGGGAGCGCTCTTCCATACTAGTTCGTTCGCGAACTACACTAGTTCCTATTGAAGCACACTGCTTCATTGAACAAAGTGTCCGAATTTGATATCAAGCTCTTATGTAGATGTCCGATTTTGATGTGAACAGTCAACTTTATCGAGTGTTTTATCACATTTACGTCAATTTTTGAAAAAAAGCGGACTTCGCCAATGGAAAGAGCGGAAAACGTTCCTTTCGGATCGACTGCTAACTAAATTTCGACCATTAGGTCAGATGTCCAGGTTTGATATTAGGCTAATCAAATATATAGCGTGCGAGGTCGAATACTAATGGTCTGACAACATTCGCCTTTCAGATGTTGACAAAGAGTCATCAAACAAACAACCAGTGCTTTGATTTTGTGTACATTATCTCGCCAATGTTTATGTTTTCATCTCGTCCACGTGTGTGGAGACTTTTCTTTTGCATGTTTGAGTGACGTTTGCAGGGGTTTTAAAAATTAGTAGACATATGGTAATAGATGAAGCGCTATGGATCAGTCTTCGAAAGAATATATGGACAGAGCTTCTTGCAATATACCGCTGCCGGCCGCGGTGGCCGAGGAGACTAAGGCGCTCCAGTCACGGTCTGCACGGCCACTACGGTCGGGGGTTAGAATCCCCCCTCGGGCATGGATATTTGTGCCGTCCTAGTTCGTAAGTAGTTCATACGTAGTTTGTAAGTTTAGGGACAGATGACCCCGTAGTTAAGTCCCATAGACTATACAAACAAACAATATACCGCTCATGTTACGCAGAAGCCAAATTCGAAGACGTTAAAAAAGAAAGATTTTAAATTCTTCAAGTATTGCATTTCTGAGCTGTGTCACTGTTCTTACCGGCATGCGATATGTCTCAATAAATCAGTGTTGCCAACCCTGAAGCTCAATTTTCCCCTAAATCGTATGTGAATTCCCCCTTAGAAAGCCCTAAAAGTTTTTGTTACATCGCATTTTTCAGCTCTTAAATATTCCAGGAAAGATATTTATATATATATTGCACCAAAGCTGCTTTTTTTATTGAAATGCTGACTAGTTTTGGGCTTTGCCCATTTTTTGAAGGCACATTATTTTATGTTTGGACACTGTGTAGGTCACACTGTTTATTTCAAATACCTATTTATGTCCAAATATAAAATAATGTGGCTTCAGAAAATGTGCAAAGCCCGAAACTAGTCAGCATTCCATTAAAAAAAAAAAAAAAAAAAAAAAGCAGCTTTGGTGCAATATATATAAAAATGTCTTCCTAGACTGTTCATTTTCGTTGGTAAAACATTCCAATAAAGCTCTGCATGACGAATTAATGCAGTCATTCTAAATGCCACTTAACGAAAACCTAATTACCAATATTATACTCTTTAGTGGTCACTAAAAGAAAAAGCAGTAGTTCCTGTATGACATTCTAAGATGTAAGCCGTAGTATATAGGCTGCAGGGAGAAGTTACTATGTCTGAGAAGCCACTAAAAGTTGCACTCAAAGAACAGTTCCCCCTAAATTTCCCCCTGAAGTACAAATCCCTCCAAATTCCCCCCCAAGACAGCAGAGTCCCGCTAAATTGAGGGGCAAAACCCCCAAGTTGGCAACACTGCACTAAATTACAGGTCGCGCACTATTTCGTGGCCCCTCTGTGATCGGCGGAAGTCGGCTGAGTTCGTGTGTCTACGGAATGTTTATGCTCTCTGCCAACCTTACCTCTTAACAGCAACGTATACCGTAGACATCGTCAATGTATTGTTGATTTGTTCTTGGTATTGATTATTGTCTTCCACTTTGTTATTTTCTAAAATAAATCCACGTACCCGGACGACTTCTTTTAGAAAGAGGAAGGCTGTTCTTGAAAGTGGTATGAAGAATGTTAATTCCGATTGTTATTCAGTTAAGACAATACAGAGAGGCAGAAAGTGTTGCTACACCCGCTTAATATAAGTCCCTTTAAAATATTCATATTTCGTAGATATACGTTGCAGTTTTCTATTACTGAGTCATTAAAGCAATACCAGTGTAACATATACAGTCGCCACACTCACTGCTGTAAAAGTTGTCACCAACTGACAGTTGCTGCGACACGAGCGCTCCTAGCGGTGGGCAACATGCCGAAGTAGTCATGTTTGTTTATAATCGCTTTTGTACGTAATTAACGAAATACTTACTATAATTTTTGCTTTACAAGCATTATTAAAATATTGAGAGAAACATAATACGGAAATTAATATAAAAACACCCTAGTTTAAATGATTCTATGGTATAAAGAACAACTCCATCATGAACAAATACTTACGAATATGTGTATGTTTGCAGCTTATTCCGCTGAAAGTAAGTTGCCTATAAACATAATGGTATGTTGAAATGTTTGTTAAGCTTATGGGACTTAACTACGGGGTCATCAGTCCCTAAACTTACAAACTACTTATGAACTACTTACAAACTAGGACGGCACAAATATCCATGCCCGAGGGGGGATTCGAACCCCCGACCGTAGTGGCCGTGCAGACCGTGACTGGAACGCCTCAGTCACCTCGGCCACCGCGGTCCGTCATAATGGTATAATAAATTTCTATTATGGTCTGTTCTTACTATGATAGCCAGTTTTTGACGTGCATCAATTCGATATAGAGTCTAATGATTCTCACATTTTTACATGTCACTCGTCTTTCTTATACGTGCATATTCTCTTAAATGTAATTACTTTCGGTTTAAAAACCATTGTTTTGATGATTCTTGTCGTTTGTGGTTCAGATGTAGCAACAATTGTGGAATTGGGTTCTTCTATGTAGGAAAACAGTTTGGTTGCTTTTATCGTTATATTGCCATGTTTGTGACGTTTTTCCTTCAGCTACATCTGTGATGGTTGATTTGGTACGTTAAATACCGCATTTATTGCCTTCTATATACGTTTCCTATGTTCCACCCTCACCGATTTTACTGTAATTGTAATGAAGAATAAACGTTCCTGCGTAGAAATTGACGTCTCTCTGCTAAAGGGTATGTCTCCTGCAGTTTCCTGGCATTCTTATTTTTAATAGAAAATGAAATTATTTATTTAAAGCCTGTATGTTACAGGATAAATGTAAATTAACTATCCTGTAATGTACCGTTTCGTACCTTGTCAGAGATCTTACGAAACCTAAGAAATACAAATGGGGAGCTATTTTTTAATTATTACCTATTTATAAGGCACTACATACGTTCCCTAATATAAAACGTATACTGAAGTCAATCTGAACGATACTATTCGCTCTCATCAACTATCGTCTTCAGAAAGGTAGCTTGCAGGCCGCTTGGAGCGCTGCAATCGCAGCGTATAACAAAATTCTGTGTGAGTGTCGTGACTGTATGTGTTAGACTGTGGTATTACTTCAGCTCCCAACATTCTCCGCTCAGGGGCCACGTTTAAGTGCGTGATTTGTATACACAAACAAAACGTAGCGTATAGAATTTATTACCTGAATATATTCCTGCAGGTCACATAAAATGGCCTCATAGGTCTACATCACAATGTTGCTGATAATGTTTGAAGACATTTACTTCAGAGATTCAAACGACGTGCGCATCGCAAGGAATCGTAATGTAACACGCAGCGTCTGACTCTCTCATTACAGTAGTTTGTTTCTCTTCTTTATCTCGTATCATCATTAATGATCCGTCTTAAGAGGTGGGACTCATCCTAAAGTAATTAATGAAACATTTCTGCCAATAAATTACCATGACACCTATGGCTCCTTTACTGCAGCCATTCTCGGGCCCATTTGCCTTTGTTTCTATGGTTTGCTAACAACAGCTAATACAACTGCGCCATCTGGGAGGTTGTCAAGTTAACACCGTGCAGGTACGTTTCAAACTGAACACAATTGTCAATATTATTAACGGTATAGGGTTGTAGTCTTTCTCCAATGTTATTCAATTTGTACATTGAGCAAGCAATAAAGGAAAGCAAGGAGAAATTTGGTGAAGGAATTAAAGTTCAGGGCGAAGAATTAAAAACATTGCGTTTTGCCGACGACATAGTAATTCTGTCAGATACAGCAAAGGACCTGGAAGAGCAATTGAACGGAATGGACAGTGTACTGAAAGGATGCATATAAGATGAACATTAACAAGAGCAAAACTAGGGTAATGGAGTGCAGTGTAAGAAAATCAGGTGATGCTGAAGGAATTAGATTGGGAAACGAAGCAATAAAGGAGGTAGACGAGTTTTGTTACTTGGGCAGTAAAATAACAAATGACAGTCGCAGTACTGAAGATATAAAATGCAGAATGGCAATGGGTAGAAAAGCGTTCTTGAAAAAGAGAAATTTGTTAACATGGAATATTGATTGAAGCCTAAGGAAGTCCTTTCTGAAGGCATTTGTATGGAGTGTTGCCTTGTATGGGAGTGAGACATGGACGATAAACAGTGCGGACATGAAGAGGATTGAGGCTTTTGAAATATGGTGCTACAGAAGAATGCTGAAGATTAGGTGGGTGGATCGCGTAACTAATGAAGAGGTACTGAACAGAATTGGGGAGAAAAGAAATTTCTGGCATACCTTGACTAAAGGAAGGGATAGATTGGTGGGACACATTCTTAGACATCAAGGTATTGTGAATTTAGCATTAGAGTGAAGTGTGTGGGGTAAAAATCGCAGAGGAAGACCAAGAGATGGATACAGTAAGCAGATTCAGACAGATGTAGGTTGCCGTTCTTATGTGGAGATGAAGAGGCTTGCTCAGGATAGGGTATTGTGGAGAGCTGCATCAAACCAGTCTCCGGACTGAAGACCACAACAACAACACACACACACACACACACACACACACACACACACACACACACACACACACATATATATATATATATATATATATATATATATATTGGTAAGATATACTAGTGTCTAATTAATAAGATAAAACATATCTGTCACAGAGCCAAGTCCAACTCCTTTAACCACTGGACAGCTTCCTGACTGACTATATGGAGTTCGGTCATCCCTCCTGAGAATGATCGTAATGGGCCTTTAGTAAGTATGTGGGTCATCGTTTGTACGTCTGCTCCACAGTCACATGGCTGGTCGTCTGCCTGTCCCCATTTGAATTTCCAATAGTTACAGCGACCAACACCAGTTCGGAAGCGGTTGATCAGAGACCATTCTCTCCTGGGAAGGTCCATTCCTTGGAGCTGCTTAGAGGGATCGCCTATCCAGATGCTGTTTTTTCCATTAAACGAATCCTAAGAGTTCTTGCCCAGTTTGATTTAGGCGAGAAGCCACTCTCATGTAGCTGCTCAGCTGTCTTAAGAGGTGGTTTACGTGATTTCAGCCGGCTTACCTGTGGCGGAAGGTCTTGCAGGATAGGAAGCCCAGGAGTGGACAAGATCTTATTATACTCTCTCATTAAGGCTTCCTTCCGTCTTAGATCAAGATGTAGCTGGTTCTGTCACCACGGTGATCTCCCAGCTATGTCAGCTACCAAGAGAATTATTAACGGTTTTTAGGACGCTTCAATATATTGAAGGACTGACAAACTAGTTGTTGTTATGGTCTTCAGTACGGAGACTGGTTTGCTGCAGCTCTCCACCCTACTATATCCTGAGCAAGACTTTCCATCTCTTCAAAAGAACGGCAACCCACATCCATTTGAATCTGTTTACTATATGCGTCTCTTGGACTCCCTCTGCGATTTTTACCCCACACACTTCCCTCCAATGCTAAATTTACGATTCCTCAATGTCTGTTTCCAACCAAGCGATCCCTTCTTTTAGTCAAGGTATGCCAGAAATTTATTTCTCACCAATTCTGTTCAGTACCTCCTCATTAGTTACGCGATCCACCCACCTAATCTTCAGCATTCTTCTGTAGCACCACATTTCAAAAGCCTCTATCCTCTTCCTGTCCGCACTGCTTATCGTCCATGTTTCACTCCCATATAAGGCAACACTCCACGCAAATGCCTTCAGAAAAGACTTCCTTACACTTAAATTAATATTCGATGTAAGGAAATTTCTCTTTTTCAAAAACTCTTTTCTTACCATTGCCATTCTGCATTTCATTTCCTCTGTACTGCGACCGTCATATGTTATTTTACTACCCAAGTAACAAAACGCATCTGCCACCTTCATTGTTTCGCTACCTAGTCAAATTCCTTCAGCATCATCTGATTTTGTAAGACTGCATTCCATTATCTTTGTTTTGCTTTTGATAATGTTCATTTTATACGCTCTCAATTTGTAACTCTTGTAAGAAAATCCCTGTGTATTAGCCCTATACTGATCTACAGATATCACATAACTTTGGTTTAAGAATGTTACCATATTGTAAACACACCACAGAAACTAATAACTACTCAGTTAATGTTCATCCATTGGTAGGAAGCAGAGTTATTGCATGTTAAAGCTGTATTCCGGAATGTGAAGTACATGTAGACTTAACAGATAGCAATAGAAAACATATTAAATGATCTTAGATTCTCCTCAAACTCAGTACATGAACTTAAAATGCCGTCTGATGCATTAATGCAATACTGGCAATAATTTATTATGTGAATTCCGAAGACTTAATCTGAAACCAACATGACCAGATGGTCAGCTTTTAAGCATTACTTGGAAACTATGATGTTTATAGAACTAAAAGAAACTGTCAATCGTTAACATAATTACGTAGGCTTCCGCGGCCAGAGTCAGATGACATAAAAGTTTTCTGGGTATGGTACCGCGTCATGATGTAAGGCTATTACTTAAATAACCAACTCAGTTACCCAGATGAAGGCCACTGTAACGTTGGCCGAAACGTTGGTTATTTAAGTGATAGCCTTACATCATAACGCGGTACCATACACAGAAAACTTTTATGTCATCTGTCAATCGTTAAGTTTGCAAAAACGTAAATCTGTACATGTTATATTCATAACGTACTTCTCATGTTATTAACGTCTTTATGAATTCCATTGTTCGAATACATATAATATCATATATTGCTTAATTGTGGCAACTCTTATCAAAGTGATCGTATTTAAAAGAATAAACATTTAATGCTCTACTTACCAATATTAAGTATATCTTGTAAAAAAATTCGTTGATAATGATAAATGTATAACTTCCTGGTTCTAACAATATGTATTGTTGTCACATGTCAAAATAGAGCAGAGAGACTCGAGGCGTCATTATTAAGGCTGTCTTTGGGCAGTCGCTATGTATGTCAGTATGCAGATCAGCAATGTAATGTATCATTGAATATAGTTTTATGAAAAGTGCCACTTGTGTTTTGAGTTCACATTAAGTGATGTAGGTCTGTAAGATATCACCCAGCACGCAATCTTAACCCGAATTTCAGGCATGTGGAGAACTTTACAAGCGAAGCAGATTCTAGGAGATACGCCCAACCTACGACCATCTGGTAATGCGTTGAACTTAATAATTTTGTAATTGTAACCTTGCTACTTGGAAGTGACATTTATTTAGCTTCAGCTTATGGAAGTTATCAGTTTGTAGCAAGTACGTTTACAATTCCATTCAACTGTTCTTCCACGTCCTTTGCTGTCCCTGACAGAATTACAATGTCATCAGCAAAACTCAATGTTTTTATTTCTTCACCCTGAACTTTAATCCCTATTCCAAATTTTTCTTTGCTTTCCTTCACTTCCTGCTCGATGTACTACAAACTGAATAACATCGGAGAAAGGCTACAACCCTGTCTCAGTGGCGTAACTATGGGAAGGGGGGGAGAGGGGATAGAACCTCCCCCCCCCAGAACCCGAAAAGAGAGAGAGAGAGAGAGAGAGAGAGAGAGAGAGAGAGAGAGAGAGAGAGACAGAGACAGAGAGAGAGGAAATCATATAACAGCAATCTGGTAAAGTTAAATATTTGAAAAATGGGGTGTTTTACTATAAGCTTTCATTGGAAGGGAGTGAATTAGTTTTTTCAACGGGATTGTCTGGAAACTGACTAAAATTTTGCTCGTCAAGGCCAACTAATTAATGAATGCTTCCTTCCCCTCCGTTTCATGCCCTTCGAGTCTAATAACTAACTACAGTCAGGCTTTTTGTACAAGTTATACACCTCTCTCTCCTTTCCCTGTATTTTTTTACCCCTGCTGACAAACAGCAAATCACGGCACTCTGAGCAGTGCAGGACCAGGTGCGCAGAATGCTGCAGGAGGTGTTGGCACGGCTTCGCCCGGCTGCACGTAGTGTGTAGCGTTATCGAGAGAGAGCAGCACCGGCCGGAAGCGGAGTAGGCGGCCGTCACGTAGTACCAGCTACCGCTCATAGAGGGCAGGGCAGCTGCTTCTCTGCAATGTGGCTACCTCCTGCACGTTCCTTCTTGCCTGGCGCTTCACAGCCCAGCGCAACGTCACAGGAGCTTCTTCACCCACCTGGCTGGCTTTTAAATAAAAAACCCCTCCCCCCAATCAACCAATCAAATAACCTCATGGGCGATGCCAGAAATGTTTGTTTCCAAGGGGGTGCGTCTCGACCTGCAATACCGTAGCTGTCACTAGGTAGCCTAGCCTACTGATCTCTTGGGGAGAAGACATTTTATTCTCTCCTCGTAGGAAAAGTACTGTTTTAGTGTTGCGAATCAGTCAATTTGGCGAGGATCTAGTGTACAATATTTTGGATCTCTGGTGACAAGCTAGTTGTTGCGCGTAATATTTGAAAAGCTAAGACAAAGATGAACAATGTTTATGTAATAAAAATAAATAAATAAATAATAAAAAACAAATGAAAAGAAGGTCGAAGACAAATACACAGTATAGCTTGTGGTTAAAAATTAGAATAATGTATAGTCAGGACTGATGACCTTGTAGTTTAGTTCCCTATACAACAACAAATGTAGTAAAATTACTATAAATTTCCGGGCTGTTATGCCGTGGTCTAGTGGATTTATTATTAAAACCCAACGTTTCGTCCCCGACTGCGGAGGACATTCTCAAGGGGGATCGTGGCACTTTTGTATGTCCGATTCACACGAGGCACTCTCTACTGACTGAATGAAGCCAAATTCCCTTTACAAGGGCTCGCGCGCAGTGGTGTGACGTCAGATGTTTTTGGCATGCGCGCGCAATTCGTCGTTGCCGATTGCCTCCGTTCGTTATTGGGCCGTATGAATAAAATGTAGTATCTACTTTATACTCTGGATTCCAGAGAACATACTCAGATTCGCATGAATAAAGTGAGGCGGTGAATATACTTCAGCCGAGTATGTTCTCGGCGTGAGTAACGGGGTGGGAGAAGTTGCTCACAACAGAGAACATTCTCCAATTTCATATGAATAAAACTACAGAAGTTTCTCACGACGTGAGAACATTCTCAGATTTCTGGAGTGAGCTCTATGGCATACTCCGTGCCGGCCGAGGTGACTGAGGCGCTCCAGTCACGGTCAGCACGGCCACTACGGTCGGGGGTTCGAATCCCCCCTCGGGCATGGATATTTGTGCCGTCCTAGTTCGTAAGTAGTTCATAAGTAGTTTGTAAGTTAAGTCCCATAAGCTTAACAAACATTTGTACATTTGTTTGCATACTCCGTGCTGAGTAACTTCTATTAAGGTTACGTTTTACTGAGGTTTGTAATAAAAATGACAACACTCCGCTGCAGAGCGAAAGTTTCATTTTGGAAACATCCCTTAGGCTGTGGCTAAGCCATGTCTCCACCATATCCTTTCTTCCAGGAGTGCTAGTCTTGCATGGTTCGCAGGAGAGCTTCTGTGAAGTTTGGAAAGTAGGAGGCGAGGTACTGGCGGAAGTAAAGTTGTGAGGCGGCATCGTGAGTCGTGTCGCGGTAGCACGGTAGTGCGCTTGCCCGCGAAAGGCAAAGGTCCCAGGTTAATCTGCCAGGAAGTTTCAACAATTTTGTTACTTAGAAGGCAAAAACAAGTTCCTTTATATGTAGCCTTTAAGAAATACGAGGGGATCTATAAAGTTAATACAAATAAAAACATTTTGTTGACGAGTATCTTCCTTCGGAAAAATCGTGTGACACTTGCAGCATTTTATACAGTGACGGGAGTGATGTAACAGGTATGTTTTCATTACCGACGTAAAAATGACACACAAATGGATTCAGCTGCGTGTTTACTCATTTGTTTGGCGTGTATATTTACAGTTGTAAACAGTCACATAGCAAAATAATATTGTTTTAAAATAGGGTCTATTAGTAAGACCTTATGCTGTTAGTTCCAAATAAAGTGTATCCCAGGACTTCACAATTTCTAGCATAAACTAAATATTTCTGCAATACCAGGTAGGCGTACTGAAGTACTGTTTCTATCCAAGCTGGTTGGCCTATTTATGATGCGTTTTCTGACTTCATAATCGTAACTTCCGTCATATTAGAAGTAAGTAAACACGACAGGAAAATTAATAAGCGATTAATTACATACCTAGCAGCCTGTTTCTTGTACAAAATCGCATGGCCTAACGCTTATGAGCAAACCATTGGGTGTCATATTTAACAAGGCCTATTTTATGTTAGAACACTCCGACAGCATTCCACGTTGTAACAGATGAATATGTGATGCATTCTTATTATATCGTTCGCAAATTGTGCCAATCCTACGTCATTAACAAACGAGTTTCTCGCGTGACGAAAATTTTGTATCGCCAGCAGAATACATTTTCGTAAAAAGTGCATATTTAGTCTTAATAATATGCTCCTTCACAACAAACTAATATCTAAGCATAGTACAGTTCTTTCTGAACACGTCGATGCCTACTCCATATTTGTACATGATTGGACAGCTGATCTGTGGCGGACATGACACGCGGAGAACGTACTCAAGTAGGAGGGGAGGTAGCGAGAATGAACTACCTGCTCAGAGCATATGCTTCGAAATTTTTATTCATACGAAATTGAGAACTTACTCAGAGAACGTTCTTTTGCTCTGAGAATCTTCTGTGGAGCATGTGCTCTTTTTTATTCATACGACCCATTGTCGTCCCATGGTGGAAGACTGTTACATTTCTTCTTCAGCACCGGAATCCAGATATCATATCACACCACTGCGCGCGAGCCCTTGTAAACGGAATTTGGCTTCAGTCAGTAGCGAGTGAGGGTGTGCATCGGACATCCAAAAGTGCCACCATCCCCCTTGAGAATGTCCTCCACAGTCGGGGACGAAACGTTGGGTTTTAATAATAAATCCACTAGACCACGGCATAACAGCCCGGAAAGTTTTAGTAATTTTGACCAATCCGGCCGTGAAAGTTTACATTTTACAATAACAAATGTAGTAGCCTTTTTTATATTCTCAAAGCTGCAGACAAACCCTACTTACTAATCTGAAAGATATCAAGAGAAAGTAAAGCATTACATTTTCTTATCGAGTATATCGGTTGCACAGTGATAGAGTGCCAGGCAAAGAGGTTTATATTATATAGGTCTTTGGTGCCAGTCTTCTAATCTAAAGGTCGCGGGGTTCGATCCCCGCCAAGTCCTGCAATTTCCATCTGCCTCTTTCCACTTCTTTCGCCTCTAGCAGTATTGCTCATGTGAAAAATACCGAGTAGCATCGTGGTTCGGAACCCACGTTAAACTGTAGGTCCCCCTGTAACTGGCTGGGTAAGTCAGTTCGAAGGTCGGAGGAAGGCAACGGCATACCACCTCCAAACAGGACCATGCCTAGTAAAGCACTGTGGTGTTCAAACCAATCTTCCGATTTTTGACTGCTTCACCTTTTATCGAGTATATACCAGCGCCCGAGAATAGAAGAGTTAGAAGGAAAAATAAATCTGTCATCTTTCTTAGTGCTGGCAAAATATTGAAAATTTTCGTTTCCGATTATCTTTTAAGTTGGAAATGACGGATAAAAGTAATGAGGTGACGTAAAAGTGTAGTACCGAAACGTTTATGTCCAATTGACAAACTTGATCTTGATAGTAGTAACGAATGTGAACTTACGCATGTCTCAACACTATTAGGGTGCTAAAGTTGGCAAGGGGAGATTTAAAGTTGAACACAACGTTTACCGATTTCTGTCGACTCTAATTTGGGACCGGCCATCCTGATCTTTGTTTTCCGTGGTTTCCCAATTCCACTCCAGGCAAATTCTGTCACGTTTCCCTGTAAAAGGCCACATACGCTTCCTTCCTCTCTCGTTGTCCCACATAAGTACGCTTGAGTATTGGGCCAAATGGGGAAAGTACCCGAAACTAATAAGATAAAATAAAACACTTACCCATTTGAAAAAAAAAAAAAAATGTTTGTATAGTCTATGGGACTTAACTACGGGGTCATCAGTCCCTAAACTTACAAACTACTTATGAACTACTTACGAACTAGGACGGCACAAATATCCATGCCCGATGTGTGGCGACAAATTGTTCCAAAATCGCAACGTAACGTGCACGTGACCGTTTCTCGAATGAAAAAAGGGCCAATAATGCCTCTGCTGCATACTGCAGCCCATACAGTATCTTCAGGAGAATACAGGGGTTTCGCTTCACACCAGTATGGCTTTTCGGAACCCCAAAATCGCCAGTTCTGCTTATTCACGTATCCATTCAGGTGGAAGTGTGCTTCATCTGTAAACCAGATGCAGCCAACATCAAATCGTTCACTATCAACATTGTGAGCATCTGATTAGCAAAGACAACCCTTTGTTGCACAACTCGTACGGGTATAGCATGGTGCGTTTGAATTTTGAATGGAAACATGTGTATGCTCTTTCTCAGTATTTTCTGCGTGCTGGAACGCTTCAAACCAGTCTCGGATGTAATTCTACGGACGGATGACATTGGATTTCGCTGAATAATTCCAGAAACTGTGGCGATATTTTCAGGCGTAACTGCGGTTTGCTTGCGGCCAACATGCCCCACTAGATCATCAGTTACGCTGCCTGTTCGTTGAAATTTTGCGAAGAGCGTACGTATGTGATTCTTGTCTGATGCTGACAGCCTACAGGATGAACTCCTGCACCTGGAGCCGGTTTTCAAGAAAAATGGCTATTCACAACATCAGATTAAAAAAGCCTTACAAATAAAAAGACCAGATAAATCACAGGAGAAAGATGAAGAGGAACGGGATGTGAAATCTACAGCCTTTCTCCCATACGTGGGTAATGTGACTTCAAAAATAGCAAGAATCATGAAGAAACATAAAGTGGATGTGATCTTTCGCCCACCACCTAAGACCTCAGCTCTTCTGGGATCTGTCAAAGATGATTTGTTATTGCGAAAAGCGGGAGTTTATGAAATCCCTTGTGAGTGTGGAAAACGTTATATAGGTCAAACCACGCGCACTGTGCAGGAACGATGCGTTGAGCACCAACGGTATACACGCCTTCTTCAGTCCAACAAGTCTGCAGTAGCCGAACATTGTATTTCTACTGGCCATTCCATGAATTACAAAGGAGTAAAGATTTTAACCACAGCTTCCACTTTCTGGGACTCTGTTGTAAAGAAAGCTATACATATACAACTGGCGGACCACCTGCAAAATCGTGACGACGGATTTCATCTTGACAATGCATGGAAGCCACTTATATCACGCCTTCGTTCTGAAAGAATGTCTGCGTCTTCTATTCCGATTCATGTTACCACTTTTAATGATTAATTATTCATTTGTAAGCACTGTGGATACGTAACAGCTCTGTTTATGTTTGCACTCACTGCTCACAGATTATCTTTGAAGTATATATTTATCTATGACTAGCGCAGCAGTTACGAATGTGATATCTTAGAGCATGCGCAGTCTAATCCTCAGTAGCTTGGATCACGTGATTTACCGTATAAATAGGCACGCACAGACGAGAACTCAGTCTTGGACTCGCCTTGAAGATGGCTGTAAGGTTTGCAGCCGAAATATCGGAAGAAGAATTGTCGCTGTCTCGGGTGCACTCCCGAAAGATGATGGAATAGCGTACGTATGGTTTTGGCATCGGGTCCTCTTGGAACATTAACTCGTGCTTGAAAACTTGGCCTTGTTGCCGTAGGACTCTCTTCTAACCTGTGGTACTCTAGCACCAGAAAAACGCGTTGTTCAATGGAATATACGGTTTTAATCTCTTCCTTCGGTACGCTAACCTCCTTTCACGTTTCAATAGTGGAACCGATCGCTCTGGGCGTCGGATCACTATTTATACTAGGCATTACGTATGGCAATTACAGCGCCATCAAAAAAATGTTTGTTTAGTTTATGGGACTCAACTACGGGGTCATCAGTCCCTAAACTTACAAACTACTTATGAACTACTTACGAACTAGGACGGCACAAATATCCATGCCCGAGGGGGGATTCGAACCCCCCGACCGTAGTGGCCGTGCAGACCGTGACTGGAGCGCCTCAGTCTCAGGTATTGTTTGTGTTTTGCCGCTAGTGTACTTCACACATGAGCAGAATCTCTTTGGATTTTCTCCCCCATCCCTTGTGCCTTCCTCCCCTACCTTCCCGACCCCTTCCCCTCCTGCCCCTCCCCTCCCCGCCTCCCCTCCCTCGCTCATCCCCTGCAGTGTATCTGTGCCCAACAATTTTAACAGTGCACCGTCAGTGTTGTCGCGTCAATGCCAGTGATCTGTGTTCCGTGTTTCAAGTTTTAAAACGTCAGCAACCGCCGAGAAGGCAGAATATTGCATTGCCATGTGTTGTTGTTGTTTTTGGCCCACTTAAGTTTACGGTAGTAACACTAAAAGTGGGCCTTTGCGATCGTCTTTTGACAGCTCGAAATTTAAATAAAAATAACGGCTTAAGCATTCACCTGACACAAAAACTGAATAACCGACTTTGTAGACGAGAAAATTCTCTACAACTTTGCTCCCTTACGTTTTTTTTCATACCTCGAATCGTTTCAGAGATATTTGCAAAAATAACGGTGATTTTGCGATGTCTGTCTGTCTATCCGTAACGTGTTCCCACTTTTTAGGTCGAACAGTTCATCCGATCAACACCAAATTTTATAGACATAATTGTAGGCCGACAGAGACCAGAAAATCACTTTTTCAAATTTTTCGGACAAAAATTATGGTAGTAATACCAAAAAAAGCCGTTTGTAATATTATTGTAATTGCAAACGAACGGTTCATCTCACACGGAAATTGAATAAACTAATTGGTAGAGAGGAAAATTCTGTACAGCTTAGCTCTATTATGTTTGTTTCATATCTTGCATCGTTGCAGAGATATTTGCAAAAATAACGGCGATTTGACGATGTATGTCTGGTTGTAACGTGTTCCCACTTTTTTAGGTCGAACAGTTCAACCAATTGGCACCAAATTTTACAGACATAATAGTTGGCTACCAGAGACCAGAACTTCGCTTTCTCAAATATTTCCGACAAGAAATACGTTAGTAATATCAAAGAAAGGTCGTTTGTAATGTAATTTTAATTGCATATAAACCGTTCGTGCACCTCGGTTGCGCAGTGGTAGAGTGCCAGATTACAAATCCTCGCCAGGTCCTAGGACTTTTATCTGTCACTTTCTACTTCTTTCACCTCTGGCAGTATTGCTGATGTGAAAAATACCGAGTAGCACCGTGGTTCGGAACCCACGTTAAACTGTAGGTCCCCCTATAACTGGCTGGGTAAGTCAGTTCCAAGGTCGGAGGAAGGCAACGGCATACCACCTCCAAACAGGACCATGCCTAGTAAAGCACTGTGGTGTTCAAACCAATCTTCCGATTGTTGACTGCTTTACCTTTATAAACCGTTCACCTGACGCTAAAATTGAATAACCGATTTTTTTTGAGAGATATTTGCAAAAACAACAGAGTTTTGACGCCCTCCACTGAATTAAAACCAGCCGTTCGCAGATGTCACGTGACATTCCTCGCCCAGAACTCTCTCTGGCATAAGCCATCTTGCTTTGCGTATTTGATGATTTTCTTATTTTAACTTACACGTTTTCATTCCAAAGCAATGGCGCACTGAAGAATTAACAAAAACATGACGTTCTTCGTACGATAAATGTTAATCTAGTGTCTACAAATGCCATATTAGCATCAGTTAACAACGGCCACCAATAGTACCAGATTAAAGGAGTGCCATTTAATCTCTTAGAGTTTTAACTCCGCATATCTGTGTGTTTTAACCACCGTGGCTATTTTAATTTCCGAATGTCTGTTTTAAAATTCTTTGTTTTTTGTATATGTCTCCACGTTTTATTCTCTTGTGACGTTATTAGTGCTGCGATTTTTATCACTGTTCCATGTTTTTGTGCTGAAGAGCAGCACTAGTAATTAATAAAGACCTTTGGTTGCATATTTGGCTGCTATTGAAATGGAAACCTGTTGTGCCCAGCAGCTTGTTTGTGGTTTAACTGTCCCACTTTAGGTTACGCTAGTAACACTAATAGTGGACCTTTGCAATCGTCTTTTGACAGCTCGAAATTTAAATGAAAATAACGGCTTAACTGTTCATCTGACACCGAAACTGAATAACCGAATTTGTAGAGGAGACAATTCTCTACAACATTTCTCTCTTAAGTTTTTCTCATAATTCGCATCGTTTCAGAAATATTTCAAAAATAACGATTTGACGATCTTTGTCTGTCTGTAACGTGTTCCCACTTTTTTAGGTCGAACCGTTCAACCGATCGGCACCAAATTTTACAGACATGATTGTAGGCCGCCAGAGACCAGAACCTTCCTTTTTCAAATATGTTGGCCAAACAATAGGTTAGTGACACTAAAAGAGGCCGTTTGTACTGGCCTTTTGACAGCGGGAAATTTAATTCCATATAAACCGTTCATCTGATACTAAAACGGCGATTTGACATCGTCACTTCATTTTACGTAAACTAGGCGTTTGCAAATGTCACGTGACATTCTTCGCCTAGAACTCTCTCTGAAATACGCCACGTTGCTTTCCATATTTTATGTTATTTTGTCAAGTAGGCTCAGCCACAAAGATCGTGTATAAAACACTAAAATATGACGCGTTTCAAGGGTCAAGCTCTCATCATCAGATAAAATATACAAGAATCTTTAAAACCCGAGACAATAAAAATCTAAAACGTAATAAAAGAAAACGTGGTTACTTCCCTTGTAATCGTGTCTCTGCAGAAAGCTTCTCAGCATACTGTGCTACGTCGCCGGCCGCGGTGGCCGAGGGGACTGAGGCGCTCCAGTCACGGTCTGCACGGCCACTACGGTCGGGGGTTCGAATCCCCCCCCTCGGGCATGGATATTTGTGCCGTCCTTAGGATAAGATAGTTGATAGGTAGTTTGCAAGTTTAGGGACTGATGACCCCATAGTTAAGTCCCATAAGCTATACAAACATTTGAACATTTTTTGTGCTACGTCAAGATTGAAAACAGACCCCAGCACTGGCGGCGCATAACACTAGTGAAACGCACGGAGTCAACAACTCGAGTGGGGCACACGTATGCATATGAAAAACAAATTATGTCAATTATTGTCTACCGAAAATCGAGGTCGTAGGCCTATATCTGAAACCGAAAAATAGTTCATGTTTTGCAATATCGTAACAGAAAAGACTGAAGCCAATTGTTTATTTGAATCAGATTGTACTTCGATGACGCAATTTTCATTAAATAGCATTTTAAATGAAAAAGTCAGTCTAAATGAAAGACAAAAATTCAGTTGTGCATGGTGTTATTAACAATGTCAGTGGGCAAATCGTAGTAGATAAAGTAAACAAGGTCTATTTACGCTCTTATAAATATGGCTTGATGTGTTCATAAGTTTATTTTTTTCGCTTGAAAATAGATGTGAATGTTTTTAAATGTTGTTTCACTTCCCAGAACTTTACCACACTAAGTTGACCAAAAACATAGACTGCTAGGTTTTCTTTGGCCGTCAATAACATTTAGCGTTGTTTCCTCAATTCCAGTATTAAACTATGACTTCCTACATAACAAATCGCCTGTTATAACCTCAGTTTCAACAACGGGTATTACTGTTAGATTACGTTTATCGCCTAAACGCGCTGCCACAAGATCTTGCTTGAGTTTGTAGTTCAGGGCGAGTACGCTAGGAGCGCTTCAGTAGACTATTATCTATCTTGTTCACCTTCGTTCATCGTTTAAAAAGGGCTTTACGCGCAGCTCGTAGCTCTTCGTAAATCTCGTCGACTATAAACACGACAGGCCGCGGCGGATTAGCCGCGCGTGCTGGGGCGCCGTGCTGCGGTGCGCGCGGCCGTCCGCCGTCGGGGGTTCGTATCCTCCCTCGGGCATGGATGTTTGTGCTGTCTTTAGTATAAGCTAGTTCATATGTAGTTTGTAAGTTTAGGGACAGATGGCCCCGCAGTTAAGTTCCTTAAACTTTACAGTCATTTTTTGCTGCCATAGTGTCGAGGAAGAAATCAGTCCTCCTCCGTCACCTCGATCCAGAGGAGCGGCCGACAGGTAGTCGAGGCGCCATGCCAGTTTCCGAAGCCGCTCCCTCCGAGGTTTGGTTTCGAATGCCCTCTTCGGCATGAATGTTGAGTTTGTCCTAAAAATATACGAGGCGCGTCCAGAAAGTAAGTTCCGTTTGGTTATGTAAAACGAACGGGTACAGATACAGAAAAAATATTGATTGTACAAAAATCTACAACTGTTATACTATTTTGTAGGCAATTGTCATAGCATGGCACAAGGTTTTGTGTGCCTTTTTCATAGAATGTTGCCTCCTGTGTATTCAACCATGTGGCAACATGTTTTTTCAGCTCGTCATCATCGTTGAAGTGTTGTCCACCAAGGACAGATTTTAGGTGTAAGAAGAGGATTACTGTCAAAAGATTTTTTTTTTCACGATAATGCCTGACCTCACACACCGAATGTGACCAAACAATTCTTACGGAAATTTCAGTGGGACCTGTTTGATCATCCTCTATACAGCTCGGACCTCTCTCCTAGCGACTGTCATCTCTTCTTACACCTAAAATCTGTCCTCGGTGGTCAACACTTCAATGAAGATAAAGAGCTGTTACCACATAGTTGAATACACAGGCGGCAACCTTCTGTGAAGGATGCATGCAAAAAATTGTGGCACGCTATGACAAGTGCCTACAAAATTTCGGCAGTTATGTGGAAAAGTAGTTTAAGAGTTGTACAATTTTGTGGAATAAAAATTTCTTCTGTATCTGTGTACAATTTCATTTTATTACCAAACGGAACTAACTTTCTGGACGCGCCTCGTATATGTAATAATAATAATAAAATATAGAAAAAAAAGGCGACAGATTTGCCGTCCCGTGCGACCGCACGTTTCGCACGTGCCTTGCGCCGGCCCTGAGAAAATCATCAAATACAGAAACCAAGATGGGGTATGCAAAGAGAGTTTCGAGTGACGAATGTCATGTGACTGATTTCCATATGCCAAATGTGCGCCACGTTCCTTCCACGCTCTAGTCATTCGTATCCAGTACAGGCAAAGAAAATAAACTTTGGAAAAACTACCAAGGCAAGATAGGTGGTGATATTTCAACGGAAAAATATATATAATGTGGGAGAGATATTAAAATAATAGCATAGCGTTTAGAAGAAGTAGTACAGGCACTCGACAAGTTTACGTGGGCCTGCCGCTAGGCGGCTCCACCGTCGCTAAGCGCTGGGAGATATGCACTACTCGGATCTTACACAATTTTAAAACGCTGTATTTGGCAAGATTAAGACAACATAAGGGAATTATGCCATCTGCAATGAAAATATAAAACGTTGACATCCTTTAAGGTAATTACAGATATCGGGTTATGTATAATAAGCAAATAAAAAGCAATAAAATAGGCCTATAGCTTAACATGCAGATAAATGATCTATAAAGGGACACACCAATCAATAATACAGACTAAAATACACGATGTAAAATATAATATAAATTCACCAATCTAATTTGTAGCTGTCAATTGTCGGAAACTTTGGAAAGCTTGCGTGATGACTTTGCAGTCTTCGTCGACAAGAGCTCTCTGCTGATTTCTTTCTTGCGAATGAAAAAGCGGCACTTCATGAAAATGAAAATTAATTTACCGGCAAGGTCAAGTTTATGTTCCACACAACATCCTAAATCACTTGTTCCTAAGACATTTTCGTCAGTGTTGTCCAAACACCCATAAAATATATCACCCCACAGATTTCAAACGGAAGACAGTTTCTTTTCAAGAACTGCTTCAACCTGTAAAAGAATGTTGAAGATGATTTCTGACGGATAAGACAAATAAGAAAGGCCATTTATTGATCCGAAGTCTTTCATGGCAGTAGAGGTTGCAGCTATTGCGTCAGACAGCATTTCACTCAGAAGGGTTTCAGCACACTTGACACAGCTGCTCTGTTTATTAACTTTTTTGACAATGTAACCTGCTATGTGACAAACTAAACATTGTTTTGGAGTGTTGTCTTTATACGGTATAGGTAAGTAGTATGGTAGTGCCGGTTCCACCCCACTGAGATTCGCGCGTCTTTTGTTTTTTTGGCGGGAAATTTGAATTACGCCCCACCCCTCCTCCCTCGGCCAATTGCCTGACCGCAGATCAAAGGATGCCGCCACAGGATGATTGATAGGTCTTCCTGGAAGAACGAAAGATGATTGACAGTTTACATTTAGGTCCTTTTGATTCGCTACTTGTCCGACTGCTTATCAAAGGACGCCGCCATAACGCACTTAAGGATGATTGACAGGTTGCAACATCTCCCGCGGCCACACACGACGCCCCGCCCCCCTCGCCCCCCGCCCCCCACCTCCACCCCTCGGTGCCGCCACCAGACAAGCGGCACCTCCGACAGGTCCAGACCTGTAGACCCCTCGACATGTCGGTACTCGCACCCTGGACCACACACCTGGCCTGTTCGACGGCCTCCCCCTCCACCCTCGGCACCGCCGCCAGACAGGCGGCGCCTCCGACAGGTCCAGACCTGTAGACCCCTCGACATGTCTGTACTCGCACCCGCGACCCCTACTCGCTCGGCCGATTGCCGGACCGCCGCCTCCGCCGCCGACAGATGCTACCCCCCTCCTCCTCCATGCTAGCGACCGGTTCTCAAAGGACGCCGCCACCCGCCCTACCCGCGAGAACAAACAATACCGCGACGATTGTCTCGACCGCACCGACACCGCCGCCACAGGCCGACCCCTGCTCTCTTTTTACGGCGACGGCGCCCCGACAGGTCAGCAGCCAATTAAATTGCATATTTATTATTAAGCGCGCCGCAGCGATCCGTACGCCAGATCTCGATTTATGTAACAACAACAATTTCCGCCGTTTATTATTATTCTTGGAAAAAAAATAAAGCTACCATAGTGTTCTTCGTATGCTAAAAAACAATTTAGAACAGAAATGCTTAGCTGGTCTCGTATACTACAGCAAGTAGTAGTATTAAATATTAAAACTCGTATGCAAAATTTGCAAGTAAGAATTTATACTCCCATCTCTCTCCACGCTCTTTGCATAGACTACAACCGACAGACGTGTTTAATAATAATAATAGCGCAGGTTACGGTAACGAACGCCACAAACTTACGTATCCATTTTAACATATACTCTTTCGATATACAGAAACAATTCTAACGAAAAGAAAAGAAATGGTCCGTTTTCGGAATTCGACCGCAACCTTAGATCTATAAATGTATCTCTTCGTTTAGACGATGCAAGCAATAGCCATCGAACGGGATGTAACTTGTATGCCAACCACTCTTTCGATAAAACAGCAACAACAGCGGCAAGCAGCAGAATACGACATAGTGTTTATACAAAAATTCCAAATAACGAAAATCGGCAATGACATCTAGTACAACGTCTCTAAATAAACATCTGCAAGCACCGTTAACAATCGTCCAGAACGCAGAGCGCTCTCTCGGCAGGCTACATAAAAGAAACATATGCTAAGTGTTTAAACAAAAACACCTAAGTTACATCTCCAAATGATCAAAACCTTCTATGCAGACGCACCATTCTGACAAGGATAGCTCGCAATGCATTTATTTAATGGAGCTGAGCCATGCCGAAAGTTCCGAAATTTAACACTCTCTCTCTCTCTCTCTCTTTAGCGATCTTGCCCTGTTACGTTTCCTTCTTCTTAGATCGAGGTATAACTGCGCATTCCGAGAGTTCGGGTACTTTAATTTTACCTCTTATTTCCTTGCTACAGCAGTACACATCCCATCTAAGAAATCTCTATGTCCTCTTACGATGCAATCTACATTTATCTGACACCGATATTCCAGCGCCCCAGATGACATTTAATCCCTATTGTGCCATGGAGAGTCGAAATAAAAGAAAAATACGTGAAATAATTTACCGATTCCGACCGTCTACACTAAAACGTTTCGAAATTATTGGCCTGACAACACCCTTATTCGACAATACAGCAACCACAGAACCGAAGTTACCTGCCCAATGCAACACAGATTTCCAGCTCGATCCGCCCTTTACCCACAAAATTCCTACTCCGAACTAAGATTTATTATTTTAATTACAAGTAGATGTCCACCGCAAACGAAGACGCTAACCTACACGCCACAACACATGATTCTACATAGGACATGGAGTGTTTACAATTTTTGTTTTGTTTATTACAGTACAACTGAGTACATGCAACGTAATGTTCGCAAACATATCGCAACCAACTCCCGCACACTTCGATCATAACCTGCTCTCTAAGGAATGGATGGGAGTCACACACAGTACAAACACGTCAGTCGTGTGTTCCGCTAATTTCGGCCAGTACAACTATGCGAGACCAATCCCCCCGCCTGTTTACTGTAAAAGCAAATATTTCTCCCCACACTATCTGTTTAAACCGGGCTTGCACATATACAATAGCCTCCTTTTAAAAGCATGTGTCTTCGCCATATAACCCAGTTTTCGTTTACCCTTCTTCTTCTTAGGACTTGTGGAATAACGTAGACAATGTCTACGTCTATGGATAATAAAGTCCTGGAATGCTAAATATATATATATATAGTTCCTTGCTCGACTCTACAAGTAATTTACAGTCGAAACTAAAAAAAACAAAAAACAAAAAAAAAAAAAAAAAAACGTAATGTCCGAGAGAGCGGTCAATTTTCTGGTACTCTTAATACCCAAGTATCAAATCTAAAAGCGTTTGCACAGTACAACAGCGCACTTTGTAAATACCGTATCTTCTCTTTTAGAACACTTAAACAATCTTCTTACACAATCCTCCATCCTGGTAATACCATCTTCTCGACCAGGCGAAAAAATAAAAGTCCTAACAATCAACTGCCTGGACTCTATAAAATCGACATCTTTGCTTACACCAGGGCTCGTGATTTTTCGACAAATTTATTTTGGTTCTACAATTCGACGCCAACCACGTTAAGCAGTCGTTTCCTCGCCCGCAACCACTTTGATATTGCTCCTCCCATCCGAAAGTCATGCTCGGACACGAACGCCACTCGGTTAAAGTGTTGTCCAAAAATCCAGGAGATAGAAGCCATCTACACGAAGCTGCTGCTGTAGTATAGATGGGAGCGCCTCCATTAAAAAACATCGATTAGCTGCAGTTTATAAGATATATACCCACAGGACGTATATATTTCCCCCCCATGTATTCCAGAAATAGTAACTTCGTCTTATCTCCATCGTTTGCAGTATCGAACTTGCGGAATTTACTACACACACACACACACACGCGCGCGCACTCCATTGGCTACAACTAGCGCACTTTAAGTAACGAAACTATAGGAGTTTTATACTACACGTTGATTTTCGACGAAAGAATTATGATTTACCGCAGCAGGCATATCCGCTACGTAAACGTGTTGCACACCAGCCGTAAAGTAGCCAACACTAGCATACGATTAAACAGACGATGCTTCGACGAAAGATCAATGCACCACCAAAGTCAGTTTTCTTTACAGCTTTACCGTGACGTATATATTTAGGGTATATCGACACTTTTTACTTACATTCCGTCCCATCTAGCCTAAAGCACTCTCTGTAAGCGCCAAACATTTCCAACACAGTAACAGAACTACACCTTGCAGTCAACACGAACCTACAACAACAGAATAATCTAGCCATTCCAACTCGTTTTTTGTCCCAACTAGCATGCTGCTAGCTATGTATACGTTCGTAACAACCCAGACAGAGCTATCCTAACATCCGTCGCTAACCCAGTACCATCTCTAAACAAGTTACCACAGATGGTGTTATAACCGCGATCAGTAACAGACAAGATCTCCCAGACACAAAGCGTTTTAATAAAGTTTCGATCTCGCTCTCTCTCCACCCAATAACTACGTTGGTTGCTTGACCTGTCCCTAACATCCAACCACAGCTTTGTTTCCAATGCATAGCCCGGCAGACAATATTTCTGGAACGCTCTCTATCAGCCAATAGACTATTTACCTCGAGCATTCGCGCACAAACAACCATCGTATTCCACTCCTTCTAACAAATTATTACTCTCGATAAACATCTGTAAAAAAATGAGCGACGTGCACACGCACAGAACAGCTAACAAGAAAAGATCTAGATCCAAGCCAAGTTCTTATAATCCTTACAAGCAGCAACGCAAAATAGTCTACACCATTTCGAACTAATGCAACACCAGATTTTTTTAACGATCTCCAAGAGCAATCCTTTAGAGACTAAACATACGATTAAATGCACCTCCAATGTAGGTAACTAATCCTCTAACTCGATGCTTATCGACCAAAGAACATTAATTTACCACTGCAATCATCTCCGATACGCTACCGAGAGACGTCCATTCGTAAACACAGCTAAAAGAAGATATAAATGCCCCACATCCATGCTACGAAGTAACTATATGTATTTCCACAATTGTGGACCACATCTGCGTTGCATCGTATCGCACGACTAAACAGTTCAAAATAGGTACTTCGCGCAAGCTAGCATGCATAATCACATTCCATGTTATTTCTGGCTGTAGGCGAGTGCGGACCTGTTGACTCGTCGTAGACTCCGGTTTGGAGCGTGTACGACCTATACATGTAAACACACATGTCCACGCTCGCACCTGACCTCGAGAAGTTTTCGGTTTAATTTTTCCCGGCCACACCAGATTCCGAATACACGAGAGCTATTTTTACGAAGATAGATTTACATTATTTGTAACAACAGACATAAGAATAAAAAACGATCGAAATGCTGCAGCTATATCATAGCTCTCAATACACAATCATCCCATAAAGAGACAACCGCACAGATATGTATTACCGACAAATACCGCAACATTTCGTCGCAGCTGACACAAGCGATGTTTTTACCGTACGAACTGTCGTTATAACTTTTATACGCAGATACATATACAGACAGTAGGATGAGCGCAAATTTGCGGTGTAGCTCTTACAGAAACGAAACAGTTTTTTTTAGAAATTCGATAAGAAGAAGAACGAAATTTATACAAGATGAACCAATGTGCAATAAGTCAAACTCCATGCAGCAATGTACCGAGCAACATCGATTTAAACGAACGCTTTGCTTAGCTGTAGAATAGAACAACACAGAATTACACCTCCCTAACAGATACTTTACCGAGGAGTTACTGCTCTTTGCTAACAAGAAACATGTCTTCTGGTATCTTCTCCTAAACCCTGTAAGACCGAAACTTTCTACTCGAGAAGCTAGACACAGAGTACAAATCGTTCTTTATTATTCTTGTTATGTGTAACTTTAATTTTCTCCGCTGTAAATTTTTTAACTCGTAGTTTTAGATCCACATCGGCGTCTCCTATTACCGTTCCAGCCAGAAGTTCGAAAGGTAGAGGGAAGGTATGTTCTCGAACTCCATTACGTACCTTCGTTTCCTCCTGCATTTGAAATCCTTTATAGCTCTGCACCTTCGGGCAATGCTTCTAGACGAGAACAATCGGGAATTTTAACTTTTCCCATTATTTCCTGTATAGCAATATGCGTTCCTATGTCTGTACGTTACCAACTCCTGTGGTAATTTCCGTATGGAGCACTAGGTTTACGACTATTGCAAACGATTGCTTGTTATTCCTTCCGTTTTTAACTCTGCAAATGACTGTCCCCAGTCCACCACATTTGGATGCAATGTAGTCCCTTCTTCAAACGATAATGCAATACGTTTTTCGTGTCTTCCGCTATTTTCGGTCAGTACACCGACGCGTGACCAATCTCCCTGACTGTTTACTGTAAAAAGCAAATATTTTATAAGTCCCAGTCGTAACCAGATTTCTCCACACCCTCCGTTTAAGCCGGGCTTACACATATGCCATAGCTTCGTCTTTCTCCAGCATTAGTTTGTACTCGTCCTTTATGGCAGTTGCTTTAGCCATATATTCTAGCTTCCTTCTCTTGGTCTCGTTATCCGCCATTTACAGTTTTCTTTTCGCGCACATAAGACATTAACTGCACGTAGCGATGTAATTTCTTTAATGGGGACGGCTTAAGCCTATGTGATACATTTACTCTTTTCGCTGGACTTGCAGAGTGACATTGTTTGTAGGTACCAGACCTAATTCGGCGATATCTATATCTGGAGGCAGTGTGGAGAACAATGTTCTGGATTGTGAGAAGTATGTTTCCCCTGCATTAATGTAGCTTTTAAGTGTACTACTTATATCGTCTTTGCCGCTGTTAGTATTAAGAATCTCCACATAATTTACAGGTAAACAATGGAAACTAAAAGCTGTCAGAACGTAACGTACAAGCTTTTATCGATCTGGAAGGTTTAACCTGTACACCGATCAATTTTCGGGTATTTTTATTACCCCAGTACACAAATTGCAGGACACTATTAAACACTACAAAGCATCTGTTGTCCCAGGTGTTTGTTATTCGCCCCCCACATGGTGGAGAAACACTTTGCAGATACCGTTTAAAAAACTTGCACAAGATCAAAAACACTCTCCATCCGGTAATCGTATATTGTAATACCCCTGTTCTCGACCCAACGACGAAGTAAGTGCTCAAATGCAGCAAACAGACCTCTATCTCTCTTTTTAGGGTAAATTGGGTCACGGATCACAAAATTCACACCACAACCAGCGGTTTTATCCCCTAGTAAGACTCCAGGACGTTCTCCAAATTATGGAGAAAATATTTCCATGCGAAGTACTAAATAACCTCCATATAGGCGAGATTCTAGTTGGGTTCTTCGGGACTTGTGGTATAGAGACAAGTGCGTAGAATCGAATCCTGCATATGACAACGCGACGGTGGCAAGTTCCGAAGTGCAGCAGCTGGGAGGACCTCCAGGCTATAGCGAAGACACACATCCGCCGCAACTCCCACCAGGTGTCGTATTGGAAAATATAAGGGATGGTTGGAGAAGCCTCCACGTCACATCCTCGAAGGGACAGGTCAAGCAACCAACGTAGTTATTGGGTGGAGAGAGAGCGAGATCGAAACTTTATTAAAACGCTGTGTGTCTGGGAGATCTTGTCTGTTACTGATCGCGGTTATAACACCATCTGTGGTAACTTGTTTAGAGTTGGTACTGGGTTAGCGACGGATGTTAGGATAGCTCTGTCTGGGTTGTTACGAACGTATACATAGCTAGCAGCATGCTAGTTGGGACAAAAAACGAGTTGGAATGGCTAGATTATTCTGTTGTTGTAGGTTCGTGTTGACTGCAAGGTGTAGTTCTGTTACTGTGTTGGAAATGTTTGGCGCTTACAGAGAGTGCTTTAGGCTAGATGGGACGGAATGTAAGTAAAAAGTGTCGATATACCCTAAATATATACGTCACGGTAAAGCTGTAAAGAAAACTGACTTTGGTGGTGCATTGATCTTTCGTCGAAGCATCGTCTGTTTAATCGTATGCTAGTGTTGGCTACTTTACGGCTGGTGTGCAACACGTTTACGTAGCGGATATGCCTGCTGCGGTAAATCATAATTCTTTCGTCGAAAATCAACGTGTAGTATAAAACTCCTATAGTTTCGTTACTTAAAGTGCGCTAGTTGTAGCCAATGGAGTGCGCGCGCGTGTGTGTGTGTGTGTGTGTAGTAAATTCCGCAAGTTCGATACTGCAAACGATGGAGATAAGACGAAGTTACTATTTCTGGAATACATGGGGGGGAAATATATACGTCCTGTGGGTATATATCTTATAAACTGCAGCTAATCGATGTTTTTTAATGGAGGCGCTCCCATCTATACTACAGCAGCAGCTTCGTGTAGATGGCTTCTATCTCCTGGATTTTTGGACAATACTTTAACCGAGTGGCGTTCGTATCCGAGCATGACTTTCGGATGGGAGGAGCAATATCAAAGTGGTTGCGGGCGAGGAAACGACTGCTTAACGTGGTTGACGTCGAATTGTAGAACCAAAATAAATTTGTCGAAAAATCACGAGCCCTGGTGTAAGCAAAGATGTCGATTTTATAGAGTCCAGGCAGTTGATTGTTAGGACTTTTATTTTTTCGCCTGGTCGAGAAGATGGTATTACCAGGATGGAGGATTGTGTAAGAAGATTGTTTAAGTGTTCTAAAAGAGAAGATACGGTATTTACAAAGTGCGCTGTTGTACTGTGCAAACGCTTTTAGATTTGATACTTGGGTATTAAGAGTACCAGAAAATTGACCGCTCTCTCGGACATTACGTTTTTTTTTTTTTTTTTTTTTTTGTTTTTTGTTTTTTTTAGTTTCGACTGTAAATTACTTGTAGAGTCGAGCAAGGAACTATATATATATATTTTTAGCATTCCAGGACTTTATTATCCACAGACGTAGACATTGTCTACGTTATTCCACAAGTCCTAAGAAGAAGAAGGGTAAACGAAAACTGGGTTATATGGCGAAGACACATGCTTTTAAAAGGAGGCTATTGTATATGTGCAAGCCCGGTTTAAACAGATAGTGTGGGGAGAAATATTTGCTTTTACAGTAAACAGGCGGGGGGATTGGTCTCGCATAGTTGTACTGGCCGAAATTAGCGGAACACACGACTGACGTGTTTGTACTGTGTGTGACTCCCATCCATTCCTTAGAGAGCAGGTTATGATCGAAGTGTGCGGGAGTTGGTTGCGATATGTTTGCGAACATTACGTTGCATGTACTCAGTTGTACTGTAATAAACAAAACAAAAATTGTAAACACTCCATGTCCTATGTAGAATCATGTGTTGTGGCGTGTAGGTTAGCGTCTTCGTTTGCGGTGGACATCTACTTGTAATTAAAATAATAAATCTTAGTTCGGAGTAGGAATTTTGTGGGTAAAGGGCGGATCGAGCTGGAAATCTGTGTTGCATTGGGCAGGTAACTTCGGTTCTGTGGTTGCTGTATTGTCGAATAAGGGTGTTGTCAGGCCAATAATTTCGAAACGTTTTAGTGTAGACGGTCGGAATCGGTAAATTATTTCACGTATTTTTCTTTTATTTCGACTCTCCATGGCACAATAGGGATTAAATGTCATCTGGGGCGCTGGAATATCGGTGTCAGATAAATGTAGATTGCATCGTAAGAGGACATAGAGATTTCTTAGATGGGATGTGTACTGCTGTAGCAAGGAAATAAGAGGTAAAATTAAAGTACCCGAACTCTCGGAATGCGCAGTTATACCTCGATCTAAGAAGAAGGAAACGTAACAGGGCAAGATCGCTAAAGAGAGAGAGAGAGAGAGAGTGTTAAATTTCGGAACTTTCGGCATGGCTCAGCTCCATTAAATAAATGCATTGCGAGCTATCCTTGTCAGAATGGTGCGTCTGCATAGAAGGTTTTGATCATTTGGAGATGTAACTTAGGTGTTTTTGTTTAAACACTTAGCATATGTTTCTTTTATGTAGCCTGCCGAGAGAGCGCTCTGCGTTCTGGACGATTGTTAACGGTGCTTGCAGATGTTTATTTAGAGACGTTGTACTAGATGTCATTGCCGATTTTCGTTATTTGGAATTTTTGTATAAACACTATGTCGTATTCTGCTGCTTGCCGCTGTTGTTGCTGTTTTATCGAAAGAGTGGTTGGCATACAAGTTACATCCCGTTCGATGGCTATTGCTTGCATCGTCTAAACGAAGAGATACATTTATAGATCTAAGGTTGCGGTCGAATTCCGAAAACGGACCATTTCTTTTCTTTTCGTTAGAATTGTTTCTGTATATCGAAAGAGTATATGTTAAAATGGATACGTAAGTTTGTGGCGTTCGTTACCGTAACCTGCGCTATTATTATTATTAAACACGTCTGTCGGTTGTAGTCTATGCAAAGAGCGTGGAGAGAGATGGGAGTGTAAATTCTTACTTGCAAATTTTGCATACGAGTTTTAATATTTAATACTACTACATGCTGTAGTATACGAGACCAGCTAAGCATTTCTGTTCTAAATTGTTTTTTAGCATACGAAGAACACTATGGTAGCTTTATTTTTTTCCAAGAATAATAATAAACGGCGGAAATTGTTGTTGTTACATAAATCGAGATCTGGCGTACGGATCGCTGCGGCGCGCTTAATAATAAATATGCAATTTAATTGGCTGCTGACCTGTCGGGGCGCCGTCGCCGTAAAAAGAGAGCAGGGGTCGGCCTGTGGCGGCGGTGTCGGTGCGGTCGAGACAATCGTCGCGGTATTGTTTGTTCTCGCGGGTAGGGCGGGTGGCGGCGTCCTTTGAGAACCGGTCGCTAGCATGGAGGAGGAGGGGGTAGCATCTGTCGGCGGCGGAGGCGGCGGTCCGGCAATCGGCCGAGCGAGTAGGGGTCGCGGGTGCGAGTACAGACATGTCGAGGGGTCTACAGGTCTGGACCTGTCGGAGGTGCCGCCTGTCTGGCGGCGGTGCCGAGGGTGGAGGGGGGGACCGTCGAACAGGCCAGGTGTGTGGTCCAGGGTGCGAGTACCGACATGTCGAGGGGTCTACAGGTCTGGACCTGTCGGAGGTGCCGCTTGTCTGGTGGCGGCACCGAGGGGTGGAGGTGGGGGGCGGGGGGCGAGGGGGGCGGGGCGTCGTGTGTGGCCGCGGGAGATGTTGCAACCTGTCAATCATCCTTAAGTGCGTTATGGCGGCGTCCTTTGATAAGCAGTCGGACAAGTAGCGAATCAAAAGGACCTAAATGTAAACTGTCAATCATCTTTCGTTCTTCCAGGAAGACCTATCAATCATCCTGTGGCGGTATCCTTTGATCTGCGGTCAGGCAATTGGCCGAGGGAGGAGGGGTGGGGCGTAATTCAAATTTCCCGCCAAAAAAACAAAAGACGCGCGAATCTCAGTGGGGTGGAACCGGCACTACCATACTACTTAGGTACATCATACCCCAGTCTGCTATCACCAATTTGTCCTTAATTTTTTCCTCTGCAGATAAGTTAATGCATTTGTTTCGTACTTCCATGTCTTTAGCGCACAAGCGCATCTGATTAACAAACGACGTAAGAGGTGGCTCTGAATTCGGTTCGCAATTTCCGGATACAGATATAGCCATCTTAACAGGAACATACACGCATTGTAACATGTATGTGTAAGTGCAGAAAATCTACGGGCGATGGATTATCGTCACAACTTATAGACCTCAAAATTCCAAAACGACGTTCCAGAGGGTCTTGGTTGAATTTTCCTGTCAATACATACTGAAATCCTTGGCGACCATAATTTCTGCGAAATTTCCAATGTACGTATCTTAGGAAGCGCACTGTTGGAAATCTACTTCAGCCGGCCACTAGCGATCGTTGCGGAATCTGTCGGAGAACGCAGCAACTACAATTACAGAAGATACGATGAAAACAGAAGTGACGCCACTTTTACCTTCTAAGCGCTATGATAATAGTTTAAAGAGGTAAAAGTTCAAATTGTCAAAGCTAAACTGTAATAGCAGGTAATTTTTCCTGTTTGTTAAAATTCGGCCAGAAAGAATATCACGTTTTGCCTGCATACATATTATCATAATAGTTATCGTATCGCCCATAATTTTTTTTAAATTATTTACGTCTTTATTATTTATGTCCGTAATGTTTGCAAAAAAAATATAAACCACAAGCTACTCTGAAGTGTGTCGTAAGGCACGTCAGTGCGATTTTTATAGAAAAGACAAAAAGATGGAACCAACAAATAAAGAAAGAAAGAAAAGAAAGAAAGAAAGAAATAATCACAACCGTTCGGTCGCCTCTCCCCGGACTGCAGCGCCGAGCCGAGCAGGACGAGGCGGTCAGCGCATGCAGGAGGTGGCGGAGACGCCCCGCAGCTCTCCCTGCCCTCTTTCGGTGGCGCTCCCAACTACGAGACGCCGGCTGCCGTCAGCTGCTGCCACCTGGCGCCACTCACCACAACTACGTACAGTCGGGCGCCTGCCGCCTCCTCCGCTTTGCTGGCGTCCTGTTTCCACTCAGCTCAAAGACGCTGCAACAGCAAACCTGGCTACAAGCTTCGTTCGAGTGGCGCTGCTGACGGTCTGGAACGGTTTGAGGCGTTCGAGTGGCACTTTTGACTCTTTCTGACCATATCTGACTGACCAATCAGGTGTTCGAGTGGCGGAGCTGATAGTTTGCGACCGTTTGTTTAAGTCGGCGGATTTTCGTCAAACTGTTTTCTGACTGACTCCAAAGCGTTTAACAAGCCTCCTCCAAAAGACAAGCCCGCATATTTACGAAGGGGTTTGTGTTCTAAGTCTTCGATTTTCTCTTAATTGAGGCTGAGCTTTGTATATTAGACAGGCATTCTTTCAACTTATGTGGCCTTCTAATATAGTACGTCCCCTTTTTATTACACCCATACATACTATAAATGAAAGGTGTGGAAATTTTCATAACACGAATTTAAAGATGAATGCGTATGTTTTTACAGTTTGGATTGTGATATATTCGCCTGAAAATGAAGTCAAAATAGTCCTACTGAGATTTTCTGTGCCATCTGTAAATTTAGTGATTGACACATAAGAATAATATAGTTCACAACAGGCATTAGCAGTGATAGATTTTTATAACCGACATCTAGCTTTGTATGTGCCACTATAGCGTCTCACGATTACTGTTCCGTGTTTCTCCTTGTGGTTATATATTATAGAAATCTATTAGTGCCAATGTGGGCGTTTCTACACTAAATGTGTAACTTCTGGGAAAATCATGTACGATGATCATTCTTGCACAAACCTGCAAATATTTGTATATTAATTTGTATGTTCCATTTTTCAAATTTTATTGTAACTCATTATAATGGGACAAAATGCATATGAAGTTGTGTGTTACCAAATATTCCTTTCACACACAACTATCCTAATTTACCTCATTTTTGTATGTGGTTTTGTCAGGTTAAATTGGCTACATTTTTTATAAATGGGGGGGTTTACATATATTTTGCATTTTGTCGAAGTTTATGATCAGAATGTATTCCACAATGTATTTCTCACATCAACGTGTGCTTTCTCAAGAAGAATGTTTTGATGGAACGGTCCTCTGGTAACATTGCAAGTCGCAAGTTAACCTAGTTTCGTCACGCGATTTTCATTTTATACTCGACAGATACACGGTTTGCAGGCAAATGTGTCTTGTTAATCTTTATTATTATCCATTGATTTAACGGTAAATTGCAAATGTTTCATGACAACTTAAATAGTTTTCTTAATTGAGAAATACATATCGCTAGTCATAACCTCACTTTCAACATTAGTAGAGAGCAAAGATGCCAACTAGCGCTATGGGTGGCCAAACTGCGAAACAGGTGAAATAAGGCTAATTCACACTGTCTGTCACGTCACGTCACGTCAAGCTTTCTCGCGAAGAATGTTTTGATGGAACGGTCGTCTGCTAACACGGAAGTTAATCTATTTTCGTCACGCGAATTAAATGTTGCAGTCGACGATTGCACTGTTTATATGCAAATAAGTCTTATTCGCCTTTATTTTGTTGTTATACTTAGTTTTAGGGGTAAATCTCAAATGTTTCATGACGACTTAAAAGTTTTGGCCAATTGAGTGTCCCCCTAAAATTGAGGTCGGATATCTGAAACCAAAAAATGGTTAATGTTACTTAACATTGTAACAGAAAAGACTGAAGCAAACTGTTTATTAGAATAAGATTGTAATTTGATTATGCATTTCTCATTAAATAACATTTTTAATGAAAAAGACAGTTCTAACGAAAGACAAAACTTCAGTTGTTTACGACAGTATTTACAATGTCAACGGGCAAATTGTAATGGATAAAGTAAACAGGCGCTATTTATGCTTTTATAAGTGTTGTTTGATGTATTCATATGTTTATTTTTTCGCTTGAAAATAGATGTCGATGTTTTGAAATGTTGTTTCAGTTCCCAGTAAGTTGGCCAAAAACACACTCTGTAAAGTTTTATTTGGCCGTCAATAACATTTAGCGTTGTTGTTCCTTCAATTCTAGCATTAAACTATGACTGTCTACATAACAGATTGCTACTCATAACCTCACTTTCAACATCGCGTATTGAGATCGGCAAACTGACGTGACGGACACTGACGGACAGTGTGAATACAACTTGACGTGACGGTGCCATGACGTGACATTGACGTGACGGACAGTGTGAATTGGCCTATAAGCGTTCGAGTTGGCTTCAGAGTTGGAAACTGTCAAAAAGCGCTCATGCGCAGTGGAGGCCTTCCAAATCGTCAGTAACTATCAGCGTTTGGGCCACTCGAACGAACCTTGTTTCTGCCGAAATGGATCTGTACGGCATTTCTAACCGGGAAATCCCATCTGCATTTGTGTTCGCCGCCTAGCGCAAGTCTTCTTAATTGACGCCAGGAATCGAACCTGGCCCCCTACTTGGTATTCAGCGACGCTGCTGTCTGAGCTAAAAGAGAATAACCATTGCGGGCTAACAAGAGCCAATACAATTGCACAATGGTGTAGTAAACTTTGCCTCGATGCAGCAGACTAGCAAACTAGCCCTTTGTGACTGAAGTTTGATGCCGCCATGTTGTCTCACCTATCGTCAAAAAATTTCCGTACAGTACTACTATTATCTTCTGTCACAATACAACGTTGTAAGCTTTACTAATTGGTGTGAACATGATTTGCATTTGAGCTAACACTTCCGTATTTTCGAATCGTGCTATGAGAAGAACATGTTATGTGCAGTTAAACATTAACATTAGCATCTAGGCAAAGACTTTCTACCATTTTGTTGTGTTGCCAACATAATTATGATAGGTCGGTGGGATGATAGGTAAAATTTTACTGTTACGTACAGCTAAAGGAGGAGTAGTTATATGAAAAACACTAATAAGAATAAAGCTATGTGTTATCCACGACAAATAACACATTTATAAAGGTCATACTATAAAAAGAAAAACCGAAGTAGATCGAAACTGGAAACATTAATAAAAACAGGAAATGCGCCTCATTAGGGTGTGCGTAAGAGCAGACTATAGATATCGTAAGAACTGTCAAGAGAATAAGGGTACATTTTTATAATGACCATACTACTGAAAGAAAATCCGAGGTTGAATCAAATTTGTAACAGATTAATAATAACAGCAAATCAATGCAATTCATTACTGTATATGTTGAAGATTACTCAAGCCTAAAAAATTTCAACCATATACAAGGGGGAAGAATTAAAAACATTGTGTTTTGCCGACGACATAGTAATTCTGTCAGAGACAGCAAAGGATCTAGAAGAGCAATTGAACGGAAAGGACAGTGTGCTGAAAGGTGCATATAAGATGAACATTAACAAGAGCAAAACTAGGGTAATGGAGTGCAGTGTAAGAAAATCAGGTGATGCTGAAGGAATTAGATTAGGTAAAGAAAGAATAAAGGAGGTAGATGAATTAGATTAGGTAACGAAAGAATAAAGAAGGTAGATGAGTTTTGTTACTTAGGCAGTAAAATAACAAATGACAGTCGCAGTACTGAAGATATAAAATGCAGAATGGCAATGGGTAGAAAAGCGTTCTTGAAAAAGAGAAATTTGTTAACATCGAATATTGGTTTAAGCCTAAGGAATTCCTTTATGAAGGCATTTGTATGGAGTGTTGCCTTGTATGGGAGTGAAACATGGACTATAAACAGTGCGGACAGGAAGAGGATTGAGGCTTTTGAAATGTGGTGCTACAGAAGAATGCTGAAGATTAGGTGGGTGGATCGCGTAACTAATGAGGAGGTACTGAACAGAATTGGGGAGAAAAGAAATTTCTGGCATACCTTGACTAAAAGAAGGGATAGATTGATAGGACACATTCTCAGACATCAAGGAATTGTGAATTTAGCGTTGGAGGGAAGTGTGTGGGGTAAAAACGGCACAGAAAGACCAAGAGATGGATACAGTAAGCAGATTCAAACAGATGTGGATTGCCGTTCTTATGTGGAGATGAAGAGGCTTGCTCAGGATAGGGTATTGTGGAGAGCTGCACAAACTAGTCTCCGGATTGAAGACAACAACACAAAACACGACTTTCCTACATGTCAAAATGCGAAGGACTGCATAATTACGTCAGTTCATTCGTATTTTTACGACTGTTTTCTGCACTGCCGCACTACGTTTACATGCAACACATCTTTTGGAAGAGGAAAACCGAGTTTCGTAAATCGTTTTTCGCTGTCGTGTTTACATGGCATAGCCTGAATCAGATTTCCTAGCTCACTTAACATGGCGGCTGGAAAACAGCTGATTCAATTCCTTATTTAGTCTGCACAATCGCTATTTTTCTTTATTTAAATACACAGATTTATGTTCACTGTAATATTTATACTTTTATTTCGCATTAGAAGATATCACTCTTTCCATATGTGCCGAAAATTCTTAACAAGAAAACACAATTTGACATGCCAAGAACGCTTAAAAAATGGTTGCGTTTACATGGACACGAAAATCGATTGTGGAACTGGAAAACCGCTTTAGAGAAGCGGATTTCCAGAATCGGTTTTGGAGTGTTTACATGACCAACCAAAAGCGGAATTGGGAAATTGGTTTACGAAATCCGCTTTTGGGAGCCCATGGGAACGGGGTGACTCACACGACTGCTCGCACGTTGTAGTATAGAAATATGGCGGCGAGACTTCAGAGACACCAATGATACTGTATACGGTGTTGCCAGTCTAGTCATTGTGTCTGTGGATTGAACGCATTTTGGCGCTTTCTTCTGAATGTTATGTAAGTGTATTCAGCAACATTCAATGTCATTTACATTTCCGTTTCATTATGGAATGAAGGATAAATGCCTCAAAATAGGCACGACAGACCAGAAGAGCCAGCTTCAAAGTGTTTTAGTATATTGTGTTTTGTGCTACCTACGACTTGCTGCTTTTCGCCTACGATAGCGGCGCCTGCTTCCGCCTCGTCTCAGCACGCTGATTTTGATGAGTTTCGCTGTGGCATTGCGTGTGTGTGAGAGAATGAGTGTTGTTTGTAAATCCTTCCCCCCAGTAGCGTTAAATGAAGGATGAAATAAAAATTTTCACTTGTCGCAAATATTTTACTGTTTATTTCCCAGTATGTAAACCGTTTCTGCATATATGCTCAGGCAGGAAAGTAAGCTTAAATAACTGCTAGTGAAACGTATAGAAGTGAAATTCATGTTCTTCCTTATCACAAATATTTGTATGTCTCTTTAAAACTGAAAATAAAGCACCCTGCAATCGTTGTAAACTTATTTTTAAAGCACATCATATACTAACATCACCAAGTCTGTTCATGAGATGGTTACTTACATAAATATATTAGTGGCACAAAACAAAAATTGGACCTTCAGTCAGCATGTTAACATAATTCAGAAAATATGGGCACTGCAAATGCATAAAAGGGGGGGGGGACTGTACAATAACCTTCCTAACCACATTAAGCCAATGAAAGAATAGTAAATATTCTTAGTCAGTGCAAAAATTATTTGCAAGGCTGGTGTTATTTCATTGTCAACGCTTATATGTCCTCAATTTTAATAACTTGTTTCTTTAATGTAACTGATATTGCAATCATTAGACTGTGCTGATATTTAAATACACTAGCATGTAATGGTTATCAAATTACTTTACATCCTTCAATTACTTATAGCAAGCAATATAGTATCAGTTTTACTGTTGGCTGCCATATATTTTTAAGATGTATAATTATGTATAAAAAAGCGATATCATGTTCAGCTAACTGGATGAAATTGATGCTTAAATAAACAAAAAGTTACTGCCGTTTGATTTCCAGTGACGTACACTTTAACTCAAAATTTATGCATACATATGAAAAGAAAGCTGAGATCTTTAGTATAATTGGAACAATTAATATGATATCAGTATTCCAGTGCAAGTCCCATGGGGAATGACTTGATACACTTGTTTTTTCGAATTGCTCATGCATTGGTAACAGCTGCAGAGATCGCACAAATGGACTCTGATTGGCAAGTACGTGGTATTGCTAGAGCTACGTGAAATTAGCAAATAAACTTTGAAAATTTAGCATTTTGAAATTCAGATTTAGCATTTATGTAGCATTTATAGTTTTAAATGTGTTTAAACATTTAAATGACCTATGGTTTTTTTTAATTCTTTGACATTCTGGCACTTTAAATGTGTTTTCTAGATTTTCGTTCTCCCAGTTGTTTCACATTGCAAAAGTGACACCAAGGAATTTCAGCTGTAAACCTTATTTCAGATAGTCATTGCATCACGCCTAAAACTCGGTTCATGTGTAGCCATTTTTAACAGACTTCAGTCAATGTAAGTATAGGCTTCTGTGACCATTATCATTGTCAATACAGATTTGTTTAGGCCACTATTGCAAGTAGGTACCTGAAGGTGCAGATGAAAGCAACTTACATAATGGTCAAAATGCAGGTCAGTTTTATAAAATGAGAATAGGAAAAATAGCAGCCATTCCAAAATTTAAGTAACTGGCATATATATATATATGCCGTTTTCCTAACAAATAGTTCTGTGTTTAGTGCAAAGTTTTTGAATTTTTATCTGTTTAGGTAATGAAGCAAATAAAAGAGAAAGAAAACATTGATTAGGATGAAATTCTACACTATAAAACATCATTCACAAGTAACAAAGTAAGATAATATACCGCTCGAAGTCTTCTAGTAAAGATTGGTGTTTTTTTTTCTTATCTTCCCTTCTTTTCTTATACCTCCAGGTCTAAATGAAATACCTTTGGCGTTTCACTGATGTTAAATATCACAAAAAAGGTATCTCATGTACTCTATGGTAGCTTGATAGTGCGCAAATGTGTCTTGGAAAGTTTAACAGAACACTGTAGTTACACAAAAAGTAATCATGAGCAACCTTAATTTTTCGATTAAATACAATGAAAGAATCCCTGAGACGGATTTACGTCTCAAATATGTCAAAGACATTATTGATAGAGCTGAAGCATTGAATTAAAATTTGTGGTGCAGCCAGGAATCGAACCCGGACCTCCGTGCTTACTAGGCAGACGACTTAACCGTTAGACTACCACACCACTAACGATTAAGGCGCCTCGGAATAGTCTATGTACGTATTAAAAAGTTTTCGTATTCGGTCTTTTGGTCATTTTATCTGGTGATTTCACATATAATTGTAGATATAATATAATCAGTAACATTCTGATGCCTGTATATTAAGATGTTTTATCAATTGAGCAATAAATTCTGCTGAAATAACTAATTTTAGTAAATATCGTTGACTTTTACTTATTTAGCATTTATGGCATATACGAATTTCACATAGCTCTAGGTATTGCCAACATCGTAGCGGAGAGCAAACGCACACATTTCAAGTAAGTGAAGAGCTTACTTGTTGCTCTGCATGCTGCAAATGCGTTCTTTACTGCTACAACAATATGCTGAAGGAGTCTACCTTTCCACACTAACAAAGAATTAAAACATCATACTGCCTAATGTTATTACAGCTGTTTTAAAAATACAGACGAAAGTTAATTACTTATAAAACAATGTGATTGGAACATACCTTGCTCAGGCACCGCAGGTTAGACGACTCTTGAAGAAGTCATCGCATAGTATGCGCTTACATGCGCCTTTTGAAGATGCTTCTTCAAGTTGGAGATAGAAGTTCGACGTGACAATTGTTTGTCGCACAAATTACATTTCGCACAGTCGTTATTAAGAGCGGTGAAATAATACTACATCTCGCTCGTCCTCAATCGCTTCATCTCGGTAGAAAGAAGATATACACTCTTACGGCCGAGTGCACCAACCTCCGTCAAAAGTTAATCGCGGTCAAGTTGGCATTTAACCGTGGTCAACTCAAGTTTCTGGTTCACCGACACCGATCAAAGTTAAACGAGGGAGTTGATCGCGGTTAAATTTGATCGCGGCTGACGCCCGGTTTTTGTCGAGATGATCAGGGTTACACGAGTGTGCAGTATCAAGATGGCGGCGCGTTTTGCTGTTTTAGACGGAATTGACAAAGATTTATTTTACCTCAATCATTTAAATCTGGATCAAAACCGGAACGTCGTGATTGTGGAAATGGGGACTCTTTTGAAGATTACAGTGACAAAAAGTTCGAAGAAAGATTTTGTTTGTCCAAAGAAAGTGTGGTGGTTGTTAAACCAAATGAGTGACAGGTTAGAATTTCCCACCGATAAATAACCATATTTCGCCTATGAACAGACTATTGATTACGTTAAGAGCATATGCAACTGCTGCATTTAACATACTTATTGGTGACAACAGTAACATATATCGCGACGACACATTGCCAGGAAGAGCAGTTCGCCGCGCCATAATTAATGAATATTTCCAGTAAGGTAGCTATCAAATTCAGAAAACGTTTTTAATAAAAAATTACGATATGTTCCGTAACTATAATCGTAAAGCTTTCGTGTTATTAAAACATGTTATCTGTATATTTCTATTACCAGGTGAACATGCGGTGCATGGGAAAGTACGCTGTGAAGAACAATGACATTTGAGTTGATTTGTTCGAAACAATAAATCATAATTTAAGTAATTATATAAATCTGTCTTAGGGTGTTTTTTAATAACCATTTCTCTTTGCAATATGACTGGATTTGGTAAAATTTTACGACGCTTCTCGCTGGGCTCCAGTGCTTATGTTGGCAACAGATGAACAATGAAGTGTAGAATTGCGTTAATATTTTTCACGAGCTACAGAGTAAATTATATTGCTGCTCGTTTCACTCGCAGCAAAATTAATACTGTACCTGCTCCATGGTTGAAAGGTTCTTGTATGTTCCCTTGCCCGTTCACAAGAAAATAATTTTCGTTTTAAATTGAAGTTGTCACGAAAAATTATTTATTGGTCATCTTAGTTGCCGTCATTACCACTGATGCCAACATAACCACTGCAGCCCGGCGAGAAGCGTCGTACAATTTTACCATATTTACAATCTTGTACATACAAATTACGTGGTAGTGCTGTCATTCACCAAAGATAGTCGAGAATACACATGTAGGTAAGCTCAACTAACACGTTTGCATCACTTGGGTGCCTCACACTGCGCTACACGGACTTGATCGCGATCAAGTGTACGATTGGCTGACCGACGGTGATTAACGTTGGTGCACCGCAGAGACGTTTTAACCGCGGTTAACTTTTGACCGTGTTGTCGGAACCCTTGATTATCGTGCTTTTTGACCGAGGTTGGTGCACTCGGCCATTAAGGTGCGATTCCGAACCGGACGGCAAGTGGCAGTGGTCGCTGTCCCGCACCACTTAAGCCCCTTTCACACTACAGAATTCTGTGCCTGATTTTGCGAGAGCGTCTACTGTAGCGCCCCTAGCGAATCATTCCTGTACTGAACCTCTCACGTTTCGAGTAGCTGTTTCCGTTCAAACGTTGTGATGCCAATTTGCGTGTCTGGCTGTCTGCTATTCCTGTGCTGTGCAGTCTCGTCAATAGCTATTTTTGCGTTTTTCTTTATTTTATATTCATTTTTGTAGGTATTCCTCATTAATTAATAAATGTTCATGAATTCTTTGTGTCATATGTGTGTGTTTATGTTTGTGCGTGTATGATACACGTATTAAAAAGTTTTCGTATTCTCTAAACACAGAAAATGGATAGAAACCTCCTAGGTTTAACTGCGATAACTTTAGCTATCGCAGCATGGGAAGAAGAGAGGGAAAAAAAGCGTAGAGGCGAAAAGAGAAGTTGTTGGGCGCGTCCCTGGCTGCAAAGACGAGAAGAAGGTAGAGGCATGTACTCAATGTTGATGAATGAACTGCGGCCAGAAGACCCTAAACAATTTCGGAACTTTGTCAGAATGGACCTGAACTGTTTTGATAAATTGCTGTCTTTCATTAGCGAGCACATTCATCATGCAGACACTGTCACGAGGGAGGCAATCTCTCCCAGTCGAAGGTAAGTTCTAAAAGATATTTTATATTGTTTGGATTGCAGGATAGTGTGTGTGAATTGTTTGTATTTGCCTAATTCCTGGATGTTGTAGCCAGTGGAAAAATGATTTGCCAAGAATTTAGAGGACATAAATGATGTGCTGTTCACCAGTATAGTAAAATCAGTCACATTGGAAACACGTTTTGAAACAATTTTTTTTCCTTGCACAGGTGTCACTCCTTTAAGCAAATTTCCAAACTTCTACCATATGTATTTTCATTTTATTCTCCACTGGGTCCCCATTGATTGATACAGAGAGCTCTGGTGATTGTGAAAGGTTCAGATACTGTTTCTGCTGTTTACAAGTAATTCAGGGCTGTGCAATTGAGATGCATTGACACTATGGTGAATCCTGACTGTAGTTATTGTTCTGTGATGGTGATTAGAACGCTATTCAATGTGATACCATTGGTCTGTGGAAGACAAATCCTTTGAGGCAACCATTTGATACTGCTTTCTAAGAAATAAAGAATGAACCCATGTATTCAATGTCATATGTTTCAAACAGTCTGAAAGTATCTAAATAGCTGATTTGGTGCAGAATGTTACATAATTATGCTGGTCTTACCTTATTTCTTCAATGTGATGTTGTGTATTACAGGCTTTCTGTAAAATTGAGGTTCCTGGCAACAGGGGAGACAGACAAGAGCCTGCCATTTTCACACAGAATGTCTGTGGGAAGTGTATCAGGCATTGTGATTGATGTGTGTCATACAATTTGCAGCAGCATGAGAGATATATATATTTAAAGGCACGTTTATGCTTCCCCATAATATAATTTATTAAAATAATTTGCATACCAATTAAAGAGCTATTGCAGTGAGCCGCAGAAGCAAAACATAATTTTACTGAACTTTATCTTGATTTTGCTTGCAGTACTTTCTATTGTGCACGTTTTGCTTGTTAACTTTAACATACTCAATTTTTTTAATGTTTATCTTGGAGGGCTTTTAGGTTTAACTATTGCAAACTCAAGGTATATCATTCTTCTTTTTTTTTAAAGCATGTTAACTCAAATTCACAGAACCCCTAAGGAAAACTGGTAGATGGTTGCCTTCTTGTCAATATCTCACACTGAAACTATATTCTGAAAAGTCACATAATTTAATTTTATTTCACAGGCTCCAACAACTGAGAGTGAGTGGGAACTCATTGCGGAGAAGTTTTATGAACTATGGCAGTTCCCAAACTGCTTGGGTAAGTTAATTACTATGCGATTTTTGCAAGATCAGTTAATATTACTTACTTTAAATATTGTAATGTAACCACTTCATTACATGGAGACAACTTTGTTTACATTGTTAATATATGTATGGTACACTTTCAGGTGCAATGGACGGAAAACACATCGCATTTGCCCCACCACGCTCTGCTGGCTCATTATATTACAATTACAAAAAAATTAATAGCATTGTTTTGCTAGCAGTAGTTGATACAAGGTATCGTTTCACACTTGTGGATGTGGGATGAAATGGCCGAGTCAGCGATGGAGGAGTTTTCCAGCAGAGCCAGATGAGTTCTGCACTGAAAGAAAACTGGCTCCAAATCCCTGGGGATAAGGCACTAAAAGGCAGCAACATACCAGTACCACATGTAATTGTGGCAGACGATGCTTTTCGTCTACTGCCCTACATCATGGAACCATATAAAGACTGTACAAATGACACTAAGAAGAAAATCTTCAATTATAGACTGTCAAGAGCGAGAAGAGTGGTTGAGAACGCATTTGGCACCTTGGCCAATCGGTTTCGTGTATTACTAACAACAATTAGATTACCAGTGGCGAAAGTCGAACTAATAACTGAGACACTATGTATTCTACATAACTTCCTAATTGATGAGTCTGACTGTGTGTATTTAGCCGCAAGAGACAATGAAAATACAGAGGCATGCACTCTGGAGGGTGGCTTGTGGCGTGCTGGAACCCAACTGGCAGGTGTAAGACAACAAGCAGGAAATCGCACTGCAAGAAGTGCTAACGAAGTGCATGATGTATATTGTGGAGCAGGCTGTGTTCTGTGGCAGTGGGAGTCAGTGAAAAGATACAATTTTTGAATTTCGAATTTTATTTCTTCAACAATTCCAGGTTTATTGATATTTACAACAAATAAGATTCATCATTTGTTTTTTGAAGCATACTGCAACTGGGCATCCATGAGTGTTTTCATGATTTTGTGCTTTGCCTCCATAACTATAGCTTCATCTGGAATTTTATTGAGTTCCATAGATACATAATGGAGCAAACTATCATTTATTGTTGGCTCTGGCTGACTCATTTTAGAGTTAATATTTTCTAAAACTGTTGCCAGCAGCCCACTGCCACTGTCATTCTTCCTCTTCCTATTGGTGGGTGTAGAGGTACTAGGTTCCTGTTGTGTGGAGGTGCTAGCTGCCTGTTGGTTGCAAGCCACCACAACTATATCTGAACCCTGTAAGTGAAGAATGTAATTAATGTATGTCCTGTGAGTATGATTATTAAGAAGCAGCAAGGGAAAAATCTTCATTTAGAAATTGTAACTGAAAATAGATTAAACTTATTTGTGTAAAATAACTTGCATTTTTTAAAATAAATAAACCATTCTTCCGCAACCCAATTATGTACCAAACTTAGCATCTGCATTTTACTTACATTCATAGTGTCCTCGGATCCCTCAACCAACATCTCCATGCATGGTTGACCTTCAGCCTGCAAAAATAAAAAATGTACTTCAATTCAATCTTTACTTTATGGTAAACAAAGAGGGAAACTAAGAAGTCTTAACTTACATTACTACTGACATGAAGGAATTCTATGACAGCAGTTTCCTCTATTATTGCTGGAGCATGTACAGGAACCTGAAAAAGAGTATGGATTGTCAGTTTTATGATAACCTTTTGTGTACAGAATATATGGTCTATTGAAAATGTCTGGTGGTGAAATATACAGAGTAAATTACTAGTAACTAGTTTCTTTCCAAATAACAAGCACATTTTCAGTTTCTTTTCCAATGATAAGGGTTCAGAGTAAGTAATAATATTCAGAGTACCCTGACTCATTCCACATACCTCAAGGTACTCCTCAGTGATGGGATCTTGTTGGTATTTTGGTGAACAAAATATTTGCTCTGTGCACAGTGAAGTGAATTAATGAGTAGGACTATATATTCCATGGTTGATATCACATAGACCACAGAACATTTATATGTTCCGTGCATTTTTTTGTAAATGTATATATTGAATGGATGGGAACACATGAATTAAATAAAATACATGTTCCTAAATTAGTATTTCAACATATTTTGCTGTGATATATAAACCAACAGATCTACACATTACTATGAATGGATCTCTGTGAATGATGAACATTAAAAAAATGTAAAAACTTGTCATTGATGAACTTTCAATCATTTATTCACATACTATGTTCTGTGAATCCTGTCATGAATGAGAGCCTAAAAGGGCTGTGGTATGAGTTAAGTTGTACACTAACATACAGGAGGAGCCACTTCAGCACAATGAAAGTGAATTCTAATAATATACTTGCTTTTACAATTATCTAATTGTTTCTTTATAATACACATACGAGAAAAGCAGCTACAGGCTATTTGCAAAACGTTACAGCCCACTACATTTCACTGTTGGGTTGCTGTTTTTATAGGTAGCTCACCTTCAGCATTTGAACATTATTGACTTCACACTGCTTGGCTATATTGTGGGAAAACTGAAATATGATGAATATGAACATTAGTGTTGGTGAAAATTTACATCTGACTCTAATTATTCTGTATCTGTTGTGATGCCATTCTTCATCTACATCAATCTGCAATTCTACTTTAATTACTCAGATAAAAAGTTGAGAATACTAGACAGGGGCTCACAAGCTACATGAAATTTATTTGTAATTTATGTACTATGGTTCTGAACTTCACAGTTATCAATCTCACATTGTATATTATGCTTCTGTAGCCTAACTAATTCTTTTTAAATAAAGGCACATCGCACCAAACAATAATATCATACATCACTAAGTGATAATATACTTATAAAAGAGAGGCAGAATAACAAATACTTACGACACTTGCTGGTATATTGGACCTTCCTTGTCTTGGAGATATGTAATCTCTTAAAAAAGACATTAATGGGAACCACCATACTTTTGAGTGGTACACGTTAGCTCCCGATGCACCGCTCTTCTCACTCTCTTTAATTTTTTTAAGTTCCGCCCCGTAGTGTGAACGCAAAGTCAAGGACTTGGCTTTGCAATCTTCTGCGGTCACTTCTGCTGAAACTTCTGCCACCTTCCTCGCCACTTCTTCCAGTCGTTCTCTCCTGGCGTGCTAGAAAATACAGGATGTCTCAATGAAACGGTAAAAACTGCATGTGAGTGTATCTATTTACATTTATGAGTAATGTAAAGATGTAAGGGCTACAAAGAACATTAAAGACGCTGTGCTTTTACCTTATTATGATACTGAGGATGCTCGGTATCAATTAGCGATCTTTCTTCTTCATACGCTTTAATTAGCGTTGTCACTGCCTCCTTTCTCCATTCCATTTCTAGAATAACCACATAGGTATTTACAATTAAATTACAGCGAAAAATAAAGAAATATAAATCTCTAGCATTTCTACCAATAGTGGGAATAACATTTATCGGCAAATACCGGTCAATTCTCACCAATAACGAGAGCAACGAAACACCATACACAGACGATAAGAACAAAGACCAACACAAATATTCGCGGCTTCTGCTACACAGAAACAAACGACAGTGCCGTTTCTGCGCTACTGCGCATGCACAGTGCTTCACGTTATCGGATTTTTAGAACTGCTTCTGTGGTGCGATCGCCGCTGTCAAAAGATAGCAGACGTCACACATTCTCTCGTAAATTGGTTGGTTGGCTGTTCACACGGCTCTCATGTGTCCTCTATCGCTCCGATAGAGGATAAAAGTCTGTCGTGCGAAACAGGCTTTAAGCTGTGCATAGGGAAAGTATGGCCAGCCTGCCAGCGGCAGCCATGTTGGACCTCTCATATTCCGCTGCTGCTTACGCACCGACCGCTGCAACGTTCCCAGCGCTTAACACTACTTATCAAACGATTTTGAGAAAACTATTCAATGAAAAAAAGTAATTTTTGCACGTGTTACAGTTTGATATATTCACTCGATAATGATCTCAATTTCTATTCGTTATAGTTTCCGTGCTACATCAAATTAAGTAAACTACTGCCCAAAATTTTGAATAGTTTGCAGAGGGAAAATCGCATTGCATAGACTTTGCATATGGTTGTTTGTTTGTATATATCTTATGGGACTTAACTACGGGGTCATCAGTCCCTAAACTTACAAACTACTTATGAACTAGCTAATCCTAAGGACGGCACAAATATCCATGCCTGAGGGGGGATTCGAACCCCCGACCATAGTGGCCGTGCAGACCGTGACTGGAGCGCCTAAGTCCTCTTGGGCGTATGGTTGATTTTAGCACATACAATGCTGCGGACGAAATTTAGGTAAGGTATCGAAATTTTATTAAAGGTTGAGAGCAGAACGATAACTCTTTTCATTCTCGAGATACAGGGTGTTATATCCGATGGACAGATGCGGGAACTTCGCGTAGTTCTGTCCATGTGGACCTGGCGACTCTACGAAATACTTATCGTCCGATTTTAAGAAAACTGTTGGGTTTAAGGTTCCAGATCTAAAGGGTTCACCTATAAATTCAGATTGATCTGTACCGTAGCCAAATATTCGAACAGACCGTGAACATGTCATCGGGGCGTATTGTAAATTAAGAAAAATATTTGAGATTATCAATAAGTCTCTGATGAGTATTTTCTTGCGTATTATGTAGTTATATCTTACGTGAACTACGAAAACTGCAAGGAGATACCCACTACATGACTTTTACCAGAAACAGAAATTAAAGGTGCCTTTACAACGCCAATTACATTTGAACGTCTAATATTTCTCTTGTTTCAATTTTGTGTTTCCTGTAATGATACACTCTAACACATGAAAACGAATGAGAAAAGCTTGTTTCAGGTTGTATATTAATTTCACATCTAAACGGGAATCTAGTTCACTCACTAATATGTCAAAAATTTGTGTATTTTCGGCAACTACCTGCAGATAAAACGAACGACGCGTCAATGAATTAACCTCACGACGTTAAGCAGGAATTTTCTTCGCAAATTTATTAAAGTTAAAAATATATAGGTATCTGCTGCGTGATCTAATCGTCAGTCAATCTTTATTCTATTAATTTACATTAATTAACATCATCGCAGCACAAGAACCGAAGTTCGCTTCTGGGCTCCTAGTTTTCTCTGATGATTTTCATCAGCCAGACTGTTCATCTTCCTGCATTTCTGATACCTAATGGAAATACTATAATGTTTACCTCCCTTCTTCGCTTCTTAAGAACACCCAAAAGTACAACACTGTGGCATTAGTCAAACCAAAAACATACGAATATTCACAAGGCTTCTCATGGCAGCCAAGCAACGAATAGGACCAACATGGCGGAAAGAAGAACGTGACTCAGTTTCGGCCAATCACGAGCTGCAGACGGTGGCACGTGGCGCGGAAAAGGATGGCCGTACTTTCCCTAAACAGAGCTTTAGTCACCACTGGCCGCACTGTCTGCAATGCGAGCCATGCGACAGCGCCACCTGTCTTCCTGCCGTCTACCTGTGCTGCTCCTGTAAGGCGACCGGCATCACGTCCGGTCCCGAACCAGTGGTGTCGCTGTCGCCGACCCGACCCCCCGCCCAAGACCGGTTTTATGACAACACCCAAGGGAATTGAGTTCTTCAGACTCTGAGGAGCCGCGACGGAGTGGCCGAGCGCGTTGAGACGCTATCCTACGATATGCGAGGCTGTTCTCTGACGGGCATGGCAGTTTGTGCCGTCTTTATTATAAGCTAGTTCATAAGTAGTTTGTAAGTTTAGCTATTGATGACCCTGTAGTTAAGTCCCATATGCTCTACAAACATTTTAACGTTTCAACGTTTACGAAAATAAGTCCGTAAACACAGTAGCAACATATCCTGTAATATCTGACGCACGAAATAACGATTACAGAAATGTTTTAGTAAAAGATATCTGGAAAGCTACAGCACAGTAGTTAAACAGGACTAGTAAGTGCACGAAACTTGTTATTTATCAATGAATGTGTTTTTAACTATGTATTTTCACTGTAGTGTTTTTAAACAAAACGCCTTTTACTATTTACACTAGCAAAAGGCTTTTTCTTTAAAAACACTACAGTGAAAATAGATAGTATTCAGCTGCTGCTCAAATGGCCACCACAAGCAACGTTGTTTATAACCACTGAAGCAGTTGGGGATAGATCGAATGTAAATAAAAGCAGAAGACATCAGTGTCTTGTCTCTTCTACAGATCGGATTGAAACTTGCATTTGTTGTTTGTAACAGGGAAGAGTTGCCAAGTTCCGTGAATAAATGTATAACATGCCTGGAACTGTGCTTAATCACTCGGGAATTCTTGTTGTAAATTCTGATAAACTATTTAATTATGACTACGGATGTATACCTGTAAGCCGCAGCGGAGCGCATTGAGCCCGTTTCCCAAAGTGCAACACAAATCGGCAATCGAGAGATAATAACACACCTTCAACATCCACATCACTGGTATAGTATTCCGTACCAGTTGTTGAGCAGATTGTAAATAATGCACGAGTTTTTGCGTACTTGTCAGTGTAAAATGTAATTTTTCTTCTTCAGTTATTGCATTTCTTAGGCACTGTGGTTTTATGTCATCCGTAATAAAACTCGGTACGAAGTTGAACTGTATTTTATTTAAACCACAATGGCTCCTGAATAAATTCGCCAGTAAACCTTTTAAATTTTCTTAATCAACGGCCTGTAGCTTCTACCGGAAGCTCTACTGTTTCATATTGGCATTGCCAGCGTTCGTGTTCTCTTAGTACGGAACAAAGCAACGTCCTCGCCTTCCTCCAACGACAGCGCAGCAACGGCGGCAGTCGGCAGACACCTCGCCTCAGCCCGCCTCTCACCGGCGACCGCGCTGCTCGCCTGCCGCTGTGTTCCGCAGGAGGTCGACAGCAGGGGCCCTATTCTGTATCTTTTCGGCTCCCCAGAGTTCGGTTCGGTCAGAGAGCGCATCGAGGGGTCGAGTTATCGAAGCAGCTCCGTTAGTTCATTCTGTATGCCTTTCGGTGGCGTTGCGGTCCGTCTTCGTGGACACCGAAGCTCACGGTGGCGCTGTTGCCAGATCTGCTCTCATCAGCCAATCAGAAGTGCCAGACTGCTTCTCCGCGCATGCGCACTGCTGGTGAGCAGGTGGGATGGCAGCCGTGGCCGGCGTTCGCTGCGTTTCCTACCGTGCGAGACAGCCCATCAAAATGTAAAAAATTAAAGTCGCGTATTTTATAATCTGGCGACATAACACGATAGTGTGTTCCGAGAACTACCTACTGAAACTTTTTTTTAAATTTAATTAAAACTTTTTGTCACTGAAAAAAGAGAATATTTAAACTTTTATGAAAAGTTGTTTATTCACGCTACTCTATGTTTATCACAACGTATCTCCTAAACTAAGTGTCGCACAACAAAATAATTTTATAATTGCCTTCAGTGCTATATGTTGTCGATGTCTGCAAACTTTCCGGCCAATATATTCAGTGATAGTGAAGTAATAAATTAAAATTCCACGTCTGACGCAGAACTTTTACCAAACCAACGTCCAAAATGTAGTAAGCGACAAACTTTTTCCCTTTACATTTTTTTTGTGGGGGTGTAAGCGAGAAAAAGTTTCGGAAAGGTTTGAATTTATTTTTGCCGTTTGTTGGAAGGCGTTAGGTGCTACCGTTTGTCCTAGACGAGAGCAGAATTGTGCGGCTCATTGGCGTGGCGCGAGTTCAACGCGCTAGGAGGGAAGACGCAGCGTTAGCAGCAGAGAGAGCGCAGTGCTGGCAGTGAAAAACTTCACTACGGAAGTACATGGAAGTTGCGGGAAAGGAAAAGGATTAAGTATTAGTCGAGACAGCTCTTACAAGCGCAAATTAGTCAATGTTTTTATACTGAGGAAAGAGCGTGCAATATTTTAATAACAAAACAGTTGTTTGACGATGCGGTAAAGCTAAACGAATTTTTTTGTTTCATTCATAACCAGTTTTAGTATTTTCTGCCGTTAACTAAACAAAACCTGAAACATCAGGTTTGATTCCATCTTGAATCCAAGTGCTCAGTGGCTGTTAACATATAGGGATGATGAAGAGCAGTCGCAAATATTTCTTTACTGTCGCAAAATTTGATTTTGGTCGCTGTCAGACTCTCATCAGTGCTTAAAAGATAGTTTGAAACGTACAAAAATTTTCAGTCTTTGTATTGAAGATTATATGATCGTCAACATGAAGGCTGAAAACTTTTGTTTCAAACTGCGTTTCAAGCATTGAGAGTAGTCACACACGAATTATTTGTAACAAGACTAAAAAAGTAAATGAATAAAAATAGAAGTCTACGTTTCTTTCACTCACAGAAATTTCATCTTTTGTTTTATAATAAGAGTGAACCTCGATGTCTAAGAAACTACTGCTGGCGCTCGCTCTTACATGTACATGCTAAAGAATATTGCAGATCATGCTTCTCTTACACGACTAGAAAAGTGTTCCAAACAAGATGACTGGTGAAAAAATATTTTTCACTGGAAAGGATTTAGGTTGGGAGCTTGTCGCCTTAACCGATAGACCACAGCATCTACAAGACATATTGGTCTTTGTTTCTATTGACTTCTTTGCGGAATGATTATCGGTTATTTATACTGCTGCTAATTTGTATGATTTCCACTCTCTAACTTCACAAACTTCCTTTCCATTTTAACTTAAACGTTGTAAAAGTGTTTTCTGTAAGTAATAAATTCTCAGTTGGTACGGAAAAGTACGGTAAAACACTTCTAAGTACCGTTCAGATACATCGGTAACGTGCTTGTGGGCACAACAGGACTTAAGATTGCGGTGAAAATGGCTCATTTTATGAAGATTTTCAATGCGGTGGAGTATCTGGAATGCATATTTGAGTAATTCTCACGTACAAATACGAATATTTGCCAAATACGACGTGACAGTTTTGCGAACGGCGAAAACGAAGGTGACGCCGTATTTGATGGATTTCGTATTTACACTTTCGTAATATAAGAGTTTGCAGGATAAATGAAACGGCGCATTAAAAACACTACCGAGACGCGTATTTTAAAAAAAAAAGTTTATTGCAATAGAGTTTACAGAAGTGCTATTTCGTTATATTAAACTCTAGAACGCTAGCAATTCTAACGAAATATTCTGATAATATCTGTAGGCAACCTTGAAAATTAACTTTTTAAAGTTACTTATTACTTAAAAGCAACAGATGTATCATTATCGGAATTTAAAATGACACAGCATTGCTAAAATAATAATTTATCTTCGCAATCCAAGCCCACCGAAAGGAACCAAACGGCCTCACCGAAACCTCAGCGGCTTTCGGTGCAGCGCTCAAAATTTCGGTGGCCGTTTCGGGCGGTAGCAGGCCGCAGATAAGTACAGAATAACCATTTTCGCTACCGAACCGAAATTGACGTCACCACCGAGAAAAACACACCGAACCGAACGGTACGAAAGGTGCCGAATAGGGCCCCAGGCAGAGGCGGCGCTGTCGTTGTCGTTGTCGGCAGTCGCGGCGGGTCGCTGTCGCCGTGTTCCGACTCGCACCTTTAGAGGACCAGCGGCGAAATGGACGAGATAAGTTTTTTAGTTTGGAACCTGTCCCTGCCAGGTCCTGGCGATTTTCTAGGAAAAAATCGCACTGACGTGATTTACGGCCCACTTTAGATTTGTAGTTTTATAAGTTTTTGCAAACATTTTGGTCCAAAATAATAATCTAAATAATAAAAAAATAATAAGAGTGTCTGAAAACCTTACAGGAAAAAAAATTAAGTAGGGGCGGGTTCCGAACCACTGACCTTCAGCGTCACAGTCCAATGCATTGCCCATTACGCAATTTTTTTTTTTTTTGTTCTTCAGGTAGATCTATGATGTGCGGTCGTTTTTCATTGTTCGTTCTTGGTCGTTCGTTGATCAGTTGGCTCAGCTTCTTTATTACAGAGGACGTCCAGCCCTCTGACCGGGCGCGCTGAGCCACGGCGCCCGGCACCTTAATTAATACGCAGTGGGTAGTAGTCAGGAGATCTGTTCTTTAATGTTGTACTATTGATGGCTGTTATTAACTGATGCTAATATGGCATTTTTAGACACTAGATTATCATTTATCGTACGAAGAAAGATGTGTTTTTGTTAATTCTTCAGTGCGCAATTGCTTTGAAGTGACGAAGTGTAAGTTGTAATCTTCAAATACGCAACGCAAGATGGCTTATGCCAGAGAGAGCTCTGGTCGAGGAATGTCACGTGACATCTGCGAACGGCTGGTTTTCGTTAATTCAATGGAGGGTGTCAAAACTCCATTATATATCTCGCAAACGATACGAAATATGAAAAAAAACATAAGGGAACAAAGTTGCAGAGAATTTTCTCCGCTACAAATTTGTTTATTCAATTTTTGCGTCAGTTGGATGGTTTATTTGCAATTAAAACTACATTACAAACTGATTTTTTGACATTACTAACGTATTTATTGTCCGAAATATTTCAAAAAGTGATGTTCTGGTCTCTGGTAGCCAACAAATATGTCTGTAAAATTTGGTGCCGATCGGTTGAACGGTTCGACCTAAAAAGTGGGAACACGTTACAACCACACATACATCGTCAAATCGCCGTTATTTTTGCAAATATCTATGCAACGATGCAAGATATGTAAAAAAACATAATAGAGCGAAGTTGTAGAGAATTTTTCTCTCTACCAATTAGGTTATTCAATTTCCGTGTCAGATGAACCGTTCGTTTGCAATTACAATTATATTACAAACGGCTATTTTTGTATTACAACTGTAACTTTTTGTACGAAATTAAAAAAAAAAAGAGAGGTTCTGGTCTTTGTCGGCCTACAATCATGTCTATAAAATTTGGTGTTGATCGGTTGAACGGTTCGTCTTAAAAACAGAGAACACGTTACGGTCAAACGGACAGACAGACAGACATACATCCCAAAATCGCCATTATTTTTGCAAATATCTCTGAAACGATACGAGATATGAAAAAAAAAACGTAAGAAAGCAATGTTGTAGAGAATTTTCCCCTCTACAAATTCGGTTATTCAATGTTAAATGGTTAACCCGTTATTTTCATTTAAATTTCCAGCTGTCAAAAGACGATCGCAAAGGCCCACTTTTAGTGTTACTACCGTAACCTAAAGTGCGCCAAAATGCACAGATGTATGCCCATTGGTCGCTGTTCATAATCGGCTATTAGCCACTATACCCGTTCTTCGCTCATTGGCGATTGGCTGCTATACCCGTTCTTCACTTCGCGGTGATTTGCCAATATACCCGCTGTTTGCTGCTGTGATAATAGTACCGTCAGATGGGGATATTTTGACCAATATTTTCAGTGTAACTGTGATATCAGAATAAACAAACATTTTCCTCAAACTTAGTATGGTATTTTGGGGGCTACCCATATAGCTGCTGAATTACATAACTAACTTTACTAAAAAAGCATGCACGTCCACAGAAATAATTTTTTTTTTTTTGGGAATGGTCAAAGTTAAACCCTGGTTGAGGTAACTTTGACTGCTTCCACAAGAGTAATGACTAACTTTGTAATATATAAAAATGAATTTATGTTTCAATAATATTTTTATCACCAACAATAAAGCTATATAAGGTATTTTTGGTAAAAATATTATAAATTAGTACCGTACCAGATTTGATCTAAAATAGAAGTTAACACAATTGTCACACATGTGCAGAGCTACAAACTACACGAAGAGGTGGAACGACTCCTGCTGCTCAGCCACAAAACATCAGAGAACTGCTGCTTTTTCTGATGTCCTTTGCCGATCTGCGTATATCATATCTCAATTGAAAATGAACTCTTTCACAGCAGTATCATCAGGGGCTGGTTTCATCAAAAGTAAAAATTCTCCCTGGGACTACAGTATCTTACTTTTACCTTGAAAGAACTGTTCCAGATTAATGAAATCGTCCTTTCTTAACCCTTGTGCATTTCTCCATTTTCAAGCGTGATATCTGGCTGTGGCATAAAGTGAGGCACTCTTTATCTCTGTTTAAAAATGAATACACCCAGTCAATCACCAACAAAAATTCTTTAAAAAATCTAATTTTCTTTCCTTGGAGATCTAAATAAGCCTTTGCCAAATATCTTAAATCAAAACTGTCAGGAAGGATTCACCAAGAATGTCAGCATACCGTACGAAAGCTAATCTCTACTTTTGAAAATACAGTGGGCTTGCTAAACTCTTTTATACCTATTGTGAAGCCTATTAACTTTCTTTGGCTTTATTACACTTTTAGCAGCTGCAATTACCGACTTCATAACTTTTTTAAAATTAATTTAATGCTAATTCCATATTTTATGGCATAGCATTATTATATTTTCTTGCTGAAGGCGATATTTTGTGACATATTTTCGTATTCTCTTCATGTAGCTACAACATAAGAGCATGAAAATACTGTAAACACAAGCAGTGCAATTACTATGATTATATTCGTGTAGTGGAGATACTCAGACTGCCAGTCAAAGTAACCCCAAATACTATAATAAATATGCAGTGATCAGAAATGCATATTTTTACCTGTTATTTGTAAATTATTTTACAAAATATGGGTCTAAATATAATAGTTAGTCCAAGACATTAACCATAAGTAAGAAGCAATGAATTAAAATTTGTGATGCAGCCGGGAATCGAACCCAGACTTCCAAGCTTACTTGGCAGACTTCTTACAGTTAGACCACCGCACCACTGACGATTAAGGTGCCTCGGCATAGTCTAACGACGATTTTCCTTCGCGTCACAAACTTTAATTCAGCTTCTGTGTTCCATAGAACATTGTCACTACTGCCAAGGCTCTCCATGCAGCGGAATAGCACCTCCACAGAGGACATATTAAAACATTCCTGTTAAGGCGATACAAATATCAATTTAAATATAAATTCAGGTATCCTGAGAGGGTTTTTCGTCTCAAACATGTTCAAGACATTAACCATAAATAAGAAGCGGTGGTATACCGGTAAGATGTCTGCCTAGTAAGCATGGAGGTCCGGGTTCGTTTCTCGGCCACATCACAAATTTTATTATTCATTGCTTCTTATTTATGGTTAATGTCTTCCAAGGCGCCTGAATCGTTACTGGTGCGTTGGTATAACGGTAAGACGTCTGCCTAGTAAGCATGGAGGTTCGGGTTCGTTTCTCGGCCACATCACAAATTTTATTATTCATTGCTTCTTATTTATGGTTAATGTCTTCCAAGGCGCCTGAATCGTTACTGGTGCGTTGGTATAACGGTAAGACATCTGCCTAGTAAGCATGGAGGTCCGGGTTCGTTTCTCGGCCACATCACAAATTTTATTATTCATTGCTTCTTATTTATGATTAATGTCTTCCAAGGCGCCTGAATCGTTACTGGTGCGGTGGTATAACGGTAAGACGTCTGCCTAGTGAGATAGGAGGTCCGGGTTCGATTCCCAGCCACATCACAAATTTTAATTCATTGCTTCTTATTTATGGTTAATGTCTTCCAAGGCGCCTGAATCGTTACTGGTGCGGTGGTATAACGGTAAGAACGTCTGCCTAGTAAGTATGGAGGTCCGGGTTCGATTCCCAGCCACATCACAAATTTTAATTCATTGCTTCTTATGTATGGTTAATGTCTCGGACATGTTTGAGACGAAAAACCGTCTCAGGATATCTGAATTTATATTAAAATAATAATTAGTTATAAAGTATTTACTAGAATACACAGGAAATGCATATCACAAATGATGTTCTTGATGTATATGGATTTAGTTTGACAACAAAAACACATAGAATTTCACCTCTAATTTGTCAGCCTTTTATCACAGGACATGACCGCTTCTGAAGACTTTGATCCTTGCTGCCATCTGGCGATTATATGCAGAACTACAAAAGGAAGAAATGATTTGGATACATTCAATAATTTTTGTGTAAGAGCCATTCAAAGTTTTCCATAATTTTTGCTCAAAGTAAGACTTGCAGTGACAGTATCCCCATTTCACAGTACAGATTTCTGTCAACAGATGGCTCTTTAGCCTTTGCTGCTTCGCTTCGCTCATCTCTTCGCTCTTCCGCTATTCGCTGCTACACCTGCCATTCGCTGCTTCTTTTAGGACACATTTCAGTCTACAGATGGCTCTTTCTACCGTTAGCTGCTGTTCTCTGCTCTTCCTGCTCTTCGCTACTCAACCGTGACTGAAATCGCGGTCAGATTCCAGATCGCCGTGACTGTGAAAACAGCGACTTTTCAATCACCATGATTTCTAAAGAATACATGATATCTTGCCCATCCCTAATACAGACTTTGAAGTCCTGAAATACACTTTATTTTGAATTAACGTCATAATTGATCCTATTTAAAAACATACGATATTATTTTGCTATGTCGCTGTTTACAACTGTAAATAAGCATTCCAAACAAACGGGTAAAACACGCAGCTGAATGCACTTTTGTTTCATTTCTATGTCGCTAATGAAAAAATTCGTCTGACATCACTTTCGTCACTATACAGGGTGTTCCAGCTATCTTGTCCGCCCAAAATATCTCTGGAACAATAACAGCTATTGGAAAACGACTTTCATCGGTATCAATGTACGGCTGGGGCCCATGAATGTACATATTAGGAAACATTCTAAAACGAAAGCAAATGTGTTTTTTAATACAAACTTATGTTTTTTTAAATGGACACCCTATATTTTTTCTTCAGCAATCCATAGCATGACAAATCACATAAACAATGGCGTTTTTTGCATCATAATATTCCAATTCCATCCCGAGATATTGCGACGCGAAGTTGACGCTTGAAATACGCGAAACGCTCGGCTAGCGCACGTCCTGAGACTCAGGCGAGAACCCCATGCTGCTCAGGACGTGCGCTAGCCGCGCGTTTCGCGTATTTCAAGCGTGTGCAATTCATCTGTCAGTGGTATTTACGATAAGAAAGGGAAGAATCTTGGTAGCGTACAGGAGATGATTACAGTGATAAATTGGGGTTCAATAAATTTCCGATAGGTTGCTAACTTAAAGCGGGCTAGTTTCAACCAATAAGTGTTGTATGGGTAAGGAGTAAGATATATTCTTGTTGATATCGCTGTGACACATCGAACGTTTTGTTGGTTTAAACAGAGTAATTCTATGTTACTTCGCGTTTGTTTCTCCGTCGAAGTGTTGGTGACATATTATCTTTTTTTTTTATTAGCCCCTGTTTATTCGCGGTCTGTTGTGGTAAATGTGTCCTGACTTGTTAGGGAAGTGTTTTATTACTGACTACGATAACAAGCTAGGGCTTGTTGCAAACAGTCTGTATGTGTGTGTGTTTTTCAGACATAGATGTAGTGCACAGCTTTTCTTTTCTTAGAGGTAAGAAATATGCGATAGGGGTGACTAGTGCTATGGGATTCGAATGCATCTAGATTGAAGCGAACAGGTTAAATGCTTTGTATGATTGGTGTGCACATAAGCACTCAGATGAATGGTACAAAAAGAAAAAGTGTGATGAATTTGGGAGAGTAATGGCATTGCATGCATGTTCAGTTTGGTCATTACGCTCCATAATTTCACCACCTCCTGCTGTCTCCATCTCCTATCTCTCCATTCTCCTCTCTACTCTTCCAGATCGTCTCCTCCTTTCCCTCCCTCGTCCATCATCTACTACCATCTCCTCTCACTCTATGTATTCATCCAACCCCCCCCCCCCTTCTGTGCCTCTTCATCTCATCATCACGCTCTCCCTATTCACTTTCTCCTGCCATCTCTTCTCCTTTTCTCTCTCTCTCTCTCCATCCTCCTCTCCCTTCACCCTGTGAATTTCCTCCCCCCCCCTCCGAATCTTCTCCTGCCATCTCTTCCCCCTAGCTCAGTTCATGTGACCCTCTCCCCCCTTTCTGTGCCTCTCCATCTCTACCTCCTGCCTGGTCATCATTTCCCCCTTTCTCCTCCTTACCCCATCAGGGGGCTGATCATTAATATTCTGGGTATGAGCTTGAGGAACCCAGGGTCCCTGAGCTGGAACTGTGTTGTGCCAACAATCCTCCACACTGCAATCTCTGTACATGCTTCAGTGACCACTGTAGGGTGTGACAATGGAATGTTATACGTTACCGAGCTCGGGGATCTTGGCTTAATCACCAAGGTCGCGAGGAAGGAATAAACTTCTAAAAAGAAAAAAGACCCTCAATCTGAAATTGTGCTATGTGTCAGGAAATGCATGGCGGTTGAGTCGCTAGCGAGCAAGCTCTTGGGAACCTGCCGCACCCCAGTTGCATTAGGCTTACCCATCTCTAAGCATGGCAAGACAGAGTTTGATGCAACAGCTTACAACCATAAATTGTTCCCTTCCCCGGCCACTTCATGGGATGAACATAGGGCCTGTACTCAAGGTGAGACTTACACCCTTAAATATTTAGTCAGCAGCCGCACTGGTGGGGAGTCTTTTCTCAAGACAAAGCTTTTGTTCTTCACTGAAAACTTGGAGGACAAATTCGGTGGGGAGGAAGGAATGTCAAAGATGCGCTCTGGTTCAGTCTTAAGAATGACATCATCCCAGCACAACCATGTGAATTGCTTGCCTGTGACAAAATGGGCGATGTTTCCACTACCATAACGCCACTAAATACCTTAAATATGATCCAGTGATAGTACTGCATAAAGATCTATCGTTGCAGTCAGATGAAGAATTGCGTGCCATCCTAGAGCAGCGAGGCGTGCATTTTATTTGGCTTGTTCATAGAATGCAAAATTATTGACTAAAAGACCCTGGACAAACTGACGTAATCAGATTCAAAGTGCAAATATCAAAAGCTCCACCCTGTGAATATGATTACATTATATGCCATAGCAGCCTCACCGTCGCTGTCTGCAATGACCAGAACTCAATCTGTGCAACCAATGGCAGTGGGACCTCAGGCCTGGTCGACTACTCCTGCCCCCTTGATAGTTGGGGGCACTTCCTCTTTGGCCTGCTCGCACACTCTTTACCTTGGGAGCAATGACAACCCAAACACTGGAGACGTTAGTCCAGATCCCCCAGCCAGATTGAGCATCAGCCTTCCCCAGCTCCTCTCGTTCAGAATGGGTCCCTCAACACGCTCCCTTATGAGGTTTCTCCACATGGCAAAGACAATGCCGAAGGAGCCACAAGCCACTGGTCAAACTGCCTCCTGCTTTTCGTCAGCCCCTGAAGCCACTTCTGAGAAGTCCCCCCAGCCCTTGAAACCAAAGAGCTATCGAAGAGCCAAGAAAAAGAAGCAAAAGGAGGAATCTGGTGGAATCAAAGCCACAGTCATCTACATCTTGTACTTCCCTAGAACCTATGATTCTAGATTCTGAACCTTCAGCAGTAGGTGATGCTACAGAATAACCTTTTTCTTCTTTTATCATGGCCTTACAGAATGGAGAAAATGTAATTCTCTGGTGGAATTGTGGCGTCTTTTTTCACCATCCAGCTGAGCTGTGACAATTATTGTGCCGTTACCAAGCACATTGTTTAGCCCTTCAGAAAATCTGGTATTCTACCCAGCGGATCCTGCCCTTTGTGGCAATTGGGGCTACTACAAAAACCGATCCATATATGGCAGGATGTCTGTGTGTATGCCAATGCCACTGTTCCTAGAGCCTGTCCACACCACTCTTGAGGCAGTGGCTGTTAGAATCCGGACAATGAAGGAATTCACTATTTGCTGCATCTACCGTCTCCTGGATGAGACTGTCACTTTAACTGACCTTGCAGTTTTGGCCCCATCTTCCTCTATCATTTCTCCTCTTGGGGGACTTCATTGTGGGGTGGAACTGTAGCTGTCGCTGGAAGTTGATGATGCTAAGTCATCAATTCATCTGTGGTTTTAAATGCTTTAATCTGATATTGGTCTAAAGGCATCCCTAGGAGTGGCATTTGGTAGCCTGTTATGGCAAAAAGCCAGTTGAAGCAAGCTGTTTCTAGGAGTAAAGGTGTTGTGGACTGTACAAAATCTTCCAATTGCTTGGCAGTATTGCTGATGACCCTAGGCATCATTCACACACTTCCAGCAATCGTGCTTAGGTATCTAACATTGAATCTATTACGTAATGATCTTTAACGTCATCAAGTGCAAATGTTCAAATGTTTGTAAAGCTTATGGGACTTAACTGTGTGGTCATCCGTCCCTAAACTTACAAACTACTTATGAACTAACTTATACTAAAGACAGCACAAACATCCACGCCTGAGGGGGGGATTCGAACCTCCGATGGGGAACGGCCTCGCGCATCGGAACATAGCGCCTCAATGCACTCGGTCACAGCCATCAAGTGCAAGACAAGCATTTTTGAGTATGTGAAGCTTAACATATCTACTTTTACAGTGTGTGCCAGACATATGGGGTGAGTCGCAGTAGAAGCAGCCAAAAACTGCCAAGAATGTTGCATGATGATGACAGTAATGATACACTCCTCTTAATTCTAATTGTTTGATTCATATTCACTATACACAACTTATTCAGGGTAATCTTCCTTTGAGAAAGTAAATAACTCCTATTGATTTTCTCATTTAAAACCCAATTCCAATGTTTAACATTCCTTAATTTCTGTTAAGAAACTCCATATTGATTTTCAGTTATGACATGGGTAAATGCAAGATTCCCAAAACAGTTTTAAGGTTCATGGTGAGAAGTACCGGTGTAGGTTTTTGGATTAAAAGTTCTATTCTTAGTAGATAATAATCATTATATTTACTTAAAGCCACTGGTGAAAAAAAGTTTCGGTTGATTTTTACTATTTACCAACAACATAGTATAAACAAGAACTGAAGGAGAAGTGTAAGGTTAAATAACTGCATAGGATAATGAAACCTCACAAAAATAAAAGAATTTGAATATTAAAATCCACGCCATCTCAACTAAAAATTAATTTTCCCTTTGTAAGAAGAATGAGACTACAAATAGCAACTACATCAACACTACAGCATTTAAAAGCCACCGCAATAAATAATATGAGAGCATTATATTAAACAGGAAGAACTAAAGAATTGGTACTGCATGCATATAGTGGTATAAGTAAAGATTACACTACAAGAAAAGCGTACAATTAGACCACTGGTGATTGTGGAAGTGTTATAGTGTTATTGGTGACTGCAAACATCACGTCACATACCTCAAATTGTTGCAAACTTAATGATAACTACCTCCAGTTATTACAGGTACTGCAAAAGGGAAACAAGGAGACATTTTAGACAATGAAGAAACAGGAAATGGAAAATAAATTTTTCACAATAATAAAAATCTGTAATAAAATATTTTTTGAAAAATCACGTTTATTCATAGAAACTAAGAAAAATATACAGTATGAAGTCATGTTTAAAATATAATAAAGAAATACATCAAGAAATATGCTATTTACTTAGCATATAATAATTATTTACTCAAATTCAGGCCCATAACGATAATGCTTAGAGCGATTTCAAGCATATTTCTGTTCTGTACACGCAAAACTGCAATTAATTTGAAGTTTAACTATAAATGGAACAGTTTTGCCATTATTTTTCTGCATGGTTTTAACAATATGGAACAGTGAACGCACAATTATAAGCTCTGGTGGATGAAACTATAATCTTTAGGTCTGAATCATATAATACACAATTTATAATATATACGGTGTATAAATATAAAAAGCATCGAACACTGATGAATTTGCTTGACTGTACACTTCACCAACTGATTCTTTTGTCTTAAGGTACGTAGACAAGCCTCAAGACTATGACCACCGCCCACAAGAAGACGGTCTAGTGCCATGGAATGAGGCTATTAGAAGTGACAAGTTTAGTTAGCATATGTCTGATACTGCTATGAGCATCTATGGACAAGGTTTGAGATATAGATATCTCTCAATAGAACTGGACGTTGCAAGGTTACTCTGGATAGCACAATATGCAGTGATCTGTGGCAGAGCCAATGACAGGAGACTGTACTGGTGCAGGCATAAGTGCTTCATAGCACACCATTATGCATACGTCACTGGACTCAGGGTTCCAGAGTATATAACTGCTGTATCGTCCTACATTGACTCAACAATGTAGTAAATACGGCTGCAGTACCTGTGTAATCGTCGAGATTTGACTGCAGATCAACGTGAATGTGTTTCCTGGCCAAAAGGCTGGCATTTATTATTGCACCGAGGCAACAGTCATGTCCAGATAAACCAACATGCACATGCATTCCAGCCAAAAATGTGTGTCACACACACTTGGACTTGTGCAGAATTGTAATATGGAGCACCATGACAGCTGCAGAATAGAAGTAATGGTTGCTTTTAATTAAACTTTTCCTATTTAACACAGAAACTAATTATTGTACAAATACCAAACATGGTAGCATTAATGATCACAGTAGGGGGTGTATGACTTTCATGTGTCACAGCGCCACCTTCCAGTTCCATCTATACCCACTGAGGATTATATATATATATATGGTCTTCATTGAATTTGCATTATTTTATGGATCTAGAGTTCAGCTAATGGAAATAATTTGCCTCAAGTATGTCATTGTGAGATCTCATTGTACTACATATAAATTTATGCTTCTTGATAACACACATGCGAATAAAAGATTTGCCATAAATATATTGTGACATCTTATTTCACCATGTATTTATATATATGGTTCATTAGACACTTAATAGAGTTAAAGCTTTGTTACAAACATCACACTGTGGCACTTATACGAGTGTGTACTAATGCATGCTTCTTTAGAGTACTTAACTGAGTGAAAGACTTAGCACAAGTACTACATTTGTATGATTTTATTCCAGTGTGTATTAATGCATGGTTTTTTAGACCACGTATTTGAGTGAAGGCTTTTCCACAAATATCACATTTGTGTGCTTTTATGCCAGTGTGTATTAATGCATGTTCATTTAGATCTCTCATGTGAAGGAAACATTTGCCGCAAATGTCACATTTGTGAGGTTTCATACCAGAGTGAATTAATGCATGATTCTTTAATCCATTCATGTGTGCAAAGGAATGTCCACAAATATCACATTTATGGGGTTTCATTCCAGTGTGAATTAGTACATGGTTCTTTAGAACACTCATCTGAGTAAAGGATTTTCCACAGATGTCACAGTTATAGGGTTTTATTCCCAAATGTATTAATGTGTGTTTTTTAAGAGTACCCAGCTGAGTAAAACATCTGCCACAAAAATCACATTTGTGAGGTTTAATTCCAGCGTGTATTAAAGCATGATTCTTTAGATCGGTCAAATGAGTAAAGGGTTTTCCACAAGTATCACATTTATGGGGTTTATTTCCTGTGTGTATTAGTAAATGTTTCTTAAGATCGCTCATGTGAGCAAAGGCTTTTCCACAAATGTCACATTTGTGGGGTTTCTTTCCAGAGTGAGTTAATGCATGTTTCTTAAGGAGAGCCAGCTGAGTAAAAGATTTGCCACAAATGTCGCAACTGTGTGGTCTCTCTTGGTCATCACAGCACTCATATTTCTCACTGATGTCACGACATGCAGATTGGTCGCCATTACTACTTTCTTCTTGTGAAGTCAATCCTCCAGTACAAGTACCATGCAAGGTGGGTTGTGTTGACTCCTCTGCATTTTTGTTCAGCTCATCATGCACCACTGCTTGGTTAACAATTTCTCCAAACGAACTGCCACAGCTCTGACCACTACTTTTAAACAACCTAAGAATGAGAAGCAGAATGTTAAATATTGCTGTATAATGCAAACGGAACCAGTGGAATGGGGCAACATCTACCCCTATGTGAGCAAGGTATTAGTAATTATTGTTTTTTAATTTTTACTTTATATTTAATTTTTCTTGCTTGCCTGATGCTAAGCTCAGTTGCTGAATTGCTGGAATATTCTGTCCACATTTTCCTCACATGTATCTTAAAGTACGGAAACTCTTTGTAGCATTCATCATTCTCCCAATCAGAGGCCGAACTGACGATCTTGTGAGATATGGTGTGTTGCACTCTGGTCTTCTTGTGCCCTAACGTCTGAACCATTCATTCACCTTTCAGCTCTGTTAGAGCCTCACTAACTCCACCTTTAATTTTAACAATGTAACCACTAGGACAGGTGTTGCCCCTTTCCCTCTGGCCCAAACAAACATCATGTAACTGGTAAAGTATTGAACACTCTGAAATTGAGTAGCAAACTCAAATTCTTCTTATTGACAGCTCAATACCTATCCTGGCCCACAATACATAAGCATCAGAATTTAGACATGAGTATAGGTTTGTGATTTAGGATTATACTGGTTTTACCAGACGAATAAAATTTCGCAGTGAAAGCAATATCAACAAAAAATAGCAAGAGTAATTCCCAATTTATTCACTACTGACTTTATATGCAGAACTTTCTGAAGATACTATGCAGCAAATGAGAAGTGGATCAATGCTTTTAAAACACAGTTTAGCAAACTAATACTTCACACAAATATCTCAGATATATGAAAAATAATTTATCAGTTATATAACACAGAATTCATGTTGATGACGTCATGTGTCTAGGCTGATGGATGGTATCCCAGTCTTCAGTTATGCCCGATTGTGTATTCATTAGATAAGTTGCTATGCTTCATTAAGTTCAATAACTAAATGTACGAATTTACTCATTTTAGGCATATCTGAAAAAAGTTAATCGAGTATTTATTAATCATTTAAGAATATTGCCTGTTTTGGCTAAAGGTGACAGTGCACAGCTTACACCTGAAATCGTGAATGTATTGCCAGTCATCCATAGTGAAGGTTATGTAGAACAGTGACAGCTACTTTGAGTTGGCGAAGCCAACAAATGTGCATGCCAAATAAGTTGTGATGGTAAGCTGATCTGCAGTGTAGGGCAGTGTCAACGTTTTCGCCACATTTATTTTGAAATGTTACTCACATTTCATTATAAGAATTAAAAGTTCCCGATAATCACAGGCAAAAAGAAAACAAACACGTTTCCGTTGAGTATTTTTGGCATCCTCTGCACATGTAATATAAACTAAGAAAATTGCACAGCTCACGAACTGAATTCTTCAATATTTTCAACAACAAATTCCGTTAAGAGCAGGACTGCAGTCAAATATTCTAACCACCTCGACTGCAGCCTTGTGTTTACATATGGGACAGTCACGTGACGTAAATTTCCGGCAGCTAAACGTCCGAACAGCCAAGTGCGTACTGCCACGAGACAGACCATGACATGGCTGGTGGCAGACACCACGATCTTGAAGAAATACTTGTAGAAATGCTTTTTTTATTTTTAGGACAGACCAAGAAAACGTTGCTTTGGTACAGTGCTCAGTGAAGCAATCTCCATTTTAAATGATCAACATTTCAAATAGATGGTGTATTGTAATTAAATCGTTGGGTAGGTAGACGATTGGGTGAATGTAATTGGATCAAATTGTCACCATAATCGCACAAACCTGTGATACAATATCACAAATAACGCTGCCAAAGCCCACAATCCATAACAATCGCTTCAATATCTGTGCTATAAATTCACTCCATCCTTTCTCACCTCTTATCGGTGATATGAAATTTGTAGAAAAACATCAGACTCTTTAAACTGACATTTTATTATTAAGGAGAGAAAGAAACTTAGAACAGTTCCTGAAATATTTACTTCACAGTTGAAGCATATGCCACAGTCACTATCTTTATTAACATGTACATAACTAGTTTCGAGAAACTATGCTGTCATTTTCAAATGTTGCAAATTGTAATAAAGTGAAAAAAGACAGAAAAACTTTCCTTAGTATACACGCAAATGGTTTACAGATTTTGTTACCAGTGGCTAAATGTGTACAGACTTTTACATTAGGTTAAAAAATCAATCCTTAATATACCCACAAACATGTGATGCCTTTATTCAACCACAACATGATACTCGACTGAAAATTTTATTAGTAACATGCAAAACACCTCTGTATGACCTAAAAATGAATCACATCGATAATAAAGAAAAATTTATAAATACTACCTAATGCAGTACTGCCAGAGAATAAAAAAGAATGAAGTTAATGATAATACCTGCATGTGCAGTTACTTAATGTATGTGAATTTTTAACCATCTATGGTTTCTACCTCAAAGTCAATTGAATGAATTTTCCACACCAATATGTATATCTGAAAAGAAAGTAGAACACCATATATTGACATCAACCAATGTGCCAGTTTACATATAGCATCGTATGAAATAAGTATAGATGACAGAGGCCAAATGGCCCTCAATTGTGATTTTATGCCCTGTCCTCCATGAGTGGATAATGGATAACTGACCTGACAGTGGGGGCCCATTCTCTGTAGTTAACTAGTGTTAGAGTGTGACAGTGTAGATGTATCGTTATGTGAAACAGATGACAGCTTCTCAGGCATTACAGTTCCCAAGACCATATATACATAATAATAATAAAACATAATTCACAAAATATGTGCTTTACATTTGATTACAGTACAGTGTTAAGGTTGATCAAATCTAATATTATATAAAGTTAATATAAGGTCCCTCTCCCATGAACCACAGACATTGCCGAGGTGGGGTGGCTTGCGTGCCTCAACGATACAGATAGCCGTACCGTAGGTGCAACCACAGCGGAGGGGTATCTGTGGAGAGGCCAGACAAACATGTGGTTCCTGAAGAGGGGCAGCAGCCTTTTCAGTAGTTACAGGGGCAACAGTCTGGATGATTGACTGAGCTGGCCTTGTAACATCAGCTAATGTGGCTTTGCCACACAGCTACTGCGAACGGCTGAAAGCAAGGGGAAACTACAGCCGTTACTTTTCCTGAGGACATGCAGCTCTACTGTATGAACATATGATGATGGCATCCTCTCGGGTAAAATATTCCGGAGGTAAAATAGTCCCCCATTCGGATCTCCGGGCGGGGACTACTCAGGAGGATGTGATCATCAGGAAAAACAATACTGGCATTCTACGGGTCGGAGCGTGGAATGTTAGATCCCTTAATAGAGTAGGAAAATTAGAAAATTTAAAAAGGGAAATGGATAGGTTGAAGTTAGATATAGTGGGGATTAGTGAAGTTCGGTGGCAGGATGAACAGGATTTCTGGTCAGGTGAGTACAGGATTATAAATACAAAATCAGTTGGGGGTATCACAGGAGTAGGATTGATAATGAATAAGAAAATAGGAATGCGGGTAAACTACTATGACCAGCACAGTGATCGCATTATCATTGTCAAGATAGATACACCGACAACAGTAGTACAGGTTTATATGCCAACTAGCTCTGCCGATGATGAGGAAATCGAAGAAATATACGAGGAGCTAAAAGAAATTATTCAGACAATTAAGGGAGAGGAAAACTTAATTGTTATGGGAGACTGGAATTCGGTAGTAGGACAAGGAAGGGAAGGGAAGATAGTAGGTGAAAGTGGTCTGGGCAAAAGGAATGAAAGAGGAAGCCACCTGGTAGAATTTTGCACGGAACATAATTTAGTTATAACAAATACCTGGTTCAAGAATCACAAAAGAAGGTTGTATACGTGGAAGAGACCAGGAGACACCGGGAGATAACAGATAGATTTTATAATGGTAAGACATAGATTTTGGAACTAGGTTTTATAGTGTAAGACATACCCAGGGGCAGATATAGACTCTGACCGTAACTTGTTGGTTATGAACTGTAGGCTGAAACTGAAGAAACTACAAAAAGGTAGGAAAACAAGGAGATGGGACCTGGATAAATTGAAGGAACCTGAGGTTCTTAAGAATTTCGGAGGGGGCTTTAGGCAACAATTGAAAGAAACAGGGGAAAATAAAAGAGTAGAGGAGGAATGGGTAAAATTGAGAGATGAAATAGTGAAGGTAGCAGAGGACAAAATAGGTAGGAAGGCAAGACCTACAAAAATCCTTGGATATCACAGAAGATACTAAATTTAATCGATGAAAGGAGAAAATATAAAAATGCAGTAAATGAAACAGGCAAAGTGGAGTAGAGACGACTAAGAAATGAGATTGACAGGAAGTGCAAAATGGCTATTCAGGAGTGGCTAGAAGGCAAATGCTAGGATGTAGAAGAATGTATAAATAGGGGAAATATAGATACAGCCTACAGGAAAATAAAAGTTACATTTGGAGATAAGAAAAACAGCTCTATGAATATAAAGGACACTGATGGAAAACCAGTTCTCAGCAAAGAAGGGAAAGCTGAAAGGTGGAAAGAGTATATAGAGGGGCTCTACGAAGGAAACGAACTTCGAGACAATATTGTAGGAAGGGAAGATGAAATAGGAGATACTGTACTGAGAGAAGAATTTGACAGAGCCCTGAAAGACCTAAGTCGAAACAAGGCCCCTGGAGTAGATGATATTCCCTCAGAGCTACTGAAGTCTCTGGGAGAACCAGCCATGACAAACCTGTTTCACCTAGTGTGTAAGATGTATGAGACAGGCGAAGTACCCTCAGACTTTAAGAAAAATGTTATAATCTCCATTCCAAAGAAAGCAGGTGCAGACAGGTGTAAAAACTACAGAACCATCAGTTTAATAAGTCATGGTTGCTAAATATTAACGCGAATTATATACAGAAGGATGAAAAAACTGGTAGAAACAGACCTCGGGGAAGATCAGTTTGGGTTCAGGACAATACTCACTTTACGGCTTATCCTAGAAGATAGATTAAGAAAAGGCAAACCTACATTTCTAGCTTTTGTAGATTTGGAGAAGGCTTTTGACAATGTTGATTGGAATAAACTCTTTCAAGTTCTGAAGCAAGCAGGAGTAAAATATAGGGAGCGTAAGGTTATTTACAACTTGTACAAAAATCAGACAGCAGTTGTCAGAGTTGAAGGGCATCAAAGGGATGCTGTGGTTGGGAAGGGAGTAAGACAGGGTTGTAGTCTTTCTCCATTGTTATTCAATTTGTACATTGAGCAAGCCATAAAGGAAAGCAAGGAGAAATTTGGTGAAGGAATTAAAGTTCAGGGGGAAGAATTAAAAACATTGCGTTCTGCCGACGACATAGTAATTCTGTCAGATACAGCAAAGGACCTGGAAGAGCAATTGAACGGAATGGACAGTGTGCTGAAAGGTGCATATAAGATGAACATTAACAAGAGCAAAACTAGGGTAATGGAGTGCAGTGTAAGAAAATCAGGTGACGCTGAAGGAATTAGATTGGGAAACGAAGCAATAAAGGAGGTAGATGAGTTTTGTTACTTGGGCAGTAAAATAACAAATGATGGTCGCAGTACAGAGGATATAAAATGCAGAATGGCAATGGGTAGGAAAGCGTTTTTGAAAAAGAGAAATTTGTTAACATCAAATATTGATTTAAGCGTAAGGAAATCCTTTCTGAAGGCATTTGTATGGAGTGTTGCCTTGTATGGGAGTGAGACATGGACAATAAACAGTGCGGACAGGAAGAGGATAGAGGGTTTTGAAATATGGTGCTATAGAAGAATGCTGAAGATTTGGTGGGTGGATCGCGTAACTAATGAGGAGGTACTGAACAGAATTGGGGAGAAAAGGAATTTCTGGCATACCTTGACTAAAAGAAGGGACAGATCGGTAGGACACATTCTTAGACATCAAGGAACTGAGTATTTAGCATTAGAGGGAAGTGTGTGGGGTAAAAATCGCAGAGTAAGACCAAGAGATGGATACAGTAAGCAGATTCAGACAGATGTAGGTTGCCGTTCTTATGTGGAGATGAAGAGGCTTGCTCAGGATAGGGTATTGTGGAGAGCTGCATCAAACCAGTCTCTGGACTGAAGACCACAACAACAACAACAACAACAACAACAACAACAACAACAACAACATAAGATCAAAAACAGTTAACCCCATCACAAAAACGATTATATACATCCAAAACAATAGAGGAATATTGTGTAAACACCCTCGGAAAAATACATCCAACAGGAGTGGCATGACATGCCTTTTTATAATTTTAATTTATGAGGCACAACAAGGCATCCATCACAGAATGCAGTATACATGTGACAAAGCTAGGGGAGGAAGAGGATTTCACGTTGAGAGTAATCACTGACAGTAAATTCCAAATGAACATAACAAAAATACTTGTTTTTCCTACTTGTAGCCAGTTATAAAGTAATACCAATTATCTATTCTTTTGTTCCACCAAATAAAATACCTTAAATATATGGTTGACTATGATGTTTCAATATTAACTTTTATAACCGAGTACGTTTGATGGAATGTCATCCTGAGGTAGATATTAACATACTTTCGTAATTGCTTCACTTTAATTTCATTTAATTATGTGCGGCCTACAGTACCTCTGTGAGAGATGTTGTCACTAATTTGTAGGCCTTGGACATTTATACTAATTACTCTCCTTGTAAGCTTTTGATGAAATCTAGTATTAATATCAATCACTCGGCTTACATCCCCTCTCCTATTGTTCTCCTTGTTATATCTGGTTTGAATTACCACTGTTTGATCTCCATCTGAACCCTTCCTCTCCAAGCTTTAGGTCATCGGTTATACTGAATTCTGTGGTGGATGCCAGGTTGTGCCTGATGAATAAAAATAAAAAAAATATGCATGCCATGCTAGACATCTTCATGTGGAAAAGATGGTCAATTGACTTCGAGGAAGGAAACCATAGATGCTTAAGAATTCAGACGCATTAAGTAAATATGCATGCAGGTATTATTATCACAAACTTCATTTGTTCAAGTTAGTATAAGAATGTTCAGTCAGGAATGAAATATTGCGGCTGAATAAAGGGGATCACATGTTCATTAGTAAATTAAGGATTGATGTTCATACTAATGTAAGCATGTGTACACGTTTAACCACTGGTAACAAAATATCCAAACAATTTAGTCATAATAAAAAAGGTTTTTCTATCTTTTTTTTTCACTTTAGTGCAACTGCAACATTTTCAGAAGACAGCATAGTTTGTCGAAACTAGTCATGTAAATGTTAATAAAAATAGTGACTATGACTTCGTCTCATTTCTAAAATCAATATTCCATGAATCAGAATATTTATGACACGAAAAATCGTGTAATGTAAAGCTGCAGTTCTCGGTTCCTGCAAAACTAAGTATTAGAAAATAGTGTCATATTCACAGATTACCAACTCAAACAAGAATCAAAGTCTTACACATTTTTGGTATATATGTCGATTTCTGTAGCTGCAAATATTTGGAAGACTGCTACATTTGAAGACGTTAAGTACTGAACTTGTAGTGCGTTCTTTGGATGATGAATTAAAATTCAATGGTGGAAACTCGAAGAAAGAAGCCTTATCTTTCTTCCGTTTTTTTCATATTTTCAGTAGTGCTCAATTTTTGGCGTTAGTACTCATCTTTGCGTTTGAGAAACATCTGTAGTGATGCTTACGGTATACGTGACAGTAGAAGTTAATTTCAGTGGTTCCTGGTACTTTTTTTTTAACTTCCATTTGCTGAGCACACGATTCTATGCCATAGGTTTTTTTTAGCTCGAAAACTTAAAGTATATCTTAATCTGCTATATGCGTATAATTTAAACGCCCTATTCCTTATTTATGAAGGAAACGTACCAGCCTTGGAAACATCTTATAAGCATGTTTAGTGATGAAAAGACACCACCCTACCCTGGTTGATTTCAAGTCAATCACTTGTCGTCCTGTTTAGTTTGAGAAACATTCCAAAACAGCACATGGTCGTTGCAGCAATTCTGTATGCGCCAATTGGTTAGAACTGCACCCCTTGTTGGCCAACTCCACAAAAGCAGGAATAGAAGAGGAATAGAAGAGGATTGTCCTTGTGGACAGGCATGTTCTTGGTGCTTATATGTCAGCTTGTGTGTCTGATGTACATTCTTTTAGGTTGTGTTGTGATATATTTCGTCAGAAATTCACTGAACTTTGACCAATCTGTGCTTTCTTGTCCCCATATTAATTAGCGAGTTATTTCTTATTTTTTTCCTCTATAGTGAGCTATGTGGGATATAGTATTTGATTTTTTCATTAATTAAGCATTGTACACCTAGTGCCAGACAAGTGGAATCAGTCAATATTGATATATTTAGAAAATCTTCATGAAACTGACTTCAATTTAAAAATGTGTGAATGAAGTAATAACCCAGACTTGGCTTTAAGAAAAATCTTTTGACCATTTCCCCGAGTGTAGCAGCACATGGTGAGTGATTAGTTAAATTAGTTATTATGTAAGAGAACAATTATTAGATTAGATTAATACTTGTTCCATATATCATATATAGAACATTTTTTAATGATGTGGAATGTGTCAGTTTAGTAAATGTTGTCTATATGTGACAATAAAGAAATTTTAATTTTTATCTAAAAATGCTTCTATGGTGTAAGAGTTGCCATTCAGAAATTCCTTTAATTTCTTTTTAAATATTAGTTGGCTGTGTGTCTAGACTTTTGATGCTACTTGGGAAGTGACCAAAGACTTTTCTGGCAGCATAATTCACCCCTTTCTATTATGAACCTACAGTGAAGATCCCCAGATTCCAAAATAAATGTCTGCAGGATGATCTTGGGTGGGCTCCAGCAATTATTCTGATTGCACACTTTTGTATAATGAATACTTTATTACTCAATGTTGAATTGCCTCAGAATATGATCCCATATGAAAGCAGTGAAAGAAAGTAGGCATAGTAAGCTAATTTCATGAGATGTATGTCAGCAAATTTTGCAGTGACCCCAATGGCGTAAGTAGGTGAAGTCAAACGTTTCAGCAGATCTTCAATGTGTTTCTTACAATTCAATCCCTCATCAATGCAAACACCTAATATTTTTTAATATTCTATCTTAGCTAAAGATTTCTGTTCAAATTCTAAATTTATTAATGGTGTCATGTCATTTACTGTATGAAACTGTATATACTGGGTTTTATCAAAGTTTAATGAGAGTCCATTTGTAGAGAACCACTTAATAACTTTCTGGAAGATATCATTGACAATTTCATCAGTTAATTCCTGTTTGTCAGGTGTGATAGCTATACTTGTATCATCAGCAAAAAGTACTAGCTTAGCATCTTCGTGAATGGAGAATGGCAAGTTATTAATATATATATATATATATATATATATATATATATATATATATATATATATGATACTTGGCGTCATGTAAGAAGGCGCTTTCGCGCATATAGGCAGAGCGATAGGGGAAGCATGGAGTGGAGGAGCTATGGTCGAGCGCCAACAGTCAAGCCTGTGGGAGAAACTTTGCGTAAGATATGGCCAGCCATGCGACTACAGAATGAACATTATTAGCTGTCGTTGTGGGAATGGAGGGGGACGCGCAAAATGGCTGGAAACTGGGTAGCCTTGATAGCTGATGCTGACTATAAGAACAGCAAAGGACTCACGATGGAACCTTGTGGTACCCCAGTTTTGATAATTCCCCAGTTAGAAGAATTAATTGTTTCTCCTATTTATTCTTCATTTCAACTTTCTGCAGTTTTCCCGTTAAGTATGATTTAAACCATTTGTGCACTGTCCCTCTCGTACCATATCTAGAAGAAACCCATGATTTACACAATCAAAAGCCTTTGAGAGATCACAAAAATCCGAACTGGTGATGGCCGGTTATTCAAAGCATTTAATATTTCATCAGTGAAGGTATATATAGCATTTTCTGTTGAAAAGCTTTTTTGAAAATCAAACTGAGATTTTGTTAGAACTTTATTTTTACTAATACATGAAGCAACTCGAGAATACATAACTTTTTTAATTATTTTGGATAAGGCTGTCAGACGTGATTGCATATTTCAGTCTACCTGGGAAAATACCCTACCCTCCTTTAAACAGCTATTACATATATGGCTGAGAATCCTACTTATCTCTTGGGAACAAGCTTTTAATACCCTGCTGGAAATGCCATCAATTCCATATGACCTTTTACTCTTGAGAGTTTCTTCTTATTTTCCTAATTTCTGAAGGAGAGGTGGGTCGAATTTCAATTGTATCAAATTGTGTAGGTATGGCCTCTTCCATAAACTGTCTTGCTACTTCAAATGAACATTTAGATCCTATTTTCTCTACAACATTTAAAAAGTAATCATTAAAACGTTTTCAACTTCTGACTTTTTGTTACTAAAGTTTCCATCTGTTTTGATAGTAATACCCTACTCCACTGGTCTCGGTTTTCCTGTCTCCCTTTTAATAATATTCCAAATTGTTTTAATTTTATTATCAGAGGAACTAATATCAGATATGATGCTCATACTTCTGTTTTTTTTAATAACTTTTCTTAATGTAGCACAGTAGTTTTATAATTTTTTATTGTTTCTAGGTTATTGCTCTTTCTTGTGGATAGATTAGGAGATGACAAAACCATAACTTACTTTGCTGTTAACTATAGACAATGTGATTTCCATAATGCTTTTTCTGGTAGGGGAAGCGAACTTTCATCACTACTTTTCCTTTACTGTAAAGATTAATCTCCAGTCTCCCTCCCCCCCCCCAGTTATTAATCCCCATTGGTAATTGAATGTTAAGCCCCTCACCCATTTTTTTGTAACCAACAGCACGATTCTCTTACTGTAACGGCCAGATTCTAACATTATCCCTATTCCTTAGAGACATGCATTAGTGGACAAATAAGAGTACTTTCATAGATTATGCTACATCATATTGGAAACTCATGTTCCTTTTGTACAAATTCTTACCCAAACAACCTGATGTTGGATACTCCATATCTCAGTGACTTAATACCCCAATGCTGTAGCTGAATCAAATTTAACTTCAAAGAATGTGAAACTATTGCTATTTAATGGGAAGAAATAAATGTTCATACAGCTGTCACACATCTTGAGTTTACTTGTGCTTAATTAGATCTTAAGGAACATTAACTTTCTCAGAGCTGTCCTGACCATTACATGTTTGAAATACTGTATGCTACTTTTTGCAAGAAATTACATAAAATTTCGGCTTAAATTTTTACATCCATAAAATCAATTACAACAGTAGGTCTTCAAATCAATCCCTTTCAGGGGCAACACATATGAGAAATTGAAAGACTTTTGAAATGGTCCCATTACTTTTATTGACTAATCTTTATTTCATGTAACAAGGCAGGATCTTATCCTTTCAAATGCGCTTATCTCCCAAAGTTATTTGCTTTCACTTTGCAAAACCTTTTTAACAGGCGATTTGGAATTCTGTTTGCTTCTAAGTAATCCATCAATAGTAAGTGTTGATATAATTACACAGGTCTGCAAAATTTTGAAAGTTGTTTGAAATTAGATAACTGACTTATGTACTTTTTCAGTGCTGATTTCAAACATACAATCCATTTTTTCCCCATCACGTCATGTTTTGGGTATAATAACAAAATGTAAGCAATTTTCACATTTTTCCAACTTTATAAAATTTTATTTTATTGGTAAATCATATTCTAAGCTACATTTACAGTACACATCCATTTTTCTTTAAGTTCATAAGTCTCTGTCAAAGCTTCTTTCATTACTTTTCTGGCTGTGGTCTATCACATTAACATTCCATCTTTCTTGATCTCTTAGTGGAATACTTCGCCCTGCCCTTCACTAATGTCACCAAAAATTTTCAAGGAGTTAGTCAATATGTGAGTGGAGAAAGTTAACTTTAATGCTCATGTTACAGGCCAGCATCTTAAAGTTTTCTAGCATGTTTGAGACGATTGTCTTGTAGTTTGGATCTCTCGTTTGATAGGAAACTGGTAACAACTAATTTAAAAGGTGTACATACAAGTGTTATACTGTTTCCATTTTGTCCATGCAGGTGGGATCTGTCATTAGTTTTCTAATGTCTGGTCCAATAAAGATTCCTTCCTTTAGCTTTGCCTTGGATAAAGCAGGAAGCTGTCCATAAAGATATCTGAAACACTACTCTTCTTTTGGCAGTGCCTTAAATTGTTTCACCAACTCCAACTTCATGTGAAGTGGTGGGAGTAACACCTTTTTGGGATCCACGAGGCTTTTATACTCCACATTTTTAACCCCCACCTTTAAGGTTTTTCTCAAGGGCCAAGCTGTGCGCGGACGCAGGAGGAGTTGGCAGCGGTTCGCGAACAGCTGAGCGTGCTGCTGTCTATGGTCAGCCGTCTTCAGGCTGCTGTCTCGGGGTGCAGCGATGGTGGGGAGTCTGGTGCGTCGAGTGGGACACCTCAGGTGTCTCACGCTTCGCTCTCTGTCCCTGCTACCGAGGCACCTTCAGGTGTACCGGACGTCGTTGAGCCGCCTTCTCCGCAAGGGGAGTGGCGGGTTGTACGGCGTTCGCGTCGCTCGAGGCGGAATGCCAATGTGGAGGCTGGACGTTCGACCGCGCCCGTTCGTCCTGTGAGTGAGAGTGTGGCCACTCCTACAGCAGGGTCCGAGCAGGTGCACGGGGGGAGGGGATTACTAGTTATTGGGAGCTCCAATGTTAGGCGCGTGATGGAGCCCCTTAGGCAGATAGTGTCCAGATCTGGAAGGAATTCCAACGTGCACTCGGTGTGTCTGCCAGGGGCCTCATCCGAGATGTGGAGGCGGCCTTGCCGGCGGCTATCGAGGGTGCGGGGTGCAGTTGACTGCAAGTCGTGGCTCACGTCGGCACCAATGACGCTTGTCGCTTGGGTTCTGAGTACATCCTCGGGTCCTACGAGTGGCTGGCGGAATTGGTGAAGGCTGCTGCCTTCGCACGCGGGGTGCAAGCAGATTTGTAGCCTTGGTCCCAAGGTTGATCGGGGTCCTTTGGTTTGAAGCCGAGTGGAGAGTCTGAACCAGAGGCTTCGCCGACTCTGTGACAGTCATGGCTGCAGATTTCTGGATCTGCGTTATCGGGTGGGGAATTGTAGGGTGCCCCTAGATAGATCAGGGGTGCATTACACTAAGGAAGTGGCTACTCGGATAGCAGAGTACTTGTGGAGTGCACATGGGGTTTTTTTTAGGCTAGGCGCTAACTCTGATGAGCACTCGCCTGTCAGCATTCAAACAGCGAATTCAGGCCACGTTCGGAACAAAAATTCGAACATAAAAATATTAGGCGCGAACTTACAGAGTATTAGAAACAAAGTTCCTGAATTTGCAGCGCTGCATGGAAGTTATTGCGCTCAGATAGTTTTAGGCACCGAAAGCTGGCTAAATGATGATGTGGCAAGTTCAGAAATATTTAGCGAAGTGTGGAATGTATATCGGAAAGATAGATCTGATACAACTGGAGGAGGAGTGTTCATCGCTGTGGACAAAGATATTGTTTCTACGGAGATTGAGGTTGAAAGTAACTGTGAAGTTATCTGGGCACGTATAACAGGTCTAAAAGAAGTAAAGTTAATAGTTGGGTGTTTTTACTGGCCCCCCCAGTGCTGCTGTAGCAGTTTTAGAAGCATTCAAGGAAAGTCTACGCCAGGTACTGCATAGGTATCCGGGCCATGTAATATTAGTCGGAGGCGACTTCAACCTTAAGAGTATAGATTGGGACCTCGCTAGTTACATTTCAGGCGGTACAGACAAGCAGTCTTGCGAGCTACTTTTGGACACATTCTCCGAAAATTGTCTTGAGCAGTTAAACCGGCAACCCACGCGCAATGGAAATATTCTAGACCTTATAGCCACAAACAGGCCTGACCTTATTAACAATGTCTGTGTAGAGACAGGAATTAGTGATCATGATATCGTCATAGCATTGATGGTGACTAAAGTTCATAAACCAATCAAGAAGGCTAGGAGCGTGTTTTTGTTGGGAAGAGCCGACAAGCAAATGTTACGATCGCACTTAGAAAATGAATGGGCATAGTTTAATTCCGGGACTATGGATGTAGAGGAATTGTGGACTAAATTTAAGTGCATTGTTAATAAAGGGTTAGAGAAATATGTGCCAGTAAAGACGATTAAGGATGGAAAAGATCCACTGTGGTATAATAATAATGTTAGAAAGCTGCTGAGAAAGCAAAGGCTGTTGCACTCTCGATTCAAAAAAGAACACACAAATGATGACAGGCAAAAGTTAGTAGATATTTGTGCGTCTATGAAAAGATCGATGCGGGAAGCATACAATAATTATCACAGCCATACCTTAGCAAAAAATCTTTCCGAGAACTCGAAAAAATTCTGGTCCTATGTAAAATCGAGAAGCGGGTCAAAGCCCACTGTCCAGTCACTCGATCATTCCGGGGCAGTAATAGAAGAAAGCAAACGGAAAGCTGAAGTTCTAAATTTAACCTTTAAGAAATCTTTCACGCAGGAGGACCGCACAAATATACCATCATTTGATCAACGTACTAATTCCGAAATGGGGGACATAGCAATAGGTATTTCCGGTGTAGAGAAGCAGCTGAGAGAGCTAAAATCGAAAAAGTCTGCTGGTCCGGATGGAATACCAGTTCAGTTTTACAAAGACTATTCTGCGGCATTGGCCCCCTACTTAGCTTGCATTTATAGCGAATCTTTAATTCAGCGCAAAGTTCCTAGTGATTGGAAAAAAGCGCAGGTGACTCCCGTGTATAAGAAAGGAAAGAGAACTGACCCATACAATTACAGGCCAATATCGTTGACATCAGTTGCATGTAGAATTTTGGAGCATATTCTCAGTTCGAATACAGTAAATTTCCTTGAAACGGAAAAGCTTCTTTCCATGAATCAGCACGGGTTTAGGAAACATCGTTCATGTGAAACTGAGATTGCCCTTTTCTCACATGACATCTTGCGAGCCATGGACGAAGGGCAACAGGCGGACTGTGTTTTTCTCGACTTCAAAAAGGCGTTCGACGCGGTGCCACACTGCAGACTGCTAACGAAGAAAAGAGCTTATGGAATAGGTTCACAGATTTGTGACTGGCTGGAAGACTTCCTAAGTAATAGAACGCAGTACGTTGTTCTCGACGGCGAGTGTTCGTCAGAGACGAGTGTATCGTCAGGCGTGCCCCAGGGCAGTGTGATAGGACCGCTATTATTTTCTATCTATATAAATGATCTGATGGACAGAGTAAGTTGTAATTTGCGGCTGTTTGCTGATGATACTGTGGTGTATGGGAGGGTGTCGTCTGTAACTGTAATAGTATACAGATTGACTTAGACAAAATTTCTAGTTGGTGCGAAGAATGGCAGCTAGCTCTCAATGTAGAAAAATGTGAGGTGATGCGCATGAGTAGAGAGAACAATGCTATAATGTTCGAATACAGCATTAGTAGTGAGCTTCTTGATTCTGTGGCATCGTTCAAATATCTAGGCGTAACATTGCAGAGCGATATGAAATAGAACGAGCATGTAAGGACAGTTGTGAGTAAGGCAGACAGCCGACTTCGGTTTATTGGGAGAATTTTGGGAAGATGTACTCTTCACTCATCAGGAGCATATTCTATGTTGAAATGTGCTGTAAGTACAGGAACAACATTGCAAAACACCAGGTTTAGATCTTGAGAGAAGATACGAACTCTTCATTTGACATATCTAGTATAAAAACGGCTAAATTACAGTTTACGGAGATCCTAAAAACCAAAATTCAAACTCACTAGAGTGCTGAAATATGTATAAAATATCGCAAAAAAAGCAGTTTGCGAAATACCTTTATGTGGTGGAATTTTTTCACTATTTTTTCCGAAATCAGGGTTGAAAACATAAAAATCACTTATTAAATTTGAAACCTTTTTATGTCGCAGACCTGTATTATTTCCATGTTTTATGCAGGGACATATTTAAATTAATAAAAAAGAATTCTGTGAACAGATTTTCTTTGTGTAGAGTTCACAGGCATTGTCTAAGTTTAGGAATTTATTAAGTAGTACACTCTGCTGATAATGTAATAACGAGCATTAAGAGTTTGCATGTTTGTCTTGTAAAATTAGGGTAGTAAATAAATGAAACTGAAAAACGCACTCTTGTTGATAATGATGGCATGTATTATAATTTGTGGTTCTCTCGGGGTATGTTTCTGGTGAAAATTCTGAATGTATATTCACCTTAAATACTTTTTATAAATAGATAAAGGAAATTAATAACACCTTTATTTTCCAGCTCACATATTAAAGTTACTTTCCTCTGCACATCATTACTGAATTTGGAAACTTTGATATTATTATCAGTAACTAGCTAAAGCGTGTTATCTATATACTAGGCTATGGTGGATGCACACCACAAAACAGCCATTTAGCTCCTGCTGAAACATCATGCCTTAAGTCACATAACAAAATCAGAGCGAAAGCTCATTGTATACTTCAGAAGGTTGACAACCGAAGTGAAAACATTACGACAGTGCAGAGCCAGGCCAATAACTGACATGCTCTGAAAACTCTCACGTATCAGCTAAGTCTCCACTTACCCAGGCAGAGACCACACATTCATGATGCTGCACATACATGTGAACATTTTTCTGACCCTGTGGTAACAATAGAGGCTTTGCTGTTGTGTATCCCATTCCTAGCAAAGTGAAAACTGAGTGAATGCTTACATACAATGAACACTTTCCTCACCCACTGTAATCACTGGGCCAGTGCTTCCAAGAATTTTATGAACTCTGCAACCTGCAGTTAGACTAGTGTTGGTCATTTACATCTAGATCTACCATCACTTCGTATCTTATTTCAGTTCCATATGGAACTTTCTGTATGGGGGTAAAAACCCGTACCAGATCTCCTGGGCTGTACGCAACAAGTTGGTGCTCGTCATTATGTTATTCATGGTCCTTCTCCTGGGCGTCCAGTGTCTGTATGCGAGCCAACTGTCTTGCTTCTTCGACCCTGGTGATGAGCTGTTTCACATAGTCATCCTGAGTATCATCCAGTTGCAACGGAAACAGCGTATCAATTGTCTGAGCTTCTCAGCCATGGAGCAGGAAAAACGGCATGAAGCCTGTGGTGTCTTGTTTTGCGATATTATAAGCAAATGTCACAACTGGCAGTATTGAATCCCAATCCTTCTGCTCAAAATCGACGTACATCGATAGCATATCAGCTCACATCTTGTTAAAATGTTCTGTAAGACCATTTGTCTGCGGATGGTAGGTAGTTGTTATTCTGTGGACAATATCACAATGTGACACTACCTCTGATATTAGTTTTGACTGGGATACTTTTCCATGATCAGATATCACACATGGTGCATCATGCTCCAAAATAATGTCTTCTAAAGGGAATTCTGCAATATCTGGAGCTGGCACAGTTTTGGTGACAGCATAACAGGTGAGATAGTGCACACTATTATCCATCGATTACTGGTTGTCTACTTCAGGAACCTACCTAAAAGGTCTATTCCATTCTGATGGAATGGAGCTACTGCAGGTGGAATTGGTACCAGATGCCCTGGTGGTAATTGCAGTACATGCTTCCATCGCTGGCACTCCTTACAGTAACTCACATAGTGTTCGACAGATCAGTAGAGATCTTGCCAGAAATAACTCTGTCAGGGTCTTCACGAATCCCAGATGAGCGGATATTGGAGTATCGTGGAAATACTTGAGAATAGCTGGCTGGAGATGAGCTGGTAAGAGCTCATTTGGGGCACAGTGAATCGTAATTGCTCTTCTACCATGTCCCATTTATAAGTTGAAAATCACCTCTGGTTGGTTCTCCTTTCTCCAAGGTCCCTCTGGTACATAATAATGCTGAATGTTCCCTCTGTTCAGCTATAATGTCACCTAACTCAATGAGGGCTGAAATTTCATCTATACTGTTGTGCCCCACTAAAGAAAGCCTCAGAAGCAGTCAGCGTCTTTGTATTTGCGCCTGTTTTTAATATCACTGACATTGTACTCTTGGAGTCTTAGTGCCCATCTTGCTAGTCGACTTGATGGATCCTTCTAACTGGTCAGCCAACAAAGAATGGTGAACTGTCGCAACAGTGAATGGTTTGCTGAATAAACAATGCTGGAACTTGTTGATAGTACAGGTAACAGTGAGACATTCCCTCTCAATTGTAGAATAGTTTGTTTTGGACTTCCAGGGTACTATTGAGACATAGGCTATTACCTTTTCAGCAGCTTCCTGAATTTATACGAGCACTGCACAAATCCTGTGCATCAGTGTGAAGTTTGATCTCCGCATTCTAGTCGTACTAGATCAGAAATTGTGGAGAAGTTAGAGCCTCCTTAAGTGCCCAAAAAGCTCTCTTTTTCGTCTCGTCCCAGTACAGTTTGGCATCTCCCTACAGAAGTTCTGGCAATGGACATGCATTGTTACAAAACCCTTTTATGAAACGCCAGTAGTATGAGCAGAGCCCAATAAAACTCCTCACATCAGGAACGTGCTGAGGAATTGGAGATTCTGTGACTGCCTTTACTTTATCTGGATCAGAATGGACACCACTCTGTTGACTAGGTGCCCCAGGATTTTTCTCTCTTTGGGTTGAGGAAGATTCCTGCAATCTGAACTCACTCCAATGGTTGACAGGTGGCTTAGATGTTCCGCAAATGTCGTTGAGAAAACGACAATGTCATCTAGATAACAATTGCATGTCGTCCATGTTGAAACCAGTTGTCCATTATGCGTTTGAATGTGAAAGTCCAAATGGCAGGACCTTGAATTCATAGAGGCCGTCATATGTAATAAAAGCAGTCTCCTCCCTGTCAGCTTCAAATGTTTGTCAAGCTTATGGGACTTAATTGCGGGGTCATCAGTCCCTAAACTTACAAACTACTTATGAACTAACTTATACTGAAGACAACACAAACATCCATGCCCAAAGGAGGATTCAAACCTCCAAAGCGGGAGGCAGCGTGATCCGCAATGTGGCGCTCTAGACCACTCTGTTACTCCTGCGTGGCTCGGTCAGCTTCATCAACCTCGATTTGCCAGTAACCTGTCTGCATATCATGGTTGACAAGTATGTAGCACCTTTCAAACAATCTAAGTTGTCATCAATGCGCGGAAATGGGTGGATATCTTTGTAATTTTGTTCAGCCACTGATAGTCGACACAGAAACGCCATGTACCATCCTCCTCCTCAACAAGAATGACTGGCGACGACCAGGGACACACTGAAGCTTGAATAATATCATACAACATTCTCCCCTTCCAAATTATTGGTCTTTCAGTAGGTGAAGTACGCTGGATAATTGATGGATGATCCACAGTACTGATACGGTGTTTCTATCATGGACTGTTATCTGGCTCTTCACCTGGCTGACCCCAGAACTCATCTGAAAATTGATGTAGGATGGCTAACACCTGCTGACATTCCTAGATAAGACCAGGCGCTGTATGCAATTCCATAGTTGTTTGCAGTAGTGCGTTGTCAGCAGTAGCGGCAGAGTATGAGACATCATCGATGACATTGAGCTCACCATCCTGGAGTAGTTTAGATGTCCCAATACACATTCCTTTAGGAATGAGTTGCAATTGCTCATGAAAAGTATTAATCCACAGTTCTCCTCGACCACCTGTAATCCTTATGATAGCTGCTGGTATGTAGATTTCCTTCGTTATACTGATTAGCTTTTGCAATCAGGAGGCACTTCACAGTTTATCTGGTAATCTTGGCTGCTGACTGGAACTCTTCTCATTGTTAATGCCAGGATCTGAATATTCTCGACAGCAATCAATCTCACATGGGAGTTCATGTTACATGTACTTAACCGAATGGCTTTCTCAATTTTTAGCTCAGATCTATCACAGTAGATGGTAGCTTGGGATTCCCGAAGTAAGTCCCATTCGAGGATGGTGTTATGGCTGCCTTCTTTTAAAAACAACAAATTGAAATGGATGCCGCCTGCTGTTGATATTTATTCTTGCGATGCATGTTCCTGCCGGCTGGACGTATTTTCCATTTGTGACCTTCAGCACAGTTTGCTCTTGTATCACAGAACATCTCTCTTAGTTTGTGGCAGTTATCATTCGGCAATACAAAGAAGAAAGCTCCTGCGTTGACTAGTGCCCTGACAGGGCAGACGATGATATCAATGAGATTTCCCAACATCTTAGTGACTGTTGTCCATAGAGGGTTTTCATCTGCTGTGCCCTCGCCTCCACAGACGGTTGCCTATCCTAGTTTTCCTGACCACGACAGCTAAGTGAGTGGCTGGTATCTCTCTAAGGCGATGGTGAACGGCGGTGGTGTGTTGGAGAGCTACCACATCAAGGATCAAGGATACGGCAACAGGTTTTGCCCCATAGGTCTACAGTAATTATCTGCAGTTGACTGCCATTGAAAGGACTACTCTGATGGTGTCTTGCAGCATAATAATTGTCTCTCCCTACAGTATCATGCATGTCCACAAAGTTTGCAGTGAAAACACAATGGCGTGTTGCCTTCTGTCCTCCAGCAAGGCATCATAGTTGTTTGGGGAGTTGGTTGTAGCCGCGTCAGTTGGTTTCCAGGCTGCTGTTTTGCACTTGCAGTGTAATTTAGATTAGGGCTAGGCCATTCTTCACGCCAGGAGCAACTGGTGGGGCAAACAGGCCCTAATGTTTGAAATACCTCTTTCTCAGCAGTGTTGGCTCCCTCATGACACAGGATTGATATCCATGCCTATAATCTGGTGCTCGCTCACTCCAACAGTCCCATATCCCATGAACTGCTGTAATTCTTCTTTCAAAATATTGCGGTATGATAGAAGCAAAGTCGTGCTGATCTCAATGGCCATAGGGACTACACTTGGGAGGCTGTCATACTTCTTTGGTTCAACACTTCTGTTGCATCTCTTCAATCTTCTGGCACCATATGATAAACTCCTGTGTTGTTTAAACGTCTTTTACCAGAAGAGCTGAATATAAGACTAACATAAGCAACTTTACATGTATTTCTATGCCAACCATTTTGCTGAAGTTATTGCAGAGGGTGTTTATTCGAGGTTAACAGATCATTTTTAGTTTGCCATAACTTACTTTCAAATGTACAGCCTGTTTGAGAAATAGTTTAAAACCAAAAATGGTGGAATTTCTTTTCTCTGTGAGGCATCGGATGAGTGAAATAAAAGACTGCATATGCTACGCATTTGCTTATATTGCTGCAGAAGTTGGAGCTACACAGAGTAAGGGGAGCAGTTCACAGTTGGTTCATCTTGTACTTTAATTACAGACAGCAGAAGGTAATTCTCTTCAGTGTTGAAAATGGATACGATATGCACTCATAATTGGGCACAGTTAAGTAAGGTATGCCCTAGGTGTCTTTTTATATACACATAAATGAACGTTTGCACAATCACCATTCTATTGGTTAATGACCCACAAAATTAAAATAGAGATATACAAAAACATTTCACTACGCCTTATTGCTCATTAAACAAGAAATTTACATGTTGTACAACAATAACCTAGACATTCTGCATTTGTGTGCCAGATTGCAGTATACACCAGTATTCACAGTATCCAGAACACATCCTCTTGTACTAATGCATGCATGCCTGTATTCACTGAGGCATATTGACCACTAGATCAAGTAACTGTTGGTCCAGCTTGTCACACCCAACAGCAATTTCGCAAAGAACTCTCACATTGGTTGTTGAATCATCTCATCGTAAAACAGCCATTTTCCTTGTATTGCAAGCATGATCAATAGGGTTAATGTTTGGAAAACATGCTGGCAATTCTAATCTTCCAATAATAATTTAGTACGTCACTTTGGCTTGGTGAAAGTCTTTCAACTGGACGCCACTTCCACGACTTGCATGTCCCTAGCCTATCGCAGTTATCCAACTGGGGAAAGGGGACCTACAGCTTAATGTGGAACCCAAACCATGTGTCGTTTCCGGTGACTCCTCACATCGTTGAGAGGTGAAGGATGGATTAAAACCCAGACTGAAAAATAAAGGTCTGACGGTTTCGAACTCCTGACTGCAGTTTCCAGTCGAGCGCTTTACACCATTACCACCGGGCCCAACTAATCTTGCAATGTTATCATGAAAGAACATTCACAATATATGCATAATGAGTGTGATAAGCGTTATTCAACGAGACAAATACCTCACCAACATCTTGCCATTACGTTTGCACTATAGATTTGAGGATGTCATCCCTGTGACATTTATCTGACGATTGCCTTCTATAATTACCTGTGGAGTATGGTGGCACCACGTAATTCCACCCAAAACATAAGGGAACCACCATGTTACTACAACCACTGGATGGTGCAACTAATACATTAAGGCTGCCCCCAAAAATGTCTAATGATTAAAGCTAGATGTGGATCTTATCTTGTAGTAGCACTTGATGCCAGTTCTGATGAGTCCATTGAGCATGCTGTTGGGCCCATTTGTACTACACTGCATGGTGTCTAGATGTCAAAGCTGGACCTCACTTTAGACGTCAGGGATGAAGTTGCATGCCATGGAGCCTATTAAGTGTTACAGTTATAGTTTGAACACTACATTTTGTGGTTGCAAGAGGATCACTATTCAGCATGGTGTCATTCCTTTCAGAGTTCCTTCGGTCATCAGCTGCTCAGGTAGCCTTTGGGTGACTAGAGTGATGCAAGTCATCGGCAGTTTCTGTATCTCTGTACCTCCCCCATGTTTGAATGTGTCTGGTTCACTCAGACCTCTGGAAAGTTTCACTGATAAAGAGTCCCTCCTGACGAAGAAGTAATGTGGATATGATCAGACTTCATAATTGACCATCCACTTATGGCAGAAAGAGTCAACACAAGCAGTGTAGCTCCCTCACCATGTTACTACTGGAAATGATTGGCCATCAAACCCACTCCACTGCACTGTCATTGCTCATGCATGGTTATTTACATCTTTGTGTGGATTGAGTGATTTCTATTGAGAATAAGGAACTGTGTACTTGATACAATATAGATTCAACTTCAGTTTTCAGAGACCTTGGAACCAAAGTGATGTAATGCTTTTTTGGTGTGTTTATAAAAGATATGCCTTCTAGTATAACAGGTAATTCGAAACTATTTCTGTTTACTGATAATAATATGGAACTGAAGGATGCTTGCAATATTGACAATACCAAACAGTCCAGTTCAAGAAATACGATTATGGCTGGTAGAAAAGCAAGAATCCGTTTTTACAGTTTCTAACACACAATTATATGAAAGCTAATATTTTGCTTACATAGATGGGTACATAAGTGAGACGTAACAGCCCATTTCCAGAACCTTGTTTAATAACCAAATATTCCATTATTTATCATTGGAATAGTACATAAAATAACTTTTAGTTTAATACAAAAAGTCTTTTATTTTAATTCACTTATGGCATATGGTGTTATTTTGGGGTAGCTCCTTTGATTAAAAAAGGGGTATTTATTGTGCAGAAAGAGGGTGGTAATCTCGCAAACCTTTTGCCGATGCCTGTTCAAAAGCCTTTGTATTCTCACATCGGTATCTCAATACACATTTTAGTTAATGTCATTTGCTGTTAACAATATTTGTTTATACCTAAGAGTCAGGAGTTGTCAATGACATACATAAATCGAATCTGCATGTGGATCGCAGCTCCTCTACCATCATGCAGAATGGCATGTAGTATTATGCCACATTTATTTTTAATAAGCTGCCATTAGAATTCAGGAACTTAATAGTAATCCACACACTTTCAAATCTGAATCTAGGAGTTTCGTTATGACTCACTCGTGGCAGAAAAACTCCTGCAAAATTTATCCAATTTTTGTTTTAAACTGTACATTTCATTTGTGTGCATGTGACTGCTATACATTTCACTTTATTTATTACTACTCATTTGTTACAATTTCATGTACTGAGTCATTCCATGATGACAGACTTGTTCCGCAAATTGGTCCTGTGAATCATGATAAATATTAGTAAAGAAATAAAACGACCTATTCCAAAAAGTAATTTACATTTTGATGTTATACATGTCATAGCCTATAATTTACATTTGTTTTCTTACGTGATTTTTGTGCATTCCTCCCTATTTGTTTACTTAAATGACGTAATGTGATTACTCCTTGTAAATTGGCCCTATAACTAAAACTAATTTAATATGTGAAACAGACTTTTCCTTTCTCTCTTTTTTCTTGTGGTAATGAAGAGTAGCTGTATGGTATCATTCCATGAATGATTTTTCATGTTTTACCGGATCATTTTTTTAATATGTCAAATTCTATGTATCATTCCAAACAGGTTTACTAGTCTCATGTAATCATTATACTATACTTAACAGTAATGTAAGTGAACCTCTTGTCAACAAGGCTTTAACTTTGATAGTCGCACTTCTGGTACCTAATAAACATTGTTAAGTTAAATGTCAAAGATTTTATTACTCTCATTGTAGCACACAACACAAAGTTCATCTTAACAATTAGCAGTAGCTTCTTGATTAACTGTATGCATTATTTGCTGTTATATGCAGTTACTACTACACTGTGACTAATATGATTTCTAAAATTCCTGGTATCACCTTTGTTTCATGAAGTATGGTTTCCTGTGTTACAAAAGAAAAAAATCCAAATTATAAGCCACATGGCTAATGTCCCTTGCCTCCACTAAGCTTTAATACTTAAATTTTCTATGTACTCATTGTTTATATTAAAACTAACATGGGCTGCCTCAAAAATTTCCTTTTATAGGTCTGTTATGAATGGAGTGTATTATTTCACACTACAAATGTTTTTCAGATTCTCCACCTGTACTATTTATGTTATTTAATCTGGCAATCATAGATTTATAAATTTTGACACTGCTTCTTACAAGAAGACAGGAGTACAGTATTTTCCACTTTCTTTAATAAACACAGCAGTGTCATGTAGTCATGAGTCATTTTCCCCACTCATTCTGATACACACTTTGAAGTTGCCAAAGAAGCTGTTTTTGATTAATGATGAAAATTCTCCTCAGAGATGATAAGTATTGTTGAAACGAGATAGAATGGCTGGCCAGTACTTACCTTTGTGCTGTATCGCCAATAGTAATACAAATGAAGAAACAGAAAAAAGGGGACAAAAAGGACAAGCTTTGGGAACGCAGTTCCTTCATCAGGTGGGAGAGGAGGGAAGAAGAAAGGATGGGAACGGAAAGGTAATTCACAACCTAGGTCATGAAGGTGGTGTTTTGGGAGTGTGGACGACAGAGATACTGCATGCATGTACTGAGCCAAGCCAGAGAGGATATATATAACCAAAGAGGAAAGATCAAGTAGTGAAGAGAAGAGAAGTGAACTGAATTATGCTGAGGGGTGTAGGAGGGGCGGGGGGTTGTCTAAAATGTTTTTCATTACCAGGGAAAGATAGATGGATGGACACACACACACACACACACACACACACACACACACACACACACACACACGAGAGAGAGAGAGAGAGAGAGAGAGAGAGAGAGAGAGAGAGAGAGAGAGAGAGAGAGAGAGAGAGAGAGAGAGAGAGAGATAAGGAAGGGATAATGAATAGGTGAGCTGAGGATGGAGAAAGGGGAGGGGTTAGCGTAGATTTAGGCCGGGGGGGGGGGGGTGGCGGGAGGAGAGGATATGTTGGAGGGCAAGTTCCCACCTCCATAGCTCTGAGAGACTGGTGTTTTTTGGTACTATCCAAATGGCACGTGTGGAGTAACATGTGCCCAGGTCCCTGGAGTAATGCTGGAGGGCATGTTCTGCCACAGGATATTTTTTTTCTGTTTCTTCATTTGTGTTACTATTGGTGGTACAGCACAAAGGTAATTACTGGCCAGCCATTCTATCTCGTTTCAACAAAGAAGCTGTTTTCTTTGTTCTAACAGGTATATGTAGTAACCTTCGTAACTTCATCTCATAATTATATTTCATGATGTGAGAGACCTCTCTAATCAAAAGGCATGTTGTTTCATTTAAGCAACTTGCTACATCAAGTGGTTCTCCCAGCAATTGTGTTCACTCAGAATTGGTATGAACATGTGCCCTGCTGGCCAGGACAGTGTTTCATCTCTGACAAATGGGAAGGACACTGATATTGATGACGTCATGTTTCTGATGGTGATGATTGTTAACCGTGTGTGTGTGTGTGTGTGTGTGTGTGTGTAACACTGTTGTAGGTTAAGTTGTGGCACATTTTGTAAGTCAATGAACTTAAAAAGCATAAGTGCTTTCTTCTCTTTAGATTAAATTTTGTTTTATTTCAATACTTTTTGAGAGAGCAATTTTCCTAATACTGAACTATATTCAACTTCGCACTTAAGCTTCGTCAATTTATGTGTTACACACATGGAAACATTTAAACACAAATTCCAGTTCAACTGAATAAAATAATTTCTTGTTCATATAATAACTGCATTCAGCTAACTGATGTTCATTTTAAGAATCTGCAGATGAAATAAAATCCATGAATCTGCACAAAGAATAACCATGTACCTGATTGTAGCACAACATGTCGTGTGGTTAGGTTCATTGGTAAAAACACAATAATTATTTATAGCTGAAGAAACTAAGTTGCCCTTGTGTTATGTGGAGACAACATGATAAACTTTCATGTTTTTTCTGTTGCATTGAAGGGATCTTTCCTTGCTTGTTTTGCATTCCTGTATTTGAATTATGGTTTACGTCATCAATGTTGACACCCTATCTCACTTCTTTGCAACCAACAGTGTAATTATCTTGCTATAATAAGTCAGGATACAACAATATCCCCAATCTTCACCAAGAGGCATTTCTGATTTAATATGTGTACTATTATAGAGCAGGTTGCACTGTGTATGGCAGTCATGTCCCTTCTGTGCAAATTCTTACTGTAGGCAAGTGAGTTTACATATTCCACCTTTAAGTTACCTAAAATACCACTGCTGAAAATGAATCAAATAGAATCACAAAACGACAGAAATTTCAAAAATAGAACAAATACATAAAGCAATTAATTTAAACACATACTTTTGTTTTTGTATGGTCTTCACAAATCTTGCCTAGCTTTTTTGTTAAGCTAATTAAATCTAAAGGTTAACACTTTTCTTAGATCCATCCTGCCCATTAAATGTGTGAAACAGTGAAAAAAAAAGTGTCATTTCTCAATGTGAGAAATTGTGATGTGGTTGGTTGGGATAAGGGACCAAACAGCTAGGTCATCAGTCCATAGCTTGCAAACTACTTAAACTAAGTTAAATTAATCTAAGGACAAATACACACACCCATACCCAGGGAGGACTCTGATCTCCGACGGCGAGCAACCGCACGCTGCACAGCGAGGCGCCTTCGACCGCTCGGATACTCCACCATAGCTTTATATCAGAGTTGCTTATTCAAAAATGTGGGTAAAAGATATTAATTTCATTAATATCAGTTGTATCAGGAAGACTAAAACCAACATAAAAAAGGGAATTATGCAGCACCAACCCCCTTACTACTGCAAGTAGCTGTGAAATCCAACCCCCGATTCATTACTGATGGGCATGTACAGGTCAACAGATGATGTCCCCAGAATAGGAGCCTAAACATTGAAAAAATGGAAGCAGTGTTGAAAACAAGATAAAAGTGTAAATGGGTGGCTGGAGGGGGGCTGAGCTCCGATTTAAAACCAGAGAACAGTGGCAAGAACCACATATGCACCCTCCTGTCTCTGTTTCAAACATAAAATCTTGTTAAGTGTGAATAAGAACTGCCTTCATGGAGATAAATTAAGACCCAGTCAACCATTCAACAAAAATAGAAGCAATTGGCACAGAAGTTGCGAGGTGCCCGCACGACAATTATTTTATAAACTTGTTCTTGTAGATCCCGTGCCTGTCGCACAGCCTCGCAACAGATGGAAATTTAACAAGTTTTTCCAAATTCCATCTAAATAGGCATACTGATTTTAAATGCCAATTTAAATCTTCAGAACTGTATTTATTATAATTATTTTACAATCTGCTATAAATATATTATACATGTGTAAGCTATATGGTATCAGTTCTGTGACCTATCAACTAAAACAAAATCTGTTCCTTTTCTATATAATAATGGAAAGTCCAGGTTGGAATAAATAATATAGTGAGGACAGTTTACAACTCACCGCAAAGACGTGGCGACGAGCTGCGACAGGCACATACAAAAGACACACACATACAACACATTCAGCTATCGGCCATGGCCTTCTTCAGAAATAGAGCACTCACGCAATCACACAGGCTCACAACACAGTCATACAACCATCACCTCCGACTGCCACACTTCGAATCACGCTCTGCAGCGAATCAGGGACGGGAGGGGAGGGGAGGGGGAGGGGATAGAAAGGTTACGTCACAGTGGTGGGGATGGGTTAGATGGGAATAACGAGATGCAGCTTAGGAATGGAGTGGGGAGGCGGGTGAGGGGAGAAAATAAAGTAAAATATATTATTCATGCACACTGCAAGTGCACAAGACACATACATGCACACTGCAAGTGCACAAGACACCGTGCGCGCGCGCACGCACGTACGCGCGCGCACGCACACGCACGCACGCACGCACAATCACACATTCACACACCATTCAAATCAGGCGAGGTTTGGGATACAGAGGTAGGAACTGTAAGGTATGGAAAAATATATATATATAGGGAAGTTATCGTAGGTTGAGGCCTGGTTGATTTCGGGATCGGAGAATGTATTGTAGGGATAACTCCCATCTGTGCAGTTCAGAAAAGCTGGTGGTGGATGGGAGGATCCAGATGGCCCGGGTTGTGAAGCAGCCATTGAAATCAAGCATGTGCTCCGCTGCATGCTGTGCCACAGGGTGGTCCACCTTGTTTTTGGCCACAGTTTGGCGGTGGCCATTCATCCTAATAGACAGCTGGTTGGTGGTCATGCCAATATAGAAAGCTGTACAGTGCTTGCAGCACAGTTGGTAAATTACGTGGCTGCTTTTACAAGTGGCCCGGCCTCTGATAGGGTAGGATAAGCCTGTGACAGGACTGGAATAGGAAGTGCTGGGTGGGTGGATTCGACAGGTCTTGCAGCGGGGTCTTCCACAAGGATATGATACCTGTGGCAGTGAGCTGGGTTTCGGGGTGGCATAAGGATGAACTAGGATGTTGTGAAGGTTGGGAGGGCGATGGAACACCACTTTAGGAGGGGTGGGAAGGATCTTGGGCAGGATGTCTCTCATTTCAGGGCATGAGGATAGAAAATCAAAACCTTGGCGAAGGATGGAATTTAGTTGTTCGAGACCAGGGTAGTACTGGGTGACAAGGGGAGCGCTCTTTTGTGGATGGTTACTAGTGTTAGGAAGAGGATTTGGGGTGTGTGAGGATATGGCACGGGAGATTTGTTTGCGGACTAGGTCTGTGGGGTAGTTTCTGTTTGTGAAGGCCTTTGTGAGACCTTCAGCATATTCAGAAAGGGAATTCTTGTCACTGCAGATATGCTGTCCACGGGTGGCCAGGCTGTAAGGGAGGGATTTTTGACGTGGAAGGGATGGCAACTGTCAAAATGTAGGTACTGTTGGTGGTTGGTAGGTTTAATATGGACTGAAGTGTGGATGGAGCCATCAGTGAGGTGGAGGTTGACATCCAGGAATGTGGCATGGTTGGTTGAGGAAGACCAGGTGAAGTGGATGGGAGAGAAGGAATTGAGGTTCTGAAGAAAGGAGGATAGGGTGTCCTGGCCGTGAGTCCAGATCATGAAAATATCATCAATGAACCGGAACCAGGCCAGAGGCTTGAGGTTTTGGGATGCTAGGAAGGATTCCTCCAGACGGCCCATGAACAGGTTGGCATAGGAGGGTGCCATGCGGGTGCCCATGGCTGTGCCTTGGATTTGATGGTAAACTTTCCCCTCAAAGGAAAAGTAGTTGTTAAGTAGGATGAAATTGGTAAGGATTATGAGGAATGAGGTATCAGGCTTGCGTTCAGAGGGACGTTGGGAGAGGTAGTGTTCCAGAGCGGCAAGGCCATGGGCATGTGGGATGTTAGTGTATAGGGAGGTGGCATCCACTGTGACAAGTAAAGATCCAGGAGGCAAAGGGGTGGGAATGGTCGAGAGTCGGTGAAGGAAGTGATTGGTATCCTTGATGTGGGAAGGTAGATTTTGGACAATAGGTTGGAGGTGTTGGTCAACTAGGGCTGAAATTCGTTCGGTAGGCGCACAGTAACCAGCCACAATAGGGCGTCCAGGATTATTAGGTTTGTGGATTTTGGGGAGCATGTAAAAGGTGGGTGTGCGGGGTGCTGCTGGGGTGAGGAGGGAGATGGATTCAGGGGAGAGTTTCTGGGAGGGGCCATAGGATTTTAGTAGGGATTGGAGATCTTGTTGGACCTTGGGGATGGGGTCAATCTGGCACAACTTGTAGGTGGAGGAGTCAGATAGTTGGCGGAGCCCTTCTGCCAGGTAGTCACTGTGATACTTAACTACAGTGGTGGAACCTTTATCAGCAGGGAGGATGATTATGTCAGGATTAGTTTTAAGGTTTTGGATTGCTCTTCTTTCTTCTGCTGAAAGGTTTGAGTTCTTGGGAAGGGACTTGGGAAAGGATGGTGAGGACAAGTTGGAGGTGAGAAACTCTTGGAGGGTAACCAGAGGGTGGTTCGGTGGGAGTGCAGGGGGATCTTTGTTGGATGGTGGTATGAATTGGGACAGGCAGGGTTCAATATTGGGATTAGGTAGATTGCGGTCAGAGGGATTGGTGGCAAAGTAGTGTTTCCATCGTAGGGATCGGGAAAAGGAGAGTAGGTCTTTGACAAGAGCAACATGATTAAACTGGGGTGTAGGACTAAAGGTAAGACCTTTGGATAGAACGGAAACTTCAGTGGGGTTTAGGTTTTTTGTGGATAGGTTGACCACAGTGTTCTGGGGTTGTTTTGGTATTGGATGTTGTGGAGTGGTGGTAGGGAATTTGGAGGGATGAGGTAGGTTCAAGAGGTCAGCTAAGCATGGTCTGGGACCTATGAGGGGCTCACGAGGAGGAATACTGTGGTTCAGATAGGGATTGGATATGGGTGCTCCAAGGCGGCAATATGATGTCAGCAGGCTGGATAGTTTGTGGAGGTGGTGTTTGGAATGCTCCTCCAGTTGCTGGAGAGCAAAGGATTCGATCTGAGAGATGGGATGTAGGTAGTTTTGGTTACACAATAGTAATATCTTACGGAGGGAGAGAAGGTAGCTAAGGGATTTGTGAGCCATGGAGAGGTGATTTTGTAGGACTAGGTTCGTGAGGGATAAGGATTGGTGGAATCTGAAAAGGTGCAGGTCATTGTGGAAGGAGGGGTGGGATCCAGACAAAAGCTGCATCTCGTTATTCCCATCTAACCCATCCCCACCACCGTGACGTAACCTTTCTATCCCCTCCCCCTCCCCTCCCCTCCCCGATTCGCTGCAGAGCGTGATTCGAAGTGTGGCAGTCGGAGGTGATGGTTGTATGACTGTGTTGTGTGCCTGTGTGATTGAGTGAGTGCTCTATTTCTGAAGAAGGCCATGGCCGATAGCTGAATGTGTTTTATGTGTGTGTCTTTTGTATGTGCCTGTCGCAGCTCGTCGCCACGTCTTTGCGGTGAATTGTAAACTGTCCTCACTATATTATCTGTTCCTTTTCTGTTCTTTTTCCCTTATTTATTCTTTTTCTTCAAATCCTCAGTGCTCCTAAAACTCCGTAAGGCATTGCAGTTTCCTTGCCACTCTGTGTGACGTCACGTAACCGCGAGGTCGCACGAAGCCAAAGGAACACCTCAGAGAAGGAAAATATAAAAGAAAAAAAAAAAAAAGAACAGAAAATATACAACAAAATTACTTACATTAAAATTAAAAGGAAACAAAAATATATTACAAATTCCTCCCACCTAACACCTATTTGACTTGTACTTGTTTGTTATTGGTTTAAATGTAAGGTTCCATTTTTTTTTAAAGAAAAAATTTCAAAATATCTCTGTACCCTTACAAAGTCCATATGTGGCATGGGGGCTACAATAAGTGGACATTCCACTAACATATGATTTACCAAATATAGGGTTCTACAGTTACAACACGAGGAAGACTTCTTGCAGAAAATAAAACTATGTTTAGGCCTGGAATGTCCAAATGGAGACAAAAAAGGACAATGGATTCACTATGGGAAGGCCATAAGCAAGAATTCCATGCAGCAGCGGTATCCTTGATTATGCAGTTTATTAGATGGTGCAGTAGCCTGTTAGTTGCTGTTCCATTTTTTTACAAGCTGAGATCTGATATGAACCTGCATATCTGCACCCAGGATTGCCAAGGGAAATGAGTAGCGAGTAACTGCAGCTCTATTCAAACTGTCTACCCGTTCACTTCCTAGGAGACCAACATTACCTAGGACCCACAGAAAGGCAACGGAGAAGATAGCAGAATAACTATGGTCAGTGAGGAGATCGTGGATAGAAGTGACCAAAGAATAGGAAGAGCAGCATCACTCAATGGACTGCAGGCTGCTCAGAGTTGGTACTGATTAAAACATAGTCTAAGCCAGTCTGTTGAATACAATAAAGGGCTCTTGCAATGGACATTTTCTGTTCTGAACATACACGCGTTACTGGAAGAGACAGGCATTCAATATGGATGGGAGATGTAAAAGCATATTCCATACAACCAACAGTTTTTGAGCCATCCTTTAGCAGATGGTGGCACCCTGAAACTCTTAAGAATTTGGATGTAACAAATTCTGGAATATTAACAGAGTGATTGAAGCTTTTGCTCCTTTGAAGAGTTCAGTCCAAATTCATGGCCTGGGTACTATCCAAGGAAAGTTACGTGAGAGAACACACAGGTGTACAGTGTAGGGAAGGAAGATGGAAATCTCTGCAACAGGAGGCGAGCCAGAGTGTGGCAGATAGTCCCACATAAGGGCGGGATGAGCAGAGAACTAGATAGCATCCTATTCATCGAGTTGACTTTGAGTAACTTGTCTTCTATACATTCAATGAAAAACAACAGCCTGGTTGTGGCGAAGGTACCTCCATCAGTCCTGTTGCAGATGAGGTAATACGAGAAAGATTTCAACCCAAGCCAACAAGCCTAACTTTCCTTTCACAGGGTAGCTAGGGAGGGGGAAGGTCCTCATCACATTTATCAGCATTGAAACAGCTATGCCTGTCTTCAGAGATAGCTGTAGTGTGTCTATTATGTAGCTTCATTCATTTCAAGTGCAAAACATCTGTTCTGATTCTAACCATTCTGATCAGTGGCTCTCCCCCATGGGCACTGTCCAACCACAGCAAAGGCCACCTAGCATGATGGCTGTTGCTGAGAGTCCTAATACTCCAGGAAAATGGGCATTACTTCTTGGCCTGCAGCAGGCAATAACAGTTCAGTTATCGTGTGACCATGTGTTTTCAGGGGGCTGAACCAAGGGGGTACATAACAGCACCATCACACAGACTAGCATACATGCTGGTGATCTAGTAGGGGAGGGGGCAATGACAACAAGGAAGGGTAAAGGAAGGGATGGAAACCAGTGGTGTAGGGGCCACGAAGGGGGAATGACAAACCCCGAGGGGAACCGAATTGAGCCAATAAACAAGGGAGCAGAGGAAATTAAAAAAAGTGTACAGATCATAAAGGAACATGGGAATAGCTGAGGCATGTTAAAGGAAAACAGAAGGGAGTATGAATGGGACAGAGTTAGGAAGAGAAGAACTGAGATAGGTAATGCTTCAAGGGAGAATGGCTTAGGGACCCATGCATCCACACCCGTATCCACAAAATGTGTGGGCCCCATGGGGATTTCTGCTACTGCTAAGGCATTTATTGGAGACTTATTTTCTTTGTATGCTTACTGAAGCAATTCTGTGCCTTTTAGTAGCATTTTGGTGGTGTTGCAGAATATTGTCTACTTCAAGGTATTGGAAATGAATACTGATTATCCCAATGAGACAAAACAGTAATATATAATGTGTTTTAATGAAAATTTGAATACATTTTTCAAATGTTCAAATGTTTGTAAACCTATTGGACCCAACTACTATAGTAATCAGTCCTTACAATTACAAACTTCTTTAACTAAGGACAACCCACACACACATGCCCAAGGGGCGATTCAAATCACTGGCAGAAACAGCCATCCTGTCCTGTCATTCTGTATGGCCTTATATTTTTGGTGAATCCAAAATAACGTGGGATAGCACCTATTACTCACAACAACTTTCATTAACTCTTAGATTTTCAAGATAGAAGTAAAAATGAATTGTCAAAGTAATACATGTGTAAACACACACACACAAGAAAAACAGACCAAATTCTTCACGGGTATCCAGCCGGATCATTCTGTCAACTGAACACAATATTTCTGCGGTCCAGCTGGCCGCCATCATCAGGTGAAGAAGCTAAGCCGCTCTCACCGTGACTGACAAACCGTGGAACAGCTGGCTCTATATATGCAATGAAAGTATGAAGGCACATGCGCCAAGTACAGAGGGCGTGCGTTTACTCTAGCTGCTGACCCATGGCGCAAGAGAAGTTGTAGCGCCTCCTGTGGTGGCTATTGTCAAAAACAGTATATCGTTATAGATTGTCATTCATAGCTATGAGCTGCAGATGCAGATGTTTCTTTAGGTCTGATAACACAGGATTCCACGATTTACTCAGAAAATAACCACTGTCACGATTAATTGTGTTATCTGTTATTCTGATTTCAATTGATTGTTTCAAAACACAATCCTAGTAATATGAGGTGTTTGCAATAACTCTTGTCTCGTCGTATAGCATCCTGTGTCCCTCTGAAAGACAATGTCAACTACCGCGGATTTTTCAGGCTGCATCAATCGCGTATGGCGGTGCGAATAGCCTGCCCAATGTATGTTTTGCCGCACTCGCAAGGTATTTTGTATACGCCAGGCTTTCTCAGGCCCAAATCATCTTTAACAGAGCCAAGAAGTGCTCTAGTCTTAGCTGGCGGACGAAAAATACACTTTATTTTGTGTTTCTTCAAAATCCTTCCTATCTTGGCAGACACCTTACCAGCATAAGGAAGGAAAGCAACAGAACTGGAAGTGTCTTCAGCCGGTTCACAAGGCGGTCCAAACTCAAAAGCCCGTCAAATCTGCCTATCTGTATAGCCATTTTGGTGGAACACATTCTTGAGATGTTGCAGCTCTTGAGGTAAACTTTCAGCATCCGAGATGGCATATGGTCTTTTTACCAAGGTCCATAGGACTCCTGCACGTTGAAAAAGAGGGTGACAGCTGGTCACATGTAAATACCTATCAGTATGCGTCGGTTTCCTGTAAACTCTATGTCCAACATTTCCGTCATCTTTTTTTTTATATAGACCAACACATCCAAAAATGGTAATTTGCCATCCTTTTCAATTTCCATCGTGAATTTGATGTTAGGATGGAGACAGTTAAAATGATCTAATAACCAGTGCAAAGAATCTATTCCATGTGGCCAAACAAGAAACATATCAACAAATCTAAAAAAGCAAGTCGGCTTTAAAAAAGATGTTTTCAGTGCCATTTCCTCAAAGTCCTCCATAAAAAGGTTGGCGACTATGGGGGACAGAGGACTCCCCATAGCCACATCGTCAGTCTGTTCAAACTACTTGTCATTGAATAAGAAATAGGTGGACCTCAGTACATGACGGCAAAGCTTCGTCATTTCCATATCTAGTTTCTCGTTAATTAAGATCAATGACTCTTCAAGAGGAACACGAGTAAAAAGAGACAACATCGAAACTCACAAGTAAAGCAGAGGGACCAAGACGAAGAGACTTCAAGCGCTGAATAAAATCCATGGAATTAGATATATGGTGTTCACATTTCCCCACATGAGGGCTGAGGACCAACGCCAAAAATTTTTGCAAAATAGTAAGTTGGTGCACTCAAATTACTGACAATTGGTCTTAATGGGATCCCATATTTGTGGACCTTCGGCAATCAGCTGCACCAGGTCGAAGTTTTATGATAATGTCTTTGAGTATAGAGCTCTTTATCAGAAGTGAATTCGTCGTCCGTTTTATGCAATCCATAGTTACCATTTTTGGATGTGTTGGTCTATAAAAAAGATGACGGAACTGTTGGACAGAGTTTACAGGAAACTGACGCATACTGATAGGCATTTACATGCAACCAGCTGTCACCCTCTTTTTCAACGTGCAGGAGTCCTATGGACGTTGGTAAAAAGAGCATATGCCGCCTCGGATGCTGAAAATTTACCTCAAGAGCTGCAACATCTCAAGAATGTGTTCCACCAAAATGGCTATACTGACAGGCAGATTAAGCAACATTCATATCTAAGGTGTTAGCTCCAAAGTCCTACAGAAATGACGCACTGTATTGTTGGTTTACCATTGGATGTAAAAACCGTACCTGTATGAGAATCTATTCCTTTTCTCTAGAATTCTTTACTTATTTGGTGATGGCCAAGTTATTGAACTTGTTCCAAAACCCTTGTTCCCCAAAAGAAAGCAACATCTACGTCTAGCATATGTCCTGTTCCCCTAACTAAAACAGTCACTGCAAAGGTAGAACTTCAATGGAAGATTCCTATTGAAGATGTGAATGTTCATAAGAAGTGGTTTACCAACACACTTCACTTTACCATCAAACAAACCATACAACATGTGTGAAAAATATGGCAAGAGAAGGGAACTCAGTGTAATTCAGAGGACAAGAATATTAAAGTACTGGAGTTAATTTTCACTTACCCACACATCTGTTCAAGTTTTTTACTTTTTAAACAACAAAGAAGAATAGGAAAATAATTAACAAAAAGTTTAATTTTCCCCAAACTCTCTGCCTTTTAAATTTATCACATTTATTTTACCTGTAATTCATGTACCAAGCAAGGTGGCGCAGTGGTAACTAACTGGACTCACATTTGGGAGGATTATGGTTCAAATCCACCTTCGACCATCCACATTTAGGTTTTCTGCGATTTCCCTAAATCACTCCAGGCAAATGTCAGGCTGGTTCCTTTCAAAGGGCACAGCCAATTTCCTTCCCCATCCTTACCTAAACAACTCAAGTGAAACCTCCGCCTTTAATGACCACATTGTCGACGAGGCATAAACAATCTTCCTTCCTTCTAATTCGTGTAATGGAATCATTGCTGAGAACCAGAAATGACGACATTTTCCTTCTGTGATTGAAACGCAATTTCTCAGCAGACATTTGGATATCATTGGCCATTACTCCAGGTCATAAGATTTATCACCAATTGTCAACAACAAATGCAATATGTCTGTATGTCCTTATAGGGAATTTTTCTGTTACATATTTTTGAAAGTTGACATCAGGATTTCGAAGTTTTCTTGATGAATACTATCTGACAGGAATTTAATGTTTCTATAATCAATTTTTTACCATTTAAGTATACATATTCTGTGTGCTCCATGTATTCAAAAAGCTGTACAACAATACATCCTTAATCTGAAGGGTTGATTAATTACAGTTTTTTGACATATATAGCCATCCACCTTTTACTGTATCCACAATGGAGACTGATGTGCTATTCTGACAAGCTCAACATAAATACTGACATTCCACCCGCACTTTTATTTTCCTGTGTGGATATTATAAGTTGACTACTTTGATTAAGGAATATAGCTACATAAAATGTGCTTTTTATAATGTTTTTCTGAATATATTGCCCTTAACATTACTTCTTGATAATGAACACTTGTGGAAACAAATTTTATATTTCAAGTTCTTTTATAAAAAGAAAATACAAATTTACACTGCTCAAAATATTCTGCAGTGAATAATAAACACTTACCTTGTACTGTCAGAATCATATATTGTTGAGGCTACCACCTGAAATATTTACAGAAATTACCATTGATTATTTATTTACTATTTAATTAGTTTAAATTACATTGACATCAACTGACATCTGACTGATCTGAAAGTTAGTTTGTGTGGAGAATGGAAATAAGAACACATCCTATAGAACTGTAACTTATTGTAACAGTTAATAAGTTAAAATTCACAACTTGCTTTTAGAACTGTAAATAACAATAAAAGCCAGTGATTCAGCCGAAAGTTTACCTGGTACTTCAAAAGTAAAGCAGCCGGAAGCTACTTTCATCTGAAATGAACATATGTCCCATAGCAATGCAATCTGCCTTAATTGTCATTATAAACGAGTAACACTTTTTAGTATTTGTATTCCAGGGACCTCATAGCAACATGCCCAAGTCCGAGTTAGTTTGAAACCCAAACCACATAATTCATCAGCACATTGAAATACAGGCTTATAACATTAAATATACAGAACTCACAAATGTTCTAAACTACTGACAATGTGGTGAAGTTACTTTAAGTAAGGCATTGCAAAATATCCGATTAATTGACGAAGAAATGATGCATTCAGATAACTATAGACACTCTAAAAGGAATTACGACATGCATGGACTTAATGTGAGTATAAGGCAGTGGTAATGAGTGAGACATTTACGTTTCACGTGGTGTGTGTGTGTGTGTGTGTGTGTGTGTGTGTGTGTGTGTGTGTGTGTGTGTGTGTAAACCTGATCTGAGGATAGGGTGATGTGCTACATAGGGGGAATCTCATTTTACAGTGCTCATGGTCATATACTTTTAGTTGCTGGATTAGTTGGTGTTTCTTCTAAATCACTGCATTGATGAAAAACTGTTCAATGTGTCTTCAAAGCAGTAGTGTAGTACATGTGACCACAAAAGACATCAGAATTGTGATTAAGAAAGGATGCTGATGGAGAGTGACCAGAGATGCAATTCATTGTAGGGTGAAATTGAATGGAAAAATGGATCAAACGTAATCATTAAATACTTTTATGTAATCCCTGGCTCAGCTGCAGTAGTGGTGAAATATTTATCCGATTGACAACTTCTAAATCATTTCAAGATAAGGTTTTATTCTTGATACAGGATTTGGTGGACATTTTAATAAAATATTTTAAGACTGCATGTAGGTACAGAAAATGGAATGATATTGTTCTAAGTGTTTTATCCAGAAACTATTAAAAAAAAAAAAAAAAAAAAAAATGTTCAAATGTCTGTGAATCTATCGGACCAAACTGCGTCGTCATCAATCCGTAGCTTACCAACTACTTAACCCAAGGTAAACTAACCTACAGACAAACACACACACACCTATGCCCCAGGGAGGACTCTAACCTCCACGGCGAGCAACCTTGCGCTTAGCAGCGAGGTGCCTTAGACTGCTCGGCTACTCCACTGTGGCCAGAAACTATCATAAGCAGTTAAAGTAGATAAACCTTTGACTTTCCAATTGCAAATAGACCTAAAATTTCAACTCAGTCAGTGGCAGAAAACCAAAATCATAAGGCCATTACAGCATCAATGAATACAGCTGTAAATAGGAATATCAAGCAAGGTGTGAAGATCTTTCCGTTTACCGAGACTGACAGACATTTCACAGTACCATAAATACTGCACAGATATCCTAGGATTTTTACCTGACACTGTCCACTTCTTTCACCTCTGGCAGTATTCCTCATGTGAAAAATACCGAGTAGCACCGTGGTTCGGAACCCACGTTAAACTGTAGGTCCCCCTATAATTAGCTTACCCAGCTAAGTCGGTTCGAAGGTCAGAGGAAGGCAATGGCATATCACCTCCAAACAGAACCATGCCTAGTAAAGCACTGTGGTGTTCAAACCAATCTTCGGATTGTTGACCGCTTTACCTTCAGTGTAGACCTTCAGATGTTAAAGAGCACTGGTACAGTACACTTTACACAAGAATGTGCAGAGTGAAATTATGAGACACGGGAAAGATCAACTGCGATTCAACAATAAAAAATGGCTACAAAAACGTATCTGTACTTGGCCAAAAAATCTCTGACAAGCAAAAATTATATGTCAAAGTAGGGGCACGCGTGATGTGTTCAATGTCTTTAAGTGACATGTTCTATATAACAGAAAATACTAAGGTGTTGGTCTTATGGTTTAACTGATTTAACCTATGTCCAGACACATGGCCTTCACAAGCTCGTAGTCTTGCCAAACATGCCACAAATGACAGAACAAGACTGTCAGCTCATCCAATGATCTAAAAGAGAACTGCTATGAAGAACATGGAACACACTGCGGGTGTAAAATATAAAGCAGCAATTACTGCAGGCATAAAAGAAACTCCTTTCAAATACCATACACTTATCTTGCTAGAAGTATGTCAATAAGAACCCAAAATATAAAATTTGGTAAATAATCCATGAAGTAATTGTCAACAATTGGATGGAGCAAAGCAGTTCACTTATGAACTGCAACATTGAGTTGAACCAGCATTGCCTTTATGAGTAGTCACTTTAACCACTGGGCACTACAATCAAAACTTGACCCAGAGATGCATGCTTAGATGCCTTTCTCATTAAGGCAACTGCCATAAAAGGGCCGTGGCACAATAGCCGTGCACACTAAGATGCCTTGCTGCAGTGCAAATGACTGTTCGCTGTCAGAGGATCGAGTTCTTCCTCGTGCGCACGTGTGCGTGCACGCAGTTCTTAGGATAAGTTAGTTTAAGTAGTTTGTAAGTTTGAGGACTGATGAGCACTGAAGTCCCATAAATTTGCAAATAAATGTAAAGCAGTCAACAATCCGAAGATTGGTTTGAACACCACAGTGCTTTACTAGGCATGGTCCTGTTTGGAGGTGGTATGCCGTTGCCTTCCTCCGACCTTCGAACTGACTTACCCAGCAAGTTATAGGAGGACCTACAGTTTAACGTGGGTTCCAAACCCAAATCCCAGGACCTGGCAGGGATCGAACCTGCGACCTTTGGATTAGCAGTCTGGCACTCTACCACTGTGCAACCAAGGCGCAAATATCTTGTAATAAAAGGAGATCGATAGTTAAATCTTTTCAAGATGCGATATACTTTGTGTTGCTTTCTATGATTAACATGGTATCACTGAATTATTTCTGTTCATATACCAAGCAATTCTGTATTACATATTCCAACATTGATTTACCTGATCAAAAATAATACTTTTATCTTTATAGCACAAAGGTTAAAAAAATACTGCATTTATCCAATTTTCCTGTTTTCCCCATTGGAGACGACATGTATGGGCATGTTGTCCAACCCATAATGTTGATCAAAATTGAGCTATAGTGCTTATAACCATTAAGTAAAAAATTCTAAAACTACTACTCGATTCATGCCCTCTTGTTTCTTACTTTACACTCAAGCTGCACTAATAATTCGAATTAACAATAAAACAAACTAAAGAGTTAATATAAGTGTCACAATCTCCACATATCTTATGTAATATGACAATATTAAGGCTAGTTAGGGTAATTGTCAAAATTACTTCCCAGTGCTATTTAATTATTTTTGATGTGAAAAAAATCCTTTGTGGGCAAAAATAATTGCTGAAGCTATGATTACTCAGCAGAAGAAAGAAATGAAAAAAGTATAGGTAAATGGTTACATTTTTAAGCCAACAGCTCCTCCTGGCAAAAGTGTTGATTGGAAGGGAAGATGGACGAAGGAAATTGACTGGAAAGGTTTCAATATGGTGAGGATTATGGCAAAGTCTACCAGAACTCTTGGGTCTGGTGGTACCAAATAAGATAAGAAGGGGCTGTTGATCCTAGACACAAAATCTTGCAAAACTTTCCCATCTTTACTTTTAATTCTCGTCCCACTGTTTAGTGAGCACTCTTTCTTCTCTCTCTCTCTCCAATTTAGCAAATCAGTGCCAGTGAACAAAAAAATTTCATTCCTGGTAACATCTTGGCAACACCTTTGGTAGTATGGCAGTCAATTGACAGCCAGAAAATATGACATTTGGAAAACTGTTTGTAGTGATAGGGCTGATTTGTCACATTACTTTTACTGAGCAGACATGATACATACAAGAACCTGTCAACCATAGAGCAGGAACAGCATTATTTATTTATTCTGTCGTATGTACAAAACACTAATCAAATCATTCCATGTAGTTTGGGTTTCTAAGAATATTAACATCTGGCAAAGATTTTCTACAGTGTTGTTAATGTTGCTAACATAAGTATGTGAGACCCCTGGGACAGTAAGTAATATTTGACCTCTGAAATCAAAGTAGCTTGGGAGGCAAAATTTTGGTTGAGAATTGACAAAGTCAACAAATGTGAAACCAGAAACACCAATTGTAAAAAGCATGTTGTGTTACAATCCAGTATTTGAGACAAACATTGTTAGTGACTACAGAAATCAACAGTTCTGCTGTCTTAGCTTCCATCACCACCTGTAGTAGGCATTAGCAACTTACACGCAACAGTAACAACACAGATGGTCCATTCTGGAATTTTACAAATACTTTTCTAACTTTCCATATTACACTATATGGCACTCTAGCTTCAACATCACGGATAACCAAAGAATTTGAAAGAGACAGTAAGGTTACTATCATAAGGATACAATTTCAAATACTGAAAACGAACATTTTATGTTTCGTGGAACCCTTACTATAAAATGAGTTTTCTGCTGCTATTCATACAGTGATTTCAATTTAATTCACAGTGTGGGCTTTTTTTATTCTTTCTAGGAAGAGCCTCGGGATGTGATATTTCCATTATCCTGTATATTAATTTCCTCGATGATAACATATTATTTAACTTTGTTTCTGAAAAAGAAAGAAATATCGATACAGTCACAGCTGTAGCATTCTAAGTCTGATAAATAGAGGGCAAGACTGATCTACAGGCACAGGATAGCACATCATTGATAATTTTTGAAATTATTTTGGACAATGTTAAAAATTTAAGGTAAAATACCCCACAACGAAGCACACCCTGTGAGATGCAACTAACAGCTCCAAATATGTTACACAAAAGGTCTCTAATATTAACCATCTTTCGCCATAGAAGGTCCTTGAAATGTTCTTGGAAACTTGTTGATATTTTACTCCTTGTTCAGTTTTACAGACCACTAATTCATAATTTTTGATATATTTACTTTCTGTATTTTTATGGAAACCAAATGCAGGTATCGAGTTTTTTCTGTAACTGTTGTGCTATTTTACGGATCTCTTCTCATGAACTTCTGGAACAACCATGCAGTCGTACACAGCTTTGAGCTAATAAAAATGGACACTATTGCTCAATGATAGTCATACTGAAGGAAAGTCACATATGATAGAAAATTACAATAAAACTGTTAATAGAGTTTGCTGTGATTAACAATTTATAATAGTAATTTAAGAATGGAAACTGACAAATATACATTCACTATCAAGCCAATCCATTTGGATACTGGTACAAGACATGGGAGTCGTGCCACAACTGAACAAAATATCAAATTGTTCTGTTCACTACACAGAACAAACTACTACCTAAAATAAATTTCAATAACTTTGGCTACGAAGATATCTTTCTATGAACTTTTATGTATGAAGTATTGCTGTCCCTAAATGAAAGTGGCAAATTGTGACAAAATATCATATGGCCTTTCAGTAGTACCAGATTCAGTCTGCAGGTTAATGATCAAACCAACACTCTCCCATGACATTACAAAAATAGTGGACATGAACACCAAGCCGAAGCCAAACTGGCATTAAATAAACATCACATCAAGATTTGCACTCATTCCCATATTAACTAAGTTTCAAACTGTAACATTTCATACCAACTTCCATATATGCTTGAACTACAGTTCATCTCACACAACTAAGAAACCATTTACATCTGATAACTTACCCAATTCACAGTAATATGTCCCCTGACAATGTAATACACACTGTAACAAAAGTAAACATCAGCATGGGTAAAAATGTAGTTTAGGTGTTAGTGACATTTGCTAGTGTGTTAGCAACAGTAAGATGAATTACAGGAAGCATGTACAGCCCATCACGAGTCAGACGCAGACAGCGAATGAGACTGCTGTTCTTAAGGATTTCAATTTTTAATTCTATATTCGCTGTACTATTTCAATCTACCTAACAGGAAGCTAAGAAAGTAGTGAAAGAATTATAGAAAACATAAAATATTTGTGACAAGCACACATGCATGATTTAAACCTATGCTATTTTGTTCCTGCCTAACCACTTAATAAAAAGAAAATAGGAAGACATTCGCAAAAACAGCAATGTATTTTACAAAATATAAAACCGTGCTGTGCATATTTACCATGATTCATTGTGCCATTACTAGCATCTACATGTCAAGCAGGAACAATCTACACTTGAAGTGCACTTCAATTACACTGTCATTAGAAATTTAATTCAGAAAAAATATTTTAAGTAATATATATATATATATAAGTTGTCTTTTGATACATTCCTAATCATCAAAGTAACAAGTCAAACACGAAGCCTGGTACTTTTAGGTTTTAACCATACTATACATGAGCTTAATGAACTTTATAACAATTTAGTTTCCAACATTTTATCTGCAACTGTGATACTGTCATTCAAAGTAAAAAATCTGTTGCTCCACACGCACTACAATGAACCACTTTAACATAACTTCAAATGTCACTGTTGGATTAATGAATTCATAATTATTCCATTAAATGTGTGGATGACAGGTTATAAGCAAATACACATGCTCAATGTAGACACACAAATAGTATGTGCGGCTGAGTCAGTTCTTTAAGTCCTGGTTGGGTAACTGTCGAAATTCTAATTACAACCAGCAAGTTTACTTACAGAGAGCTAACAACCATCTAATGGTGCATTGTTTAAACAATGAAAAATCCAATATGAATATCAATAACGGGGGACAGGTAACAACTCGCCGTAAAGAGGCTCGCTGAAATGCTGAGTGTTACGAAACGAGATAAACACATTCACACAACACAGACTTTGATCACACACTGAAGCACATTTAATATGAAAAGGTCTAAGGGCTGTTTGTATAAACATTGGCAACTGGAGATCAAATCTGACGTTGGTTCAGAAATTTAACTTCGTTCAGGGCTCCGCGATATTGTATAACGCTAAACCTAGATCAGTCGACGCTGGTTCAGTGTTGATCTTAGTGTGTGTACGGAAGATGCTTGACAACACAGCTAAAATCAGCTATCGACACGATTATTGTGCTTCGACCACAGATATTAATCGGTACACAATGTTAGTTATCGAAGCTTTCATGTGGTAAAGGTGGAGGGAAGTACAGAGAAAAAGATTTACTTTTAGAAATTGTTTTGGCATGACATAAGAACACAATAGAAAGCAAAAAACTGATAAAGTTACAACAACCAAGGAAATACAGGCATGGAAGGAAGTATCTGGTGATTATAATTCGCAAAACATGGGGACAACTTGAGACTGGAAGAGTTTAAAACTCTACTATGAAAATATTAAGAAAAGGACCAAAAAAGCTCTTGCACATGATAAGGTATAATTTTGAGACTCACTTTATAATTATTACGATACGTTTCATGTTTAAGTAACTGCTTGTGTTGTGTAAACTGGATAAAACACAGAGTGAAAACTTTTCACGGTCGAAATGCATAAAACTGGAGGCGGTAGCTTCAGGAGGCCCACAGTTACAGAAAGTGGGCAGAAACACATTAAAACCACAATTTTTTCCTGTATCAAACCCCTTTGATGACGATGCAGATTTTTATCTGGAAGTTATATACACTGGTTGGTAAATATTTGAATTCACTCGCATAAATTATTATGAAGCAAATTTCTTATGTAAAAGGTAGTTTGTAATGTTATTCTTTACGTTCTTGTTATGCTACAGATTCAAATAGTAATGAAGGGTGTAGTCCTTTATGATATCAGGAAATGAGGAGATAGTACTTTCAAGTGACAATATAGTTCCCGATACTGGCATCGGAAATAAAAACGAAGAAGAGGACGTTTACATTGAAGTGTTAAGAACAATGTTGTACTGAAATAATGTGGGTAATAATTAATTTGGTACAGCACAATAAGCTTAATGCATATTTTGAACTAAAAATAACTTAATTACAGGTATAGTCGGCGAGATTTAGGAAGAGCTACGACCTGCACATAAGGGGAAGGACCGGCCACAGGTGGGGAGGCGCACGCGAGAGGGAGGGTGCGCGCCGCAGGTGCTGTCCGTCCTGAAGATATTGGCCAGGGCCGGCGCAAGGCACGTGCGAAAAGTCCGGAGCTGCGACGCAGTGGCAGGGCAGGCAGTCCCTGTTGGACAAGTCGAGGGAGGCAGGGCTGCGATACATATGAGAATTCTCGTACGCATACGAGAATTTCATCGTTTGTACAAGGAATGAGACAATATCGTACGTAAACATACGAGATTTTTGCCTCGCCGTTTTTACCAAGTATACGGTGTAAACAATTTCTGGGAAAATAATTAATTCATTGCAGTGGCAGATTTACCAGTAGGTTGAGTAGGCTGGAGCCTAGGGAGGCTGACTTTAGGGGCAGCAAATTTGGGTGCAAAATTTTAACCTGTAAGTAAGTGCAATAAAATATTACGTGTACCAATTTACATTATTGTAATAAAATCGACTCCCCTTCAGTCACACAATTGTCCTTTATTGTACACAGTGCATTTCGATCTCTGAGGGCTTATCGTCAGGTTCCTTCCATATTTTTTTTACACATGTTAAAAGGCCTCGGCCTTTTAAGATCAGTTTTGTGACTGAAGGCTAGTTCATTTTATTTTACTGAAGTAAAACAGTCGCGGAACTTATCACTGACAATAATGGACTAAAAATTATGTACATTATTGTGTTTGAAGTACTAAAGTTTACCTTACCCCCACGTTATTAGTAGTATATGACTGTGCTTTTATTAGCTCAAAAACTATTTCTTGTGCGATGTTAACCAAATAGTTGGGTTGTAAAAATAATCTAGAAAGTGACACTTCGATGCCCTAGTGCACAGTTATATTAATTACGAAAATACGTGATCTAATTAGGATGATAATGCACAAAAGAAAGCTACAATTTCATTGACAAAAAATTATATTTACTATGATTGTGAATCCGGATATCGAATTTTGTAGGTCGGTAGGGACGGCAAAATTTGAATAGGCTACTGGCGGCAAAGGTAAAAATCCGTCACTGATTCAATGGGTATATTAATGGAATGCTTATAACTTATTGTGGATTCATGATTATGGACAATGTGGTCTCTTGCCAGTCATCAGATTGAGCCAGAGAGACTAAGCACCAAGCGGCCTACTGAAGTCGAGAATAAAGCTTCAAACCATGTCCATGGGAAAAAATTAAGACAGCGAACAATAACGATTCACTCTGGTTTTTTTTTCTCCTCTCTCTCTTCCTGCATTTGGATTTTTAACTCTCCAGTATCAAGGAGCATGTAGCAGGTGTGGTGGGCCCACCTTCTGAAACTGTGACAAAATATCTATTGTTATTAATGAAGACTGCAAAAATGTTTTTAATTTTTGGAATAAACGTACCCGAAAATTTTAAATTTGTGTACTAAATGCTACCTTCCCAGGGAATATTATTTTCTATATTTTTAGGTTCACGATCGTATTTACATATCTTATCTCTTTAACAAGTATACTGAAAGAAAATGTCAAGAACAATTAACAAAAAATGTATTTTTAAAATGATTTATGTAGAGTGTAAGGTGCTCCCTTCTCGGTAATACACATAATCCAAATTTCTAAGAGTGTGTACAAAAATATATATTGATAATTTGTTTAAAGTTTGTTGTTAGAAAAAATTGTCACTCTTTGTCGATTTTCCGTATCATTTTTTCAAATTCTTTCTGGTTTGACATAATGCTGTTGCAAGGGTGAAATTTCAGAAATAGAACCACCTTCTGAATCTCAATTTGCTTAATGTTCTCACCAAGAAGCACAGAATAACAGTACTCGTTAGTTCTCTCATCTGGAAAACAAATGTAATCTATAATATACCACAAATACAATATTTTTAAAACATATGGGAATTTTAAGCAAAATATGAGGTTTTTAAGGTGTTCGAAAGAGAATCGCGTGCTCTAGATATCACAACCGTAGTGAGAGGGAAGCCGACGGTAATTTTGTCACAACAATTTCTTTGTTTTGAGAATATCCATTGTGGGGTTCATGTGGTCGCTGGCTAAGAAAGCTATATTTTTAATTCTTCCCTTTATTTTTAGAACAACCATTCTAGCCTTTATTGACATAATGTGAAACTCTAGTCCAAAACACTGTAATTAATTATTTTATTTATAAATCACACAAGATATCTTTCGGCATTAAATGCCATCATCAGGTGTTTTACTCAATTACTTTATTTATATATAACACAAGATATCTTCATTGCGTATCATAAACTTGGAAAAATAAGAGCATCACAATTTTTTCTAACTCGCTACTATGTTATAAATTAAAAGAATCTACCTGGCCGATTTCATACATTTTTATTTTCAACGAAAGGTATTCATTCGCAGATTTGTCATCAATTATCAGAATCAACTTAAGTCTCTTCATCCTTTATTTTTATTCAAACATGCTATCCTTCTGTTTTGCATTGAATGTTTTAATAGACTTTCTTTTATGATATCTTCGGTTCTAATTAAGGTACGCAGGTCTTTTTGACCTAAGAACACTCAGTGGATCAAGTTATTTCATTTGTGCTTTTAAACACTTGCATTGATTCTTATGAAGAAAGCTATGCGTGAACATTAAACTTTACTTTCATTTTTGCCAACTTTTTGTCATTCCACTAACGGTGTGAAGTATTCACACGGGTCCTCTAGTAGGCTATAATTTACATTGATAAAATATGGAAAGATTGTATGTACAGTACAATTAGACTTATCAGATTAGAAGAGTAAAATATTTTTAAAGTATTAAACTGCCAAGATCGCAATTAAGTAATTTATTTTTTGACAACCGGTTTCGGTGCACTTAGGGTACCATCATCTGGTCAAATTTCAGTGGAACTCTTGATCCAAGTTCTTGCATACTTAGATGTGACTTGATACTGAAGGCACTGCTTATTGAAATCAATGTGGAGCCGGAATGTCATTAGCTTCCTTTTGAGTGCCAGCTGCGTAGGGCATCCCTTAGTGCTTGGCGTAGTACGATTTCATTATTATTGTTATATTATTATCATTGTTGTTATTTCCAAACTGTGCCACGCCACGCACTAAGGGACGCCCTACGCTGCTGGCACTCAAAAAGAAGCTAATGACATTCCGGCTCCACATTGATTTCTACAAGCAGTGTCTTCAGCATCAACTTACAAATACCTAAGTATGAAAGAATTTGGATCAAGAGTTCTGCTGAATTTTGATCAGATGATGGTAATCTAAGTGTACGGAAACCGATCATCAGAAAACTGAATTACTTCATTCTGATCGCCGGCCGCGGTGGCCGAGCGCTCTGTGGTGCGCCAGTCACAGTCTGCACGGCCACTATGGTTGGGGGTTCGTAGTTCATAAGTAGTTTGTAAGTTTATGGACTGATAACCCCGTAGTTAAGTCCTATTACAATAATAATAATAATAATAATTCTGATCTTGGCAGTTTAATACTTTAAAGTAAGAAGATAGCCGTCCTACTATGGAAAAATTAAGTGAAATATCAGGAAAAATTGCAGAATGTCTGGATTTTGTAAATTGTTGACTGCTAGAAATAAATTATATAAATAAAAATGTTAATTTTTAATTTTCAGGTCAGCTTTCCACTGGCTATTCAGAAAGCAATAGAATCCGCGATAGGGGCCCTGAAAAATCGCTAATTCGCACGCAACGTTTACAAACATGTTAATACCGTGCACTGCCGTGCGTGGTAAGACAGTGGTCGATGACAAATGCATCATACAATACCTAAGGTGTAAGTTAAATGTGAAACTAACTGTACTAAACAGTGTGCATGGATGTTCAGGTGTGATACTGTTAGTTACGGAAGCCCATCCACCACGGCAAGGTCATATCACGTCGGATGGGAAAAATTTATTTTTAATTGTCCTCAGGCCAAAAACCACGTAAAAAGCACGAGTAAAAAGGAAATTGGATTTTTAATTTCCGTGTGACTGTCGCAAAACATGTTCAGTATACTGTCCACCGTTTTCTGAACTCAAAACGGGGCGGCAGTTAGGCTTGCGCTGGCCATGCATTAGACTGTCAAATGTCTGGGATTAAAGGGGCTGGATTCCACTCATGTCGGTGTCGCTGCTACTGCTGACCTCGGTGTCGGTGGCATATGTGCCACTTCCTTTGTCATCGTTGTTACTGTCATCACTGTTGTTTTGTTCTAAGTTAATGACCAATCATTCTGTCATCGTGTCAAGGCTTTGTTCAATTCCGAGATACTCCTCTTCGCATTTGCGCACATGGCAGCAACATGAAGCCCACTTGTCTTTACCTATTTCCTGAAACTTTTCTTCCCCAATTTTAATCGCATCATCTAGAGTGAACGTAATATTATTCTTTCGTAAATGTTCTTTCACTGTAGCCCATATGAGTTCAATTGCGTTTAAATATGGGTGGTAAGGTGGTAGTCTAAGCACTGAATGACCATGTTCGGCGAGTAGCGCATCAATTTTGAACATTTGAAACCTTTCTTTATTGCATTTAATGAGACGGTACAGTTCTGCTTTGTACATTCCTTCATGAAATGGAATATTTCTTTGTGAAAGCCTGTTAATCATTTCCTCTTTCCGAGAAGGAGAAGTTGGAGAGGGATTAAGTTTAATATTACGATATGAAGCTTTATCAATCACTAACACTGAATTCGGCAAGAGGTTAGGAATTAATTTATTTTTCAGCCATCTTTCGAAATTTTCGAAGTTCATGTCATTGTGATAATCAGATGATTTTGTCCATGACTTAAAAATCAGTAACGCATTTGGTATGAATCCATTATCGCCACCAGTATGCACAATGATAGCTTGCTTCCCCTTAGAGACTGGTGCAAGTAAACCTTTGTTCTTATCACTCCAAGAATGGCGAGTGGTATGTGACGAAGGCACGCAAGTCTCATCAACAAATATAAAACGCCTTCCACCATTTCTGTAATTTTGTACAGCCCATAAAAACTGTAATCGTTCTTCGCGAATGTCTTCCTTTTCAGTTAACAACTTCTGCTTATTTGCCGTTTTCCTCCATCTAAATCCAAAATCGGTAAGTAGCACCCAAATACTGACCGAAAAATTTACCTTTTCCCTTAACACTGGAAGCAATGTTCTCACTGTTGGTCATTCTCCGTTTGTTTCATGAAAATTGTAAACCGTTCGTCGAACAACGCATTTGTCGAAATGTCATCCATTTCCGTTTTCGCCTTTTGCCCAAACGTTTCTTATTCGGCATTGTAAAAGTCCCTTCTTGCTGGTCAACCCTAATATCTTCACTCACAATGCGTTTCAAACTACTTACAGAGACACCTGTAGCTGCAGCAACACGCAACTGAACACTTTTTAAATCAACTGGATGGTTCAAATCGGCTTCATTCTTCATGAATTTGTATACGCTATATACAATTGCACGGCTCTGGCTATGGAGGATTTTTCTGCTGCTGTTATCATCACTAACGAAGCACAGACGACTATGTTTTCGGAATGTAGTGAAATGTGCGAAGCGAACTGTGCGGCGGTCACTACAGTTATGCGCTCGCACCTTCCCCCACTACACAAAACCGGCACAGGGCTACTGCGCATCCTGACGTCATAGCTCGCGCTACATAGCTCTCGTTGACTATAGATGTACAAAAAACAAGTCATACTTTGTCGGAAACCTATCGAAAGAACAAAAAAACAGAAAATCTTTGAGGTGAAAACTCAGTTCTATAAAAGAAGATTAGAATGCCTCGAATGTAAGCATAAATTAAAAATGTAATGCACTTTTGTGGAACATGAAGTTATAATGGAAACATTAAAACCAGAGAAAGAAATTGAAGAACTTTAACTGAAAAAAATGAAAAGACAATCCAACTTTCAAACTGATATACTATAAATTTATTTTAATTTCATAGCTGGCAATTTGTAAATTTATTCAAACTTTGTAAATTTTCATGTAAATACATTATTAATATAAGCCACTCTCACTGCATTTTGACCCCCGTTTGCTTCATATTCAGTACGTACTAGAATTTCTTCATAGTCTTGTCCCAACAAATACATTATTTTCCACTTCAGGTTCCTCATCTGATGCATTAACAGCTATATTGTTTAAGACAAATGCTGCAACTGTAATAACTGCAGCATGATTTACGTTAACCTTGAGTCCTAAACTTAAACAAGGAAACTGTCTTTTTACCATTCCAAACATTCTTTCAACTGCTGCTCAGGGTTTTTTGTGGGCTCGATTATAGGTTTGCTCAGCTGCTGTTTCTTCCCGGAGCACTGGTGTCTACAAATACCTACAACAGATATACCCACTGTCACCCAGAAGTATGCCTACTGGAATTTGTCCAGTTTCCAACTCAGCATGTATACATGAGTTTGAGAAAATGTTGCTGTCGTGGGCAGACCCAGGCCATCTAGCAACAATATTTAAACATATTAGCTTAGCATCTGATATAGCTTGCACGTTCAACGAAAAACGTCATGGCGATTTTTGAATATTTCAGGATTATCGCCACCAGGTGATTTGATGGGCATATGGGTACAATCTATAGCGCCTATAACACCAGGAAAACTCGCTATTTCATAAAAAATTATGTTGTGTTTTCCTCAAGTCATATTCTGTAGGCTTTTTTATAATTTCTTTTTTCAGGGAGGCAAGGCAGGCCGAAACTTTCTGGATAACTCTCCAAGCTGTTGCTACATCTACTTTAAACAGATCCCAACTACCGTCTGAAAACTTCCTCTAGCATAAAACCATAATGTCAAAAGCAGCATGCACATTGGAGACAGTGGAGTATTTCTTATTGTTCATTTCAGCAGGTCATCTCTCAGTCTTAGCTCTAACTGCTGCACAGAATTTTTGTCCAAACGAAACCTCAACTTAAATGAAACATCATTTAATTCCAGGAAAGGTTCGCTCTTTCAAGAAACACGCGAGGAGCTCGTTGTATCTCATCATCATCCTCAGTAGAGACGTCGGAATAGTCACACATCTGTAAAGTAAATGAAAGCAAACAATGTAATTCACATCACGTACGGTTGTTGCAAACAATGTTCCCAATAGTAGCCTAGAATGCTCTAAACACGGTTGCTATGTTACGGAATTCATTGGTATGTTATTGTAGTGCTGTTGTAATTATCGGTAATTTGGTAGAATCCGTGTACATCGAAGGAAACGGCATTGCCATCGATATATATCGAATGGTCGATAAGGTGTTTCTGAACCGGAGATTCGGGCGCTACGCGCCCTCACATACTAAAAAAAAAATCTTGTTTAACCTACACCTAACCTTCTTAAGGCTACGCTACAGATCACTTGTTTTAAGTCAAAGTTAGGTTAGGTATAGGTTAAACAAGAAGTTTTTTTTTTAGTACGTGAGGGCGCGTAGCGCCCGAATATCCTGTTCATAAACACTATATCGAACATTCGATATATATCGATGACAATGCCGTTTCCTTTGATGTACACGGATTCTACCAAATTACCTAATTATCTTTTATGACGAATTGAGTAGAGACAAAGAGGACATAAATTTTCATTACGTCAATAGTTCCGAACACACAACCTTTACCACCTGAGACTACAGTACAACCACTGAACTATTTCACGACATGGCAATGTCTACTGCTGTAATAATGCCTCAGTAGAAGTTTGGTCATGTCTTATCCATTAATGCATTTGTAGCAAGATGTGTCCGGTAGTTATAAATTAAGTACGAATTTTCAATTACTCATACTCAAGTTGAGACAGCACATACCCTGTTGTCAAAAATTCACATAACTTTTCACTGCAAGTATTTCTCTGCAATTAAGAAGTAATCACAGAAATTACGAATCATCTCCTTTGTTACGAAATAAGTCATTATGTTCATAGCTGGTAACTTTAACATACAGAAAAAAAAAAAAAAAAAAAAAAAAAAAAACCCCACAAACAAACTTAAGTCTAGCATTTGCAGTGTGGCAATGATGTCACATTATTTATGTACCATTTTTGAACTTTTAACAATATTTTTAATTATTTCAGTTCATATAGGCTTAGAACAAAATGTGATGTTTCATAATATCACTACACTGTAAACTGGTGATCACTGTTGAACCTGGCTTTGGACTGCGAAAATTCGTCAGTCAAATATGATCCGAGTTCGTGGTGACATAATCTGAGATTAATGTTTATACAATGCAGATTTTCGGGTTTAGCTTGATCTGAGATCATTTCTCGTCTTAAACTGAGGTTAAATGCTTTATACAATTGGCCCTAAGAGAGAATTACAAGGGGCTATTTATGAATCTCTATACAATGTGCATATTACTCACACAAATTCCTTTAGTGTGAATGAATATTAGCTTTTATGATCTCTTGCTGCAGGCAGGAGTTAATCATTGTAAATTTGTAACGGGATGTGGCAATTATAATTCCTGTTACTTTGAAATTTGCTCCCATTTAGTTCATGCCACCTGTAGTTTCCTCCACCATGTCTTCAAAAATTTCTGTATGGGTTATTTTCTGAAGAAATATCCCAATACAGTTGCAATATGAACTCTGCAATGACTTTGTTTAAAGGTAATTCTACTTCTTGCTTAAATAGATTTTTACTAATAATATGTAGATAGGGAACAACTCACCGTAAAGAGGAATGTTGAGCTGACGACACACACACACACACACACACACACACACACACACACACACACACACACACACACTTCTAAATTTTCGGCCGTGGCCTTACTCAGAACACTCATCCATACAATCACTCAGACACACTCATCCACGTATGTTAGCCATCTCTGGCCGCTCAACATAGGTTGCACAAGGGTGTGATGTTTTTTTTATGTGAAGACGCATAGCACCTGAATCTCCACTTAAAAACTGCTTAGTAAAAGTAATTGCACTCAAAGCGAAATTTCATAAAAAAGGTATAATTTCCTAGAACCTGTGTACATTGAAGGAAACAGCATTGCGATCGATATATACTGAATGTTAGACTCACTCCGCCACCAATGACAGAAAACTGACATGGTGGAACAGCTGGTTTATATAGCTACGCATTTGATTTTTTTGACGTGATAATTTTATGAAATTTTGACTGGGATATCACCCATTAGATTTGACCCATGGCATTGGCATGTTGTCGTGTATGTGTGTATTTGTAAGTGGCATGAGTAATCATGTTGTGGCTGAGTTGTAGACGATGGTATGTCATGGATGGTGCATTTCGTTGTAATGTAATTTACAAGGAAAACAACAAATTATTTATAATCTACAATTCATAAGTAATAAGATATTATCCCGTATAAGCATTTTCCAATACCGGTATTTTACTTATATTATGCGTTAAAGGTGACGGGTGGTGTCCCTGTCTTCAGTTATGCCAATATTTCAGTAATTTCCAAGAATGCTTGCAATTATACATATCTAACATAAACAGTGAATCAATCGAGTGTTTGTTAACCAGATATTCGGGCGCTACACATCTTCAGGTACTAAAAAATTTTTTTTGGTTGACCTACACATAACCTAACTTTCACTTAAAAAAGGGATCTGCAACGTAGCCTTAACAAGGTTAGGTATAGGTCAAACGAAGTTTTTTTTAGTATGTGAGAGCGCGTAGTGGCCAAATCTTCGGTTCAGCTTTGAACGACGACATCATACACAATCCAATAATGCTATGCGTGTCACGGTGTTCGAAAGATTGAGTTATTCAACAATAATAAACATCACAAATTTAAAATAACATTCATCAAATCTGCACAAACGTGGGTATTTTAGGTAGGGACATACTACATTAAAAAATAGAAAATCTTACTAGTGATAAGAAAATGGTAACTGATACAAAATGGAGCTTCTGATACCAGCTCTTCGCAATTTAATACAGAACTACATCATTGGTATAATTAAAATTTACAAATGTAGGTCAATTCTTGTTGCAGATACTAACCCAATATTGACCAGAACTCCAAAAAGGGCAATTGATGTTCTTAACTCTAAGCATTGGTTGGTAACACCTGCCTGGAGTGAAGGTGGCAGATCAGCTGATTTGTGTAGATAATAGCAATGTTATATCAAACCTTGGATTTAAACATGACATTCTTAGTACAAACGGGTTTTCTGCTTCACATTTGTTGTATCTGCTTACTCAGAACCAAATGTTTGGAATTGAACAGAATGACATAGGATACAAAATCTTTAATCAATGGCGACAAGTGGTATCAAAAACAGGAATTGATTTGGAAGAAGCATACCAGATTAGAATAAATGCATTTTAATGCAAAGCTACTAAAAATACAACTGGGTGTAACACTAAATGTCTGCACATTTATTTAATATAAAATTTTAATGGCCATCCTACTTAAGGCCCACAAAAACCGTAGTTTATGTTTTGCAAGTCACATTTACCAATGATGTATTGATTTTTATTTATTTTTCAAATGTTTGTTAAGCTTATGGGACTTAACTACAGGGTCATCAGTCCCTAAACTTACAAACTACCTAATACTAAGGACGGCACAAATATCCATGCCCGAGGAGGGATTCGAACCCCTGAGCGTAGTGGCCATGCAGGCCATAACTGGCGCGCCTCAGTCTCCTCGGACGGCTATTTATTTTTATTATTATATAGTTACGTGCAATATGACAAGGGTATTGTTACACATCATACTGTTTAAGAGAAATTAATAAAACAATGATAAGAAATACAAAGAAGCCACTTACCCCAATCTCTGGCTCAGTATGTATCTCATGTGGTTCTTCTTTTACCCAGATTGCTTCTATTTGGTCCATAGTGTTGTCCTACACCTTTGAAAAATATGCAACCCGATGAAAACAGACCACTGTTACCAAGAAGAACAATTCAGTTAATATTTTCAGCACAAAGCTTATCAAACTGACACTGGATAAGGAACAAAGTTTTAAATGGCAATCTGAATTAAAACTACAATATTATGAGGAGTCAGTCAGTGTGTTTAATGCAATATTTATATTCAGACCTGCATGCATAAAACAAAGTCAGAACAAGCAATTGTTATTAACCACTTTCAAGTAAGCTGCCACGCTATTCTTATCACAAATTACATTGAAATTTGCTTATCACCCTAACTGCATGTAATAATATTTATTAAATTATAATGCAGGATTAACGAGAATATTCGAAGTACACTGTAATCGTATAGAAAATGTAAAAGAATGAATACCTGTTATGGCAATGGAAAAAAATTGTAATAGGGTTTAACTTCCGGGTCACACTCGAGACGGTCAATTGAAGATCGGGATACCACACGTCAGCTTTGACGAATGAAGTCCTCATTAGTCACAGTCACATTCATAGAATTTGTATGTGAATACAAATTGCTAGCAGATCGTGATTTGAAGTACATCGGTCTAACAGTTTGCTTCAGATAATGTAAATTGACCGCATTCATTCAGTAACAACTTCTGTTCCTGTGACATCATTGGCCAAAGCCGACAGGTGGTATCACCGTCATCAATTATACCCAAGAATCTGAGCACAACCTCAAATTTTGTTTTCGTAGGCCTACCCTTTCATATGAAGCTTTCCGACATTTATCTGGAGCAATAATTGTAGGCACTGCCGACTGCCCAACATTACGCTAAAACTCCTCACGCTACAATTTCTAGTAGTTGTCATCCAAGATGAGAATTTTCTTCTTGGTCATTCCTTCACAAACATTACACCACATGGTATAAGCAAGTCAGTATGAACACTCTGGGAGAGTAAATGTGTAATCTTTCCCGTGTCTTTGATATCTAAGTTACACTGCGTCCGAAAAACAAAAAAAAATCTTCCTGTAATTGCAGACAACATACAACAATTACAGCTGTTTCTATTAGGGAGTCACAAGATAGATATTTAATCGTGTTACGGAACACAGCGAAAATGTATGGCAGACAACAAAACGCTAAACACGCGTTTCAATCTGGCAGTTTCATAATCATTTAAAATTACCGTAGATTATGTTACGTTCGCTACGAACCTTTTTAGATAAATATATACATCGGTGTATAAAAAAAAACTTTTAAGCAATCTTTAGATAAAAAGTTTTTTGCTTACGACAAACATAACCTTAAAACAAATAACACGAAATTCATACGATGTGCCAGACAAGATAGAAACAGGAGGTACAGTCACAGAGAAATCTATTCTGGTTAAAATTATGCTCACATCTGCCCAGTAACATAAAACCAATACAACAGAGTTTTGAAACTGCCTCAATACCACAAAATACTTGCTAACACACTAACTGTAATAAGAATGAAAACGAGGTACCACATTATTTCACAGTAAATTTTTGCTTCTCCTTTGCTCACGTTTGTTATCTCCAGTCGCTTATTTACCTGGAGAGTATTTCTGCAAAAAAGAATAAAACGCAACTGCTTGACACCTCAAGTCACAACACATGGAGGAGGGCGAAGCTGTAGACGCGTCTAGCGACAGCGTATCGTGGGAGCAGTGGCGGTGGGTGGGAGTGCTGACTGCCAATAGATATCTCTACAATGACGCTAGTGTGATCCCTTGCGATATCTCGCTGCATTCGAGATGCCATCTTGAATTTCGTATTGGATGATTCTGCATCTCTAAAGGCCAATTCACACTGTCCGTCACGTCACGTCACCGTCCGTCAGAAGATTCCGCAATGTATTTCTAATGGCGGCATTCACACTGTCCGTCACCGGACCGTCACGTCACGTCAACGTCCGTCAAGCTTTCTCGAGAAGAATGTTTTGACGGAACGGTCGTCTGCTAACATCGGAAGTTAACCTATTTTCGTCACGCGAATTACATTTTGCAGTCGATGATTGCACTGTTTATATGCAAATGTGTCTTATTCATCTTTGTGTTGTTGTTGTACCTCGTTTTAGGGGTAAATCTCAAATGTTTCTTGACGACTTAAACATTTTTGTCAATTGAAAAATCGAGGTCGAATGTCTGAAACCAAACAATAGTTTATGTTACGTAATAATGTAACAGAAACGACTGAAGCAAACTGTTTGAATAAGATTGTAATTTGATTACGCATTTTTCATTAAATAACACTTTAAATTAAAATCTCAGTTCTAATGAAAGACAAAAATTCAGTTGTTTACGACGGTATTAACAATGTCAGCGAGCAAATCGTAATGGTTAAAGTATACAGGCGCTATTTATGCTCTTACAAGTATGGTTTGATGTCTTCATATGTTTATTTTTTCGCTTGAAAATAGATGTCGATGTTTTGAAATGTTGTTTCAGTTCCCAGTAAGTTGGCCAAAAACATACACTGTAAAGTTTTCTTTGGCTGTTAGTAACATTTAGCGTTGTTGTTCCCCCTTTCTAGTATTAAACTATGACTTTCTACATAACAGATCGCCACTCATAACCTCACTTTCAACATCGCGTATTGAGATGGACGAATTGACGTGACGGACACGGACGGACAGTGTGAATACAACTTGACGTGACGGTTCCGTGACGTGACGGACAGTGTGAATTGGCCTTAAAGGTAGGTCCAACCGCAATGATCTGTCTGCGCAAATGTTAAGTGCGTCTGGACAGCAGATTTGCGCAAATAAGTTGTGCGCAAACCTGGAACTCCGAGTTGGAAGTTTGAGAAAATTCGCTAAAATCTATGGGTTCAAAACACATCTGCACAAACAAGTTGGGACGTGTGTACAGAAGATCGCTGCAAATTTCGGTAAGTAAAGTTTTTTCATCGTGTACATACACTAGTGATCGAGAATGTCTTACATACGTCTGTTGTCTGGCGAATTCAGTGCCGAATTGATTGATATTTATCAAAGTCATTCTTGTTTAAGAATATAGTGACAGAGACAAATAAAGGCCAATTCACACTGTCTGTCACGTCACGTCACCGTCCATCAGAACATTCCGCAATGTATTTCTAATGGCGGCATTCACACTGTCCGTCACCGGACCGCCATGTCCCGTCAACGTCACGTCAAGATTTCTCAAGAAGAATGTTTTGACGGAACGACCGTCTGCTAACATCGGAAATTAACCTATTTTCGTCACGCGAATTACATGTTGCAGTCGACGATTGCACTCTTTATATGCAAATGTGTCTTATTCATTTTTATTTTGTTGTTATACTTCGTTTTAGGGGTAAATCTCAAATGTTTCATGACGATTTAAATATTTTTGTCAATTGAGTGTCCCCCTAATATCGAGGTCGGATATCTGAAACCAAAAAGTCCTTTATGTTATGTAACATTGTAACAGAAAAGACTGAAGCAACTGTTTATTTGAATAAGACTGTAATCTGATTACGCATTTTTCATTAAATAACATTTTAATGAAAAATCAGTTCTAATGAAAGACAAAAATTCAGTTGTTTACGACGGTATTTACAATGTCAGTGAGCAAATCGTAATGGATGAAGTACATAGGCGCTATTTATGCTCTTATAAGTATGGTTTGATGTATTCATATTTTTATTTTTTCGCTTGAAAATATATGTCGATGTTTTGAAATGTTGTTTCAGTTCTCAGTAAGTTGGCCAAAAACATACACTGCAAAGTTTTCTTTGGCCGTCAATAAGATTTAGCGTTGTTGTTCCCCCTTTCTAGTATTAAACTATGACTTTCTACATAACAGATCGCCACTCATAACCTCACTTTCAACATCATGTATTGAGGTGGGCGAATTGACGTGATGGATACGGACGGACAGTGTGAATACAACTTGATGTGACGGTTCCGTGACGTGACGTTGACGTGACGGACAGTGTGAATTGGCTTTTAAGCAGCTGCATACGGTTCTCTCACAGAGAAATTAGGAGTCGTAGATCCTACTAATAAAAGGGAATCTGTTATTAAAATAATAATAAGTAATTAAGTAAATAAATAAAATTCGTTCTGAACTGTACAGTGTAAAGAGGTTCCCGAAGGATTCAAAATCTCTTTGATCTGGTGTAGGAGGATACGAAGTTTACAGACCAAGTCTATGGTATTTTGATAACCTCAGTCCCACTGTCTAGATCATTTCGTCCAACTTTTCCGTTTCTGATGCTTTGCTTGCATTCTTTTTGCAATACATTTTGCAAACAGCAACCATAACAGAATTTCCCCCATCGCCGATAAAAATACTTCGAAAAGGAGCGAATTAGCTTGCCAGTGTGACTGTAGCCTGTACTGCTGAAGTGTTCTTCTACAACGACAGATGGCGGGCAAGAGAATTTGTAGCAATCTAAACACCCGTCCACACGCAAGGAGGTTAAAGTCTCTGGAGATGCCCTAAAGCCGGGTCCACACATTGGAACCAACGTTAGAGCCATCAGTGTTCGTCCAGTGTGTGGATCGGTGAAACAGCGTTGGAACCAACGTTGGTACGACTCTGTTGCATGTTGGTATTTTGAGCAAACATCAAAGGACGTTGGGCCAATATGCGTGCCCCATGCACACATCGGTGCCAGCGTTTCATTCTATTTTTGTTGTCTGTTCGTCTTGAAACTGTTTCTTTCTTCGTTCGATCTTTGTAAATATTAGAACTGTATCAGAAAAAGATTCATTTGTGGAAGCAACCACAAAAATCGAAATGGCACGACAAACCTAAGGCGTAATCAGTGAAATTGAAAACTTTTCAGACTTTTGACACACTCTGCTACTGAATTCAGTTTTTAAAATTAACGTTACCTAACATTTCAGGTCAAGTTCCACATATTGCTTCGCAAACTTCAAGCACTACCATTGATATCAATTACATGGTTATTTTAAAAAGGAAGCGTAGGCTTCTGAAACTGTCTCCTGTAGCAAGAAATCGAAGCGTCAATACAAAAAGAACTTTAGCAGCGATGTTTCTTTTTTAAGGTCAATCGTTTAAGGTAGCAGGTGTAAGTTGTAATAATGTGTATCGATTTCTTGTATCATATTTTAAAATTTACTGGTTTTGTAATGTTTGGTAGAAAATGATACAACACACCACATCATCTTTTCCACATGTTTCCATTTTTGGTTTGCAATGGCAAAATGTAATTATTCCCACTCAAATCCGTTAATGCGGTGATGTGCGCCAGATATGTTTATGTTGGCTCTCGATCAATTCAACTGAATGTTGGCTCCAATGTGAGGGTGTTGTGGCAAAAATATTGGCCAGTGTTGTAACCAGTGTTGGTACCAATGTCTGGATGTGGAGTAATACTGAAAAAATGAAGCCAACAAACTGGGCACTTCGGCATTTGTTTGTGCCCAAAACATTTTTCATATGTGTGTGTATAGTAATTATAGTCCTTGAAATGTACGTCATATCTAAATAAATACTCTGATGTGTCAATTTATTGACATTACGTAAAGAGGGCAATATTCACACAGAGTTTATGGCTGAAATATTTGTTTTGGGCACAAAAGCATGGCCCTTCTGGCTTAAACCAATCTTGTTCTTAGCATACCTACCGCTACCTATTTTTATGCTAATCTCCTTGCCCACATTCAACGATTGGTGTGCACAGACATTTGCACAGATATTTGCGCAGACAGATCGTTGAATGTGGGCTCCCTTAACATGCATGTGGCCATCGAAAATATTTGGTACACTGAAGAGTTACAAAAACGCATAATTCTTAGTACAATTTATTGTAATTTGGCATTAAAATGCCATATTGATGGTTATACTTCAGTATGAAGGAGAAATTGAGTGCCTTACTGCATATGCCCACTATAGGACAGTGTTAGAGGCAACAGTCTTTGAACAGCACCACCTAGTAAGTCCAGCCTCCTTCGAACATTACTTGCCACCATGACGAATTTTCTGGGTCTGAACACTTAATGAATTTCAAAAAACAACCGCTTGATGCTGCAGATACCTGCAAGAATTTTCAGAACACAGAACTGTCAAACCAACCCCTCACGTTTGTGCATTTAGTGAATGCTACAAAACTGAGACTCTCTCTCAGCAATTACAGATAAACTAAATAATATTCTCAACTATTTTATGAAATCAAAAAATTACACTACTAAATCAACCAATGTCAACAGTAGTATCGAACACAATCATGCCAAACAATGTCTCAAACATTATTGCATCCATATTGAATAGTGGAAAAATGATTAAATGAATGAATAGTGGAGTAGGCTTGCAATACTTTATAGTTTACCAACTGGAGTGGCCTGTCAGTTTACAGACATCGATGGGGCAGGTGCAGCATACAAATTTTGCACAGAAAGTATAGTGTATATAGAGAAAAACCATAACTATAAATGTCTACAATAATAGTATCTTCCTATTGGTTCTGTGACGAAGGATTTAAGCCAAGCATCATCCTCATCACTAACTGTGCAATCTTGACCTTAGCAGTAACTCTCAAGAAACATTATTATTTTATTATTATTGAAAAAAAAATTAGATAGGTATTTAGGAGACCCAGGATTATGTTCTGGGCCACTGTGGAGTAGCCAAGCAGTCTAAGGCGCTTCGCTGCAGAGCGCGCTGTTGCTCGTCGTCGCAGGTTCGAGTCCTCCCTAGCGCATGGGTGTGTGTGTGTGTGTGTGTTTGTCCTTAGGTTTGTTTACCTTAGTTTTAAGTAGTTTGTAAGCTATGGACTGATGACCACGCAGTTAGGTCTGATAGATTTACAAACATTTGAACATTTTGAATTATATTCTGGAGCCTATGTTGCTTCTCATTTCTATACATGATATGCCCTCTGCATTCTCAAAACAATTATGGGATCAGGTGACACACCAAATACAATGGTACACATATGGTAAGGTACTTTATTCAGATATTGGTTACAGTTGTAATTTGTGTGTGATACAGTAGGATATTTTGCTGTCTCAACTCTTTACTTGTGGTTTACATTGCGTTTACTTAGTGTGAAGCACCATGGAGCTGCTATAATAGTGAAAAAGTGGTTCTAGTTGCCCTCTAATAATGTGTGTGATCAACTCAGACGGTCAGTACACTTCCACACGTGTGTGGCATAGACAGTATTAGGTTATCAATTAGCTCTTGTAGGTTAATTGGCAATTCTTCCATGAATGCAATATCCACTCTTGCTGGTCTGGCTGCAGTGCATCTCCCAAGTGCATCTCAGACATGCTGAATCAGGATTAAGACCAGTGAACCAGCTGGCCACTCCTTTCATTCAATTCCTTCAGCTTCAAGCATGTTATCCACCAGTGGCAGCTCTGTGGAGACGAGCGTTATCATCCACCAGAAGGAACCTATCTCCTACGGCATCAGGGCGCAATAAAAGTTCGAAGGCTCTCGTCTCTATACTCTACGTCTGAGCAGTCAAAGCATCATTATGAACGACATAGAGGTACACACATCCGCCAACACTGACTCCTGCCCACTCCATTCGTCCAGTACCATGATATGATGATGTTTCCTGCCTGTAAGCAGGATTGTTCAGAGTTCCATGTTCTCTCGAGATGGGTGAACGACGATTATCCGGCTGAACAGAAAATCTTGACTCATTTATGAACAGAACCCAGCGCCATTCGTTATGACTTCAATTTTGTTGTTCCTCCACCCAGTTTATGTGGGCTGTACAGCGTCATGGTGTTAAGGGGACACTTACCATAGGCCTCTGTGTGTAGAGGCCACATTCCCGAAGGCCATTTCGGACTGTTTGTGTCAATATTGCGCATCCTGTCACTGCCTGGAGAGTGCGTCGCTTTGAGTTGCATTCAGCCACCTGTCTCGAAGGGCTGTTAATTGGATATAACGGTCATCTCTTGCTGATGCTACCTATGAAAGACCTTGGTCTTGCCTTCTTTTAATGCTTCCTGTTGTCTGTATCGTTCCATGTCCTTAAAAATACACTTTCGGACACTTCAATAGCTGCAGCCACCCCCCCCCCCCCTCTGTGTCTGTCCCACTTCCAACTTTCCTATGGCTTTACGTGATATAGTTTTGGGTAAGTCATGTTGTTATCGCATTGAACTACCTGCTCACTACACTGTCTGAACCCAGCTGCTTGTGCAATTCGTTTGGTAGAGTAAACACAAGTTAACACCAACCCCATCTGCAGCAACTTCGCTGGCCGCGGTGGCCGAGGGGACTGAGTTGCTCCAGTCACGGTCTGCACGGCCACTACGGTCGGGGGTTCGAATCCCCCCTCGGGCATGGATGTTTGTGCCATCCTAGTTCGTAGGTAGTTCATAAGTAGTTTGTAAGTTTAGGGACTGATGACCCCGTAGTTAAGTCCCATAAGCTTAACAAACATTTGAACATTTGATTTTACAGCAACTTCCTGTTATTGCCACTATCTTGGTTGCTGTAATGGTGTTGTCTCCACTCTGTAGAACTGACAGAAAGACATCAAACCATTTAATTCATTCTGCTGATGACAATACTTTAGAACCTAAGTATGTCAACTGATCCCCTACTTGTTTTGAGCAGTTTAGTATTAAAAGTAATTTTATTTCTCTTTCCTGATGACACTAACTTGGTAGTGAAGGATGCTATTGGCAATATTGACGCAGTATCACACAATGCACTTAAAAATACATTCATGGCTTGTAGGCAATAAATGGATGCTCAGTCACTGTAAGGCTCAGTTCTCACAGTACCTAATAACCAAATAAAAAGAATGACATTTGAGTTACACAGAATGGGCACATGATAAGTGAGAATGAACAGTTAAGATTTCTTGGTGTTCAGGCAGATAGCAAGCTGTTGTGGGAAGCTCATGTTCAAGATCTCGATCAAAAACTAAATTCTGCGTTTTATCGTTCGAAACTTTTCTGAAATAAGTGATAGTTCAAGACGAAATGTAGTGTATTGTGCTTATTTGCGTTCACTTTCGACATATGGTGTTATTTTTTGGGGGTAACCCCTCTGATTTAAAAAGGGTATTTATTGCACAGAAATAGGCGGTGTCTGGGGTAAGCTTGTGTACCTAGCCTGGGAATTCTCAATATAAATTTTATTTAATGTCATTCTTAGTTAATAATATTTGGTTATTCCCGGGAGTTACCATCTTTTATTCAATAATTACTAGATAGAAAGCGTATCTGCATCTGGATCCACCTCTTTAACCATTGTGGAGAGAGTTGTGCAAAATTCTGCTGCAGCAATTTTTAATAAGCTGCCACAGAATTCAAGGATCTTGATAGTAATCCATGCACTTTTCAAGGCTAAACTGAAAAGTTTCCTAATGTATCACTCTTTCTATTCTGTTGAGGAATTCCGAGTAAAGAGAAAGTAAGGTAATTTTTGTGTTACATTGTTGCTTATTTGTACTTAATATTATACCTATCACTTGCATAAGATTGCTGTATGTTTCACTCTATCAATTACTACTTCTTTGTTACAATCTTATGTAATGACACGCTACATGTGCATGGAGACGTGCTGGTTAATTTTGTCCAGAAGAACATTATAAACATAAGTATGTAAAAATAAATAAATACAGGGTGTTACAAAAAGGTATGGCCAAACTTTCAGGAAACATTCCTCACACACAATGAAAGAAAATATGTTATGTGGATATGTGTCCGGAAACGCTTAATTTCCATGTTAGAGCTCATTTTAGTATTTCTCTTTAAATGTAAAATTGTAAATTTTCACAATCAACATGTGTGGGCTGACGAGAATCCGCACGCAATTGTACAATCACGTCATCAACATAGATTTTCTGTGAACGTTTGGGCAGGAATTGTTGGTGATGTCTTGATTGGGCCTCATGTTCTTCCACCTACGCTCACTGTAGCACGTTATCATGATTTCATATGGGATACTCTACCTGTGCTGCTAGAACATGTGCCTTCACAAGTACGACACAACATGTGGTTCATGCCCGATGGAGCTCCTGCACATTTCAGTTGACGTGTTTGTATGCTTCTCAACAACAGATTCGGCGACTGATAGATTAGTAGAGGCGGACCAATTCCATGGCCTCCATGCTCTCCTGACCTCAACCCTCTTGACTTTCATTTATGGGGGCATTTGAAAGATCTTGTCTACACAACCCCGGTACCAAATGTAGAGACTCTTCGTGCTCGTATTGTGGACGGCTGTGATACAATATGCCATTGTCCAGGGCTGCATCGGCGCATCAGAGATTCCGTGCGACGGAGGGTGGATGCATGTATCCTCGCTAACGGAGGACATTTTGAACATTTCCTGTAACAAAGTGTTTGAAGTCACACTGGTACTTTTGTTGCTGTGTGTTTCCATTCCATGATTCATGTGATTTGAAGAGAAGTAATAAAGTGACTTCTAACATGAAAATTAAGCATTTCCGGACATATGTCCACATAACATATTTTCTTTCTTTGTGTGTGAGGAACGTTTCCTGAAAGTTTGGCTGTACCTTTTTGTAACAGCTGTATATAAATAATGACCATAGTCGTTTCCCAAGAGCTGTTGCTGCAGAATGAAATCTTTGGTGGCTCAATTGTATGCCGCGGTGGCCGAGGGGACTGAGGCACTTCAGTCATGGTCTGCATGGCCACTACGGTCGGAGGTTCGAATCCCCCTCGGCCATGGATATTGGTGCCGTCTGTAGTATTAGCTAGTTCATAAGTAGTTTGTAAGTTTAGGGACTGATGACCCCGTAGTTAAGTCCCATAAGCTTAACAAAGATTTGAACATTTTTGATTTAGAAAACGAGCTGCCCTTCTCTGAACTTTCTCTAAATCGTCTGTCAGTCCCACTTGGTGGGGATCCCATAATGCACAGTAATACTTCAAAATAGGACGCACAAATATAGTGTAGGCAGTTTCCGTAGTAGAACTGTTGCATTTTCCAAGTGTTTGGCCAACGAAACATAGTCTTTGGTTCGCTTTCCCTACAATATTTTCTATGTATTCTTTCCAATTTTCGTTATTTGTAATTGTTACTCCTACGTATTTAGTTGAATTTACAGCTTGTAGTTTTGACTGATTTATTGTGTAAGTGAAGTTTAACGGTTTACTTTTAGTCGTCATATGAATGACTTCACACTTCTCATGCACGGGAATGCAGTATTCAGTGGATCTGAATTTTTCGCAAAGGCCATTCAGGCTGGTGTTGTTCTGGAAATCCTGCTGAACTTTTTCCTATTCTTTCTCTCTCACGTTACCTGTGCTTCATTAACTATCTTTTCACTTCCTCCAGAAAAGCAAGATTCTCGTAGATAGGTCTATCTTAGCTTTATAATTTGGAAGTAACTGCACCATAACTGTGTAATTGGTTCTAATGAAAGCAAAGTACCGCTGCATTTAGGGATGTTCCAGTAATTGTGTTGCACATTTCTACGTCAGAAGCACTTTATTTTCATCTACGTCATTCTAACATAGCACATTCACAGCAGTGTTGATAAAGAGTGCAAGCATTTGGTTTTTAGTTTTTGTGCTTTCCTATGAAGAAATCAAAGAAGCCCTGGAGGGCGCCTCTGGGTCTCAATTACCAACAATCAGTTATGGAATGTGCCTTAATTTCACCTACACAAATCCATATGAAAGACTCCACAATACATTCTCGGATTCTTTGCAGTGCATCTGTGTAAGTTGAGTTTACATATCTTTTACGCAACATTAACTCTGCCTGCACACAGCAATGACAGTAATTTTTTTCCTTCAAAGGCCTACTTCAGGGCATCTACCTTTGAGTTTTCGAAGCAAGTCTTTTGATAAAAGAAGAAATAGATCCATTAAGGTTTTGAGCTGAAATAGGCTAAATGTGCGTTAACTTCGAAATAAGCTGTTTTAGGTGCTATAAAATTAGTTGTTTCGGTTTTAATTAGTCATGAAATGCCTGAGTCAAGTTTATTTGCAACTAAGAACTCAGGAGAAGAATAGGTTTTAACCTTAATATCTATGGCCTAGTGATCGCTAGAGATTACTGCAGGGAACCGACACAGTTGTAAGAAAGAAGTAAGCGATACTGACAATTTTTGAAAGAATGTTTTGCATGTAACAATATTAATTTGAAATATATTCCAGGGGCGAATATACGACTGCAGACGAATTAGTGTCACAAATGAAAGAGAATTTGGACTTCAATGGCAGTGAAGATGAGAGCATCAGTTTACTGGCCTGAGAATTGAAACACAGCATAACCTTGTCTATGTAGCTGTTACCTTATATATTGTTAGTAGCTATTAATCTGTCTTTCAAATACTTGATTACGAAATTTTAGGTTTTATTCGTGTAGAGACAAAAAGTAATCGGCAGTAACTATAACACCCAGGTGCTTGCTTTCTTGTGAGTTTGTGTGTGTGCGTGTTTGTGTGTGTCACAATATCACGTTTCACGAAATTGGTCATATTTGATGTTATTAGAAAACCCGGCACTGTTTAGCAAATATGTGTAGACATTAGATATCTATGTGAATAATGTCGTTAGGTTGTTGTCTATCATGAGACTTTTCTGTTTCTTTTTGAGGAGCACGCCTATCACGAGCTAAATAGACGTCACAGTCCATAGACAAAACATCATTATTGAAGTCTCAATAACGAAATTAATCAAGCATCAGACTGTGAAACAATAAATGCATTTTCACATGTACACCAAATTTAGTGTCGTAGAATATATATAACTTTTCTTAAGAATGTTTATTGCTCTATTTAAGAAGAGTTTTATTTGTCACACTTACCTCCTGACCCACACCATCAACATGAAGCATGCCGTCTATTGGTGAAAATCCGCTTAGTAGTTTTTTAGTTTCTCAGTAACACAGATGCTGTGCGAGAACCTTGTTTAATGATTTGTATAGGTTTTCATGTATATGTTTGGCAAAAATCAAGTATAAAACTATTACATGAATAATTTATAAGGACTGACATATAGTGTATACATTCAGCAGGTTGTGTTATTTCCAAATAATGTCACCCTTGACTAATACTGTTTATATTTTCACTCAGACATATTTCAGTATTTTCATACATTGATGATCGGGAGTTTTGTTGCTTAGTTCCTCTTATTTTCAAAAGAGCCTGGCTAAGTTAGTCCAGCTATATTCTGATAGAATGTCATTAGTAATTTTATAATGTCGTCACTGAATTCTATTCACATTGCTTTTATGTGTGCTTGAAAACAATCAAAATTATTTAATTGCATCTTCGTTTTGTCGCCTCCTGTCATAGTACCAAAGAGGCACAGACAACTGCGTTCAGTATACAACCAGTTGCACTGTATTTGTATATATATTAGGAGCTTTGCCTACACAGTTTTTATGTCTGGGTGGTAGTAGCATTCAATTTTAGTCATAACTTTATCTTGAAACAACTGACATTCTCTAGAATTCTGTTCAAGATAAGAGTAAATATACTGTGTTACAGTATCTATTTCATTTGCACACAGACCTCTTTTTTTTATGTCTTCATTCGTTGGCTCTTAGTACAATTTTTTCATGCAAGAGTTGTGATGCTGTGCATCAGGTGCGACCAAATCATTTACTTGCTCGAGATGCTCAACAATTGCTCAACCCAATCATCATTACAAGCTGTAGCAATTTGTGAAATGGAGTTTTTCATTAATAACATTGATAATATTACACTGGCATAAGCGCGTCTGTTTTTGTTTCATTATAAACTCTGTTATTTCAGCAGCGCACAAAAAGCAATGATTTATGAATGAGAATGTTGAGGTAGTGGTGCATTGCGATCATGGATAAGAAGATTCAAAATTGCCTCCTCTACGTTAAAATGCAGAGATTAATTTCTCATTATTGTAGTGTTTGCGACACACATTGTAAACCACTATCGTTTGCAGTCCCTCCAAGAGTTTTTTCTTGTTGCCTGTTTCCAATCCTTTCTGATTCATTTCAATCACCTCACTTCCTTGCAATGGATTTTCACAGGTAAAACAGTTACCTTCCTTAGGATCCACAGTACTAAAAATGGGAATGGCATTGTAGAACGATATACTCATACTGATTTTCAGGCAGAACATTTGAGCTTGGAAGGGATCTGAAAGTCCCCAGGGCAAAGGAAGGAAATCCCGCCATTCCTGTGAAAGACCGTGTAACCTCAAGTAGGGTGCAGTAGGCTGGGTTTTCACAGTGCAGCAAAATATTTTTCATTAAATAGACTTTGCTGCACTTGTACGTGGAAGGGGTCTGAAAATCCCCATGGTCAAAAAGCGAAATTCCGCTATACCTGAGACAGGCCGTGTAGCCACAGGCAGACCACAGCACACTAGGTTTACACCACTAAGTAAAATATTTTTAATTTAGTAGCCTTTGCTGTACTAGTACATGAAAACTAGTCATTAAAAAAAGAAAAAGAAAACAAAATTTTCTCTAATTTATCTCACAACTATTTTCATCGCAAAATACGTCAGAAAGGAGATGTCGTCAAGAAACTGTTTTTGAGCGCCATTTCTCCAATATGGCGGCGCGAACGGAGAAGATACGAGGTGGCAAAGTGAAAATTCGAAAAGAGCACAACAAAATCTATAAGTATACCAATTTTCAAAACTCCCACAAAACGTTCCCTTTTTGGACACTCAATGACTGCACTACTAGCAAAACTATGGTCTGCGCCTTCCATCTCCCTCGCACACTACTGACTTCTATTGCAAAGCACATGTGTATGCATAAAGCCATTGTTGCTTGAAACCGACAATGATGGTTTCCCCGTCTGTATCTAGAAATGTGGACTCACTATACTTTGTGGGTTGAACTAAATAGTCCAATAATAAACATCATAATATGAAAAATATAAACACTTTATGGCTACTAAAATCACTAATAATTTCAAGGAGAAAGCACTTACATGATTTTCCACTGGTGCAACTAAATGTTCAAATGTTTGTAAAGATTATGGGACTTAACTGTGGGTCATCAGTTCCTGAACTTAAAGGTAAAGCAGTAAACAATCTGAAGATTGGTTTGAACACAACAGTTCTTTACTAGTCAATGGTCCTTTTTGGAGGTGGTATGCCGTTACCTTCCTCTGACCTTGGAACTGACTTACCCAGCCAGTTATAGGGGGACCTACAGTTTAACGTGGGTTCCGAACCACAGTGCTACTCGATATTTTTCACATCAGCAACGATGCCAGAGGTGAAAGAAGTGGAAAGTGACAGATAAAAATCCTAGGACCTGGCGGAGATTAAACACGCGACCTTTGGATTTGTAGTCTCTCTATGACTTTGCCACTGAGCCGCATTCCATGAACCTTGGGTGTGGATGTTTGTGCTGTCCTTAGTATAAGTTAGTTCATAAGTAATTCATAAGTCCCTGAACTTACAAACTACTTATGAACTAACTTATACTAAGGACAGCACAAACATCCACACCTGGAGAAGGATTTGAATCTCCGACGCTGGAGGTCACCCTATCCGCAATGTGACGCTCTTGACCGCTAGGCTACTCCCATACGGCCTGGTGTAACTGCTGAAGATTTTACGTGGCTCATTATTTAGATACATACATAAATACGCCAGACTATACGCAGAAGGTCCATTTTAGTGTTCAATCAATGTCCACTCATATCATTGGAGTATTATTATCTGCAATTAAAAGATCATCTGTAATTATTTGCTGACCGCGGTGGCCGCAGGGACTGAGACGCTCCAATCACGGTCTGCACGGCCACTACGGTCGGGGGTTCGAATCCCCCCTCGGGCATGGATATTTATGCCGTCCTTAGTATAAGGTAGTTCGTAAGTATTTTGTAAGTTTAGGGACTGATGACCCCGTAGTTAAGTCCAATAAGCTTAACAAACATTTGAACATTTTGTAATTATTAAATACATCATCTGGTGTCTGACTCGATAATAAACTGAAATCCACGAAATACACACACCAAAAATTGTTGCACCATAAAACTTCCAGGGGTTACTAAATTTTACATGTAAGTGGATAAGAGCTATACAAAACAACGTTTCAGTTCTCTTTATTGCTGATTAAAACAGGATACGTTAATCTGACAGATTAGCTGTAAAGAATTAAGACCTGATTTACGTAATATATATACCATATAAAGAACATGTATACTGCAATCATTGCAGTCATTATAATCAATTATACCTCCATGATGCTATATGGAAGTGAGTCTGAAATAATATGTCACGGAAAATGTATTAAAATTGTAAGTATCTTTATCTCACTCATTGTAATCATAAATATTTGTCCGCAGATAGCCTGATGATGGCCACAGAGCCGAAATAGGCCTATTGCGATAATAATAAACAGTTTTTTAACATCTATAAAGTGAAGCAGCATTTTGGCATTTCATAGATTAACAATACGTCCTTAAAAGACATACACAATGCTGCAGGCCCAAATGAAATGAAATAACTAAGCCATTCATAATTCATATTCCAGATTGAAGAATACACCAGCATCTCTAATACCCAGTAAGACGTTCTTTCAGGGGACTGATAACCTAGCTGTTTAGCCCCCTTTAAAAAAACTCAAGAACAACAAGACGTCCTCTTGCCCTTTTGCATGCCAGTATTCGTCGTTGCCTACCATCCACTACATCATCATGGGACTACTACTCCAGAGTGTCCCACTTCTCAATACCCGTTTGTTCTCAGTTTGGGTGGTGGGTGGTCTTGTCCAAAAACAACCCTTTTCAATGTATGATGGGCGTGTTGCATAGGGTTCATATGTGGAGAATATGCTGTCCACTCATATCTTGCGATGTCATCATCATAAAGGAATGCATTCACAAAATCTACATGATGAGAGTGAGAAATGTTGTCTCTCTGAAATGTTGTCTCTCTGAAATGCTGCCGATATGGTTGCACTGTATGCGGGAGGATGTCACGCTTGTAATAATCGCTTAATTGACTTCTACGGCCAACAATAGCGTATGGTGGCCCTACATAATGCCACCGCAAAACATCAGGGAGCCACCACCTTGCTGCACTCTCTGGATGGTGTATCTAAGACGTTCAGACTGACCAGGCAGCCTCATAAACATCTCTGATAATTGTCTGGTTGAAGGCAGATGTGAGTATCAGCAGTGAATAACACTTTATACCAATTCATACAAGTTCATTAAACATGCTGTTGGGCTCATCTGTACTGTGCTGCATAGTGCCTAGGAGTTAAAGGCGGACCTCGTTATGGATGTCGTGAGGGAAGCTACATTTCAGGCACCCTACTACATTCAGTGTGAGTTGAAGCACAGCATTCTGTGGCTGCATGAAAATCATTATTCAGCATGGTGGCGTTGATCTCAGGGTTCTTCCCAGATAAAATCCATACGGTAACAGTAACCAACTGCTGTGGTAGCCTCTAGACAGCCACAACGAAGGAAGTCGTCGACAGTTCCTGTATCTGTGTACCTCCACCACATCCAAACTACATTGGTTTGGATTACTCTGAGACGATCTTCTAGTCACAGAAGAACTACAGTCAACAAGAGCAGTGTACTTCCTTCCTGGTGTCACGACTGGAACTGATCGACCAACTTACCCACTCTGTCACATTATATATGGGTAATCTAAGGAACTGAGTTCTTTATGCAACACACAAATTTGACATCAGTGTTCAGGAGACCTTGATTCCAATGTGATAAAACACTTTATATGCGTAAAAGGTATAGCATCTATGCCAGTATTAATGTCTCACCACTACCAAACCCAAATTAATAATCTTAGTTTAAAAATTAAAATATCAGTGAAAATGCAATTTTTTTCTGGTATGAAACATAGCATTAAATTAGTACACTGAAAGAAAAATCGTTAACATAAATACTAGTCTTACTTTAGTTCAAGACATCTGACGGTTCCAGGGTTAAATGTGCTTGCAGCCTGGAATAAGTAGTGTGTGTGCATTTTGTGTTTGCTAAATAATGTACACAGATACCAGATATTACTTCAGTCATTTCCAGAACATTTATTTTAAACTCCAAAGAAGCATATGTATTTTGCTAAAACTTAATCAGAAACTGCAACTGTGAACAAGTGCAGTCACCTTCTATTTATATTACATCAACAATGACAGTATTACTTCTGATTGTTTGAAGTCATGACAAATTGAAGTTACAATTACAAATCATGCAGTTTAGAAAAAAAGGAACATATAATACTATACCAGAATGAGATAATACTTCTGAAATAACAATTACAATTGTTCAGCTATATTAACACACAGAAATTAATATCTTATTTCTTTAAACAATACTTTTCTAATAATTTATATTTATAGTGAAATTTTTTCTTTATCATTTCTAATGTTTGCAGAGTATTTAGACTTCAAGTGCAAATAAATTAAAAATGCCATTTTATAATACAAAATCACTAAGATATCAAAATTGAAACAAGTCCGCTTATCCTAATGTAGACATTTCTAGAAATTGAATTTTTAGTATTTGAATATTGTAGTATTTTATAAAGTTCGTCGTTTTTAGAGGGACAGGTAATATGTAACACTGCGATGAATGGCAGCTTTTGGTTTAATCATGAGGAGAAGTTACAATCTACAATACACAGCACTGAAAAGTGGTCTCGGACACCACAATATAAGTGCAGTATCGTATAATTCCATTTTCCCAGCATGGTTGTGGCATTACAAGCTCTGTATTCTATCGTCAAATGGAAGCAATAATTGCTTCAGTAAATTATTTAATAGTTAGGATACCATGTGTATACATAACTCATCATGTCTTTTCAAATATGATTGAACATTTAGAAACAGTTGAAATATATGGACTTCACAGCAATAGAATTACTACAAGGACAAGTGTTTCACATCCATTTCAATGGTTGAGTGGATAGGCTGACAGTATATGAACAAAGGATGAGCATTCAAATAAAATTGTTGTCAATGATCATTTTGTTATTTATAGATGTGACAATATTTTAAACCTTAATTCACTAAAAATCTTTTCTAGGTTTCATATTCTTTCACAACATTCTGTTTAGCAATATTCTAAACTATTAGTAGACAAATGGTCATATTAAAGATTTGGAAATGGATGCATTTATTTGTAATCATTTCTACCACCACATGGGCTCTATTGTTTGACTAAAAGAACGTACCTGGTGATTGGTATACCTATGTATACTTATACTATATATGACAAATGGTCATATTAAAGATCTGGAAATGGATGCATTTATTTGTAATCACTTCTACCACCACATGGGCTCTATTGTTCGACTAAAAGAACGTACCTGGTGATTGGTATACCTATGTATACTTTACACAAGTGTGTAGATGTACCTTCCAGTATCTGTTGTTTCATTCATAACCTATGGTAGGCCTATTCACACATTATGCATTTTAAAAAGTGGCTGTTCTTTCCTAGCATGCCATGTTACTGTAATGGCAGGTGAATCATGTATTAGATCGAATCTCTCAGCAGCCATTTACTTTCATCTCATTAAAACAATAATCACATTGCAAAAGTTTCATGATTTATTTACATTTTTTTAAAAGTTATTATAATTCCTTTTCTACTTTTCTCAATAATCCCTTCAATAGGTAACTAAATATGATTTTTTATGTGATATCTATAAACAAACTTTCTTGGAACGTAATATTTACCTGAGATTGCATCAAAATAAAAATGAATTTCCTTGGTAGTTGGGAAGATAGAATCTCTCATAACATGCAAATAATATAGTAGCAAGTAGATTTGTTTAATGACATAAAAAATACTTTACTAATAACTACAGTATGTAGGACCTCTACAGAAAAAAATGATAAAATATATGAAGAGAAGGCTAGGTCTAACTTCAATATTTTGTCCACATGCCACTGGCATTAGAAACAACATGGAGCCTTCGAGGCACAAAATGGAAAAGTCCTCATCCTTGGAAATTCTTTCCCACCAAGTCTGAACCAAATCCCACAGGGAATTCCCTGATGCCGCAAGAAGGTCTGGCCAGCTGTCCTGAAGATTTTTCTGAAGTGGAGGCTGTTTGTGTTGTATGAGATTGGAATGAGGAAACTTAGCAGGCTAAGGAAGACAATGTCTATTCTCCCTACTTTGAAATCAGCTCTCAATTCACATCCTAGTGTGTGATTCACGATTATCATGTCGGTAACCGAGATGTCCTTCAGGGTATCCATGTTAAGCTACAGCGATGATTACATTCGGAAGCAAATGCTGGATTGAATTTGTCTTAGATATGTTCTAAAGTTAAAATCATGTAAGACATCCACCTCCAGCAATTCAAACTGATGCATCGGTTTTTGTAGTACACGTTGCCAGAAAGCATCTATCATATCATTGTCCATCTGTGCAGTAAACAAGAGCACTTCACCTGGTGGCTGTTGTGGATTCGTTAAAGAAACAGGCTTTCCTCCAATCAATTTCTTCCGAGGAAACATTAGTGCTTGTTAGTCAGACAGCAGTTCAGAAAGCAATTATCTAGGAGCTCTGGAACTATGAAGCTCTCATAAGTTCTTGGATGGCTGACAAAGCAGAATACTAGGTTGCCTTGACGAATATATCTTGTCATCGTGTAGACACTTGTGTTCTTCCAGGAACTGGGCATCTCGCTACCTCACCATTATCTCTATAGCGCCTAATCCATCTCCTTGCTGTGGAAGTATTAATATCATAACCATGTCCTGCTTCAGATGCACTAATAACATTTTCAAAGAGAACAATTATTCCCTCGCAAACATCCCCATCAGCCATTTTAAGCAGACCTATTAATTATGTATGACAGTCAGCGGATACAAGCCTCTTAGCTGATAAGTGTAGATACCCAAGTAACGATCAAAGTAATCTAATATTAAAAAATGAATGTATGTTTGTTCGTATTTTGTACACTGCTTTACCATCCAGCCACTACGATGAAACTTTGCACACTTGGCTTTAAAAACAAGAGGAAAAATCACTGTCTAACTAAGATTTCATATGATACATGGCGGAGGGTACCTTGCAATAAAAGTTGACACTACTTCACTGGTCACCATGAAAGTCAACGGAGACATATATATTTCACAGATGGAGGAGGAAATGGACTGAGGAGGTGAAGAAGGAGTTCAACAGAGACACAAGGAGGTGGTTGGCTGAAAAAGGGGGAGGTGGAGATGAAAAGACAGAGGGAAAAGGAGGACTACAGAGAAGGAAAGAATTTTGATGGAGAGAGAAAATAATAGGACTGCTGGAATAAATACGTACCTGGGTGACACTAGGTTTTCTTCTAGTTATTAATAAATACATCTATATTCAATTGTTTTTACTATGACCATATTTCTTTTTATTTAAAGATTATACTATTTTAAAATAGATTATTTTGAAGAAATGTGGAACATATAAAAGCCTACAATGGCACAATTTGTAGCAAATTAAGGTTTAAAATGACAGCTGACTCCAGTTTTACTTTACCACTCATCCTTTCTTTTCTATACCATCAGACTATCCACTCAGCCATCGAAACAGATGTGAAACACATGTCCTTGTAGTAATTCTACCGATGTGGCGTTCTTATATTTCAACCTTTTCTACATACTCAATGACTTTCAAAAGAAATGATGGGATTAATTGCAATAAATCTCGACATACACCACATCCTATTTTCCTGCTTCTATTTCACGAAGTAAAAATCTGGCTGAAACTCCAGAGACTGCTAGAGTTGTGAACACTGACACTTCTGAAGTTGATCATGCTCCAATGCTTTGTTCCTGGAATCTTAAATTATTCTTGATACAATCGTTTTACCTGATTGCACACCCGCAATTTCATTATGAAAATTGTTTCAAAGATATATAATGCCCATTTAAAACCCTCTCTCTGTGCCAACAGATCCTATATCTTCCCATGCCAACAGATCCTACCTGACATCTTATGTACTGACAACTTCCATTTTGACCAATTTAGGATTAACCATAATGTAATAGGTAAGGAATTCTCCAATATTTGATTATTCACAGCAGTTTCTGCACTTTTATTCAGCCCCCTGAAAATTCACTTTTGTTTACTGTAACATTTTATAATGATATCAATTTATTGTCATGTCACATAGAAAAAATAATCAATTGCTTCAAATTATCCCATTAAGTAACACTTAATCATTACCTAAAGTTCTTGCTTCACAGTTGATTTACATACTAACACCTAATTTCATTTCACAGTAAAACATTTTGAATCTTCGACTTCATAGTGTAGGGTAACATATTATACTATATGTTTCTCTGTGATGGCTCAAGAAAAATCAATAAGATCCCTTTACTTGTTTCCATTATTTATATTCTTTTATGTACATTCTGAGTTAAGAACTTTCACTGGCTCCAGAACCTTGTGCCTGTGCAAGTTCCTGAACATCAGAAGACTCAAGAGAATATAATAAGGCCACAGTGAGTGGAACAACTTCCCTTTGCTGCACCATGAATAAGCAAGAATTTAGTATTCCATGAAAAGAAGAAAAAACAAAGTTATTGACATTGTTAATATGAACTAGGAACAGTTACAGCATGTATTACGTCATACTTTCGTCAAATGTAATATGTTTGGGGTTACAATAAACCTCAGAGTTACTCAAACTGTAAAAAATTTTTTATTTAGTAGTTCGGAAACTGACAAGTTATTTCACAAAAGCTAAGACGATGACACTGAATATGCAATGATATGAAGTCATCAAGATTTGACATTATCTATTTTACAGGGTACTAAGTAGCAGGACTGGTTGTTCACAAAGGACTACGAATTTATATCTAGCCTTGCAAACTAAGGTGTGAACTTCAGGGAGCTTTCAGGGATTAACACGTTCGGTGGCTGTTGAAAGACGTTGCGGTTTCCTGGAAACTTTCCAATAGTAATTGCATACATGAAACCATAAATAACCGATTGTAATAAAAATAAAATTACACAGAACTCAATACAAATGTGATACTAGCGGAAATTGAAAGGAGTTGGGTACAAATATTTACCTCCAATGGTACCTAGTCAAGTAATAATCAGAAAGCATATAGTAGTTACAACACAACATGATCTACACATAGCATCTTATGTCTCTATAATATTCTGTTTACAATAGCAATAATTGCAGACGTTTCTCCTCCTCATACTTAAGCAAACATTACACATTCATAGATGTAATATTATATGCAGAAGGTAAATCCATTAACTTTCTGTTGTGAAACATCTTTTCCTATTACTACTTTTTCTTTTCAAAATAACTTACATAAAATATTGAAATATAGTGCATATTTTTTGTTTTTAAGTTTCATGTTGAATGTCCTCTGCATAATTATTTCCCTCCACAGTTCCCTTGTGAAGCTATTGACACAGTAACAGTCCTTGTGATTGTGTTTACTGAAATACATATTTCCAATTTCCTTACATTGTGAAATTTTACCCAGCATCCAAATTGAGCAATTCTGCACCACTCCATACTATATAAATATTTGTTATTTTGGTGTATCCGTACTTTGATTTCCATGTATACAGTGGGTCGGTTAACTGTGACTCTATAGATATCATCTGGACTGGTGCCTCACTTCTGTCACATGACACTGTAAAATGTTGTAAGCTCATTGGTTGTTGTTTGGACCGAAGATCTCCTGTTGAGAGGTTAGGTTTTGGGGGAGCGGTGGGTAGATGTTTGGTGAAGTTAAGCAAGCATAGTCACTTCGAGTTCCATTTGCTTTAATATATATATATATTTGTTATTACAAGCAGAGGCTGAAGGCCCAACAACACAGTTGAGATAAGTTATGCAAGGTAGAAGGCCAAGTTGAGAGAAGCAATTTTTGGATAACTTAATAAGGCTCGAAATTTAGTAAAATCAACTGTTTAAAATACAATAAAAGACACAATGAGCCCATCAATTTAAGCGAAAGTGAAAAAATTTAAATGCAAAGAAACCCTTGTAAATACAATAGAATTCACAAATGACTCCTGCTATTTAACTGAAAACAGCTCAGCTTAAGTAACAAAATCACACTAAAGTGTGGGTCCAAAATTTAAGTGAACACAGCCCTTTAAAAATACAATTACCAAAACACACTAAAGACGAGCTCAGCAATTTAAATGAAGTCTGAGTTTTACTTTAACCAATAGATGCTGGTAGCAGGAAACTGTGCTCAATGATATCAATATACAGAAGGCCAATAAAACAACACACAATAACATTTACAATTGAACCCTGCAATTAAATGAAAGCAGTTCAGCTTAGTTGCAGGAAAATAACACGGAGTTGGAGGAGCTCGAAACTCATTAATTTAATACACACACACTCACATACACACAGGTAAAACAGATGAGCTGACTCAAAAAGGAAGGAGAGGAATAAGGTGCCCTATGGTCAACAAGAACTACAGCTCTGACACGAAGGACATACACAGACAAATAGAATGCCAGATTACAACCACGGGATGGCAATACCTCAAGGACGGAAAAATTTTTTCAACGAGAAGATAAAAAGAAAAGAAGCTATACAACTACCACCCATGCAGATGCGAGCTAGCAGAGAGGTACAAACCAAATAAATTCTTCAGTTACATTAACCACGTTAATGTATATAGAGTACTTGCTACCCAAAGCAAAGAGAAAAGAATAATTCAATTGAACTGAATTAAGAGTGCGGTATAACACATCAATAAACAACTAACGACATAGACACACGCAACGACGGCTCCTGGGGAACAACCACGGATGCTGACAAATTCACACACACACAAATTTGTGTAGCAGGACTGTATCAGTCACTTAACTTATTTATTTCTTAATACACGACAAGTGCAGGCAGGCATCCTCATGATGGTGTAGGAGGAAGGTATCAACCAACGCCCAGAAACTTGCAGCCGGGGCTGAGTGCGGAGTACGAGTTGACAGCTACGATACTTGGCGAGGGACAGACGCGGTGTCGCACAGCCACTAGGAATGCGACGACATAGCCTGGAGACAACGTAAACAGCCTGCACCAAGGAGCTGTTATAATTTGACAGAAAGGCCTCTCCGAACCAACCTCTTCAGCTCAAGGCATGCATGGCTCCCACTCGCCAGGCCCGGGTAAAAATGGCCCCTTAATCATAATAACTCGATGCTGACGATGCCATGCATCGTATCAAATCACTGCATGATAATCTCTCTCTTATCCCACAGCAACTGACACACTCCTCTCTCCAACTTCCTCAGCGCGTCATAGTGCCACACACGGGAAGGAAAACACCAGTCAGAAGACAATTGATGCATGAACGAGCAAACATCGACACGAGTGGTACAAGCACAGAGTGATCGATGGTACTCGTGCCAGTAATTAAATCAATGACAGGGTCAAGCGAAGAAACAGGAGCCGGAACGGCCCACTGTAAGTTGAATTATTTATTTAAACAACTTCAAATGAATTATTGTGATTTTCTCTACGAGAATTGCTATGTTACATACTATCTGATTTACACCTTTGATGCTTTATAGTACTTCATTACTGTAACAGTATAGTAAGGAAGAACCGAGTGCTCCCCATATTTGTTAATGACGTCTGCAAATTCTAAAAATAGTTTGCATTAATAATTAGTACTACTATTGATGTAAATATCCTTTTATTGTTTCATTTGCATATTCATTTTTATTGAATGGGTTTCGCTAATCTAGCCAAAGGTCTTCATTATTTGCGATATTTGAAGTGGTGAATTGGGGTAACAGTCATTTCTACTCTACAGATGCTATTAAATTCAAATACTTCCACATACTCACACAATTGCAGTACACTTTTATTGCAAACTAGTGAGCCACTGTGGCTATACATGGGTGGAAATAAAATTGGTCAGTGGAGAAAGGGAATAAGTGACTTTTTGGTGATTTCCACATTTTTAAACAAATGTATTAAACTGGTCAACACACAACTTCTTGTGGAAACACACTTTTACTGTCTTCTTCCTGTGGAATAACACGTAGTCGATTTTTACTTGCTGAGGAGAAGGGAATCATGTCGGTGACGTAGTTCCTTTCTCTGCCACACGTTACTATATTACTACTATATTACTATTTCTGTGTCGTTTACCAATCATAACTGGACAGACTGCGTCAAGATTATATACATACTTACATATACATATATAGAAGATGAAGAAAAAGAGAAAAAAGGTTTACAATTTGGACATAAACAACACAAATATTATCATTTTGTCCAGTCACTTTCATCACTGTTGAAAAATTCACCAATTGAGTATAGTGGGTGCTCTTTCAGGTCCTGTGCAATTTTCCTTTTGAATGGTTCTGGTGGCAGGGATTGCACTTCTTTTGGCAGCGAGTTAAACATTTTCAGTGCAACCATTGGAAAACTGTCTTGTGTTCCAGTCAGACGACAGCTTGGTATTTCAATGCTCCTCTTGTTACGGGTGTCATGGTTATGTATATCTTGCCTCATGCTGAACTCCCCTTGGTTTTCTTTTATGCTCATGAGGCATAAAAACACATACTGGCTGAAGATCGTCATAATACCTAACCGTTTGAATATTGGCTTGCAGTGGTCCAATCTTTTGCTTGATGTAATTATTCTGACAGCCTTTTTTGTAGCATTAACACATCTTTACAACCTGCAGCATGTCCCCATAGCAGAAGGCCATAATTAATATGGCTATTAAATAGCGCATAATACACTGTTACAAGGTATTGGTCAGTTAGTGTACCTTTAAGCCTTACATCCCACCAGAAGATTGTACTGTCAGCGAGCTTGTACTACACCACCTAGAAACAAGGTGGCACTGGTTTGCAGCACGAAGGAGCAGAAAGCGCAACAGTGACACAGAGTCCAGGCATTTTATGACTTTCTTTTATCATGAAGGTGAAGCAAACAAGGGAGCGAAGAGGGCTGGTCATTCCTGTACCACTAAATTGAAAACTATGACTCAAAGAATGTTATAGAAGTACATCTATTCTCAGATGGAGCACGTGGTCAGTATAAAAATAATGCCATAGTAAGCTTGTGCCTCACATCGCCAGACATTAAAAAATTTAACAAATCACTTGTAGATTTCCTGAAATAGGTCCCTCCATTCTCCCTAGTGATCGTGTGTTTGGAACACTGTAGAAAAAATATGGGAATATGACTGAGTTCACACCCCTAAGTAGTATGTGGAAATGTAGATAACAGTATTTCTGAAGTTACAGTCGATATGGTGGAATGTGAAGACATAATGAACTTTTATGCATGGTGGTCTACATCTACATGGGATACTCTGCAAATCACATTTAAGTGCCTGGCAGAGGGTTCATCGAACCACCATTATACTATTTATCTCCCATTCCATTTTCTAATAGAAAAAACACCTGAATCTCTCTGTTCGAGCTCTGATTTCTCGTATTTTATTCTGATAATCATTTCTACCTATGTAAGTGGGAGTCAACAATATATTTTCACATTCGGAGGAGAATGTACGCGATTGGAGTTTCGCAAGTAGCCCACGCCGCAGCGAATAGCGACGTCGTTGTAAAAATTCCCATCCCAGATCCTGTATCATTTCCGTAACGCTGTCTCCCCTGTATCGTGACAATACGAAACAAGATGCCCTTCTTTGGACTCTTTCGATTTCCTCCGTCAAACCCACCTGATAAGGATCCCACACTGGGCTGCAATACTCCAAAAATGGACGGACAAGCGTAGTGTATGCAGTTTCTTTTGTAGTTCTGTTGCATGTTTTAAGGGTTCTGCCAATAAAACGCAGTCTCTAGTTCGCCTTTCCCATGACATTATCCACGTGTTCTTTCCAATTTAAGTCTGAAGTAATATAAATTCCTAGGTATTTTGTGGAGTTTATGGCCTTCACTTTTGATTGATTTATCTTGTAAACAAAGTTTAACAGATTTATTTTCGTACTCATGTGGACGACTTCACACTTCTCATTATTTAGAGTCAATTGCCAATTTTTACACTGCACTGATATCTTTTTCAGATCGTTCTGTAGTTGGTTTTGATCTTCAGATGATTTTACTAGACGGTAAATGACGGCGCCATCTGCAAACAACCTAAGAGAGCTACTTAGATTTTCCCGTAAATCGTTTATGTAAATAAGGAACAGTAGAGGACCAATAACACTACCCTGTGGAACGCCCGATATCACCTCTGTTTTACTCGATGGCTTACCATCGATTACTACGACCTATGTCCTCTCTGACAAGAAATCCCCTATCCAATCGCAAATTTGGGGCGATATACCATAACTACGCAATTTGATTAAAGGCCGTTTGTGAGGTATGGTGTCGAAAGCTTTCCGGAAATCAAGCACTAATCACTTCATGTGAATAAAGAGCTAGTTGTGTTTCGCATGAACGATCCGTGTTGACCTTGAGTCAATAGATCATTCTGTTCGAGATAATTCATAATATTTGAATACAGGATATGTTCCAAAACCCTGCTGCAAATTGACGTCAATGAAATAGGCCTGTAGTCTTGTCATTGCAAAAAGAAAAGGAAAGAAAGAAAAACTGCACATTCTAGGGAAACGGCACATCTCAAGAAAAAACATTTTTTTTTTCTTTTTCAGTGTTCAAAGAATTTTATTGTGAAGCAACACAACTGGGAGTTGTGTTGCCTACCTTTTCATAAACAGCTATGTCAGTCACTCCTTTAATGTAGTAAAAACTAAACTTGCTTCATTTTAAACTGCAATGCACAGGGTATGTGATGAAAAAATGTTTGAATCAATAAAAAAATTGGAGATATTCATAAACTAGTTAAATACATCCATGGAGAAGACGCCGAGATTTTGTATGAGGAGATATTGAAATGACATTACAACTGATAATTCACTGTGATATGAACTATTCCAAAATTTCAATTATATGAAATAGTTGTTTTCATGTTCAGTTGATGATTTTCCATTGGTTAAACAAAATTTTTTAATTTCAATCCAGTAATGTGTATCTTTGAATGTGTTTACTCACAAAAAGTGCTAACTTCCCTTCTTGACTGGATAAGGAAACTGTGTTATAAATTTTAATTTCTTTCACATGATAGTTCTTAGAATACAAGAAAACCATTTTCATTCACAATATGAATGACTAGTGTACAAAAATGTCGAAAAGTTCAATGCAATCTGTTGAATAGTTCAACAATAAAACATTTTCTGTCCTTCCTGAAAATAAAAAGGGACATGTTTCCTTTCTCCACCAACCAAGTCAATTATATTCTATACCAAACGATGTGTGTATGTACTTTAATAATCGTTAAGTTCTATGTACACAGTACATACTATGATTATAAAGTCCTTAACGCATTTAATCAATATGTACATACAAATATCACAGTCTAATGTATACGTTATGTATCTGGAACGACAGTAACACCACTAATGGAGAACATGAACCATAGTGGCACTTTCAAAACACGCTAATGGGAGAAATACTAGTGCTTCACGCGGCAGCATTTCAGTGACAATAGAATGGCATGGTACAAACTGTTGGCTGTTTCTCCGCTAGGTGGACTACTGTCATTGCAAGTGCCAGCCATAAATTTTCCCATTTATGTTAATAAATATGTCAATCCGATCGCTACCAAACTTCACAGTATCACCTGCTGAGCTAATTTCAAGATTTCATCAAAACTGCTCCAGCATTCTTGGAAAGAATAGGAAACACACACACACACACACACACACACACACACACACACACACATACAAATCGATATTTTTATAGATATAGATTTCTACTATCAAGTCAAGTTATCGACTTGGATACGAATTATTAGAAACCTTAACTACAAGCCACTCTGTTCATACTCAATGCACTGTAAGTTGTCTGTTTTGTGTGTGTCTATTTAATTTTGATTAATGATGGATCACACATTTAGAATATTGTTTACTACATTTATCTGTGAGTCCTCGTACTGTCCATCTATCTGTATATGGTCCTTTGTTGTTGTTTTTGTATGATTATTAAGGTCATCAGTCTCCTAAGCTATTACAGTTAAAGGCTGAACATGTAAAAATCTAACGCTCAGCACCCAGAGCGAAATCCACAAGGTGTATAGGACTTCAATGAACGCTAAAGTGACAGAGAAAACACATAAGAAGGCAAAATGCAGAACTAGACCAAATGGTTAAATGAACGAAAACACTACAGCAGGTGACTGTGGCTGGATGATCACAAGGATAATAAATCATGAGCGAATCACTCTGAACATACTTTAAACCCCAGCCAGAAGCAGGACAGAATTCACAAATGTGGCAAACAGCTTAAAATTGCGAGTTTGGTGGAGAACCGAGACAGGCAACATCACCAAAAGTTAAAGTGCAGCAGGAGGATTGAAGGACTGCCGCCAGTGGACAAAAAAGGGACAGTCCAATAGGATGTGGACTACTGTGAAGAAAACCCCACAATGGTACTTTTGCGGGTCCCTTGAAGAAGGTGGCCATGTATTAACCAGGTATTGCCAATAGGTAATACCAGAAAGAGGCCCTCAGGTGCACTGCCATGCAGCCAAAGATAGCTTAACCACACACAGCTTCTTCAGCACATTCAAGTCAGCCCATACAGCCCAAGGACCAACTCCAAATGCAAATCCCTTTCTATGGAGAACAATTTCCAGGGGCCATGAAGTGGTGGCCAGCCAATTAACGCATTCAGTGCCTCAGATCCCTATGCAGCCTGGGATCCAAACTTAGGTCACTGAATGGCCAGAATTACAAGGGTGATGACAGAGACTTGAATAGACCCCACTGAAGGATGTTGAGACAAAAACTGCTCAAGATCCTGCAAGCCACTAGGGAAGAATACAGATAACAAACGTTACCCTATGGCGCGCTCTGAGATTTTCAAGAATTCCAGCGACCAGTTCCATGGTAAAAATATTAGTCCCACATGGCAAGTAACGCTGTCCGTTGGATTACCATGGGCATAGGCAGACCTAACACAGCAATCTACTTGGGAATCTTTGGTATAGAAAATTTCTGCACCACAGAACAATTCGAGAAGTGCCAGGAAATGGATATGGAGATTTGTAGGTGTAACTGAGTTTTTAGAGATGTGGGGCAAATCCAGACATAGCTGCAAGCGAGGAATGAGGCAAGAAAAGTTTTGGGAATAGATGAAAATGGGAGGGATGGGGAGGGACTCGAGCTGTGAAAGAAGGGAACAAAAACAAGCCACAACTGGACGGCCCAACCCGCGCTACCATCGAGCAAGGGGAGTGCAGCAGCTGGGAAGAAAAAGACTGAGGCGCGAACTTGGGCAATGCATGATGTTGACAGCTGTTGGCACCTCAGCTTGAACAAGGAGTCTCGTTACCAGAATTGTGTGCAAAGCCACCATTGCTAAAAGATCACCGCTCAGGAGAACTGGGTTCAAGATCCATAATGCTACAGGTGATGCCGAATTGCACACCAAGCTTTCACAGTCAAGACATGATTGTATGAGGGCGTTATGTAGCTGCAAGAGTTGAATGTGAAAGGAGTGATGCGAGAAGAAGTTGTGGATAAAGATTGGAAAGGGTCCCTGTGAGCCCCATTGGTACAGTGTAGCTAGAATATGATGGTGCCTTGTGGTACCAAACACCTTCCGGAAACCTAAAAAGACAGTGATAGGAAGCTTACACCGAGGAATCTCCAATGTTGCACATGAATTGCTGACTCACCATAAAGTCGAAGAGCTTGCACAGAATGATGGTATGATAGGGTGGGAACTATCAACCACCAGCAGATCTGCACCAGGTTTCATCACTGGGATGATGCTATCCTGACATTTAGATGCAGAAACATCCTATCCTCAGAGATGATTCAACAGGGCAAGCAGTTGGGTTGAAAGTCCACTAAGAGGTGATGGAGGAACTGGCTGTGAATGCCATGTGGCACTGGAGATGTATTTGGGCATCCAGCAAAGGCACTCTGGAATTCCCACTCAGTAAACAGTGTCTTGTATGTCTCTTTAAAGGTGTGGAAGTACACACAGTATGCTGCAGTTGCAGAGCTCTGCCATGTGCTTAGCAATAGTGGTTGATTCAGTACATAGGGAACAATGAATGTTGAGAAAGGGTATTCCTGCCATTGGGTGAGGTACCTGTAAAGATATTAAACTTGAGACCACGCCAAGAAGGGGAGGCACGAGAGCCAATGATGGGTATGTACCTTGCCACACGTCCTACTTACTCTGCTGCATCATTTGCTGAGCTCGGGTCTGGAGACATTTGAAAGCAATTAGATGCTCTATGAAAGGGTGGCACTTGTGGCACTTGAGTGCCCGTCACCATTCCCATATAGCCTCCGTGATCTCTTTTGTTCACCTGGAACAAGCCAGAAGTATTCGGATCAGCTGCCTCAGTGACCTGTCAAACTGCCATATTAACATCAGCTGGAAGCGGGGTAGTATTCAGAGCAGCTGAGGTGTAAGCCAGTCAGTCAGCACTCTGAAGAAACTGCCGGTGTAGATTGAGTGCAGGTTGAAAGTAAAGGAGTGACAGGAAGTTAGGGAAGCAGTCGCTACTACAAAGGCATTGTGAAACCTCCAACTAAGATGAGGGAGGAGTCTAAGGCTAGAGAGAGAGCAGTCACTGGCCATGTACGTGCCATGTCCACACTAAAATGTCTGGAGGCACCAGTGTTGAAAGGCAAACGTTCTGCTGTGCCAAAAGGGTCTCACAATCCTCCTACCATAGCTTGTGGTCTGGGCTCCACCCCAGAAATGGCAGTGGGCATTTAAGTCCCAAAAAAGAAAAATCACGGTGGAAGTTGGGTGACCAAGACAGAGAGGTTTGATTCCATTTCCTGGAGGTGCTCCACGACCACACAATGATGAACACACCAGATGTATTTCGCAACATTGGCCGTTAATGTTTTATTTAAAAACACCACAGATCGATTTCAATCACCTAGTGATTACCTTCAGTGTCCAAACAAGCCTATGAATGCCCTGAATGTAACTGAAGTTCAAATGTTTGTTAAGCTTAAGGGACTTAACTACAGGGTCATCAGTCCCTAAACTTACAAACTACTTATGAACTACTTACGAACTAGGACGGCACAAATATCCATGCCCGAGGGGGGATTAGAACCCCCAACCGTAGTGGCCATGCAGACCGTGACTGGAGCGCCTCAGTCTCCTCGGCCACTGCAGCCGGCTGTATCTGAAGGACACTGAAGATGATCACTAGGTGATTGAAATCCATCTCTGGTTTTTTAAATGCTGCGAAATACATCTGGTGTGTTTAAGACAGAGGTCAGTAGAAGAGAGATCCTCATCCAGAGAAAGATAAATAGATTGTTAATTCCTGCACTGACTAGATTCTAACAGCCACTGCCTTGACAATTGTGTCAAGAGGCATGGGGGCACTGAGGCGCATGTTGAAGACATATTCAAAGATGCTGCCAGATACCCTGTCATGGACAAAACGGTTTGTATAGTAGCCCCAATACCCAAAAAGGACAAGGGTTTACTGGACAGGAAACAAGGTTTCCTGTACAGCAAAGCAGAGCACAGGGAAATGGCACAGTAACTGTCACAGCTCAGCTAGATGGTGGAAAATACTGACCACCGATCGACCGGATTGGTCAAAGGCAGATAGGATCGCCTGTATGACTGGCACCAGGGGAGAACTTGAGTACGACTGGTCCAGAGCTGGCAGGCTGCTCAGAGAGTCGCTACAGATGAGTATAGACTGATATAAGCAGGACCACATGTGTTGGAGAGCTTGGTAAATGGCTACCAGCTCCGCAGTGTAAACACTGCAGCCATCGGGTGAAGAGTGCTGTTCAATAAGGCTGCCATGGATGTATGAAAAGCCAACACAGCCCTCGACCATAGAGCCATCTATGTAGATCAAGTCAGATCCGGTGAACGGAGCTACAAGAGCAAGGAACTGATGGACTGCCTCTGGAGGAACCGAGTCTTTTGGTACATGGGCCACGTCCAGTCACGTACGCAGTCTCGGCACGCACCAAGGGGGTGTATGTACACAGACCTGATATGGACATGGAAAAGGTAAAGATAGGCATTGGTATGACCTGATCTGGGTCTTCGTCATTGAGAACGGATGACCACATCTGAGAAAAGCAGACGATGGTTTGGGTGGCCTGACGAGATATGCACATGGGCTGCATAGGCTGTGAGCAGTTGTTGGCAGCAGATATGCAAAGGTGGGACCACAGCCTCCACAAGTAAGCTGTTCACAGGGCTGCTACGGAAGGCACCCATCGCAATGCGAACCCCACAAAGGTGAATGGGGTCCAGCAACTGCAAAGCTGAAGGAGATGCTGAACCATATGCAAGGCACCCAAAGTCAAGCCGTGACTCTCCAGGATAGTCGCAACAGTGTGCAGCGATCAGCAGCCCAGGTGGTATCATCCAGATGGCAGAGAACATTAAGATGTTGCCAGCACTCCTGTTTCAGATTATGAATGTGCGAATGTGGGGATGCCACATCAGCTGGGCGTCAATTACCAGCTCTAGAACCCTATGGGTTTCAACAACATCAAGTAAGTGGTTGTCAAGATAAAGTGAGGGTAACAGTTTGACACTGACAGAAGTGTATAACTCTTGTCTTGCCAGTGGAAAACTGGAAGCCGTGGGCAAAAGACCAGGATGCGCCTTCTGAATGGCTCCCCACAAACTGCGTTCAGCAACTTGAGTGCTGGAGGAACTAAAATGGATACAGAAATCGTCAGCATAGAGGGAAGGGTATACTGACGACCCTACTGCTGTCACTGAGCCGTTAATGGTTACTAAAAATAAGGGGACACTCAAAACAGATCCCTGAAGGACTCCAGTTTCCTGCACATGAGAAGTGCTACAAGAGGCACCTACTTCAACACAAAAGGTAGAAACAGCTAAAAAGTTTTAATAAAAATAGGAAGTGAAACCTGTAGACCCCAACCATGTAACATAGTGAGTATGTGGTGTTGCCAGGTCATATCATACGCCTTGTGCATATAAAAAAAGACGGCTATTAGATGTTGGCGCCTAGAAAAGGCTGTGCAGATTGTGGACTCGAGATACACCAGGTTGTCGGTTGTAGAGTGATCCTTGCTGAAACCGCCCTGGCACAGAACCAGTAAGCCCCAATTCTCGAGGATCCAGCCTTAACCGCATACTGACCATACGCTCCAACAGTTTGCAAAGAACGTTGGTCAGGTTGATAGGACGATAGCTATCCACATAAACAGGATTTTTGTCTGGTTTTATTACTGGAATGGTGATGCTCTCCCGCCACAGCAAAGGGACTACCCCGTCACACCAGATCTGGTTGAAGAGCTTGAGGAGATTACCCTGGTTTTTTCAGCTGATAGGTGTCTCAGCATTTGAGCATTAATGCTATCACGCCCTGGGGCCATGTCAGGACATTGTGCAAGAGCACTGAATAGCTCCCACTCACTGAATGGAGCATTATAGATCTCATTGCAGTGGGTGGTAAAGGAGATGAGCTGGCGTTCAACACGCTCCTTCAATGTACATAAGGTTGGTGGGTAGTTCACAGAGTCAGAGGCGCGAGCATAATGCTCAGCAAACCTCTCTGCCAGTGTGGCTGGGTCCGTAGATATAACTCCATTCACAGAGATTCCAGGGATTCCTGCCAGTGTCGGGTATTCCTTTACACGCCTGATCTTGCTCCAGACCTGGGTGGTGGAGGTACCTGACCCAATAGCGGAGACATACAGCTCCAAACACTCTTGCTTCCACCTCTTAATGAGATGACGAGCACGAGCATGGAACTGTTTGAATGCGACGAGGTGCTGCAGAGAGTGTTTGAACGCGACGAGGTGCTCCAGAGGGGGGTGCCGCTTGTATCTTTGTAAAGTATTCCTGTTGTTTTTAATAGCTTCAGCGACTTCTGGCGACCACTGTCTTTCACCATGGGCACTCTGACGATCGATGAATTGTGGCTTCAGCAGCAGAGACAATGGCATGAGTTGTGCTCTTAACCACCACATTGACGTTGTCAAGTGGGGGAGGTGCAAGCTTGGCAGCAGAGGTGAAGTCTTCCCAGTTTGCCCTGTGTAGTGCCGACCTAGGCAGGTGTGCTGGGGACTGGTGGTGTGAAAGTAACAAAAGGATCGAAAAATGATCACTACCACATAAGTCATTGAGTTGAGAAAATAAGTCCTCAACAACTCTGCCACAGCCAGAGATCGTGAAACCACCCCACAAGAGATTGTGGGCATTAAAGTCCCCCAATAGCAAGAAACGCGGGGGGAGTTGTGATACAAGTGCAGCCAAAACAGTCAGAGAGACATTGCTGTCTGGAAGAAGGTAAATACTGCAGATCATGAACGCCTGTGTTGTCCTCACCCTGACAGCCGCAGCTTCTAATGGAGTTTGAAGGGGCACAGGTTCACTATAAACAGAGGTGAGGACATACACACTACACCAGATAGTCTCCTGTACATGCTACGATTACAATAGTAGCCACTATAGCCACGAAGGGCAGGGGTCTGCATTGCTGGGGACCAAGTCTTCTGGAGGGCAATGCAGAGAGCAGATGTTACGCTTAGAAGTAGTCATAGGTCAGCCAGGTGTGGAAAAGAGCCACCGCAATTGCACTGGAGTATTACGTTCTCTCCATGCTGTACCGCCATGATGGAAAAAATAATCAGATTATTCCATTGGAACGTCTGCTATCACTGCTCAGAATCCACAGAATCAAAGACCATATGGTCTGGTGAATCAGTGCGAGAGCCTCAGGGGACGCGAGGATCTCGACTTCATCCTCTGAAGCAGAGTAAGAGATTGAAAGCAACTGAAGAAGAGGTACCCCCAACTGTTGAGGGGGCAGGGGCAGTAGTTTGGGCCGTTCTTGCTGCAGGACTGTGCATGTAGAGAGCAAGGGGAATGATTCTGGCCACAGTTAACATACTGGGGGAGGAGTGCAAGGGACGTTAGGATGAACCGCACGTCTGCACTCCCAACAAGTAGGGTTGGCATCACATCAGAACATATGCCCAAACCTCCAGCACTTGAAGCAGCGCATAGGAGGAGGAACGTAGGGCTTTAGGTCACATTGGTATATCATCACCTTGAACTTCTTGGGCAATGAATTACCCTCAAAAGCCAAGATGAAGGCACCAATGGCTCTGATGTTGACCTTCGGAACCCTATGGACTCGTCAAATAAAATGTACTGCCCGTCTTTCCCAGTTTGCATGGAGTTTGTTGTCCGACTGCAGCAACAGGTCTTAATGGGATATTATCTCCTGGACCATGTTCAAGGTATGGTGTGGAATTATCATAACGGAAACATCACCCATCTTGTCACAGGCAAGCAATGGCCACAACTGAGCTGGAGATGACGTCGTCGTTAACACTGACCCAGAGTGCATTTTTGACATCCTTTCAACCTCACCGAACTTGTCCTCCAAGTTCTCGACAAAGAACAAGGACTTTGCAGTCGTGAAAGATTCCTCATCATTACAGCTACATAATATATATTGTGGGGCATAAGCCTCACCCTCATTTCTGGGGTGACTTTCCTCCCATGGTGTGGCCAGAGAGGGAAACGTTTTGGAATTGTATTCAGTGGCATTGTAATCGCCTCTAACTCTCTTAGAGACGCCGGTTTTGTGTCTGGCAACGCTGTTATTGGCTTGTTTCATCGTAGTCTCACAAGCAGCTACGGAACTATACGTTCACCCAGGCAAAGCCCCACTTGCCTGGGTAAGCCTTATACAACTGAGGTTAGGCAGGTTCCTCAGAGGTTGCTCGCTAGTGACTGTTCAACCTCAACAGCCACGCATCTCCTCAGCACATAGCAAACCTAGAGATTAAGTGGTTTTCTATAGATGTTTGGACCGTCCTTGTGACTCGAGGGAATTAGGCAAGATCCCTGGGCTCTTAACATACAACGTTCCACTGTCATGCTGAACGAAGGTCATTGAAGCACACACAGAGCTTAGTGTGGCATGACACAGCCCACAGCTCAGGACCCCGGGTTCACCAAGCCCATACTTAGCAAATTAATGCTGAGGGGTCTATGAAGTGCCCTCAGGGACTGATGAAAGTTGGGAAGCCCTTTGACCAGAAGCTTGTGGATCCTTCAGCTACTGCCTACAGTCCTATTTTCTACTGGGAGAAACCTCAAAAGGCGGCATCACAAGCAACCAGTTCCACATGAGAGAAGCCAGAGAAGGCTGTTGGTTCTCCAGCTGCGGGACAGGAACACTGTATCCGGTGGTTGGGGGGAAATTGGTCCCATATGAGATGTTGGGAAGCAATGGAACAAGCTGAGCTCCCAGCCATCAAGGGGGGGCAGTTTCATGGTGACGACTTGTAGGAATTACAAGAAGAGGTGATGTGTTAGATGCCAACATCCCCAAACAGTATTGATATGACAGCAGCAAAACGATATTGTGTGCACAGAATGAAGCTGCTCGCATTTCTTCCTTGGGTTAGTACGTCCAGGATTTTGAACTACATAATTTTCCTTTTCTTCTGGAGTAGGGTACAGTTCGGCAAGCATGGTGGATGGTGCTGCCCACAATTCACACGAGCGTCTGAACGTAATGGTTACCATCATTCCCAGTATGTGGAGTTGCAAGTGCACTGGAAAGACTTGTACCCCAATTTCGAGCTTTTAAATCACTGCATCGAGGAGGTACATATGGTTTTATTTCACACCAGTAAATCATGACCTTGATCTGTTCAGGAAATGAATTACCCACAAATGCAAAGATGAAAGCACCTGTAGCAACCATATAATCTTTCAGTCACCTATACATGCACATGACAAAGTGGACACCTTGTCATTTTAAGTTGGCATGCAACTCTTCATCGGACTGAAAAGGGAGATCAGAACAGTAAAGTACACCCTGGACCATGTTCAAAGACTTTGGGGATATGATACACGAACAACACCCAGCTGTTTGTAACAAGACAACCCACTTCTAATTTCAGAAAGAGAAGCAATACCATAATTTGTCTTCATATATGTCAACTAAAACCAGTTAGTTGGCAAGAAAAATTCGCCTCCTTACCACCCACATATTTGGTGTAAGTATGGTGTAATTTGTTTGTTGGCCCTATGTTCCTCCTATGGCACAGACATGGAAGGGAATGATCAGGAGTCATATATCTCAGAATTGAAATTGACTCTTCCATGTTTAGAGATGACAGTTGAATCTTGATTCGCTCATTTCATTGTGGCCCCAGAAGCAACTAGTGAAAAATGGTCAATCCAGACAGAGCCCCAGAATGCTTGGATAAGCCTTTGACGTGCAGCAGATCCTCACAGGTTGCCCATTAGTGACTGTGCACCCAAACAGTGCTGCATCTCATTGGTATGCAATACAGTTTTACATTCAGTTTTTATATAGAGGATTTAACCATCCTCATGGCCTGGGAACTAAAGCCAAGATTCCTGTGCTCTGTTACACACAATGTTCCACTGCTTCACAGAACAGTGGTCACTGTGGCTAACATAGAGCTTACAGTGTAGAGACTGTTGGTGCATCAGAACTCCCAGTATAGGGATCTCAGGTTTCCAAACCTGTATTCAGGAAACTATTACTTAGCCACTTTGGGGGCAACAGTTTTTTCACAGAGATTCATTCATAATTATGACTCATTCCCTCCTATGAAAAGCCATCCATTCTATTAAAATCCACTTGTCATCCTGTACACTGCAGCAGCTTATATATTCCCAAGAAAAACAATGAAAAAGATACCCTACTTGAATTTCCTGAGTTCGTTCTGTATTTGCACACCACGGTAGCTGTTGCTGCTACCTTTTTCTTTCTTGTATCTGCAAGACTAACTGATTACTCACATTTCTAATTTCAGTCTCACTTTTACCATACTCCTCAATAATAATATTGAACCAAGTTTATACTCAGTCTCTAAACTTACATCTTTGTGAGTTTACAGCAAACATATTGTATGGTGTGAATGTTGTTATGCAGTGTTGTGGAACACTTTTATGCCATAAGCTTTTTACTAATATCTGAACAATTGACTTTGGTACAATAGCGCCATGTACTTTACAGAAATAAAATTACAATGATACTGACATATTTTATTCAAAATTTGTATCTTGCCATTCAGTTACTAATGAACTATTTCAGTGAATTGGTGAGCTTGTAATGCTGGATTATACCATCACACACATGACGCCCCTTGTTAACTCTGGAAAATATTTTTAAGCTAACATTTACATTATTTGCCAGATACATTTTACAGGAGGAACATTCAAAAACTGTCATGAATAACCCACAATGATGAGAGCAATCATCATCAGATCTTCATGCAGCTACATGTTAATCTTACTCTTTACATACAAGCCGTCCAGGGTAATGTAATTTTGGAAAAGTAAAATCATATTCAAATGCTGTATTTTCTTTGATTGCCTTCAAGGCACTGATTTTCAGTGTGGAGATGGTTGAATACAACATTCACAACAAAATTGTGCTTAAGTGTACATTAAGAATGAGAGACCAGATATAGCATTGAGGCAAACATTACATTTCTAAAAGCTGTATTTAGTACAGCACGAAAAAATTAAACAGCAAGGAATGTATATAGTAATACTAAATATGATTAAGGCGGCATTCTTGTGTCCATATTGGCTGCAAACATCACTACAAGATCAGGCATCTGAAGACACTGAAAAATGCCTTCCATTTGATGGCAACTACCTTGAAGTAATACAGGTATTACAGGTGGCACCTACCCAGATAGCTTACATCAATAAGAAAAATGATATAGAAAATAATTTGCTCATAACAATAAAAATTTGGAATGAAATAGAGATTTCTGACAAAATTCAATGTTTATTTTCAGGAATTAAGAAAACATTTACACCTTGAAATCATGTTTAAAATGTAACAATGGAAGTAAGAAAAAATGCTCAATCTATATATTTACTTAGTATATACAAATTACTTACTTGAGTTCAATTCTGATCTTTACTAATGAAGCTTGGACTGCTTCGACAAATTTTCTTATTTAGACAAATAACTGAAGTAAAGAATGTTTAGCAGTATATCACACAGATCTTGACTATTTAATTCTGTGAAGGAAATTCACATTATGAAACACTAATTAAATAATTAAAAGCTGTGATACACGTACATTATTCTTAGTTCAGAAATGTATTAGTGTGTGGTGAACAATAAAATTTTACATGAAATATAAATTGTATCAGTATAAAAGGCAACCAAACATACATTTTAGCGACTGATTCTGTCATGTGAACATCTACAGGTAAGTCACAGAAATATGTTGTCTATCCACAGGGTGACTCATGTCACATGGTGGTACTGAGGACATTTAACTTGGTAATGGAAGTGTAAAAGCAGAGAACATATTAATCAGGATCAAACTAGCATCAATATGATCCACAAATGTGTGAATACAATAACATAAGGAACTTTCCGAAGGACAGAAATTAAGGCCTACAGCCTGGAAATGAGGATATTAGAGGTGATAAATTTATTTTCATTCTGTTCTTTGTGCTGTTACAGTAAACAAGTTTTAAGATGTCCACATCTAATCACTGAATATGGATGTTTCAGAGATACTCACAATTTAAAGCAAAATAGAGAGTAATCAGTGAAAGAGCCTATGACAAGAGTAGTGGTATAAGCACAAGTGTTTCTGACAAAATCGTTGAGTATATATTGCTCAACATTGGGCACCGAGGCATGCACATGCATTGTTCTCTACTAATATGAGTCAAGAAAGTTTTTAACCCTCCATTGCTTGCACAGATGACACTCAGCAGCCACTTGATTTTCCCGCTCAGTTTTATCTGTCACTGCAGAATTGAGATCACACCAATTTCTGTACCTTTCTGCTAAGTCGTCTTCTGTTAGTCTCAGGCATTGTTGTGTTTCAGTAACACAAGGTACACTGTTTGCGAAACATTAAAGTTGCCTGGAGGATGCTGGGCATATATGTAAGCATTCCTTGAAGCGAGGTAAGTGTATATCACCTCACTGCATTTCTAGATTCAATACTTTCTTCATGTTCAAATGTTTGTAGAACTTATGGGATTTAACTACGGGGTCATCAGTCCCTAAGCTTACAAACTACTTATGAACTAGCTAATACTAAAAGACGGCACAAATATCCATGCCCAAGGGAGAGATTCGAACCCCCGACCGTAGTGGCCGTGCAGACTGTGTCTAGAGCACCTCAGTCCCCTCAGCCACCACGGCTGGTCTTCTTTCAAGCACGTAGCTTTAGGTGAATTGAAACTGATTACAATTGATTTTGTTCTTACCTAGAATTCTCTTTACTTTTAGATTGTGTAAGAATAACTAAAGCTAAAGAATCTCAGACCGAGTTGTTTGGAGATCCGAATGTGTGGCTGGAATGGTTCAATGTGTTGAGCCATGAAGTCCCTGACAGTGATAGTACTGACTCAGAGAACAATTACTGTGTATCCAAAAGCAGTCAGGATTCAGAACCAGAACAAGTTATGTCAGAAAATGATGGCTTTGAACCACAGGATGAAGTAATTCAAGAGGACATATTTTTTTCTAGGTAAAGATGGAATAACTAAAGGAGGAAAAATAAATATCCTACCAACTCATTTACCTGGACCTAAAAATGAAGTTGTACAATGACAGAAATAGATATTCTGAATTTGTTCTTAGATGAAAATATTATAAGTATAATCACAACATGTACTAATATTTGCATCAATGACATTAGTCACAACTTTTATTGGGATAGGGATGCTAAAGAAACAGATATGATAGAGATCTCGGCATTCATTTGGTTGTTATATCTCTGTGGTTCTTTGAGATGTCCTAGAAAGACTATGTCAAAATTGTGGGATAAATCAAAGGGAAATAGACTTGAATCATGTTATTTTTGTATGAGTGAAAACCGATTCAGATTTCTTTTGAGATTTCTGAGATTTGACAATATCTTGAAAGAGCTTTCACAAAGACATTGACAAGTTGGTTGAAATCAGAGAGGTACTCAGTCTATTTATAAGCAATTGCTAGAAATATTTCTCACATAGTGAATTCCTTACTGTTGATTAACAGCTTTTGGCTTTCAGAGGAAAATTGACATTTAGGTAATATATTCCCAGCAAACCTACAAAGCATGGGTAAAAGTGTTTGCTTTGGTTGATGTGAAAATAGCTTATACTTTGATTTTAGAGCCATATGTTGGTAAGCAACCAGACGGGCCATACAGACCAGTAATTCAGCTGAGATATTGTTCTTCAAATGGTTGGACTAGTAGAAGGTGCAAACAGAAGCATTACTGGTGACAACTAGTTCACCAGTTTAACTTTAATGAAAATCCTGGACAAGAAACTGACATATCCTGGAACAGTATGAAAAAACAAGAGAGAAATATCAAAATAATTTCTACCAAGAAAAGAAAGGCAGCCAAATCATTTATCTTTAGATTTCAATGAGAAAGTTCTTTGCTGTTTCACTGATCAAATGTTCAAATGTTTGTTACGTTTAAGGGACTTAACTATGGGGTCATCAGTCCCTAAACTTACAATCTACTTACGAACTAGGACGGCACAAATATCCATGCCCGAGGGGGGATTTGAAACCCCAACTGTAGTGGCCGTGCAGACCGTGACTGGAGTGCCTCAGTCCCCTCGGCCACCGCGGCCAGCCGTTTCACTGTCCAAAGAAAAATAAGACTGTGTTGGTGTTGTCAAGTATGCATTTTGATAATGCTATGGACATGTCAAAAAGTGGGAGGTAAATGTTTTGGACTAGCTATGTCAGAAGAACAATGCGGCATGTGGTACTATTTCACAATATTTTCAACATTGTAACCATAGAATGCCTTATGCATATATAAATACCACTGTCTGGCTTAAAATCAGGCTGTAAAAAGGGTTGATTTGATATAAAAAATCTAATAAGACCTCAGATAGAGAGACATTCTCGAGTTGGAAGCCTTTCATGTGAAATTTGAAGAAAGGCTAAATTACTATTAGGCAGTGAAGAAATTGTGGAGAGAAAGAACCCAGATCATAAGGCCATTACTATAAATGTGGAAGGGCAAGAACTAAAACAACCCTTGGTGGTGTAGTATGTGAAATAGCTAGACATGTGTGGATCTCCTGAAAGGCATTTGCACAAACTGTGTTGGCAAATAAAGTGTATCTTATTTCAGTTTGTTTGTACTTCATTGTCTAAATTAATGCTTCTTTGCACTTATTATACCATTGATTTGAAACTTTAAAAATCATTTTTAAGTACTTGCACTATTACAAATATCTCAATGTTTGTATGAGAAATTCTAGTACAAGCTTATGAAATTCTTATACAAGCTCCTATAAATGTTAAAATGTGCTAGCTGTATTAAGGTTGTTGTATTTAGATATAATAGAAAATATAAAACCATCCATATACACCATTAAAAGTACCAAAATGTAGTTGGTTGATAACACCTGACATCTGTATGAGCAGGAGTGTCATGAAATGCCGTGCAAATAACAGAGGGTTTAATATAATAAATGCAGTGGGTGTGGTCTCATTGTGATTTGAATACAGAGCAATGTGAAAGTGTTGTCTGGCACAAAAGCTGGCATTTCTTTGTAGCATGAGATTAAAAGTCTTGTCCATAAGCCATTATCTAGGTACGTTTCTGCTATAAATGTGCAGTTCACAATCTTAGACAGATGTTGGAAGTATTGTGATAAGGGGCACATGCAGATGAGCTGCTAAGCTGCAGAGCATTTGTGCACTAATCCAACCACTAGTGTCTTTTCATGCATGGTGTCTTCAGTGACACAAAGGTAACTGTTAAACCGGCACTGTGCCAAAGTGGCCCAGGTGTGTGAAATCCCACACTGCCATGTTGTACATCACCTTCATTCAATTTGAACCTAATCAAAACATAAGAAATGCTATTGGGTATCAAGTAAAATCCCACAAACCACAAGTCCATAATTCACCTATTAAATCACTTATGTATAGACACTTTGTGCAATGAACATCCAACAGCAAAAAAAAAAAAAAAAAAAAAAAAAAAAAAAAAAAAAAAAAAAAAAAAAAAAAAAATTAATTACATACACATCACTACTGTCAATAAAGCCTACCTGAGAAAAATATTATTTATGATTATCACATTTCTATAATTTGTCCAGCATTGGTATCACTAGTCTGTCTGAAGGGTGTGTTATGTATCTTCCCTTCTCTGTGCCTATTACATGTAAAGGACACTTCATTGACATTATCCATGTATGATGTCTCTTCAATTTTATTTACTGTATGGATCTAGAGCACAATAGCTGGAGACATTATTTTACTTCAAGCACATCATTTGAGAGATTTAATTCTAGTACAAATAAATATATGCACCTTCATAGCACACAGAAGAGTAACTGATATGTCAGTCACATTTGGGGTTTACTGTAGAGTGTTTTAATGCATGTTTCTTTAGATTACCTGAATCACTAAATAATTTGCCGCAAGTATCACATTTGTGGGGTTTTATTCCAAGATGTATTAGTGTATGTTTCTTTAGACCACCCAACTTAGTAAAACATTTGCCACAAGTACCACATTTGTGGGGTTTTATTCCATAATGTATTAATGCATGTTTCTTTAGAGTACCCACCTCAGTGAAACACTTCCCACAAGTTTCACATTTGTGGGGTTTAATTTCAGAATGTATCAAAATGTGGCACTTTAAATGAGTCAACTGAGTAAACGAACTACCACAAGTGTCACATTTGTGGGGTTTTATTCCAGAATGTATTAATGAATGTTTCTTTAAATCACCCAACAAAGTAAATGATTTGCCACAAGTATCACATTTGTGGGGTTTTATTCCATAATGTATTAATTTATGTCTCTTTAGCTGATCCAAATGAGTAAAAGATTTGCCACAAGTATCACATTTGTGGGATTTTATTCCAGAATGTATTAATCCATGTTTCTTCAAATCACCTAACTGAGTAAAAGATTTGCCGCAAGTATCACATTTATGGGGTTTTATTCCGGAATGTATTAATGCATGTCTCTTTAGAACAGTTAACTGAGTAAAACATTTCCCACACACATCACATTTGTAAGGTCTTTTTTTAATAAGTGATACAGCTGGTGCACTGCCATTAGAAGTTATAGCATTGTGTAAAGCAGTTTGTGTGTTATTCATGACATTGAAGGACTTCTGTGAAGCTACAAAAGCATTCTGGGATGAAGACTGCCTCTCAGTCTGTTCCATGAAAGAAACTTCTACATCACCTTCACACAACCTAATGTTTGTGTGTGTATTAGTGAAGTGAGATTTTTCTTTATTGTCAGTCAATACACCTTGAACACCCACACTTATTTCTTCTTGTGAGGTCAATCCTTGGGTACCAGTACCATAAATTGAGGAATGTGTTGACTCCTCTGCATCTTTGTCCAGCCCATTATTGACTACTCCTTGATTTACAGTTTCATCGAATGAAATGCTGCAGCTTTCAGCATTATTCATTAGCAGCCTGAATGTGAGAAGAAAAATACAGATGTATTATCAAAAACAAACACCACTTCCATTTATGCAACATACAGGACTATAGGCATAAATTATAGAAACATGTGCATCAGAACATCAGAAATTACACACCAATGTATGATTGTCAGAACCATAATGGCGTTTTACAAGATGAATGAAACTTTGCTATGCTAAAACTACTGTTTTAAGAAGTCATAAATTTCCATTATGAGGAAACTAATTCACTGCTGGCTGTTTTTTCATAATTATATTATAAGATACCATGTAAAGTTTCAGACAACATGTGCTGGCAGTAGACAGAGCCTTGCAAGATTCCACAGCATCAATATTAAGTTTAATTTATAAAAATAAATTGGTAGAGAGGTATCCCAACCTTACTACAGCGTTAAAATATATCTTACCATTCTAGTTTCTGTTTTGTCAGCAAGATGAAACTAATTAAATACACTTGAGGAGCACGAATGCTTAATATATCTGAGTATAATATCCATAGAGCACAAACGACCTACTTCTCTAAACGATGATGATATCAAAAACAGTTTTGAAGCTAGAAAAGCGAAAATTTGAAATGATTTTTGTCCATGAGTAATCTTGTAATATTTTTGTATGTATTAAAATTGTTCTGTTTTCCTTTCATCTTAATTCAGTCAATAAAATAAGTTCACGTTGTGAGATTGTGACTTTTATTTAGAAATATGTAACCCAATTAGTGCCAAAAAGTCGATTCTTATAAGGCGGGAGGGGGTGAAAGAAGGGGCGTCAAATTTAAGCTTGCCACCCTTGGTAAATTTCCTAGATCCAGCCCTGAGCAGAGTGCATGTTGAAACCTAATTTCCACCCAACTGAAATTACATTTATCTGCCAGGAAGGTTAATTAATAATACTGGTGCAATTCATATAGGTTTGTTACTCCATGCTAGGAAGAGAAAAAGAAGAAATGATTTACCACAAGCTTGTCTGATGATGGAAAGAGACCACCATGCTTAAACTTGGTTCAATCACGAGCTGTCTTGTTACTGTTTCCAGAAAGTAAATTGTGCATGGAATGATCAGCTAGAAATGTGAGCTCTACCACCTGCCCCAAAAAAGGAATTGTCTCACCACTTAACAAGGGAAGAGAGAACGATCTTGGTGAACAGTGATGTTCGTGATGCTGACGGGTAGCCTTGTTTATATGGACACAGTCATAGTTTATGTTGTGATATATTTTGTTAGTAGGAAATTTACTGAACTTGAAACCATCAGCATTTACTTTTTCCCAATTAATTCTTGTTTTCTTTCTATTTTTATGTATGTGCAATTTCCTCCAAACTGAGATTTTAACTTTGGCATATAAGCTTTGCCTGTTATTAGATGTAATACAGGTTGACACATTACAGTCCAATTTAATGCTAGAAGTACCATTTTTTACTGTACCCCAAGTAGTACCATATGGGCCATTTTTGACCCACACCAGGAAATTACCGTTTTATTGATATTTGGTTGATGTTTTGGGTTTCTACATGTTGATATTAAATTAAGAAGACTTGAATGTATAAGAAAAATATTGTTTGTTCTCTAAAATGAATAGTACACATTCAAAAGTAAATTTTCAGAAAGAAATGTTATTTTCATTTTCGGTTTTACAGACAACATTCTACAGTCTTTTATCAAACATCATTCAAACAAGTAAGCAAAGAATTTCACAATGTTTATCTTTGTAGGAAGATTAAAACAGGGTCAAAACGTACAATTTATATGACCAGTAATAGTATTTTTACATTTACTGACATATAAAGTAAGTACTGAAAAAGAGTCTAAAATGCAACATGTTTTCTAGCTTACTGCAATCAAGCAACAAAAATACAACAAACAATTTCAATTTATAATTGTAACTGTTTGGTAATATTTAGGAAAAAAAAGTTGACAGTATTTTCTAAACTGTGGTGCACTCACAGTTCAGGCACTGAACAGGAGTTTTGGCAGTTTTGCACACATACTTGTTGCACTTTAAACATAAGTTTGATGTATCATTCCCCTGCTGTTGACTACAGAAAATGCGAGTCTCACAATGCCTTCTATTTCCATATTAGCCACTTCCGGTGCCAAATACATGCAGTTTGCAGGGGGAGGAAGCTCATCAGCTATTCTGTGAATAAATTCTCTTTGTGAAGTCTTGTCACATGTACATAAATAAAAAATTGGGTGAGCACTGATCATTGCAAGGTCAAGAATGTTGTAAAAAGACAAGCACAGGCCATCGGTTGGTGCCAGCTTAGATAATAAGATGTCTTGCCATTTGGTAAACCTTGGTTTCGCTATAAAACTACATTTTCTGGAAGTTTCTTCTCAGTATTTCATTTGCTTGACACCCAGCATGCATGGTAATCAGAATGACATCCATAAATCTGACACCTAAAGAGTACAATAATATAAAGCATACAACGTACTGCCGGATTGGATTACTAGTTCAAAAACGGAGATAGAATGGTATATGTTTACGTTGTGCACGAGGTAAATCACTGTGAGATGTTTCAGATTCTGTTTGCCAATCATTTGATACATCTTAATCACTTGGGAAGAAAAGCGTTTTTGAAAAAGAGATACGTTAACATCGGATATTAATTTCAGTGTAAGGAAGTCCTATGTGAAGGCATTTGTGTGGAGTGTTGTCTTGTATGGGAATGATACTTGGACGATAAACAGTGTGGACAGGAAGAGGATAGAGGCTTTTGAAATGTGGTGCTACAGAAGAATGCTGAAGATTAAGTAGATGGTGCGCCTAACTAATGAAGAGGTATTGAACAGAATTGGGGAGAAAAGGAATTTCTGGCATATCTTGACTAAAAGAAGGAATCGATTGGTAGGACACATTCCTAGACATCAAAGAATCATGAATTTAGCATTGGAGGGCAGTTTTTAGGGTAAAAACCGCAGAGGGAGGCCAAGAGATGAATACAGTAAGCAGATTCAAATGGATGTAAGTTGCTGTTCTTATGAGGAGATGAAGAAGCTTGTTCAAGATATGAGTAGGGTAGAGAGCTGCATCAAACTAGTCTCCAGACTGAAGAGCACTAAAACAACCATTTGAGTCAGCAGTTTCCATTAGAACAAAATCGTCGTCATCCTCTCCATTGTATCACTACTGGATTTGTCGCCGGTTGAACGTCGATGGTAGAGAATATCTGCAATTGTGATACCATATCACCTTGTGGTCATAACTTCAGTGACGCAAACTCGCCACAATAAACTGAAAGCTTACCAGAATGACTGCCCCACTCGGCTTGACCAAAGGCAAAGGTATACATACAGGACACTTTTACAAGGACGATGTGCATGACATCTGCTGTTGTGTCACATAACCGTTACCAGCCCCTCAGACTGAAATGTGGTTGTACTGTGACTTCCCATCCACTGCTACTTCTAGTTCTGCATGGCACCAATTCACAGAAAACCGGATATCGCACTGAAATAAGGCTCCACCTGACCTCCAAATTTTTCGCATTTCTCGTTATTTTTGGTCTAAATGGTCATAACATATTCCAACATCTTTTGATTAACGTCGAAGCATGCCCAAAAATAATTTCCCATCTAAAAACTGGCATTGCTGATATCAGATTCTGTTAAAATGTATATGGGTGAAAAATTACCCACCTGGTACTACTGGTAAAACATAAATTTTTTATACATCTAGATGGCATAGAAGGATGAAATTTTGGTGAGTTATACAACTCCAAAAATGATTACAAGTTACGAGAGGATATGGTTCTACAATGAATATGGTGGAGGGTGGGTATATCGAAACACTCCTATGGATGAAAATAAACCCTTTGGTACGTCTAGTGTCAAGTAAAATCAGTACTTGTAGTCAGTGCATTGAATTCATTCATAGTTTTCTTGAAATGATGGAGGGATCTTTCATTATGCGACTTCTTAGTTATGAATTATCTCCCACTATTTACCTATCCTCAGTGGCACATCAATGTTATTCCTCTGTCCCATGTCTGTAATCAACAGTTTAACCATCTTGCTGTAAGGGCCAGGCTCCACCACTCCTTACTGAACAGTATTGCTGCTTGAATATCTGTACTTGCACATATCATATTAAATTGTAGAGCCCAGTCGAGGAAATTCTTGATTGTAATGCACTGATATGACATATTCCATACTCTCACTACTGTAGGTCAATCACATAGAACTGCAAAGAGCCAGAACTGAGTTCTAGAAAGGGAACAACTAAATGACAACTCATGTAAATAAATAATTGCTTCGAGGAAAGCAACAACTCGATATAATTCCACGATGTGGTCAAACTGTTCACCTAAGTCCGGAGGCTTTTACATGTACTTCTTGCATAAAATCGATTTATTTGGTAGTCATGCAAACCATCCTTGGGTGACATACATAACAAGAAGTATAAGGAATCGTAAATGGCCCCATTTCAATCAATAATAAAATCCTTATTTATTGCGAGGGACCTTCTACCTAGCAAGCCCACCAGAATAAAATGTGACAGAATACTCTTTATTAACTTCTATTTGGATCTGAGGAATCAATCTGTATTGGATGTATGTATGTATGTGTGTATGTATGGATGGATGGATGGATAAGGGATTCTGGGTGCACAACATGATCTTCATCACCCAAACCGAAGTAATTAGACAGAAGTGTGAGTAATTAAAGGACAGAAAAAAGGAGTAAAATCAGCAACAGAAATAAAAGATATCAAAACTAGCAAAATATGTGTAAGGATAGAGTAAAGAAAAGGTAAAAATTGGAAATTAGAAAATTCCCTCCAAAAGTAAAAAGGTTGGAGAAGAAGTGAAAGGAACTTTGGTGGTGACCATATGTTTTGAACCATTTATGTGAATCATGAAAAATTCACTACACTCATCTGCAATTAAAAAAACACAGGCTTTCATGTTAAATCAGAGATACAGTCTTCCTTAAAAGACGTCAGTTCTAAAATAAGTCTTGGCCTCTGGAGGAGTCGACGTGGAAATTTACTCCAACCTCAATGAAAACATTAAAATTAGTCAAAACTATACCTAAAACACTCTCCTTCATGCATATCTCAAAAGGTCTCGTTGTTCTTTGCTGCACGCCAAACAGTGGTACTGTACACAGGTGTTTATGGTGTGGATAGCGTTTTATATGCCTGAGCCATAATGAGAATCTGTCGCAATATGTACAGTCGTAGCTCAGTAACCTGTGTTGAGACTCAGTATTGGGCTTTTTCTAAATGCCCTAGTAGCCAAAGAAATTCCTTCATAGTGCAACATGTCCAACATCTACAAATAATGTCAAATAACCCATATGCTGTGCTCCCATAATGAAGCAAAGATCACAAGAAATCTCTATAAAATGGAGTAGACAAGTCCTGTCTGATCCCCATGAAGTGTGGATAGAACATTTTAAAATACTCAGTGCATTGAAGCACCACCTGCTTACATCTTTAAGGTGTGGCAGCCACATCAGTTAGGAGTCAAGTGTGAGCACCAAAAACCTCTCAGTGTCTGTAAAAGCTAGTACAGACAGCTCATCTTGAGCTCAGTCAAGTCTAAAACAGTATTGTAACTGTCAAAAAGAATACACTCCCAGCCTTTGTAGTGTAACTGCTGTTGATTTGAAAGATAAGAAAACCCCACTAGTTAAAATTTTTCTCAACTTTTAGTTAAATGTATCTTTTTTAAACATTTAATGTACATCATCACTTGATAACATAGCCAGTTTGCTACATCATACATTTCAGAAATAATGAACGGCATTGTTTATATCAAAACAAAATCAATTATTATAAAAATACAAAGATATTTAAATGCACATTAACGTTCCTTGTCACGTCTGCTGAAGGGTAGTATATATTACTCCATAGCCACCCGCACTGTGCCAACTGCAATAGCAAGTAGCAGCCTCGCAGCCTACTCCCAAGTATCTGCGACTGCAGCCCTGCGCAAACCTGTGAGAGGCACACAGTATGTATCCTTTGAGTACCCTGAAATCCTGTTTTATTGATTATAAACATCTCATGGTGGAAAAAGTTATTCATAGTGCAACCACAAATCTGTGGTTACACTACAGATCACCACCCTTAGCCATGAAATGTTGTCCATTAGTCTAATACTTTTTAAAAATTATTAATATTTTAACTTTGGTAACTTCATTTAGTTTCAGACATAATCGTTCATTGTAGTTGTTGCTTCAAGGGGACTAAACATCTACGTCACCAGTCCCTTCATTAACACGTTCACTGCGACTGGCGCTTCTAAGCATTTCCGCGATCAACAAGCCGATGTGGGTAACGCTTATAAGCGGTGCATTCGCTAGCTGAGTACTCAATTTAGTTTGGCTGTGCACTCGTATTAGTACAAGCCACCAAAAAATATCACATAACATTTTCTTGTCTGCATTTGTGTGTTTTCGTCTTTAGTTGTTTTTTTATAAAAACATTTCCTATACGCCTTGCAAACTTATGTGTGATATGGGATTGGGTTTCCATAGCACCACATTGCAGATGATACTTTTTCCTTTTCCTCCGCTTTATAAACCTTTTAGTGTTTTCAGACTAATTTTTTTCTCAACAAAGCAGATTAATCACTTGTTTGAATTTCATTTTCTTTCCAGTTTGCAATAAAATTAATATATCAGAAGCGTTGTTAGAATTGTTTGAAATAAATGCATATGACACTTATAAGCATCAGACAGCTTGCAGCATTTATCAAATACTAGCTTAAACCCACGGCTCCGCTCGCGTGTTGGTTGATTATCTATTTATCAGGAGCGTAAGTAGTGTAGATCCAATCATAGGTAAAAATGCACTCGTTTTGAAGAATCCGATCACGAAATTCAACAATAATGATTGTAATAATATCGCAGATCGATCACTTGATGTAATGCGTGAAACTTTAAATACATTTTTTTAAAGCGCGTATTAATAGAAATTTCTTTTTACTGCTTTATTTATTTAATCTTATATTTCCTTATTCGTATGCTTATCCTTACAGAGAAAGAGCTGAAGACATTGTAGCACACATAGACCAAATATATGGTCTGTGGCATCACGTTTCGCTGTATGTAACCTTCTTGCTGTAGAGTCGCAAACGTCATCGCTGGCATTCAGTCTGATTTTTTTTTAATAATTTGACGACTTTCAACCACCATATCTTCCACCCCCTGGAATGGAACTGCTATGGTATACAACGGGAGACTTCGGACAACAATTACACACTGCAGAGCGAAATATTAAAACACACACACACACACACACACACACACACACACACACATACACACGTAGAATTTTATATACACTGATAACTTTCCATCCCAATATACTCCACCCTTTTATCATTATCAAACCTCAAGCAACATTGCAACCAATAAAACCAATTTCAAAGAGTAAATATAATTTTCAAAGAGTAATTATTGTTCCGCACTTCAAGTTATATTCTTCAAATTGCTAAATATCTATCAGATGGCTATGAAACCCTATCTAAAACCTTCATCAGATATAAATTAATAACGATACAAATATTTAAGTCTCTGCGTTTTGTCGATCGGACGTGATAAGCGTGCACCGAACAGACATTCACATTAATATATATCGTTGCAGTTGGCCGGAACATACAAAGTTTCATATGTTAACTGCAGCATACCGCCTGCCATCTGTTGAGTGCATTTGCTACTACTTTCGTTGCAGTTTACGTACGCTATTTATACGTGTCAGTTCTCGCTTTGTACACAAAATAGGGCTTGGTATCTAGATCCCATTCTACACAAAAGTCAATGTTTTTTCTTGCCATGGTACTTAGAGCATATATTTTTCAATATATATACATACTTCTTTCATTTGTTACAACAAATGAAAATGAATGCGGCATAAACGCCAACATTCAGATTTCTTGTGTATGTAATTATATATCAGTTAAGCCGTTTTGGCAGTATCCTAGAATCTTTTTGTATATTCGAAAGTAAAAAAGATAATAACAAAGAAAACAAATTCACTATAGCAGGACATGAACCATTGCCCAAAATACGGATGTTTATAACATGACGCATTAACCCACGCGGCTAAACATGACATACCCTACAGAGCATTTCTGCTGTTGTATTAGAAGCTTCTTACTATTGTTACGTATTTCTATGGATATATTTCAAATAAATTACTTGTAATAAACATTTTGAAAAGTGGCCTATGTCCTAATCCAAGACATAAGAAATCTCTATATGAAATTTCATCTAAATCAGTGCTGTAGTTTTAGCGTGATGCGGTAACAAACATACAAACTTTCGCATTTATAATATGTATAGGATTCGGCATGCAGCTAAAGGGTACTTGTATTTCTATATCTAACCTCTTGGGCAGACATCATATTAGCTTTCAATATTACAGGTTTCGCTGAGGTACGATTTCAGCTCAGCGCATGTGAGCTTACTTGTGTCCGCCTAGAGCGTTAGCGGCCCACACAGATGACCGCAGCGAACGTGTTAATTTCAACACAGCCCTTCTTTTTCAATAATATTCTCAACGCATTAACTCATATAAGGGGGTTTCACATATCAAGTATAAATACTCTACACTTAAACATTTTTAATAGTTATTCATAGTGACTGAACTTTCATTATTATCTACTACTTTAAAACAATCACAAAAACCAAGTACATTATTTTCAGATAAATATTCTTTGTAACCCTTATATAAAAGAAACAATAACTTTATTGCAGACTGGTTTAACTTCTTACCTGTAACAAACTTCTCTTACTACTTCCCTATACACCTACATACAGAGAACCTGCATAGTACATGATACCTTCCTTTAACCCTCAACATCCTTGACCTTTACATGGTTTGGGTTCTCGTTCATTAGTATTTTGCTTGTATTGTGTGTGTGTATGTTCACCTTCATTGTATTTTATAAGCAGACACACTCTTTATAGCTTTTTAATTGGTCTGTCCTTCTTTCCTTTAACCCTCTCAACCTTCAGACGAGTGTGTTGAGTGATTTATTATAACTCCAATATGTGTTCTGTGTGTGAATATTGTGTACTGCTGTTTTTACAATCGTTAAAATTGTATAAGTGTAGATGAATGTGTATGTGAAAAGTGTGTGTGTGTGTGTGTGTGTGTGAACTACACAAACTGGACATCAGGCGAGGCCCTCAGAAGTAATCAACTGGGCTTGTAGTCATACTAAATGGAGAAAAAGAAAAGTCTGACATGGAAACTGGGAAGTATCTCCACCGAGATCAATGTGCTTTGTGGAAAAAAAAACCCCAGGAAGACAAGAAAGGAAGGAAAAAGGAAAAATCAGGAAGTTGCAATGAAAAGAAAAAGAAAAATAGACCTCGAAGACTGCAACCCCCCCCCCCCCACCCCCACGAAACAGCTGGTCCCTCTGTACTTCATTATGACATTGGAGAGCAAAAGATGGCAAGCTCGATGTGAGCTGCCCCACTACTGAATGGATCGCCATAGCTTCAGGTCCAGGAATCCCTGAAGATAAGCTCCAACCTCCTATATTTCAGTGCCGTTGCAAGTGTCTAGTGTCATGCATTTGTGCAGTGTGTGTCTGTGTGTGAGTGTGTGTATAAAAAGTAAACCTACCTTTAGTTGTAGCACACTGGGCTACCAACTGAAAACCTCCCTTATAAAACTGAATAAAAACCTTACCCCAGATTTATTTCAATGGAATTTCTATAACATTTATATAATATTCCAGTAAAAAGAATTTAACATATACATACATTGTTGGATTTTAAATTAATCTTTTTCAGAGACAGTAATATTTTTTCTACTATGTACAGTTCAGTAGTATTTAACAAGTGAAAATACAAATAATATCTTTGGAATAAAACATAAAAGCAATTACTAGTCCTGTGGGTAAAGTACATAGAAATATTATTTCCAGTACTATATAGTATCTGTATATTCAAATGGTACTGTCAAGGCCACGAAACTAAGGTAACCATATACTTTTTGTGTGTTCCATATTATGAAAGACAGAATGCAGTAGGAGAATGTGAAAATTAATAGCTTAGAAAGAGAGTATGATGTTTCAACACATAACTGTGGGTCAGCGGTCACAACTCTCTTAAATTGTCTGCAACTCCCCTAACTTGTCAGAAGTCACAAGTTGCCTGGAGTATCATTCTTTTTAAATTGCTTTATAATTTCTATATTGTATAGTATTAATTATTTTTCAAAAGAGAGAGATTGGCTGGCCATCACTTACCTTTTTGCTGTACTGCCGATACACACATAAAGAACAAACGACGAAAATAAAACAAGCAGTATCTCTGACTTTCACAATCCTGAAACAGTATCCTCATGACCTAGGTCCTGAATTACCTTCCCCTTCCTTCCCCATTCCTTTTTTTCTTCTCTTCTCCCTTACCTGAAGAAGGAACACAGTTACGAAAACTTGTTTTATTTTCGTCCTTTTTTTTCTGTGTGTATCGGCAGTACAGTAGAAAGATAAGTGCTGGCCAGCCAGCCAACCTACCTCTTTTGAAAAATAATTTATCAACTCTGTAGAGAATTTCCCTCATTAATCCTATATTGTATAGTCTCATCTGTATTTGCTCTGGAATCAAATAGGAACACTGCTTAAGGATTGGGGTACACTTTTTATGTCATGTGGACCACTATCACGAAGGAAAAATGTCCAAAGGTCTTCATTATTTGCAATATTTTAAGTGGTGAATTAGGGTAACAGTCATTTCTACTCTACAGATGCTATTAAATTCGAAAACTTCCACACACTCTCACAACTGCAGTACATTTTATTGCAAACTAGTGAGCCACTGTAGCTATACATGGGTGGAAATAAAAATGGTCAGTGGAGAAAGGGAATAAATGACTTTTTGATGATTTCCACATTTTTAAACAAATGTATTAAACTGGTCAACACACAACTTCTTGTAGAAACACACTTTTACTGTCTTCTTCCTGTGGGAATAACACATAGACGATTTTTACTTGCTGAGAAGGGAATCATGTCGGTGACTTAGTTCCTTTCTCTGCCACACGTCACAACCCAACAGCAGATTGTACTTTCAGCAAGCTTGTACTACACCACCTAGAAACAAGATGGCACTGGTTTGCAGCACGAAGGAGCAGAAAGCGCAACAGTGATACAAAGTCCAGGCATTTTATGGCTTTCTTTTATCATGAAGGTGAAGCAGACAAGGGAGCGAAGAGGACTGTACCACTAAATTGAAAACTATGACTCAAAGAATGTTATAGAAGTACATCTATTCTCAGATGGAGCACCTGGTCAGTATAAAAATAATGCCATAGTAAGCTTGTGCCTCACATTGTCAGACATTACAAAATTTAACAAATCACTTGTAGATTTCCTGAAATAGGTCCCTCCATTTTCCCTAGTGATCGTGTGTTTGGAACACTGAAGAAAAAATATGGGAATTTGACTGATGGATGGATGGATATGATGTTATGGGCGCACGACAACTAGGTCTTTAGCGCCCGTACAAGATAATTAGGCGATACGTGTGACCTGATTAAAATGAAATGAAGACAAATAGGGAACAGAAGAGAAAGTAGCCAAACGATAAGGGGAACGAAACAAAGACCCAACCAAACATGGCAAGGTAGGAACAGTTGGTGAGCGTCTAAGGTTTACAGACGTACTCAAAATGCCAAGCCAGAGGAGTGGTGGGCTAACCATTCGTTAACGTCCTAAAACCTCCAGCCTAAAAGCTTAGGCCAGAGTCCGGAAAGTTCACAGAAATTGAATACTTTCTTCACACTCGCCTTGTCATCAGCTAAAACAGAGGGCAGGGGACCACAAAGAGCCACTGCTGCCCTAGCAGCACGGTAGGAAATACATTCCAGTAAAATGTGGCGTACAGTGACTTTCACACCACAAGCATCGCAAATCGGAGGGTCCTCCTGACGGAGTAAATAGCCATGTGTCAAAGGACAATGCCCGATTCGGAGACGTGTCAAGGCCACCTCATGCTGCCTCAATGAATGACAGGATGTTCACCACGGTCGGACAGTGGGCTTAATCAACCGCAGTTTATTGTTCGTCACTGCCTGCCACGTCTCCTCCCACAAACGAAGGGACTTCCGGCGCACCACAGAGAGGATGTCCGGCAGGGGAACGGCACAATGAGTAATACCAGAACTGTCGCAAGCCTCCTTGGCAGCCCGATCAGCCATTTCGTTACCACTAATACCAACATGTCCTGGCACCCAACAGAATGTCACTTGCTTCCCCCGCTGCTGGAGAGTGGACAGTCTGTCATGAATGAGCTGCACTATCTTCTCAGCTGGATACAAGTTTCGTATTGATTGCAGCGCACTGAGAGAATCAGAGCACAGGAGAAACTTCGTGCCACGAACCCGCTGCATTTGTACCAGCGCCCGCAGGATCGCATGGAGTTCTGCTGAAAAAACTGAGTATGCAGGAGGGAGGCGAATCCTGATGGTGGTGTTGGGGAACACTATGGAACAGCCTATCGAGTCCCCCTGTTTGGACCCATCCGTGTACACCACGGTAAAATCACGATGCTGATCTAAAATGTGAGAGAACAGAGATTGAAATATAAAATCGGAAGTAGAATGTTTCTGAAAATGTGTCAACTCTAAAAGTAGTCTCGGCCGCTGGAGGAGCCACGGTGGACGTTTACTCCAACCTCGCTGTAAAACATTAAAACCAGACACATCCATATCTAAAAGACAATCTTGAGAACGTATCCCAAAAGGCCTCGTTGCCCGTAGCCTGTTACGAAACAGCCGTTCCGCAGGAGGGTGGACAACGACCGGATGGGCTGGTGTATTTGGCGAGGACAAAGTCGTATATGCCTGGCGTGCCACGAGAAACTGCCGCCGCACGTGAAGTGGTGGCTCACCAGCCTCGGCGCAGATACTTGGTATGGGACTCGTGCGGAATGCCCCAGTTGCGAGCCGAATCCCCTCATGATGCACCACGTCCAGCATCTTTAAATAAGAGGGTCTTGCTGACCCATACACGGTGCACCCGTAGTCTAGGCGAGAACGCACAAATGCTCTATAAAATCGTAGCAGACAAGTTCTGTCGGCTCCCCATGAAGTGTGGCTAAGACACTTTAAAATACTTAGTGCCTTCAGGCACCGTCTCTTCAAATCTTTAAGATGTGGCAACCAGGTAAGTTTAGAGTCAAATGTCACACCCAGAAAACGCACAGTGTCTTTAAAATTCAGAACGGTGTCCCTCATCTGCAGTTCAGGTAAGTTAAAAATAGAACGAGAACGGTTAAAACAAACACACACCGACTTCTCTGTTGAAAATTTGAAACCGGTCTTCTGTGCCCATTCGTCGAGCCGCCGGAGATTGAGCTGCAACTGACGAGTTGTCGTTGCAAGACTGGAAGAAGAACAGAAGACAGAGAAGTCATCAACAAATAGTGAACACTGGACAGGACTTTTCACAACACACGTAATACTGTTAATGGCTATAGCAAACAACGTCACACTTAAAACACTACCCTGAGGGACACCGTTTTCCTGCTCAAAGCGGTCAGAGAGCACGCCACCGACTCGGTATCTAAAAAAACGTGGAGAAAGGAATGACCGGATAAAAATTGGAAGGCAACCGCGAAATCCCCATTCGTGAAGCTGCCTAAGTATAAGATGCCTCCAAGTAGTGTCGTAGGCCTTCTCGATATCAAAAAATACACCCAGAAGGTGATGACGGCGCAGGAAAGCCTGTTGTATTGCCGCCTCCAGAGAGACCAGGTTATCGAAGGTGGAACGATATCGCCTGAACCCACACTGGAAGCGACTAAGTAGCTGCCTGGATTCCAACATCCAGACAAGGCGGCGGTTGACCATCCGCTCCAGGGTCTTTCCAATGCAGCTAGTGAGGGCAACACTACGGTAACTGCTGGGGCATGTGGAATCTTTACCGGGTTTTAAAAGGGGAATTAAAAGAGCCTCTCTCCACAAGTCGGGAAAGTGTCCTGACATCCAAATGGCATTAAAAAGGTTAAGGAGGATAACTTTGTTGCGATCTGTAAGGTGCCGTAACATAGCATAGTGGATCCCATCGTGACCAGGTGAAGTGTCTCGGGCTACACACAATGCAGAATCTAATTCCCAGAGGGAGAAGGGGCGGTTGTACTCCTCCGTAATCGCGGACCTGAAGTCCATGGGGCCCCTCTCAGCAGCCGCTCTGCGGCGCCGGAATTCTGGATCCTGACTAGCAGTGGCAGTAACGGAAGCGAAATAAGTAGCCATGGCTTGGGCAATGTCTGCTGGTCGTGTTTGTAAAGTTCCGTTACACATCACAGCAGCTATGGGGCACCTTCCTCCTCTTCCAGAAATCCTCCTGATGGTCTCCCATACTTTCGTGCTGGTTGTAGAACGGTTAATGGAACTCAGGAACTGCTGCCATGACCTCCGTTTGCTCTCTCTAATAACGTGACGACACTTGGCCCTTGCAACCCGGAAAGCAGCGAGGTTCTCTGAAGTCGGACGACACTTGAACCGACGCAGAGCCGCCCGCCTGGTCCTGAGGGCAGTTCGGCATTCGTCATTCCACCAAGGGACTGGCTGCCGTTTTCGACGTCCCGAAGACTGTGGAATGGATGCATCAGCGGCGGAGTGCATCACGGCAGTAATATGGTGCACCCATTCTGTGACATTGTCACGATGTTCAAAGCGGGCAAGTTGGCTGTAAAGTGCCCAATCCGCTCTACTGAGTATCCATCGTGGCGGGTGTCTTTCAGGTTCGATTCCATACGGTTGGGAAATGGAGATTGGAAAGTGATCGCTGCCATGGAGATCATCGACCACGTCCCATTGTATAGTGTGGGCAAGGGACGGAGAGCAAAGAGTGAGGTCTATGGCAGATAATGACCCTGTCGCAGTACAAAGGTGTGTTGGTTGACCGGTGTTAAGTAAATGTGCGTTCGACGACAAGAGGAGCCGCTCAATGGCCCTACCCCTGGGGCAAGTAGTGACAGAGCCCCAAAGCACATTATGTGCATTAAAGTCTTCACACAGAAGAAAAGGCTGGGGAAGTTGAGTAAGAAGGTCCTTGAGGTCCTCTTCATTAAGCGTATCATGTGGGGGCAGATAGAGGGAGCAAACAGTCAGTCGATGACGCACATATACAGATACTGCGACTGCTTGGAGGCTTGTGGTGAGGGAGAGGGGCTCGGAGTGGTAGGCTGTACAAACAAAAATAGTAACTTCTACTTTATCCTGTGACAGATACTTTTCAACTGCTTTTTTAGCCTTAGGTGGTTTCGGATGGGAGCCTGTTGCAGAGGTAGTGGCTGTGGTGGATTTCTGCACAACCTCTACTATTGGGGGGGCCATCATCTCCACAGGAGGCGGATCAGTTCCTTTTTCCGATGTTTGGGGACCAACCGGACTGGAATCGTCTACGACTGCAGCAGCCGCCTGGCAGGTGCACTGGCAAGTGCAGGTGCTAGTACCAACACAGACAGACTCAGTTTGCGTAACAGCATTACACTTGACAATCGGCTTCTGGACAACAGAAGCGAAAGAAGCGGCAAAAGCTGGTGGTTGCATGGCCTGGAAGATTTTCTTGGCCTCAGCATACGAGATGCGCTTCGTGGTCTTTATTTCCTGCACCTTTTTTTCCTCAAGGAAGACTTTACAATTACGACTCCAGACAGGGTGATCCCCAGAGCAGTTGACACACGTGGCAGGTGGTGTACACTCTGCTCCGTCATGTGCCACCTTGCCACATTTGCCACAGGTGGCCTCACCTTTGCACCCCAGGGTGGTATGCCCAAAGCGCTGGCATTTGAAGCAGCACATGGGGTTGGGGATGTAAGGTCGAACTTTCAAACGAAGAAAACCTGCTTTGACATTATCTGGAAGTTGGGGATTATTGAAGGTAAGGATGAATGAGTCCGATTTCACCAACTCACCATCCACCCTTTTCATAATATTTTGCACATCCAAAATACCCTCCTGTGCCCACTCAGATTTCAATTCTTCCAAAGGGATGTTTACTATATCTCTACAGGTCACTACGCCTTTACTGTAGTTCAAGGTGTTATGCAACTCCGCCTCTATGGCATATTCACCCAGGAATTTCGCCTGCTGCAGGTTGGTTGCCTGCTGGGAACTCGATGTTTCGATCAGTAATGTCCCATTCCGCAAACGTTTCACTGATTTTAAACTGCCAGCAATTCCCTCAAGGCCTTTTTGAATATAGAAGGGAGACACTCCCTCAAACGAGCCGTCCTTTCGTTTCACAACAATAAACACATTCTGTACAACAGCCTGTGTTCTGTTACTATTCCCAAAATACTTTTTCTTACTCCCCGAATCAGGAGGACTGGATATCCTAGCCCTCTTTTTGGATTGGGTGTTGGTACCCCCCAGTGGTACACCCATCCCACTCGAAGGTTCAAGGGACAAATTGGAAGTGCTCATGTCGGTCCCACGAGCAGCTAGGGAAGTACATGTCCACCTAGACAGAGCCCCGCGTGCCTAGGTAAGCCTTATACAACTGAGGTGCGGCAGTATCCCCAGAGGTTGCTCGCTATCGACTGTTCCTCTTCAACAGCCATGCATCCCATCAGCACGTAGCACACCTTGGGATTGAAGGGTTTTTTATAGAGGTTTGTACCATCCTCGCGACCCGGGCGGTCAAGCCAAGATCCCCATTCCCCAGCACACACAACGTTCCACCGCCGCGCCACGCGGTGGTCGCTGAAGCGTGCCCAGAGGTTACGGTGTCTAGAGGACTAGCGGCGCTTACCAGTCCCCAGCTCACGACCCCGGGTTCGCCAAGCCTGTACTCAGTAAATTAATGCTGAGCCCCTGAGGGGGAATTTGACTGAGTTTACACCCCTAAGTAGTATGTGGAAATGTAGATAACAGTATTTCTGAAGTTACAGTTGATATGGTGGAATGTGAAGACATAATGAACTTTGACACATGATGGTCTACATCTACATGGGATACTCTGCAAATCACATTTAAGCGCCTAGCAGAGGGTTCATCGAACCACCATTATACTATTTATCTCCCAATCTATTCTCTAATAGAAAAAAACCTGAATCTCTCTGTTCGAGCTCTGATTTCTCGTATTTTATTTTGATAATCATTTCTACCTATGTAAGTGGGAGTCAACAATATATTTTCGCATTCAGAGAAGAATGTTGGCGATAGGAGTTTCGTAAGTAGCCCACGCCGCAGCGATAAGCGCCGTTGTTGTAAAGATTCCCATCCCAGATCCTGTATCATTTCCGTAACGCTGTCTCCCCTGTATCGTGACAATACGAAACGAGATGCCCTTCTTTGGACTCTTTCGATGTCCTCTGTCAAACCCACCTGATAAATATCCCACAATGGGCTGCAATACTCCAAAAATGGACGGACAAGCGTAGTGTATGCAGTTTCTTTTGTAGTTCTGTTGCATGTTTTAAGGGTTCTGCCAATAAAACGCAGTCTCTGGTTCGCCTTTCCCATGACATTATCTATGTGTTCTTTCCAATATAAGTCTGAAGTAATATAAATTCCTAGGTATTTTGTGGAGTTTATAGCCTTCACTTTTGATTGATATATCTTGTAAACAAAGTTTAACGGATTTCTTTTCGTACTCATGTGGACGACTTCACACTTCTCATTATTTAGAGTCAATTGCCAATTTTTACACTGTACTGATATCTTATTCAGATCGTTCTGCAGTTGGTTTTGATCTTTAATGATTTTACTAGACGGTAAATGAGGGCGTCATCTACAAACAACCTAAGAGAGCTACTTACATTTTCCCGTAAATCGTTTATGTAAATAAGGAACAGTAGAGGACCAATAACAGTACCCTGTGGAACGCCCGATATCACCTCTGTTTTAGTCAATGCCTTACCATCGATTACTACGAACTGTGTCCTCTCTGACAAGAAATGCCCTATCCAATCGCAAATTTGGGGCGATATACCATAACCCTGCAATTTGATTAAAAGCCGTTTGTGAGGTATGGTGTCAAAAGCTTTTTGGAAATCAAGAAATACGGAATCGATTTGCGAACCCTTGACGATAGCACTAATCACTTCGTGTGAATAAAGAGCTAGTTGTGTTTCGCATGAACGATATTTTCTAAATCCGTGTTGACCTTGGGTCAATAGATCGTTCTGTTCGAGATAATTCATAATATTTGAATACAGGATATGTTCCAAAACCCTGCTGCAAATTGACGTCAATGAAATAGGCCTGTAGTCTTGTCATTGCAAAAAGAAAGAAAAACTGCACATTCTAGGGAAACGGCACATCTCAAGAAAAAACATTTTTTTTTCTTTTTCAGTGTTCAAAGAATTTTATTTTGAAGCAACACAACTGGGAGTTGTGACTGCCTACCTTTTCATAAACAGCTATGTCAGTCACTCCTTTAATGCAGTAAAAACTAAACTTGCTTCATTTTAAACTGCAATGCACAGGGTATGTGATGAAAAAAATGCTCGAATCAATAAACAGAAAATTGAAGATATTCATAAACTAGTTAAATACATCCATGGAGAAGACGCCTAGATTTTGTATGAGGAGATATTGAAATGACATTACAACTGATAATTCACTGTGATATGAACTATTCCAAAATTTCAATTATATGAAATAGTTGTTTTCATGATCAGTTGATGATTTTCCATTGGTTAAACAAAATTTTTTAATTTCAATCCAGTAATGTGTATCTTTGAATGTGTTTACTCACAAAAAGTGCTAACTTCTCTTCTTGACTGGATAAGGAAACTGTGTTATAAATTTTAATTTTTTTCACATGATAGTTCTTAGAATACAAGAAAACCATTTTCATTCACAATATGAATGACTAGTGTGCAAAAATGTCGAAAAGTTCAATGAAATCTGTTGAATAGTTCAACAATAAAACATTTTCTGTCCTTCCTGAAAATAAAAAGGGACATGTTTCCTTTCTCCACCAACCAAGTCAATTATATTCTATACCAAACGATGTGTGTATGTACTTTAATAATCGTTAAGTTCTATGTACACAGTACATACTATGATTATAAAGTCCTTAACGCATTTAATCAATATGTACATACAAATATCACAGTCTAATGTATACGTTATGTATCTGGAACGACAGTAACACCACTAATGGAGAACATGAACCATAGTGGCACTTTCAAAACACGCTAATGGGAGAAATACTAGTGCTTCACGCGGCAGCATTTCAGTGACAATAGAATGGCATGGTACAAACTGTTGGCTGTTTCTCCGCTAGGTGGACTACTGTCATTGCAAGTGCCAGCCATAAATTTTCTCATATATGTTAATAAATATGTCAATCCGATCGCTACCAAACTTCACAGTATCACCTGCTGAGCTAATTTCAAGATTTCATCAAAACTGCTCCAGCATTCTTGGAAAGAATAGGAAACACACACACACACACACACACACACACACACACACACACATACACATACAAATCGATATTTGTATAGATATAGATTTCTACTATCAAGTCAAGTTATCGACTTAGATACGAATTATTAGAAACCTCAACTACAAGCCACTCTGTCCATACTCAATGCACTGTAAGTTGTCTGTTTTGTGTGTGTCTATTTAATTTTGATTAATGATGGATCACACATTTAGAATATTGTTTACTACATTTATCTGTGAGTCCTCGTACTGTCCATCTATCTGTATATGGTCCTTTGTTGTTGTTTTTGTATGATTATTAAGGTCATCAGTCTCCTAAGCTATTACAGTTAAAGGCTGAACAGTGTAAACATCTAACGCTCAGCGCCCAGAGGGAAAACCCACAAGGTGTACAGGACTTCACTGAAGGCTAAAGTGACAGAGAAAACACATTAGAAGGTAAAATGCAGAACTAGACCAAATGGTTAAATGAACGAAAACACTACAGCAGGTGACTGTGGCTGGATGATCACAAGGATAATAAATCATGAGCGAATCACTCTGAACATACTTTAAACCCCAGCCAGAAGCAGGACAGAATTCACAAATGTGGCAAACAGCTTAAAATTGCGAGTTTGGTGGAGAACCAAGACAGGCAACATCACCAAAAGTTAAAGTGCAGCAGGAGGATTGAAGGACTGCCGCCAGTGGACAAAAAAGGGACAGTCCAATAGGATGTGGACTACTGTGAAGAAAACCCCACAATGGCACTTTTGCGGGTCCCTTGAAGAAGGTGGCCATGTATTAACCAGGTATTGCCAATAGGTAATACCAGAAAGAGGCCCTCAGGTGCACTGCCATGCAACCAAAGATAGCTTAACCACACACAGCTTCTTCAGCACATTCAAGTCAGCCCATACAGCCCAAGGACCAACTCCAAATGCAAATCCCTTTCTATGGAGAACAATTTCCAGGGGCCATGAAGTGGTGGCCAGCCAATTAACGCATTCAGTGCCTCAGATCCCTATGCAGCCTGGGATCCAAACTTAGGTCACTGAATGGCCAGAATTACAAGGGTGATGACAGAGACTTTCACTGAAAGACGTTGAGACAAAAACTGCTCAAAATCCTGCAAGCCACTAGGGAAGAATACAGATAACAAACGTTACCACATGGCGCGCTCTGAGATGTTCAAGAACTCCAGCGACCAGCTCCATGGTTAAAATACTAGTCCCACATGGCAAGTAACGCTGTCCGTTGGATTACCATGGACATAGGCAGACCTAACACAGCAATCTACATAGGAACCATTGGTATAGACAATTTCTGCACCACAGCATAATTCGAGAAGTGCCAGGAAATGGATATGGAGATTTGTAGGAGTAACTGAGTTTTTAGAGATGTAGGGCAAATCCATGCATAGCTGCAGGCGAGGATTGAGGCAAGAAAAGGTTCGGGAATAGCTGAAAATGGGAGGGATGGGGAGGGACTCGCGCTGTGAAAGAAGGGAACCATAACAAGCCACAACTGGACGGCACAACCCGTGCTACCATGGAGCAAGGGGAGTGCAGCAGCTGGGAAGAAAAAAGACTGAGGCGTGAACTTGGGCAATGCATGATGTTGACAGCTGTTGGCACCTCAGCTTGAACAAGGAGTCTCGTTACCAGAATTGTGTGCAAAGCCACAATTGCTAAAAGGTCACTGCTCGGGAGACCTGGGTTCAAGATCCATAATGCTACAGGTGATGCCGAATTGCACACCAAGCTTTCACAGTCAAGGCGTGATTGTATGAGGGCGTTATGTAGCTGCAAGAGTTGAATGTGAAAGGAGTGATGCGAGAAGAAGTCATAAATAAAGATTGGAAAGGGTCCCTGTGAGCCCCATTGGTACAGTGTAGCTAGGATATGATGGTGCCTTGTGGTACCAAACACCTTCCTGAAACCTAAAAAGACAGTGATAGGAAGCTTACACCAAGGAATCCCCAATGTTGCACATGAATTGCTGACTCACCATAAGAGCTTGCACAGAATGATGGTATGATAGGGTGGGAACTATCATCCACCAGCAGATCTGCTCCAGGTTTCATCACTGGGATGATGCTATCCTGACATTTAGATGCAAAAACACCCTCTCCCCAGAGATGATTGAACAGGGCAAGCAGTTGGGTTGAAAGTCCACTAAGAGGTGATGGAGGAACTGGCTGTGAATGCCATCTGGCACTGGAGATGTATTTGGGCATCCAGCAAAGGCACTCTGGAATTCCCACTCAGTAAACAGGGTGTCGTACGTCTCCCAGTGACATGTGCGAAACCATAACTCCTTCCACTCGTGCGCTCTTTAAAGGTGTGGAAGTACACACTGTATGCTGCAGTTGCAGAGCTACATGTGTAATGCTCTGCCAAGTGCTCAGCAATAGTGGTTGATTCAGTACATAGGGAACAATGAATTTGAGAAAGGGTATTCCTGCCATTGGGTGAGGTACCCGTAAAGACATTAAACTTTAGACCACACCAAGAAGGGGAGGCACGAGAGCCAATGATGGGTATGTACCTTGCCACACGTCCTACTTACTCTGCTGCATCATTTGCTGAGCTTGGGTCTGGAGACATTTGAAAGCAATTAGATGCTATATGAAAGGGTGGCACTTGAGTGCCCGTCACCATTCCCATATGGACTCCGTGATCTCTTTTCTTCACCTGGAACAAGCCAGAATAATTCGGATCAGCTGCCCCAGTGACCTGTCAAACTGCCATATTAACATCAGCTGGAAGTGGGGTAGTAACCAGAGCAGCTGAGGTGTAAGCCAGTCAGTCAGCACTATGAAGAAACTGCTGGTGTAGATTGAGTGCAGGTTGAAAATACAGGTGACAGGAAGTTAGGGAAGCAGTCGCTACTACAAAGGCATTGTGAAACCTCCAACTAAGATGAGGGAGGAGTCTAAGGCTAGAGAGAGAGCAGTCACTGGCCATGTACGTGCCATGTCCACACTAAAATGTCTGGAGGCACCAGTGTTGAAAGGCAAACGTTCTGCTGTGCCAAAAGGGTCTCACAATCCTCCTACCATAGCTTGTGGTCTGGGCTCCACCCCAGAAATAGCAGTGGGCATTTAAGTCCCAAAAAGGAAAAATCATGGTGGAAGTTGGGTGACCAAGACAGAGAGGTTTGATTCCATTTTCTGGAGGTGCTCCACGACCACACAATGATGAACACATCAGATGTATTTTGCAGCTTCAGTGTCCTTCAAACAAGCATATGAATGCCATGAATGTAACTGAAGGACACTGAAGATGATCACTAGGTGATTGAAATCCATCTCTGGTTTTTTAAATGCTGCGAAATACATCTGGTGTGTTTAAGAAGAGAGATCCTCATCCAGGGAAAGATAAATAGATTGTTAATTCCTGCACTGACTAGATTCTAACAGCCACTGCCTTGACAGTTGTGTCAAGAGGCATGGGGGCACTGAGGCCAATGGTGAGGACATAGACAAAGATGCTGCCAGATACCCTGTCATGGACAGAACGGTTTGTATAGTAGCTCCAATACCCAGAAAGGGCAAGGGTTTACTGGACAGGAAACAAGGTTTCCTGTACAGCAAAGCAAAGCACAGGGAAATGGCACAGTAACTGTCACAGCTCAGCTAGATGGTGGAAAATACTGCCACAATTGCCCAGGATAATTTCATTTTCAACGAGCTGAAAGGCCATCATATGACTGATAGGCAGGTTACTCCAACCTACTGCCAAGGGTTGAGAACCTAGAGAATCAAGGACCATTTGTTCTAGAGATTGAGTGTGGGCAAGATCCTTGGGGGTGGGGGGGATGTGAGGAACTGCATATCATCTTCAGAAGCAGAAGATGTAGGATACTGTGGGATTGGAGCCGCTAAATATTCTTTTTTCTTCTGTTTCTTATATTTCTTGGCCTTTCACTGACCCTTAAGGTTTCAACGGCAGGGAGGGCTTCTATGAAGTGCTGCTGCTGCTGGTGTTGTTGTTTGGATGTTTTGGGGGGGAAAACTGCAATGTCGTAAGTCGCCCATTCCAACACTGGGCATCAAAAGAATAGGCATAGAAGTGGCAAAGAGCCTAGGGATTAAATAACAAAGGGAAAAGTCAGGAAAATAACAACAATGTCAACAAGAGACAACACAAAATGAGTCAAGCACACTGAAAGAGCAAACAATAGCAAAAAATGGAACGTACAAGCCGATGTCCGTCGTTGACCGACCATGAGATTAAAAGGAAGAAAAGTCAACCACACGGCAATACGTGGAAACTTCAACCAGGAGACAAGAGACAGGAGACAGGAGGAACACAGGCAGTAGACCGAAACAAAGCTTTAAAGATTTCAGTAACAACCACTGTCACGAATAAAACGTAAATCTGCATCAGCCATTGTGGTATCGTCACTTAAAACACCCAATAACGGTGCAGGAAAATTAAAACTCCGTCATATCTAACAGCAAAAATTAAATTCTTAGCACTTATATCAATCTTTAGTTGAAATTCACGAAGGGGTGCAAAGTAAAATAGATTTTGTAAAGTCACTGTAACTTCTATTTAAAATTACTGCTATACATACTGACAGATTCCAGGCCAAACAAGGCAAAACTAACACACTTTTAATCAAGTTGTTAAGCACTTTTAAGACATCAAAATTAATAAAATACGTCACATTCTAATGTGTTTTAATTACAGTAGAAATAACATATTCGATGTAGATTACAGTATGGAATTCATAATAACAGTATGGATTCATAATAATGGTTTGTTTTAAAGGCGAGTTGATTAAAGTTTGCGAATGATAGACGGTAATTTGACATAATTACCGTCAAACAATGAGGAACAATCGTACTTCTAAAATTTTCTAGATTACACAATTTGATTAAATATTCAATTTCGTGATATTATCGCTTCAAAATAAGTTAGTTATATACATTTCAGTCTTTATACATGCCATAAATACTAAGTAATTACAGAAATGGAATGGAAAGGACAAAAGTAATGGGAACAGTAGGAACAAAAGTAATGTGGCTGGTAACGGTCTGTAAAGTAGAGATATGGTATCCCGGGCCTCACTAGAGGACTGCTCATGTTGTTACATTACACCATCGACACTTGGGCAGGTCCTCACCATGAAGGAGATGGCCTTGCGTCAGCCAAGTGTGGCCAATGCAGAGCTGGCACAGGACTACGAAGTTCTGGCGAGAGGCCTGCACAGAGGAACACCACACAGCCGTGGCTTCCTTTACAACCTAAAATTGTTGGGCACAGTCAGGGTACACCACTCAAGTGTCCCAAACCTTATAAACCCAATGGCGCAACATCATCTGAAGGTTAGAAGCTGCGACGCCAATCCCCTGAGCAGACTCATAGACAACCTGTTTCGCTAGTCTGTCAGCGTGTTCATTGCCTGTCCCAGAGACCAGACGAACACCACCGATCGACTGGATTGGTCAAAGGCAGATAGGATCGCCTGTATGACCGGCACCAGGGGAGAACGTGAGCAGCACTGGCCCAGAGCTGGCAGGCTGCTCAGAGAAACGCTACAGATGAGTATAGACTGACATGAGCAGGACCACACATGCTGGAGAGCTCGTAAATGGCTACCAGCTCCGCAGTGTAAACACTGCAGCCATTGGGTGAAGAGTGCTGTTCAATAAGGCTGCCATGGATGTATGAAAAGCCAACACAGCCCTCAGCCATTGAGCCATCTGTGTAGATCAAGTCAGATCCGGTGAACTGAGCTACAAGAGCAAGGAACTGATGGAGTGCCTCTGGAGGAACCGAGTCTTTTGGTACATGGGCCAAGTCCAGTCACGTACGCAGTGTCGGCACGCACCAAGGAGGTGTATGCACACAGACCTGATATGGACATGGAAAAGGTAAAGATAGGCATTGGTATGACCTGATCTGGGTCGTCGTCATTGAGAACGGATGACCACATCTGAGAAAAGCAGACGATGGTTTGAATGGCCTGACGAGATATGCACATGGGCTGCATAGGCTGTGAGCAGTTGTTGGCAGCAGATATGCAAAGGTGGGACCGCAGCCTCCACAAGTAAGCTGTTCACAGGGCTGCTACGGAAGGCACCCATCGCAATGCGAACCCCACAAAGGTGAATGGGTTCCAGCAACTGCATAGCTGAAGGAGATGCTGAACCATATGCAAGGCACCCAAAGTCAAGCCGTGACTCTCCAGGATAGTCGCAACAGTGTGCAGCGATCAGCAGCCCAGGTGGTATCATCCAGGTGGCAGAGAACATTAAGATGTTGCCAGCACTCCTGTTTCAGATTATGAATGTGCGAATGTGGGGATGCCACATCAGCCGGGCGTCAATTACCAGCTCTAGAAACCTATGGGTTTCCACAACATGAAGTAAGTGGTTGTCAAGCTAAAGTGAGAGTGAACAGTTTGACACTGACAGAAGTGTATAACTCTTGTCTTGCCAGTGGAAAACTGGAAGCCGTGGGCAAAAGACCAGGATGCGCCTTCTGAATGGCTCCCCACAAACTGCGTTCAGCAACTTGAGTGCTGGAGGAACTAAAATGGATACAGAAGTCGTCAGCATAGAGGGAAGGGTATACTGACGACCCAACTGCTGTCACTAAGCCGTTAATGGCAACTAAAAATAAGGGGACACTCAAAACAGATCCCTGAAGGACTCCAGTTTCCTGCACATGAGAAGTGCTACATTTTTTAATTAAAAGTAGGAAGTGAAAACGATAGACCCCAACCATGTAACATAGTGAGTATGTGGTGTTGCCAGGTCATATCATACACCTTGTGCATATAAAAAAAGACAGCTATATTAGATGTTGGCGCCTAGAAAAGGCTGTGCAGATTGTGGACTCGAGATACACCAGGTTATCGGTTGTAGAGCGATCCTTGCTGAAACCGCCCTGCCATAGAGCCAGTAAGCCCCCATTCTCGAGGATCCAGCATGACCGCATACTGACCATACGCTCCAACAGTTTGCACAGAACTTTGATAAGATTGATAGGACGATAGCTATCCACATAAACAGGATTTTTGTCTGGTTTTATTACCGGAATGGTGATGCTCTTCCGTCACAGCGAAGGGAATACCCTGTCACACCAGATCCGGTTGAAGAGCGTGAGGAGATTACTCTGGTTTTCGGTTTATAGTGTCTCAGCATTTGGGCATTAATGCTGTCACGCCCTGGGGCCATGTCAGGACATTGTGCAAGAGCACTGAATAGCTTCCACTCACTGAATGGAGCATTATGTGTCAGTGCGCTGGGTAGTAAAGGAGATGAGCTGGCGTTCAACACGCTCCTTTAATGTACAGAAGGTTTGTGGGTAGTTCACTGAAGCAAAGGCGCGAGCATAATGCTCAGCAAACCTCTCTGCCAGCGTGGCTGGGCCCGTATATATAACTCCATTCACAGAGATCCCAGGGATTCCTGCCAGTGTCAGGTATTCCTTTACACGTCTGATCTTGCTCCAGACCTGGGTGGTGGAGGTATGTGACCCAATAGAAATGGAAACAGGCTTGACTTCGAAGGCAGCTAAACACAGCACTTATACTGAAAGCACGTTTATTACGAACTCAATATACACACAGCACTGACTGCCTCTCAGGCAGAGTGCTCTGCTATTTATACACAGACAGAATTTACCAGAAATTAGAAGAACAGTTATCATATGAAACAAGTAGAATTTACAAGTGAACATAAGAAAGATGTAGAACCTTCTGGAATTGTTAATTACAAAGAAATAAATTTTTACCGGTTTGTGGGATTGAACCGGCAACCTTCTGCACCGCAGTCCGTGATGCTATCCCCTGCGCCATGCCGGCTCTTGGTGTTTGTAGTCCCTTGCGACATTGCTCCCTCTCCTGGAGAAACAGCGACCCGCTGTTATGATCCCTGTGGAGCCAGCTGCAATGTCCTGGATCTTGACCATGTCATCGGTCCTCTGTATGACAGTTCAAGAGAATCCCACCGTTCTCCACGATTATCGACGACAGACGTTCCTGTCGTGCTTCATCAGGAACATTACCATCCTTAGAGTCCTTGAACAAGAAGCCATTGTCGTCTACCTGCTCTTCAGGATCATAGTAAGGCTTCATGCGCAGGATGTGAACAATGTCTCTTCGTTTTTGACATTTCGTCGACGGCTCATAAACCTCAACTTCATATGTGACGTCTGACAGGCAGCGTATGACACGATACGGAACAAAGTATCGCTTCAATAACTTTTCTGACAGTCCAACCTTCCGTATAGGGGTAAAAATCCATACCAGATCTCCTGGGCTGTACACAACAGGTCGGTGCTAGTCGTTATACCGCTGACGGTCCTTCTTATGGGTGTCCAGTGTCCGTATGCGAGCCAGCTGTCTTGCTTCTTGGACCCTGGTGATTAGCTGTGTAACATAGTCATCCTAAGTGTTATCTGGTTGGAACGGGAACAGCGTATTCATTGTCATCTCAGATTCACGGCCATGGAGCAGGAAAAACGGAGTGAAGCCTGTGGTGTCTTGTCTTGCGGTATTGTAAGCAAATGTCACGACTGGCAGAATTGTATCCCAATCCTTCTGCTCAACATCGACAGCATGTTGGCTAACGTCTTGTTAAAACATTCCGTAATACCATTTGTCTGAGGATGGTATGCAGTTGTCATTCTGTGGACAATGTTGCACCGTGACATTACCTATGATACTAGTTTTGACTGGAATACTTTTCCACGATCAGATATCATGACACGTGATGCTCCATGCATCAAAATAATGTCTTCTTCAAGGAATTTTGCGATCTCTGGAGCTTCTGCAGTCGGCACAGGTTTGGTGACAGCATAGCATGTGAGGTAGTCAGTGCAGACTATTATCCAATGGTTACCGGTTGTTGACTTCGGGAACCTCCCTAAAAGATCGATCCCAACTCGGTGGAATGGAGCTGCTGCCGGCAGAATCGGTACGAGATGTCCTGGAGGTAACTGCGGCACATGCTTCTGTCACTGGCACTCTTTACAGTGACTCACATAGTGCTTGACAGATCGGTAGACACCTTTCCAGTAATACCTGCGTCTGCTTCTCTCTAGGATCTTCACAAATCCCAGACGACCGGATATTGAAGCATTGTGGAAATATTTGAGAATAGCTGGCTGGAGATGAGCTGGGACACCCAGTAGCCATTTGGAGCCCAGTGGATCGTAGTTGCCCTTATACAATGTTCCGATTATAAGCTGGAACTCTCCATTGGTCGGTTCTCCTTTCTCCAAGGCCTCTTTCGTTTTTAATAGTGCTGGATCTTCCCACTGTTCAGCTGTAACGTTATCTAATTCAGTAAGAGCTGAAATTTCATTAATGTATTCCACTAATGGATTCCTCGAAAGGCAGTCGGCATCCTTGTGTTCTTGAATACCACTGTGACATCGTACTCTTGGAGTCTTAGTGCCCATCTTGCTAGTCGACCTGATGGATCCTTCAAGCTAGTCAGCCAACACAAAGAATGGTGGTCTGTCATGACGGTGAATGGTTTGCTGAATAAATACGGCCGGAACTTGTTGATAGCCCAGATAACTGCGAGACATTCTTTCTCAGTTTTAGAGTAGTTTATCTCGGACTTTGAGAGTACTCTTGACGCATAGGCTATGACTTTTTCAGCACCTTCCTGAATTTGTACAAGCACTGCACCAATCCCATAACCACTGGCGTCTGTGTGAAGTTCCATTTCTGCATTCTCATCGTACAAGGCTAGCACTGGTATGGAAGTTAGAGCCTCCTTAAGTGCCCGGAAAGCTCTTTCTTTGTCTCATCCCAGTAAAATTTGGCGTATCCCTGCCGAAGTTCTTGTAATGGACGTGCCTTGTTACAAAATCCTTTTATGAAACGTCGGTAGTATGAGCACAGCCCGAGAAAACTTCTCACATCACGAATGTGCTGAGGAGTTGGAAATTCTGTGACTGCCCTTACTTTATCTGGATCACGACAGACACCATCTCCGTTGACTTGGTGCCCCAGGATTTTTATCTCTTTGGCGACGAAGAGGCACTTCCTAGGTTTGAGGCGTAGACCTGCAGCCTGAACACACTTCAACACAGTAGACAGGCGACTCAGATGTTCTTCAAATGTTTTCGAGAAAACGACAATGTCATCTAAATAGTAGAGACACGTCGTCCACTTAAGGTGTCGAAGCAAGTTATCCATCATGCGTTCGAATGTGGCTGGAGCATTACATAATCCAAATGGCATTACTTTAAATTCATAGAGGCCGTCAGGTGTAATAAAAGCAGTCCTCCCTGTCATCTTCGTCAACCTCGATTTGCTAGTAACCTGTCTGCATGTCCATAGTTGAGAAGTATGTAGCTCCTTTCAAGCAGTCTAAGGTGTCGTCAATACGTGACAATGGATAGACATAAGAAAGATGAAGAACCTTCTGCAATTGTTAATTACAAAGAAATAAATTTTTACCGGTGGGCGGGATTGAACTGGAAACCTTCTGCACCGCAGTCCGTGGCGCTATCCCCTGCGACACGCCGGCTGTCGGTGTTTGTGGTCCCTCGCGGCAATACAGCTCCTAACACTCTTGCTTCCACCTCTTAATGAGATGATGAGCACGAGCATTGAACTGTTTGAATGCGACGAGGTGCTCCAGAGTGTGTTTGAATGTGACGAGGTCCTCGAGAGAGGGGTGTCGCTTGTATCTTCGTAAACTATTCCTGCGGTCTTTAATAGCTTCAGGGACTTCCAGCGACCACCTTGGGCACTCTGACGATTGAGGAATTGTGGCTTCAGCAGCAGAGACAATGGCATGAGTTGCGCTCTCAACCACCACATTGACGTTGTCAAGTGGGGGAGGTGCAAGCTTGGCAGCAGAGGTGAAGTCTTCCCAGTTTGCCCTGTGTAGCGCCGACCTAGGCAGGTGTGCTGGGACTGGTGGTGTGAAAGTAACAAAAGGATCGGAAAATGATCACTACCACATAAGTCATCGAGTTGAGAAAATAAGTCCTCAACAACTCAGCCACAGCCAGAGATCGTGAAACCACCCCACAAGAGATTGTGAGCATTAAAGTCCCCCAATAGCAAGAAAGGCGGGGGTAGTTGTGATACAAGTGCAGCTAAAACAGTCAGAGAGACTTTGCTCGCCGGCCGCCGTGACCGCAGGGACTGAGGCGCTTCAGTCAGGATCTGCATGGCCATGACGGTCGGGGGCTCGAATCCCCCCTCGGGCATGGATATTTGTGCCGTCCTAGTTCGTAAGTAGTTCATAAGTAGTTTGTAAGTTTAGGGACTGATGACCCCGTAGTTAAGTCCCATAGACTATACAAACATTTGAACATTTTGAGACTTTGCTGTCTGGAAGAAGGTAAATACTGCAGAACATGAACGCCTGTGTTGTCCTCACCCTGACAGCCGCAGCTTCTAATGGAGTTTGAAGGGGCACAGGTTCACTATAAACAGAAGTGAGGACATACACACTCCACCAGATACTCTGTTGTACACGCTATGATTACAGTAGTAGCCCCTATAGCCACAAAGGGCAGGGGTCTGCATTGCTGGGGACCAAGTCTTCTGGAGCTTCTGGAGGGCAATGCAGAGAGCAGATGTTAAGCTTAGAAGTAGTCATAGGTCAGCCAGGTGTGGAAAAGAGCCACCGCAATTGCACTGGAGGATTACGTTCTCTCCATGCTGTACCACCATGATGGATAAAATAATCAGATTATTCCATTGGAACGTCTGCTATCACTGCTCAGAATCCACAGAATCAAAGACCATATGGTCTGGTGAATCAGTGCGAGAACCTCAGGGGATGCGAGGATCTCGACTTCATCCTCTGAAGCAGAGGAAGAGAGTTAGAGCAACTGAAGAAGAGGTACCCCCAACTGTCGAGGGGGCCGGGGCTTGGCAGCCACCTTTTTAGGTTTCTTCTTCTTGGCCTCTCGCTGCCCCTTTGATTTTAAGGGCTGGGAGGCCTTCTCTGAGATGGCTTCTGGGCCTTATGAAGACCGAGCAGCACTGCAAACAGCAGCAGGGGAATCCGTCACCCGAGAGCTGGGATTCTCCCTGGCACTCCGAGAGGTGTGGAGGGAGCGTCCCGAGGAACCCCTTCCAAGTAAGAGGAACCAGGGAAGGCTGGCTGAGAGGTAGGGACTGATGACCCTGGTGTTTGGGGGGTCGTTGCACCCAAGATGAAGAGAGTGGGAGCAACTGAAGAAGAGGTACCCTCAACTGTCAAGGGGGCAGAGGCAGTAGTTGGGCCTGTGAGCCCCCTGTTCTTAGCTGAGCTAACGGTAACAGAGGTGCTGCAGATATTGGTGAGGCAGCTGAGGCATATGAGGTAGCCATGCTTATGGGATGTAGTTTCTGAAATTTATGCTTTGCCTCCGAGTAGGTCAATCGATACCGAGTTTTCTATTCCATAATTTTCCATTCTTGCTGCAGGACTATGCATGTAGGGGCGGAAGGGGAATGATTCTGGCCACAGTTGACACATACTGGGGGAGGGGTGCAAGGGACGTTAGGATGAACCGCACGTCTGCACACCCAACAAGTAGGGTTGGCATCACATCAGGACATATGCCCAAACCTCCAGCACTTGAAGCAGTGCATAGGAGGAGGAATGTAGGGCTTTAGGTCACACCGGTATATTATCACCTTGACCTTCTTGGGCAATGTATTACCCTCAAAAGCTAAGATGAAGGCACTGGTGGCTATGATGTTGTCTTTCGGATCCCTATGGACTAGTTGAATTAAATGTACTGCCCGTCTTTCCCAGTTTGCACAGAGTTCATTGTCCGACTGCAGCAACAGGTCTTAATGGGATATTATCCCCTGGACCATGTTCAAGGTATTGTGTGGCATTATCATAACGGAAACACCACCCAACTTGTCCCAGGCAAGCAATGCCCGCAAATGAGCTGGAGATGATGTCGTCATTAAGACTAACCCAGAGTGCATTTTTGACATCCTTTCAACCTCACCGAACGTGTTCTCCAAGTTCTAGAAAAAGAACACGGACTTTGCAGTCGTGAAAGATTCCTCATCATTACAGCTACATATGAGATATTTTGGGGCATAAGTCTCATCCTGATTTCTGGCGTGACTTTCCTCCCATGGTGTGGCCAAGGAGGGAAACGTTTTGGGATTGTATTTAGTGGCATTGTAATCGCCTCTAACTCTCTTAGAGACGCCGATTTTGTGTCCGGCAATGCTGTTATTGGCTTGTTTCATCGTGTTCCGACAAGCAGCTACGGAACTATACATTCACACAGGCAAAGCCCCAGTTGCCTGGGTAAGCCTTATACAACTGAGGTTCGGCAGGTTCCTCAGAGGTTGCTCGCTAGTGACTGTTCAACCTTAACAGCCACGCATATCCTCAGCACATAGCACACCTAGATATTAAGGGGTTTTCTATAGATGTTTGTTCCATCCTTTTGACTCGAGCGATTAAGCCAAGACCTCATGGGCTCTTAACATACAACGTTCCACTGTCGTGCTGAATGAAGGTCATTGAAGCACACTCAGAGCTTAGTGTGGCACGAGACAGTCCACAGCTGAGGACCCCGGATTCACCAAACCTGTACTTAGCAAATTAATGCTGAGGGGTCTCTGAAGTGCCCTCAGGGACTGATGAAAGTTGGGAAGCCCTTTGACCAGACTCTTGTGGATCCTTCAGCTACTGCATACGGTCCGCTTTTCTACTGGAAGAAACCTCAGAATGCGGCATCACAAGCAACCAGTTCCTCACGAGAGAAGCCAGAGAAGGCTGTTGGTTCTCCAGCTACGGGACGGGAACACTGTATCCGGTGGTTGGGGGTAAATTGGTCCCATAGGAGATATTGAGAAGCAATGGAACAAGCTGAGCTCCCAGCCATCAAGGAGGGCAGTTTCATGGTGACGACCTGTAGGAATTACAAGAAGAGGTGATGTGTTAGATGCCAACATCCCCAAACAGTATTGATATGACAGCAGCAAAACGATATTGTGTGCACAGAATGAAGCTGCTCGCATTTCTTCCTTGAGTCAGTCAGTCCAGGGTTTTGAACTACATAATTTTCCTTTTCTTGTGGAGTAGGGTACAGTTCGGCAAGCATGGTGGATGGTGCTGCACACAATTCACACGAGCGTCTGAACGTAATGGTCACCGTCATTCCCAGTATGTGGGGTTGCAAGTGCACTGGAAAGACATGTTCCCAATTTCGAGCTTTTAAATCACTGCATCGAGGAGGTACATATGGTTTTATGCCACACCAGTAAATCATGACCTTGATCTTTTCAGGCAATGAATCACCCTCAAAGGCAAAGATGAAAGAACCTGTAGCAACCATATAACCTTTTAATCCCCTATACATGCACATGACAAAGTGGACACCTTGTCATTTTAAGTTGGCATGCAACTCTTCATCGGATTGAAAAGGGAGATTAGAACAGTGAAGTACACCCTGGACCATGTTCAAAGACTTTGGGGATATGATACACGAACATCACCCAGCTGTTTGTAACAAGACAACCCACTTTTAATTTCAGAAAGAGAAGCAATACCATAATTTGTCTTCATAGATGTCAACTAAAATCAGTTAGTTGGCAAGAAAAATTCGCCTCCTTACCACCCACATATTTGGTGTAAGTATGGTGTAATTTGTTTGTTGGCCCTATGTTCCTCCTATGGCATAGACATGGAAGGGAATGATCAGGAGTCATATATCTCAGAATTGAAATTGACTCTTCCATGTTTAGAGATTACAGTTGCATCTTGATTTGTTCAATTCATTTTGGCCCCAGAAGCAACTAGTGAAAAATGGTCAATCCAGAAAGAGCCCCAGAATGCTTGGATAAGCCTTGTACAATTGACGTGCAGCAGATCCTCACAGGTTGCCCACTAGTGAATGTGCACCCAAACAGTGATGCATCTCCTTGGTATGCAGTACAGCTTTATATTCAGTTTTTATATAGAGGATTTAACCATCCTCATGGCCTGGGAACTAAAGCCAAGATTCCTGTGCTCTGTTACACACAATGTTCCACTGTTTCACAGAACAGTGGTCACTGTGGCTCACATAGAGCTTACAGTGTAGAGGCTGTTGGTGCATCCCAACTCCAGGTATAGGGACCTCAGGTTTCCAAACCTGTATTCAGGAAACTAATACTTAGCCTCTTGGGGACAACAGTTTTCTCACAGAGACTCATTCATAATTATGACTCATTCCCTCCTATGAAAAGCCATCCATTCTGTTAAAATCACATTGTCATCCTGTACACTGCAGCAGCTTATATATTGTCAAGAAAAACAATGAAAAAGATACCCTACTTGAATTTCCTGAGTTCGTTCTTTATTGGCACACCACAGTAGCTGTTGCTGCTATCTCTTTCTTTCTTGTATCTGCAAGACTAACTGATTACGCACATTTGTGCTGTACCGCCGATAGTAACACAAAATGAAAAAACAGAAAAAAAGGGACAAAGGGACAAGCTTTCGGAACAGAGTTCCTTCGTCAGGTGGGAGAGAAGGGAAGAATAAAGGATGGGAATAGAAGGGAAAGGTGGTTCACGACCTAGGTCATGAAGGTGGCAGTATCTCTGACGCCCACACTTCCGAAACACCACCTTCATGACCTAGGTCGTGAACCACCTTTCCCTTCTATTCCCATCCTTTATTCTTCCCTTCTCTCCCACCTGACGAAGGAACTCTGTTCCGAAAGCTTGTCCCTTTGTCCCTTTTTTTCTGTTTTTTCATTTTGTGTTACTATCGGCGGTACAGCACAATGGTAAGTACTGGCCAGCCATTCTATCTCATTTCAACAATATTTATTATCTCTGAGGAGAATTTTCATCATTAATCGATGATTACTCACATTTCTAATTTCAGTCTCACTTTTACCATACTCCTCAATAATAATATTGAACCAAGTTTATACTCAGTCTCTAAACTTACATCTTTGTGAGTGAACACCAAACACATTGTATGTTGTGATTGTTGTTATCCAATTTATTAATAATAATCAGGATGCAGTGTTGTGGAACACTTTTATGTCAAAAGCTTCTTACTAATATTGCCACGTGAGACCAAGAACACTGACTGCCTGCGTGGCTCAGGGGATAGCGTCACGGACTGCAATGCTGAAGGTTGCCGGTTCAATTCTGCCCACCGGCAAAAATTTATTTCTTTGTAATGAACAATTCCAGAATGTTCTACATCTTTCTTATGTTCACTTGTAAATTATACTTGTTTCTTATGTTAACTGTTCTTATAATTTCTGGTAAATTCTGTCTGTGTATAAATAGCAGAGCACTCTGCCCGAGAGGCAGTCATTGCTGCGTGTATGTTGAGTTCGTAATACACGTGCTTTGAGTATAAGTGCTGTGTTCAGTTGCCTTCAAAGTCAAGCCTGCTCCATTTCAATGTGACAATATCTGAACAATTGGCTTTGGTACAATAGTGCCATGTACTTTATAGAAATAAAATTACAATGATACTGACATATTTTATTCAAAATTTGTAACTTACCATTCAGTTACTAATGAACTATTTCAGTGAATTGGTGAGCTTGTAATGCTGGATTATACAATCACACACACGACAAGCCTTGTTAACTCTGGGAAAATTTTTAAACTAGCATTTACAGTATTTGCCAGATACATTTTACAGGAGGAACATTCAAAAACTGTCATGAATAACCCACGATGATGACAGCATTCATCATCAGATCTTCATGCAGCTACATGTTAGTCTTACTCTTTACATACAAGCCACCCAGGGTAATGTAATTTTGGAAAAGTAAAATCATATTCAAATGCTGTATTTTCTTTGATTGCCTTCAAGGCACCTATTTTCAGTGTGGAGATGGTTGAATACAACATTCACAACAAAATTGTGCTTAAGTGTACATTAAGAATGAGAGACCAGATATAGCACTGAGGTAGACATTACATTTCTAAAGGCCAATAAAGTACTAAATACAGCAGGACCAAATTAAACAGTAAGGAATGTATATAATAGTACCAAATATGATTAAGGAGGCATTCTAGTGTCCATACTGGCTGCAAAAGTCACTACAAGATCAGGCATCTGAAGATACTGAAAAGTGCCTTCCATTTGATGGCAACTACCTTGCATTAATACATGTATTACAGGCGGCACCTATCCAGATACCTTACATCAGTAAGAAAAAAGATATAGAAAATAATTTGCTCATAACAATAAAATTTTGGAATGAAATAGAGATTTCTGACAAAATTCAATGTTTATTTTCAGGAATTAAGAAAACAGTTACACCTTGAAATCATGTTTAAAATATAACAATGGAAGTAAGAAAAAAATGCTCAATCTATATATTTACTTAGTATATAAAAAATAACTTACTTGAGTTCAATTCAGATCTTTACTAATGAAGCTTGGACTGCTTCGGCAAATTGTCTTATTTAGACAGACAACTGAAGTAAAGAATATTTAGCAATAGATCACACAGATCTTGACTATTTAATTCTGTGAAGGAAATTCACATTATGAAACACTAAACAAATAATTACAAGCTCTGATACATGTACATTATTCTTAGTTCAGAAATGTAGTAGTGTGTGATGAACAATAAAATTTTACATGAAATATAAATTGTATAAAAGGCAACCAAACATACTTTTTAGCGACTGATTCTCTCATTTGAACATGTACAGATAAGTCACAGAAATATGTTGTCTATCCACAGGGTGACTCATGTCACATGGTGGTACTGAGGACATTTAACTTGGTAATGGAAGTGTAAAAGCAGAGAACATATTAATCAGGATCAAACTAGCATCAATATGATCCACAAATGTGTGAATACAATAACATAAGGAACTTTCCGAAGGACAGAAATTAAGGCCTACAGCCTGGAAATGAGGATATTAGAGGTGATAAATTTATTTTCATTCTGTTCTTTGTGCTGTTACAGTAAACAAGTTTTAAGATGTCCACATCTAATCACTGAATATGGATGTTTCAGAGATACTCACAATTTAAAGCAAAATAGAGAGTAATCAGTGAAAGAGCCTATGACAAGAGTAGTGGTATAAGCACAAGTGTTTCTGACAAAATCGTTGAGTATATATTGCTCAACATTGGGCACCGAGGCATGCACATGCATTGTTCTCTACTAATATGAGTCAAGAAAGTTTTTAACCCTCCATTGCTTGCACAGATGACACTCAGCAGCCACTTGATTTTCCCGCTCAGTTTTATCTGTCACTGCAGAATTGAGATCACACCAATTTCTGTACCTTTCTGCTAAGTCGTCTTCTGTTAGTCTCAGGCATTGTTGTGTTTCAGTAACACAAGGTACACTGTTTGCGAAACATTAAAGTTGCCTGGAGGATGCTGGGCATATATGTAAGCATTCCTTGAAGCGAGGTAAGTGTATATCACCTCACTGCATTTCTAGATTCAATACTTTCTTCATGTTCAAATGTTTGTAGAACTTATGGGATTTAACTACGGGGTCATCAGTCCCTAAGCTCACAAACTACTTATGAATTAGCTAATACTCAAGACGGCACAAATATACATGCCCAATGGGGGATTTGAACCCCTGACCATAGTGGCCGTGCAGACCGTGACTGAAGCGCCTCAATTCCCTCAGCCACCGTGGCCGGCCTTCTTTCATGCATGCAGCTTTAGGTGAATTGAAACTGATTACAATTGATGTTCTTACCTAGAATTCTCTTTACTTTTAGATTGTGGAAGGATATCTAAGGCAAAAGAATCTCATACCGAGTTTTTTAGAGATCCGAATGTGTGGCTGGAATGGTTCAATGACTTGAGCAATGAAGATCCTGACAGTGATAGTACTGACTCAGAGAACAATTACTGTGTACACAAAAGCAGTCAGGGTTCAGAACCAGAACCATTTATGTCAGGTAAAGATGGAATATCTAGAGGATGCAAAATAAATATCCTACCAACTCATTTACCTGGACCTAAAAATGAAGTTGTACAATGCACCTTCATAGCACACAAAAGAGTAACTGATATGTCAGTCACATTTGGGGTTTACTGTAGAGTGTTTTAATGCATGTTTCTTTAGATTACCTGAATCACTAAATAATTTGCCGCAAGTATCACATTTGTGGGGTTTTATTCCAAGATGTATTAGTGTATGTTTCTTTAGACCACCCAACTTAGTAAAACATTTGCCACAAGTACCACATTTGTGGGGTTTTATTCCATAATGTATTAATGCATGTTTCTTTAGAGTACCCACCTCAGTGAAACACTTCCCACAAGTTTCACATTTGTGGGGTTTAATTTCAGAATGTATCAAAATGTGGCACTTTAAATGAGTCAACTGAGTAAACGAACTACCACAAGTGTCACATTTGTGGGGTTTTATTCCAGAATGTATTAATGAATGTTTATTCAAATCACCCAACAAAGTAAATGATTTGCCACAAGTATCACATTTGTGGGGTTTTATTCCATAATGTATTAATTTATGTCTCTTTAGCTGATCCAAATGAGTAAAAGATTTGCCACAAGTATCACATTTGTGGGATTTTATTCCAGAATGTATTAATCCATGTTTCTTCAAAGTACCTAACTGAGTAAAAGATTTGCCGCAAGTATCACACTTATGGGGTTTTATTCCGGAATGTATTAATGCATGTCTCTTTAGAGCAGTTAACTGAGTAAAACATTTCCCACACACATCACATTTGTAAGGTCTTTTTTTAATAAGTGATACAGCTGGTGCACTGCCATTAGAAGTTATAGCATTGTGTAAAGCAGTTTGTGTGTTATTCATGACATTGAAGGACTTCTGTGAAGCTACAAAAGCATTCTGGGATGAAGACTGCCTCTCAGTCTGTTCCATGAAAGAAACTTCTACATCACCTTCACACAACCTAATGTTTGTGTGTGTATTAGTGAAGTGAAATTTTTCTTTATTGTCAGTCAATACACCTTGATCACCCACACTTATTTCTTCTTGTGAGGTCAATCCTTGGGTACCAGTACCAAACATGGAGGAATGTGTTGACTCCTCTGCATCTTTGTCCAGCCCATTATTGACTACTCCTTGATTTACAGTTTCATTGAATGAAATGCTGCAGCATTCAGCATTATTCTTTATCAGCCTGAATATGAGAAGAAAAATACAGATGTATTATAAAACACAAACACCTCTTCCATTTATGCAAAATACAGGACTATAGGCATAAATTTTAGAAACACGTGAATCAGAAATTACACACCAATGTATGATTGTCATTCAGAACCATAATGGCGTTTTACAAGATGAATGAAATTTTGCTCTGCTAAAACTAAAGTATTAAGTAGTTATAAATTTCCATTATGAGTAAACTGATTCACTGCTGGCTGTTTTTTCATAATTATATTATAAGATACCATACAGTAATTAAGAAGTGCACACAGCAGAGTGCAGTGTGACAATTACATATTGTTGCCACTTTATGCCAAGTGCACCACCTAGTTCTGTTCATGGCATGAAAATACCTGCATAGTATTCGAGCTATTGTCAGGTCAGACAGCAGGTTGTATGAATTTTATATTAATACATATAAACAGACATATTTATCACAAATGACTTATTGAAGTGCTTATATTAGTCGCAAAGCACATGCTGGTGGCTGAATGACAAGCATAGAAGATTGATATTTAACCAGTCTCATGTTCGAATCTTCATTCTACCAAATTTCCTTTCTTACTTTTATTAAAATTCTCTTTCTGTCATGTGGTCATTATAAGATATGAATGTTAACATTAATTCTTTAATGGAAAAGAAAATCCATTTTCAGTTACGGAGTACACGAAACAATTTCAAATTTGACATAGTCATTTCATATGCTTCAGAACTCATTTATGTTCAGCAGCAGAGCAGGGGCTGATCTAGGGAGGGGGGGGGGAGGCAAAGGGGGCAGTTTCCCTGGGTGGCAGAATTAAGAGGGCACCAAATTTGACCAACTCTTTTTTTTTTTTTTTTCTTTTTTACAGAATTTATCTTTCTGGTATAATTTAATAAAATTAACTGACACAGAATTATTAAAAGAAAAATGACCTGCAAGAAATACCGAAATCATTTAATAAAACTAAAATTCGTGATTGCTGACTTCAGTGTTGCCCTGTCACAGGTACTTCAGCTAATCAAACTTTAAAAATTTACTAGATATTAGCCACAATGAGGGAGATGTTTGCGTTATTGCATATGTAAATGCACAATGATTATTAATTTGTATAGATTTCCTTCTTCAGATAAATGAATATTCATATTTCATATCAAGGTAATATTTGTAGAACAGGTAAATTTCAATAACGTTCCAGTCCTTATAAAAAAAAAAAAAGTATTTCAGGTGCGCACACTTCTTATTGGAAGTCAAAAGTATTAAGGATCTAGAGTCCTCTCTCGGTAGCGGAGGAAATGATAAACATCTACACAAGATACTGTGTAAATCACATTTAACTGCCTGACAGAGGGTTCATCAGACCACTTTTATAATATTTATCTCCCATTCCATTCTTGAATAGCGTGCGGGAAGATAGAAAATCTGAATCTCTCAGTTCGAGATCTAATTTCACGTAATTATTCAGATGATCTTTTCTACTTATGTAAGTGGGAGGCAACAATATATTTTCGCATTCGGAGGACAATGTTGACGATTGTAGTTTCGTAAGTAGCCCACGTCGCAGCGATAAACGCCTTTGTAAATGATTCCCAACCCAGATCCTGTATAATTTCCGTGACGCTGTCTCCCCTGTATCACGACAACACAAAACAAGCTGCCCGTCTTTCGACTCTTTCTATGCCCTCTGACAAACTCACCTGATAAGTATCACACACTGGACAGCAAGACCAGATAAAACAGGAGGAATCTCACTGTATTATTGATGCTGTCCTTTTTCTAGCTAAGCAAGGAAGTCCTTGTAGAGCAACAAAAGAAGATGGTGATTTTGGTGCTCCTCATAGCGGCAAATTTCTAAGTACAATTGATCTCATATACTATAGTGTCCCCCTTCATCTGCGTATTGAACGCCACAAGAAAGGCCAGATTAGCTATTTTTACAAAAATATACAAGATGAGTTCCGTGACTTGATTGCTGACAAAATAAAACAAGATATAATTAAAGTTATTTTAGCTGATAAATACTTTTCACTGATGTTTGACTGCAATCCAGATATCAGCCACAATGCGCAGATGACACAAGTAATTTGATATTTATTACTTTATTACTATTTCTGTGTCGTTTACCAGTCATGACTGGACAGACTGCGTCAAGATTATATACATACATACATATACATATATAAAAGAAGAAGAAAAAGAGAAAAAAGGTTTACAATTTGGACATATACAACACAAATATTATCATTTTGTCCAATCACTTTCATCACTGTTGAAAAATTCACCAATTGAGTATAGTGGGTGCTCTTTCAGGTCCTGTGCAATTTTCCTTTTGAATTGTTCTGGTGGCAGGGATTGCACTTCTTTTGGCAGCGAGTTAAACATTTTCAGTGCAACCATTGGAAAACTGTCTTGTGTTCCAGTCAGACGACAGCTTGGTATTTCAATGCTCCTCTTGTTACGGGTGTCATGGTTATGTATATCTTACCTCATGCTGAACTCTCCTTGGTTTTCTTTTATGCTCATGAGGCATAAAAACACATACTGGCTGAAAATCATCATAATACCTAACCGTTTGAATATTGGCTTGCAGTGGTCCAATCTTTTGCTTGATGTAATTATTCTGGCAGCCTATTTTTTGTAGCATTAACACATCTTTACAACCTGCAGCATGTCCCCATAGCAGAAGGCCATAATTAATATGGCTATGAAATAGTGCATAATACACTGTTACAAGATATTGATCAGTTAATGTACCTTTAAGCCTTCTCAGAAGGAATATTACACGGGAAAGCTTGGAGCATACATACACTGTGTGTTCATTCATTGTAAGTTTGCTGTCAATCATGAAGCCTAGAAGTCTAACAGCTTCCATATTCTCGTCACAGCCAATTTTGCTAAGGCTGCATATAAGATGATGTGTTTTTCCTTCATTCAGTTTTATTTTATTTTTGATGAACCATTCTTTTGTGTATTCGAAGAGGTCGTCTGTTGCTTGAAGAGCTTGTGCTGCAGTTTTTCCTTTGGCAAAAAGAGTGGTGTCATCAGCAAACTGTAACATGTGGTTGTTACAGCCCATATCATTAACATATATTAGGAACAGGAGAGGACCTATGACGGACCCTTGGGGTACGCCATGTTCCAACTTTTGTTCTTGTGATAAGGCTCCATGTACTGACACCACCTGCTTTCGATTTTCCGGATAAGATTGGAGAGTTGCCAGAACAGCACCTCCAACACCATAACGGTTTAATTTATTGAGGAGTATCTTGTGTGAGATGCAGTCACATGCCTTGCTCAGGTCACAGAGTGTCAGTGCCACACTTTCTCTATCTTCAAATACCTGTCTTATCTTTCTAGTCAAGTCCAGTGCTGCCGTAAATGTAGACTTTCCCTTGCAAAAACCCTGCTGTGTGTCCTGGAAGACCCTATTTTCTTCAAAATAATTTTGCAACTGATGTTTCATTACAGAATATGTCAAGTCGAATGACTCGGAGATTGTGGAAAGTTTTACTGACTTTTTTACAGTTACAGACAAAACAGGAGATACTGCAAAAATTGAAACAAGCTGGGTAGGACATTAAGTACTGCAGGGGGCACTCTCATGACAATGGGGGCAAACAGCGCTGGAAACTACAAAGGGGTCCAGTCAAGAATACTTCAGAAGAATGAACTGGCCTATTTTGTACCTTGTGCTGCTCACTCTTTAAATTGAGTACGAGCAAATTCAGCGGACATTCAGCAAGAATAGGTGATCTGCAAGAGTAGATGCAGTTGAAGCTGTTTACAAGCATTTTCATAAAGTTTTGAAGGCCCTGGAAGAAACTGAAACTTATAAATTGTCAACACCAGAAACAAAATCACCAACAAGATCTATTTTAAAAAATATGAGAAAACTCAAATTCATTACTTTAACTTGTTCCTGGTATGCAATATTAAAATAAATTGCTCATGTTAATCAGTTTCTGCGAAGTTAATACTTTACAATTGATAAAGCTGTTCGATACATTCAAGGACTTTTGGGCTTTCTCAAAACTTCCCGGGATTCTTGTACCTCTGAAGCTATTTCTGAGGCCAAAGTGCTAGCAGAAGATAATGAACAAGAGTTTTCGCAGTTTTGCACACATAATTGTTGCACTTTAAACATAAGTTTGATGTATCATTCCCCTGCTATTGATTACACAATGCCTTCTATTTCAATATTAGCCACTTCCGGTGCCAAATACAACCAAGAAGGGATTGGCTCCTCCATGTAGTTTGCAGGGGGAGGATGCTCATCAGCTACTCTGTGAATAAATTCTCTTTGTGAAGTCTTCTCACATGTGCATAAATCAAAAATTGTGTGAGCACTGATCATTGCAAGGTCAAGAATGTTGTAGAAAGACAAGCACAGGCCATCGGTTGGTGCCAGCTTAGATAATAAGATGTCTTGCCATTTGGTCAACCTTGGTTTCGTTATAAAACTACATTTTTTGGAAGTTTCTTCTCAGTATTTCATTTGCCTGACACCCAGCATGCATGGTAATCAGAATGACACCCATAAATATGACACCTAAGGAGTAGAATAATATAAAGCATACAATGGACTGCTGGATTAGATTACTAGTTCAAAAACGGAGATAGAATGGTATATATTTACGTTGTGCATGAGGTAAATCACTGTGAGATGTTTCAGATTCTGTTTGCCAATCATTTGATACATCTTAATCACTTGGGAAGAAAAGCGTTTTTGAAAAAGAGATACGTTAACATCGGATATTAATTTCAGTGTAAGGAAGTCCTATGTAAAGGCATTTGTGTGGAGTGTCTTGTATGGGAATGATACTTGGACGATAAACAGTGCGGACAGGACGAGGATAGAGGCTTTTGAAATGTGGTGCTACAGAAGAATGCTGAAGATTAAGTAGATGGTGCGCCTAACTAATGAAGAGGTATTGAACAGAATTGGGGAGAAAAGGAATTTCTGGCATATCTTGACTAAAAGAAGGAATCGATTGGTAGGACACATTCCTAGACATCAAGGAATCATGAATTTAGCACTGGAGGGTAAAAACCGCAGAGGAAGGCCAAGAGATGAATACAGTAAGCAGGTTGAAACGGATGTAAGTTGCTGTTGTTATGAGGAGTTGAATAGTAGGGTGGAGAGCTGCATCAAACCAGTCTCCAGACTGAAAAGCACTAAAACAATCACTTGAGTCAGCAGTTTCCACTAGAACAAAAATGTCGTCATCCTCTCAAATTGTATCACTACTGGATTTGTCACCGGTGGAACGTCAATGGCAGAGAATATCTGCAATTGTGATACCATATCACCTTGTGGGCATAACTTCAGTGACGCAAACTCGCCACAATAAACTGGAAGCTTACCAGAATGACTGACCCCACTCGGCTTGACCAAAGGCAAAGGTATAGAGACAGGACATTTTTACAAGGACGATGTGCATGACATCTCTTATTGTGTCACCTAACCATTACCAGTCCCTCAGACAGAGATGTGGTTGTACTGCGACTTCTCACCCACTGCTACTTATAGTTCTGCGTGGCACTAATTCACAAAAAACCGGATATCACACTGAAATAAGGCTCCACCTGACCTCCAAATTTTTCGCATTTCTCGTTATTTTTGGTCTAAACGGTCATAACTTATTCCAACATCGTTTGATTAACGTTGAAGCATGCCCAAAAATAATTTCCCATCTAAAAACTGGCGTTGCTGAAATTTTGGTGAGTTATACAACTCCAAAAACGATTACAAGTTACGAGAGGATATGGTTCTACAATGAATGTAGTGGAGGGTGGGGATATCGAAACACCCCTTCGGATGAAAATAAACCCTCTGGTACTTCTAGTGTCAAGTAAAATCAGTACTTGTAGTTAGTGCAATGAATTCATTCATAGTTTTCTTGAAATGATGGAGGGATCTTTCATTATGCGACTTCTTAGTTATGAATTATCTCCCACTATTTACCTATCCTCAGTGGCACATCAATGTTATTCCTCTGTCCCATGTCTGTAATCAACAGTTTAACCATCTTGCTGTAAGGGGCAGGCTCCACCACTCCTTACTGAACGGTATTGCTGCTTGAATATCTGTACTTGCACATATATTAAATTGTATAACCCAGTCGAGGAAATTCTTTATTGTAATGCACTGATATTACATATTCCATAAACTCACTATTGCAAAGCGCCAGAACTGAGTTCTAGAAAGGGAAAAACTAAATGACAACTCATGTAAATAAATAATTTTGTCTTTGCAGAGCTGTGAAGGATCCTGCATTTTCATTATGCTTAGTAAAATTAAAGGTAGGTACTTTTTATTTTTTTATATCTGTCTCGGCATACACATGCCTAGTACTGCATGAATAGATTGCTTTGAGGAAAGCAACAACTCGATATAATTCCACGATGTGGTGAAACTGGTCACCTAACTCCGGAGGCTTTTACATGTACTTCTTGCATAAAATCGATTTATTTGGTAGTCATGCAAACCATCCTTGGGTGACATACATAACAAGAAGTATAAGGAATCTTAAATGGCCCCATTTCAATCAATAATAAAATCCTTATTTATTGCAAGGGACGTCTTACCTAGCAAGCCCACCAGAATAAAATGTGACTTAGAATACTCTTTATTAACTTCTATTTGGATCTGAGGAATCAATCTATATTGGATGTATGTATGTATGTATGTATCTATGTATGTATGGATGGATGGATAAGGGATTCTGGGTGCACAACATGATCTTTAGCCCCCAAATCAAAGTAATTAGACAGAAGTGTGAATAATTAAAGGACAGGAAAAAAAGGAGTAAAATCAGCAACGGAAATAAAAGATATCAACTCTAGCAAAATATGTGTAAGGATAGAGTAAAAAAAAAGGTCAAAATTGAAAATTAGAAAATTGCCTCCAAAAGTAAAAAAGGATGGAGAAGAAGTGAAAGGAACTTAGGTGGTGACCAGATGTTTTAAACCATTTATGTAAATCATGAAAAAGTCACTACACTCATCGTGACTCGAAACTGGGACTATTGCCTTTCGCGGCCAAGCACACTACCGACTGTGCTATCCGGTTCCGGCACACAATTTTAATCTGCCAGGAAGTTTCATATCAGCATACACTCCGCTGCAGAGTGAAAGTTTCATCTGGAAACATCCCTTAGGCTGTGGCTAAGCCACGTCTCCACCATATCCTTTCTTCCAGGAGTCCTAGTCTTGTATGGTTCGCAGGAGAGCTTCTGTGAGGTTTGGAAAGTAGGAGGCGAGGTACTGGCGGAAGTAAAGTTGTGAGGCGGCATCGTGAGTCGTGTCGGGATAGCACAGTCAGTAGTGCGCTTGCCCGCGAAAGTCAGAGATACTGCTATCCACAATCCTCAAACACCATCCTCATGACCTAGGTCGTGAATTACCTTCCCCTTCCTTTATCATTCCTTTTTTTCTTCTCTTCTCTCTCACCTGAAGAAGGAACACAGTTACGAAAACTTGTTTTATTTTCGTCCTTTTTTCTTTCTGTGTCTATCGGCAGTACAGTAGAAAGATAAGTGCTGGCCAGCCAGCCAACCTATCTCTTTTGAAAAATAATTTATCAACTCTGTAGAGAATTTCCCTCATTAATCCTATATTGTATAGTCTCATCTGTATTTGTTCTGGAATCAATTAGGAACACTGCTTAAGGGTGGGGTACACTTTTTACGTCATGTGGACTACTATAACGAGGGAAAAATATTATGGTCTCTTTTTTTATGTTTGAGCTATGTGGAAACTCATGTATTAGTACTAGGTCTCCCACTTGATATGATAGTGCTGCTGACTTATTTATACTTTCCAATCTTTTTTGAGCTGTATGTTGTAACTGTTGTGTCAAATGTTTTTCTGTCTGTCACTGTTTGTTCTGCTGCAGATGGCCATGTAAACAATTTTAATAAGGGTTTTCCTATAAATTTTCTATTTAATACCTCCATAAGTGCTAGACCTGTGGACATACAAGGCAATTCATGTAGTACTTCTTCAAAAACTGAGATTAATGTTGCCCAATCAGTTTGTTCTCTAGACAATATGCTTTTACGTTTTGCATAATCGTGTAACTTCCTTTGCTATTCTTTCACAAGGGTTTGATTCTGGATGGTATTGAGATATTGTAACATGTTTTACTCTTTCACTTATGTTGGAAACGTTTTGAATTCATTACTTATGAATTGACTCCCATTATCCATTAACAAACATTGTGGCTTTTCCCACATTTTGGAAATAATTTTGTAAACATTTTATTACTGTGTCAACATCTGCTTGCTTAAATGGGTAACATCTGGTATATTTTGACCAACGTTCTACTAATACAGAAATGTTTGATAGCCCCTCGACAATGTGGTAAAGGTCCACAAGTTTCCAGCAGACAGATGACAGAGACCTTTCAGAATAACAGGATATAGCCTATATCTAACTTTGTTATTATCTTCTTTAACTTTGACATATCTCACAAGTACGAGTTACTTTAATAACGTTTCTGCTTAAATTTTTAAAGCAATAAAACATCACTTTTTATACATTTGTGAATCCTAAAATGCCCATGTGTTGTTGTTATGGTCTTCAGTCCGGAGACTGGTTTGATGCAGCTCTCCACCCTACTCTATCCTGAGCAAGCCTTTTCATCTCCTTATAAGAACGGCAACCCACATCCACTTGAATCTGCTTACTATACGCATCTCTTGGTCTCCCTCTGCGATTTTTACACTACACACTTCCCTCCAATGCTAAATTTACGATTCGCCGATGTCTAAGAATGTGTCCTACCAAGCGATCCCTTCTTTTAGTCAAGGTATGCCAAAAATTCCTTTTCTCACCAATTCTGTTCAGTACCTCTTCATTAGTTATGCGATCTACCCACCTAATCTTCAGCATTCTTCTGTAACACCACATTTCAAAAGCCTCTATTCTCTTCCTGTCCGCACTGCTTATCGTCCATGTTTCACTCCCGTACAAGGCAACACTCCACACAAATGCCTTCAGAAAAGACTTCCTTACCCTTAAGTTAATATTCGATGTTAGCAAATTTCTCTTTTTCAAAAATGCTTTTCTGCCCATTGCCATTCTGCATTTTATATCCTCTGTACTGCGACCATCGCATGTTATTTTACTACCCAAGTAACAAAACTCATCTACCACCTTCATTGTTTCGTCACCTAATCTAATTCCTTCAGCATCACCTGATTTTCTAAGACCGCATTCCATTATTTTTGTTTTGCTCTTGTTAATGTTCATTTTATATGCACTCTTCAACACGCTGTCCATTCCATTCAACTGCTCTTCCAGGTCCTTTGCTGTCTCTGACAGAATTACAATGTCATCGGCAAAACGCAATGTTTTATTTCTTCCCCCTGAACTTTAATCCCTATTCCAAATTTTTCCTTGCTTTCCTTCACCGCCTGCTCGATGTACAAATTGAATAGCATCGGCGAAAGGCTACAACCCTGTCTTACTCCCTTCCCAACTGATGCTTCCCTTTCATGCCCTTCGAGTCTAATAACTGCGGTCTGGCTTTTGTACATGTTATAAATAACTCTCCCTTCCCTATATTTTACCCCTGCTGACTTCAGAATTTGAAAGAGTGTATTCCAGTCAACATTGTCAAACGCTTTTTCCAAATCTACAAAAGCTAAAAATGTAGGTTTGCCTTTCCTTAATCTATCTTCTAAGATAAGACGTAAAGTGAGTATTGCCTCCCGGGTTCCTACTTTCCTCCTGAATCCAAACTGATCTTCCCCGAGGTCAGCTTCTACCAGCTTTTCCATTCTACTGTAGATAATTCGTGTTAAAATTTTGCAACCATGACTTATCAAACTGATGGTTCTGTAATTTTCACACCTGTCTACTCCTGATTTCTTTGGAATGGGGATTATTACATTTTTCTTAAAGTCTGAGGGCATTTCGCCTGTCTCATACATCCTACACACCAGTTCAAATAATCTTGTCATGGCTGGCTCTCCCAGAGACTTTAGTAGCTCTGAGGGTATGTCATCTATTCCTGGGGCCTTGTTCCTACCTAGGTCTTTCAGGGCTCTGTCAAATTCATCTCTCAGTATACTATCTCCTATTTCATCTTGATCTACTTCCTCTTCCCTTCCTACAACATCGTTTCTAAGTTCATTTCCTTTGTAGAGCTGCTCTATGTACTCTTTCCACCTTTCAGCTTTCCCTTCTTTGCTGAGAACTGGTTTCCCATCTGAGTTCTTGATATTCGTAGAGTTGCTTTTCTTGTCCCCAAATGTCTCTTTTATTTTCCTGTAGGCGGTATCTACTTTTCCCCTTCTTATACATTCTTCTACAGATTTGCATTTGGCTTCTAGCCACTCCTGCTTAGCCATTTTGCACTTCCTGTAAATTTCATTTTTTAGTCGTCTGTACTCCATTTTGCCTGTTTCATTTACTGCATTTTATATTTTCTCCTTTCATCAATTAAATCTAGTATTTCCTGTGATATCCATGGATTTTTTTGTAGGTCTTGCCTTTCTACCTATTTTGTCCTCCGCTGCCTTCACTATTTCATCTCTCAATGCTACCCATTCCTCTTCTACTGTTTTATTTCCCCCTGTTTCTGTCAATTGTTGCCTAAATATCCCTCTGAAATTCTCCAGAACTTCACTTTCCTTCAATTTATCTAAGTCCCATCTTCTTATTTTCCTACCTTTCTGCAGTTTTTTCAGCTTCAGCCTACAGTTCATGACTAACAAGTTATGGTCAGAGTCTATATCTGCCCCTGGGTATGTCCTGCAGTTTATAACCTGGTTCCGGTACCTATGTCTTACCATTACAAAATCTATCTGATACCTTCCGGTGTCTCCTGGTCTCTTCCATGTATACAACCTTCTTTTGTGATTCTTAAACCACGTGTTTGTTACGATTAAATCATGTTCCGTGCAAAATTCTACCAGGCGACTTCCTCTTTCATTCCTCCTGCCCAGTCCATATTCACCTACTATTTTTCCTTCTCTTCCTTTTCCTACTACCGAATTCCAGTCTCCCATCACAATTAAGTTTTCCTCTCCCTTAATTGTCTGTATAATTTCCTTTAGCTCCTCATATATTTCTTCGATCTCCTCATCATCGGCAGAGCTAGTTGGCATATAAACCTGTACTACTGTTGTCGGTGTTGGCTTCGTATCTATCTTGACAATGATAATACGATCACTGTGCTGCTCATAGTAGTTTACCCGCATTCCTATTTTCTTATTCATTATCAGTCCTACTCCTGTGATACCCCCAACTGATTTTGTAGTTATAATCCTGTACTCACCTGACCAGAAATCCTGTTCATCCTGCCACCGAACTTCACTAATCCCCACTATATCTAACTTCAACCGATCCATTTCCCTTTTTAAATTTTCTAATTTTCCTACCCGATTAAGGGATCTAACATTCCACGCTCCGATCTGTAGAATGCCAGTATTGTCCTTCCTGCTGACAACATCCTCCTGAGTAGTCCCCGCCCGGAGATCCGAATGGGGGACTATTTTACCTCCGGAATATTTTACCCGAGAGGATGCCATCATCATATTTTCATACAGTAGAGCTGCATGTCCTCGGGAAAAATGACGGCTGTAGTTTCCCCTTGCTTTCAGCCGTTCGCAGTAGCTGTGTGGCAAAGCCACATTAGCTGATGTTAAAATGCCCATAGCCACTGTAAATAAATTTATCAATTTGTATTGTACTACTTTAGCTATACCGGGTGATCAAAAAGTCAGTATAAATTTGCAAACTTAATAAACCATGGAATAACGTAGATAGAGAGGTAAAAATTGACACACATTCTGGGAATGCCACAGGATTTTATTAGAAAAAATCAAAAATGCCCGACAGATGGCGCTGGACAGCAAAATGTCAGTGATTGCTACTGTGATGGGTGAGAGGTATGCCGATATGTTACAGCCTGGCTGATAAACACCTGCTGGAATGTACTATTTTTATGCAGGATGGCGCACCACCCCATATTGCTAGATGTGTGAAAGATCTCTTGTGCATGTCGTTTAGTGTGCTGAGCCACCACTTTCATCATGCGTGGTCTCACAGATCCACAGACCTCAGTCTGTGCGATTATTGGCTTTGGGGTTACCTGAAGTCGCAAGTGTATCATGATCGACCGACATCTCTTGGGTTGCAGAAAGACAACATCCAACCCAATGCCTCAGCGTAACTCCAGACATGTTTTACAGTGCTGTTCACAACATTATTCCTCAACTACAGCCATTGTTGAGGAATGATGGTGAGAACATATTGAGCATTTCCTTGTAAAGAACATCGTTTTGCTTTGTTTTAATTTGTTATGCTAATTATTACTTTTCTGATCAGATGAAGTGCCATCTGTAGATTTTTAAAAATTTTCTAGTTTTTTTGTTCTAATAAAACTATGTCTTTCTCAGCATGTGTGTCCATTTTACCTCTCTTATCTACACTAGTCTGTGATTTATTAAGTTTTCAAATTTATACTGACTTTTGATCACCTGGTAGTTTGTAAGACTAGGGACCGATGACTAATGTACTTTGGCCCCATAGAATTACAGACATTGAATTTTTTTTTCTTATCTTTCGAAATTATAGATATTTCACTACCTGAATCAATGAGGATGGCACATTATTTAATATTGTAGCTTTTAATGTCTGTTTGATAATTGGTTGAAAAGTAAGTTCTTGATCTTCAAGAAGCCACTGTTTTGTAGGCACCATATGCATGTATGCCACTGTATGTTTTGACAGTGAGTTTTGTTAACGTTTCTTCTGAATCACGACCAATGATGCAGGATACTATTTCCCAAATTGTTAAGCATCAGTACCTTCTTCACATAATAGTAAATCTTTTACTGTATTCCAGCCCTTACACCAGATCACCCATTGTACACTGTAGGGTAGCCTTGTAACTAAAACATTCGCTGAATGAATTTCATCTACCGGCACATTTAAAAATTTTGAACATGTTAGGTGGCATTCTATATAAATTTTAATAGTTCCCTGTGTGTTTGTAAAAGACTTTGGGTCTAATGATTCCACTGTAAGCTTCTTTTGTCAGCTTTATGACCAGTATTTTGATTTAAATTTTGTTTTAAAATCTTCCAATGATAAGAATTTGTCTTCACTGGACTTGGCCCACTTGAAATCTTCACCGATGATGTAACTGATAGCAAAACCTGCTTTCTTTGTATCTTCTCAGTTCGCTGGTAATGATCTGGAAAATACTGTTAAAAGTATGTGGGGTGAACATCTCCGTGTGGTTTGAAATTAGGGAATTTTTTGTTTCTATTAATACCTATACATTCTGTAAAGTCCTCCCATGAACTGTCAGAAGATAATGTAATGCCTTTAGGTGTCTTTTGTGCTAAATCCTTTTTAGTTTTTTCTAATTTAGCCCATAATTTATCAACTTGCTTTGAGTAACTACCGATGTTGTACTGGAATTTGAAGAAATATTATCTTCTCTTTCCATTAGTTCCTTTTCAATTAGACATGTGATATGTTGTTGTAAATAACCTATATGTATTTGTAAATAACCTGATATTTTTCCCAAATTGTTGCTTTTTTCTGAAACATCTAATCACTGTTGTTTCCTTTACTTCGAAATTTAAAGTGTGTATTTGTTTTACAGTAAAATCACCTAGTTTGTTGGCATTATGTTTTTAATCTGTTATTTGCTATTGTAATTCATTATGTACAAAGTCAGTCTGTCTCTGCTTTACCTTCGTTTCAAACGTGTTCTGAAAACTCAGAAGAAAATGATTCAATATTTGTCTCTCATTTATGACGTGTTTATCCTGATATGAGGTAATGTGTTTATGCACTTCATCACTGATACCAAATAATGATTGTGTAAAATTTTTCGTTTTGGTTTCTATTACAGTCAGTAGATGCTTCTTCACTATTTCTTCAGTGTGTGATTTAACAGTATCTACCACATCTGTTGTGATTTCGGATTTTAATGTTGTAATCATGGATTGTGTTTCGGATTTCCAATTTTCCATGTTAGTGTCTAAGTCTGTAAGCTTGGTATTCAATATTTGGTCTATTTTTATTTTACTTTTAGTTTTGTTTTTAAGTGTGTGTTCTTGTGTCTCTGATTCTGAAGACATACTTCTTGTTATTACTTGCATGAACACTATATTTTGAAACTTCCTGGCAGATTAAAATTGTGTAATGGAACCGGGACTCAAACCTGAGACCTTTGCCTTTCGCGGGCAAGCGCTCTAACTGACTGAGCTATCCCGACATGACTCACGATGCCGCCTCACAACTTTACTTCCGCCAGTACCTTGCCATGTCTTGCAAGTTTCGCAGGAGAATTTCTGTGAAGATTGGAAAGTAGGAGGCGAGGTACTGGCGAAATAAAGTTGTGGCAGCATCGTTCGTCGTGTTTGGTTAGCTCAGTCAGTAGAGTGCTTGCCTACAAAAGGCAAAGGTCCCAGGTTCAAGTCCCAGTTCTGACACACAATTTTAAAAGTTTCATTCTGGACACTATATTATGTTTTCAATTAATTATTTGTATATGCACGACACTAACGTTTTGGTAAACACAAATATTCCACTTTCACACAGAAAGGAAGGAAAAAAGATAGGGGAAAAAACCAACTGTTTTACGCTCACCCCCACCCCTCTTTTTTCCTACCTAGTGCATTTCTGAATGACAATGAACAACAATGTTTATAACAAAAGATCAATTATTATAAAAATACAAAGGTATTTAAATGCACATTAACATTCCTTGGCACATTTGCTGAAAAGTAGTATAGATTACTCCATGGCTGCCCGCACTGTGGCAACTGCCATAGCAAGTAGCAGCTTCATAGTGCACTGCCAAGTCTCTGCAACTGTGGCCCTACATAAACGTGCAACAGGCACGCAGTATATCCTTCCATTACCCTCAAATCCTATTTTATTGATTACAAACATCTCATAGTGAGAAAACCGATTCATAGTGCAACCACAAATCGATGGTTACACTACACCTTCTGGGAAGAAAACTATAAAACAAGGTTTTCCTGTCAATAGACAATGATTCACTGCCATCTTGACTGGATGTTAGAATCCAGGCAACTCCATATTTGCTTCCATTGTGAGTTTAGGAGACAACGACTCATTTTCGATAGCCATCTTTGATACGACTATACAGCAGACTTCACTTTGCCAGCATCAACTGCACTGTGGCCTTCCAAGACATGTCGTACATTACTGTAGGGAGAGAAGACTAGTATTTGGCAATCATCATGCTACAAGGCGCTAACCATTGGATCAGCCCTTTCAACAGCATTCAACTGCAGATGATTACTATCGACCTATGGGACAAAGCCTGTCTCAGTATCCTAGACATGGTCACTCTCCAACAAGTCGTCGCCATTCACCATCCCCTTTCAGAAAAAACCGCCACTCGCCTAGCTGCCGTGTTCAGGAAAGCTAGGTAGGCGACCATCTATGGAGGTGAGGCCACCACAGATGAAAATCCTCCATAGGCAACAGTTGTTAAGATGTCGAGAAACCTCATTGACTTCATCAACGATCAACCTGTCCAGGCAGAAGTCGATTCAGCAGCTTCCTTCTCTGTATTGTCAAATTACTACCACCTCAAACTAAAGAAGGCAATGTTCTTTGACACAAGAGCAACTGTGCTGAAGTTCGAAAATGGAAAATATGTCTAGCTGGCAGGAACGTGTGCCACTAGAATAACTATCAACAACAGGACGCAGCCCTTTAAATTTGTCATTTTAACAGAATGTAGCCATAATGTCATCCTCGGATGGGGCATCCTTCAGGCATCCCAGGCTGCCATTGACTGTGGAAGATCTGAGCTACAATATGATGAAGCCATTTTGACGAGTACACGTAACATGTACCCCCCTGGAAGATTGTTTGCTGTTGAGATCCCGCAATTATCAATGAGAAGAATCAGCAGCCAAGATGACCAGTTGAACACTTAAGTGTTTGTTGATCACAAAAAGCTAATCAGTATAACAAAGGAAATCTACACACCAGCGGCTATCATAAGCATTACAGGTGGTCGAGGAGAACTTTGGATCACCAATTTTCATGAGGAATCGCAACTCATTCATAAAGAAATGTGTATGGGACAGCTGAACCAGTTCTGTGTGGTGAGCTCAATGTCACTGACGAGGTCTCATGCTCTGCTGTTACTGCTGACTAAGTACAAAAAAAAAAAAAAAAAAAAAAAACTACTATGGGATTGCATATAGGGCCCAGTCTGGTGCAGGAACAACAGGAGCAGGTGTTAACCATACTACACCAATTTTCAGGTGTATTCCAGGCAAGACAGAAAGAGAGCCAGATGAAACAGACCATGATAAAACACTGTATCAATACTGAGAAGGAATGTCTCACCATTATCTGGGCTATCAACAAGTTCCGGCAGTCTTTATTTGGTAAACCATTCACCATAGTGACAGACCATGATGCTTTAAGTTGCCTGATCAGTTTTAAGGATCCATCAGATCGACTAGCACGATGGGCACTAAGACTCCAAGAGTATGATGCCACAGTAGTATTCAAAAATTAGTGCAAACAGAAGGACGCCAACTGTCTTTCGAGAAATCCATTAGCCAAACACAACAGCATAGATGAAATTTTAGCCCTCACTGAGTCAGGTGACACTGCAGCTGAACAGAGGGAAGATCCAGCAATATTACAAACAATAGAGGCCTTGGGGAAAGGCGAACCAACCAAAGGAGAGTTTCAAGTACAAGGGCACTACAATCCACAGGGTCCCAAATGGCTACTGGCTGTTCCATCTCATCTCCGGCTAGCTATTCTCAAGTATTTTCACACTTCTTCAATATCCTGTCATCTGGAATTCCAATTCGTGAAGACTCTAGACAGAATCAGACGTGGGTATTACTGGCAAGACCTCTACCAATCTGTGAAGCACTACATGAGTCACTGTAAGGAGTGCCAGCAACGGAAGCATGTGCCGCAGTTACCTCCAGGCCATCTGGTACCAATTCCACATGCAGTAGCTCCATTCCACTAGATTGAAATCGACCTTTTAGCTATATACCCATAGTCTACAACCGGTAAATGATGGATATTAGTCTGGACTGACTACCTTAACCACTATGCTGCCACCAAACCTGTTCAGACTGCAGAAGATCCACATATCGGAAAATTCCTTGTAGATGACAATACTTTGGAGCAAGGAGCACCACGTGTGATGATATCTGATTCTGGAAAAGTATTTCAGTCAAAACTAGTATCAGAGGTAATGCCACATTGCAAAATTGTCCCCATCCTCAAATGATCTTACAGGACATTAGCAGATGTACTGTCGATGTACGTCGATGTTGAGCAAAAGGATTGGGATACAATCCTGCCAGTCATAACATTTGCTTACAATACAGCAAACCAAGACACGACAGGCTTCATGCCATTTCTTCTTGGTCGTGAAGCTGAGACTACAATGGATATGCTGTTTCCATTTCAACTGGACAACACTAAGGATGAGTATGTAAAACAGCTCAATCACCATGGTCGAAGAAGCAAGACAGCTGGCTCGCATACAGACACTGGACGCGCAGGACAAGGACCATCAGTGGTATAGAGCACCAACCTGTTGCGTACAGCCCAGGAGATCTAGTATGGATTTTACCCCTGTACGGAAAGTTGGGCTATCAGAAAAGTTATTGAAGTCTACTTTGGTTCCTATTGTGTCATACACTGCCTGGCAGATGTCACGTATGAAGTAAAGGATTATGAGCCATCCTCAAAATGACAAAATTGAAAACACATTGCGCATATTCTCCTGTAATGGGACGGAATTTGAACGATACCAACAGCGTCATTCCACTCAGTTTTGCAGGGATACTGCTTGAATAATTGTTATTTTATTGATGCTTATAATTTTTTTTATTTATTTGTATTTAAACCTGGACAAATTGAAGGAATCAGAGGTGGTTGAGAGTTTCAGAGGGAGCGTTAGGCAAGGATTGGCTGAAATGGGGGAAATACAGAAGAAGAAGAAGAAGAAGAAGAAGAAGAATGGGTAGCTCTGAGAGATAGGGTAGTGAAGGCAGCAGAGGATCATATAGACAGAAGGACAAGGCCTAATAGAAATCCCTGGATAACACAGGATATACTGAACTTAATTGATGAGAAGAGAAAATATAAAAATTCAGCAAGTGAAACAGGAAAAAGGGAGTACAAACATCTGAAAAATGAGATGACAGGAAGTGCAGACGGGCTAAGCAGGAGTGGCTAGAGGACAAATGCAGAACCGTAGAAGAATGCATAACTAGGGTAAAGGTATATACTGCCGAAAATAAAAGAGATATTTGGAGACAAGAAAAGCAGCTGTATGAATATCAAGAACTCAGACGGAAAACCAGTATTAAGCAAATAGGGGAAAGCTGCACTGTGGAAGGAATACATAGAGGGCCATTACAAAGGAAATAAACTTGAAGGCAGTAATACTAGAAAGGGAAGGTGGAGTGGAGGATGATGAGATAGGAGATATGATACTGCAACAAGAATTTGACAGAGTTCTGAAGGAATTGAGTCGAAACTAGACCCATGGAGTAGATACTCCGTCTGAACTGCTGATTTCATTAGGAGAGCAAGTCATGAAAAAATGTTCAACCTGGTATGCAAGATGTATGAAAAAGGATAAATACAATATACTGCTTAAAGTCGGAGGGTAATTCCAATTCCAAAGAAAGCAAGTGCAGACAACTGTGAAAATTACAGAACTATCAGTTTAGTAAGTCATGGTTGCAAAATACTAAAACGAATTATTTACAGACAAATGGAAATACTTGTGGAATCTGACCTCGGGGAAGATTTAGGAAAAATATAGGAACACGGGAGGCAAAACTTATATTACAACTTATCTTAGAAGATAGGCTAAGGAAGGGCAAACATACGTTTTTGGCGTTTGTAGATTTGCAGACAGCTATTGACAATGTCGACTGGAATACAGTCTTCCAAACTCATAAGGTAGCAGGGGTAAAATATAGGGAGTGAACAGTTATATTCAACATATACGAAAACCAGACAGTGTTTATTAGAGTCGAAGGGCCGGAAAGGGACACAGAGGTTGGGAAGGGAGTAAGATAGGGTTGTAGCCTTTATCCAATGTTGTTCAATCTGTACAATGAGCAAGCAGTGAAGGAATGGAAGGAGAAATTTGGAGAGGGAATTAAAGTTCAGGGAGAAGAAATAAAAAGTTTGCGGTTTGCTGATGACGTAGTAGTTTTGTCAAATAATGCAAAGGATCAAGAAGAGCAGTTGAATGGAATGGACAGTGTCTTGAAAGGAAGATTTAAGATTATCATTAACAAGAGTAAAACGAAGGTAATGGAATGTAATGTCAGAAAATCAGGCGATGCTGAAGGAATTAGATTAGGTAATGAGACGATAAAAGTAGTAGATTAATTTTGTTATTTGGGTAGCAAGGTAACTACTGATGGCCGAAGTAAAGAAGATATAAAATGCAGAATGGCTATGGGGAGAAAAGCGTTTCTAAAGAAGCGAAACTTGTTAACATCCAATATTAATTGAAATGTTAGCAAGTCCTTTCTCAAAGCATTTGTCTGGAGTGTAGCATTGTATGGGAGTGAAACGTGGACGATAAGGAGTTCAGACAATAAGATGATAGAAGCTTTTGAAATGTGGTGCTACAGATGAATGATGAAGATTAGCTGGGTAGATCATGTGACTAATGAGGAGGTGCTTAACCAAATTGGGGAGAAAATGAGTTTCTGGCATATCCTGAGTAAGAGAAGGGATAGATTGGTAGGGCACTTTTTGAGACATCAAGGAATTGTCAACTTAGCATTAGAAGGAAGTGTGTGGTGTAAAAATTGGAGAGGGAGACCAAGGGACGAATACAGTAAGCAGATTCAAAAGGATGAAGGTTGCCGAACATCATCTCAGATGAAGAGACTTGCACAAGACAGGGTAGCATGGGGAGCTGCATCAAACCTGTGGTGTCGCACAAGTACAAAGTGCGCGCCACTTACTTTCGCCGCGCGCCGCCATGCACACACGGCGCGGCGTTCTCACGACCACAGCCACGAGCGCCCTCTGCGACAACTCCGCTCGTGGCCACCACTGAAGGATCGGTCACTTCGGACGGAGATAGCAACCAGTTAGGACCTTCGTAATCAGATAGGCACCAGTGAAGACTTTGCTATTGTACAGGCACTAGGCAGGCCTCTAACAACTATGTATCAACATTCTGCAGTACTATGTAAAAGTTAAGTATTGTTACATTCTGTGCAATATATATCTCTTTCTAATTTACTCTAGTGTTTATAGTTTCTGGCTGCTCCCCTCCGTACCTGCACCAGCGTGCTATTTTTGTTCCTGTGTCGGGCTCATTCCACTCGGCCACCGACACCTACGACAAGGCTGGGACACAAAAGCGGCGACGAAGTCGGGACACAAAAGTGGCGACGAGGATGGGATACAAAAGTGGCGACGAGGAGTGATAGAACCTTGGACCAGCCCGCTTGCAGCAGCCAGACAGCAGCAGTCGGAGCACGCAAAAAATTGCTCCCGCCCACCCACCTTTATTATAAGAATTTTGGGGGAACATATTCTGTTACGTATTTTGTGGACTTTTTTGTTGCAGAGCGAGTCCTCTTTCATATTGCATTTGTGTTTTGTTATAAGTTACTTGTATACGCGGCGCCTAATCGGTCAGCATGGCCACTACCCCGAACCCAAACTTAATGGAAATTATTCAGTTACAGACGGCGCAAATAACACAACTTCTCCAGGCCGTGTCGCAGTTGACGACACAGGCTGCTCACCAACAACAACAGTCGTCACATCAGCAGCCCACACCTGCCGCCGCACCGCTTCCGACGTTCCGCCAGTACATCGAACGTGAGGAAGAATGGAGTGATTATCTGGCGCAGTTTCAAGAACTCGTCGCGGCTCATCAACTTACAGGTCAGACTGTTAAGCATCTTTTATTGTCTGTGGTGGGCCCCAAAACTTTCGTGTTACTGCAAAAACTATTCCCTCACGCATCTCCTCGTGATGTAGACTTTGAACAAATAGTAGAGGCACTAAATGCTCATTATGAGAGAAAAGTTCTTGTAGCCGCTGCACGATACCGATTTTTCAGACTTAAAAAATTACCGCAGCAGTCACACCAAGAATGGATCACGGAATTGAAGGGCTTAACCCGCCAATGTAAATTTACTTGCTCTTGTGGACTTTCGTATAGTGACGTGATGTTGAGGGATGCGATTACGCAGAATATTCAGGACCCCAGAATTAGGGCAGCAATTCTAAAACAGTCTGACCCCTCATTAGACAGTGTACTGCAGCTTATAGAAGCGCATGATACCTTTGACTTAGCAGATGTAGAAATGCAAAGCCACAGTGTTAATTCAGTGCGCCACAACGGACGCTTTCCTAGCCGTAGTTCTCAGTATAGCACTAGTGATTCTTATTTTTCTACCGGCCGTGCTGAACAGACGGTGAACAGTAGCCAGTGTAAAAGTGCGACGCAAAGATCGCCCCGTCGTGTTAGAAACAGTAATTTGAATAACGGGCGCCAACGCTCATTTCAGAAAAATGTACGTAAATCTTGCCCCCAGTGTGTATCTCGCCACAAACGTGCACAGTGCCCAAGTCGCAACGCAACCTGTTATCAATGTGGCAAATCGGGACATGTACAGTCTGTGTGTATGCAAATTAAAAACTCAAAGAACAGTAACGTTAGAAACAGTGCTTCGCAGAGTGCGAGAACAGTTCATTCTGTAAATGTTATACGGGCTGTGGAATTGAACACTGCTTTCCTTGGATCTCAATTGCAAGAAAGTAGTTCTGTGCCTATGGCAAAACTATATAGTGCACCATGTAGCAATCGCCGACGAGCGCGTAAAACAGTGCGACGGAAAAGGGTTCGGGACAAGCAAAATGACTATGAACAGTGCATTCCTGTAGTGAAACTAGTGCCTTCTGCAACTGCTCCTTGTAATAGTGCCCAGTACTATGTAGCTAGTGACAGTAGACATCAAGTAGCTACTCAAAAGTGTAGTGCAGTAGTTAGTGACTCTGTAGTAGCCTCGCATTGCGCGGATGCCGATCCGGCGGTAGTGTCATCTAGTGACAGTGTTGTTAATCCGCTGTGTGCCGAGTATGCGCCGCTTCCTACCGCACGCAACCCGCACAAGCGCAGAAAACAATATGTATCAGACGTTTCCCACATTCGCGCACCTGTCGTGCGCCAGAAGCACAAACTTTTTGTAAATCTTTCCATAGAAAATAAGTCGGTGCAATTTCAGCTTGATACTGGTTCCGCTGTCACATTAATAAATAAAGATACTTATGAACTTCTGGGTTCGCCAAAATTGTCGCCGTCACAGCAAGTGTTAACAGCGTACACAGGTCAAAATATTCCCGTGCTAGGAACGTGTAGCCTGCCTGCCTCTTTTCAAGGTGTAACGAAAACAGTTTCTTTTGTAGTTCTCCAGGCCAAATCGACACAGAACATTTTTGGACTAGATGCTTTTGACTTGTTTGGTTTGTCAATTCAAAGAGATGTGCTTCAAATTTCGTCAATAGTGCCTCAGGATAAAATCAATGCATTGTGTGACAAATATAGTGACTTGTTTTCGCCGGAACTAGGTTGTGCAAAAGACTTCGTAGCACATGTAACTTTAAAAGAATCTGCAGTTCCAAAATTTCGTAAAGCTAGACCAGTGCCTATCGCCTTGCGTGATACAGTTGCCGAAGAACTTAAACGTTGGCAAGATAGTGGTGTGATTTCTCCTGTTTCTGCGAGTCAGTGGGCCTCGCCTATAGTAATTATACCCAAGCCGTCAGGAAAACTTCGTCTCTGTGCGGACTTCAAATCAACAGTGAACAGTCAAACAATTGTAGACACTTATCCCCTGCCCAGACCTGAGGAACTGATGGACAAATTAGGACAGTCTCGCTTCTTTTCCAAGATTGATTTAGCAGAGGCATACTTACAGATTCCACTTGATGACGAGTCAAAAAAGTTTTTCGTCATTAATACTCACATGGGCCTTTTTCAATTTCAACGCCTACCCTTTGGCAGTTCTTCCGCCCCCGCTATTTTTCAGCGCTTTTTGGAACAGCTGACAGTTTCTGTACCATGTTGTTCGAACTATTTAGATGATATTGTGGTATCCGGACGTACAGTTGAAGAACATTTAGCAAACCTGGAGTGCCTTTTCAAAGTTTTGACTACAGCAGGTCTATGTTGCAATAAAGCAAAGTGTTCGTTTTTTCAAACTGAAATAGAGTACCTAGGCCATGTGATTAATGCCCAAGGAATTCATCCCTTACAGTCACATCTTCGAGCAATCAAAGACTTGCCTCCTCCTAAGAATGTGCACGAATTGCAAGCAGTAATGGGGAAGCTGAACTATTATTTCAGATTTATTCCCAATGCCTCTCAGATTGCAGCTCCACTGCATCACTTACGTAGGAAGAATGTTCCTTTCGTATGGTCTAAAGATTGTCAGGTTGCCTTTGACAAACTAGAAGTCTGCACTACTCAGTGATGCATGTTTGATTCCCTTTGACCCACAGACGCCTGTAGTGTTAGCAGTTGACGCCTCGTCGTACGGTCTGGGTGCCGTTCTGTCGCATCGTATTGGATGTCACGATCGTTCTATTGCCTTTGCATCCAAGCTACTGACGCCGACGCAACAGAATTACAGTCAGATAGAAAAGGAGGCCTTAGCAATCATTTACGGCGTCACAAAGTTTCATCAATATCTCTATGGCAGAAAATTCTATTTGTTGACAGACCACAAGCCTCTCACGTCGTCGTTCTCACCCACAAAGCCAATTCCGCCACGAACGGCACAAAAGCTTCAGAGATGGTCCTTGATATTGTCAAATTATCAGTATTATCAGATTTTGTACCGACCTACCACTAAACATGCCAACGCGGACACACTTTCCCGACTTCCGGTTGGCCAGGATGTGTCGTTTGATTCTTCAGAAATGGCATGTTGTCAGATAGACTCCAGGGATGCTTCCGCTGTCGCGGATTTCCCTTTGAACTCTCGTCGGGTTGCACAGGAAACAGCTGCGGATGTAGACTTAAGTGTGGTAGCACGTTTTGTTCGCTCAGGGTGGCCTGCCAGAGCCAAAGACATAGATCGGCCTCTGGTTCGACGTTATTTTGCACAACGTCACGCATTATCTTTAAGCCAGGGTGTACTGTTGTTGCATACCGACAACGACCAAGCAAGAGTGATTGTTCCTCGTTCCCTTCAACGAGAAGTGTTACGCCTCCTGCATCAAGGACATTGGGGCATTGTTAGGACAAAGCAATTGGCCAGACGTCATTGTACCTGGGTTGGTATGGACGCTCAGATAGAGAACATGACGTCACAGTGTACTGTTTGTGCGGAGCATCAGGCGGCTCCTCCGCAACGTTTCTCAGATTGGCCACGCCCCAAGGGACCATGGCAACGTTTACACATTGACTTCGCCGGACCTTTCTGGAATACGCGCTGGTTAATCGTTGTAGACGCTTTCAGCAAGTTTCCTTTTGTGATTGCCATGAACTCAACGACAGCTTCTAGTACAATCAGTGCCTTAACATCAGTGTTTTGCATCGAAGGCTTGCCTGAAACTATCGTCAGTGACAATTGACCTCAGTTTGTTAGTGCGGATTTTCAACAGTTTTGTCGTGTGAATGGCATTCAGCATATTACCACCGCACCTTTTCACCCTCAGTCCAATGGTGAAGCAGAACGTTTCGTTCGAACATTCAAGTCTCACATGGAGAAGATGAAAGGTCAGCACTCCAGGCAGCAAGCTCTTCAAATTTTCCTGTCTACGTATCGGTGCATGCCACGTGACGGCCCGTCTCCTGCCGAGCTGCTACACGGCCGCCGTCACCGAACTCTCCTTCACCTGCTGCAGCCTCCCACGCACCGAGTCGGTTCGTATGGCGCTACGCGTTTTCAGGTTTCTACGCCGGTACTGTACAGGGTGTTTGCTGGAAACAAGAAGACATGGTTGCCGGGCACCATTCAGCGCGTGCTCGGGCGCAATATGTTTGTTGTACGTTCTTCCACAGGGTCGGAGCTGCGGCGCCACGCAAACCAATTGCGCCTGCACAGGCCACGCGATCCTGTCTCGGGTTTCTTGATTCCAGACCCAGTTCACCGCCAGGGAGCACAAACACATCGTTCGTCAACGGGTCCAGCGTCCCCGGACTACGAGACCGTCCCGATGGAGATCGACGTGACGCCGCCGCTGTCGCCGCCGCAGATGACAGCGTCACCGAGAGGGACTCCGGGACCGTGCGTGCCGCCGCCGCCTGGGCCACGCACCTCAGAAGAAGATGACCTGCTCCCTCTGGGCGGGGGGGTGTGCCCTTCCCCAGGTTTCGGCGGGTTCCCTGGAGGATCTCAAGGCAGATGCCGGGGCGCAGACGGCGTCTCGATCCCGGCCTCAGCTACGACGCCCGTCCCACCAGTAACGCCCCCGCCCAGGCCCTCCTCCCAGTGCCGTCGCCATGGCCCTCAGCCCTACGCCACGACGGCGCGGCGGTTTCGGGGGAGGTGTGTGGTGTCGCACAAGTACAAAGTGCGCGCCACTTACTTTCGCCGCGCGCCGCCATGCACGCACGGCGCGGCGTTCTCACGACCACAGCCACGAGCGCCCTCTGCGACAACTCCGCTCGTGGCCACCACTGAAGGATCGGTCACTTCGGACGGAGATAGCAACCAGTTAGGACCTTCGTAATCAGATAGGCACCAGTGAAGACTTTGCTATTGTACAGGCACTAGGCAGGCCTCTAACAACTATGTATCAACATTCTGCAGTACTATGTAAAAGTTAAGTATTGTTACATTCTGTGCAATATATATCTCTTTCTAATTTACTCTAGTGTTTATAGTTTCTGGCTGCTCCCCTCCGTACCTGCACCAGCGTGCTATTTTTGTTCCTATGTCGGGCTCATTCCACTCGGCCACCGACACCTACGACGAGGCTGGGACACAAAAGCGGCGACGAAGTCGGGACACAAGAAAACCAGTCTGCGGACTGCAGACCACAACAACATTCAAATTTATAGGCGATTAATGTATTATGTGATTAATATATTAGGTCTCATTTCACATTGCTGACATAACGGGTCACCCTGGTACAACAACTGCTATCAACACAAATTAATCACAGGCCTATTCAGAAATAGCCGACAGGCGTGTGTTACTACTGCCTTGGCGGCTGTTCGTTTGAGCAGCCAGTGACTTCAACCAAAGAATAAATATAATGGTCTGTGTAACAATGTAAATAAGTAGTTCTGTCACTCATAAAAGTAAGATAAATGTTATTACATTGTACATGAGGGAACTTTAATTTAAAATAAAATTAAAACATAAGATCAAAAAATGAGGGTATTGAGTTTAATCAGATTTTTGCTCTATGTGTTACAAAAATGAAAGTTTAATACACACTTTAAGAGAGAAAGAAAAGGCGATAAAAAGATTTGGCGTTGTGAGAAGTTCAGATGTATTGGCTGGTGTTTATATGCATTGGTAAAAAATTACAATCTGATGGACACAGTCAAACCTATAGTAACTCAATCTGCAAGTAACATCTCGTCAAATATTCAACATATCAGACACAAAGTGACAGCACTCAAACCAGTACAAGCAATATGCGGACCTGATGCTTAGGCAAGAATCGAGATTACAAACTTCAAGATAATTGAATATTGCAAAGAAATAATAAATCAGCATGCAGAACAGCACGAAAACAACAATACTGAGTGACCTGCTACTGCATAAGAAGACGGAACATCGAGAGGGTGCAGCTTGAGGAGGATGGTTTATCAGTTATCCACGAGTCAATGCAGCAGGCGGGTACGAGTTCTCTTCCCCGCGAAAACCATTTCTTTGTTAAAACAGGTCCGTCGGCTGGAGGGGGCATGTCTACAAACTAAACTACACCTTAGAGCAGCCAGGAGACTCTCGGTACAGAGTTCCTGCCAGAAGTAGTGAGATCAATGTCGCCACAGCCTCACAACCACAGTACAGCGTAATTGCCCTGAGCAGTACCATGGCTACAAAGCGCGAGAATAGCTCAAAACCCATCTTTGAGAGCAGCAGCAGCAGCAGCAGCTAGACAGTTATATTGATGAAAAGAAGTAATTTACTTTTTATATAACGAAGTTAAGTTCTGTAATAACTAAGGAACAGAGAGTGAAGAATATTATTAACTGTTTAGTTTGTGACTTAGCTTTGTTTTGTTTGTGTAATTGGTGGGCGTGTAAATAGTAAACATGTCAGCTAGTGAGGTATCTGAAGAGAACGAGCCTTCGGGAACTAGGGCTATACAACAATTATTTGAACTGTTTTGGTAAACCAGAAACACAAATGAAGGAAACTGGTAGACATATGGTGGAACAACTTACTGATAAGATTGATTCTATTAAAACCTCTATTACAATCAATATAGGGACTGTAAAATCTGTACTTAGTTCTCAAATAGCTAGCATTAGTGAGGAGTTATTCAAGCTTGGCTCAAAGCTAGAAGCCCGCATTACTAAATCTAGAGAAGAGAAACCGTGAATGAAGCAGGATATCAATAAGCTAACAAAAATATTAATATCATCTAATGTTGTGGTTCGTACTGAAATTAAGAAAAATAACATTAACGTTCAGGAAGAGATTTAGCCTCAAACTGACATTGTATGAAAGTAAGTATTAGAGCACTTACAGGAAGTTGCTGCTAATGTTACACATAATTTAGATACTACTAAAAACTTGGAAAATTATAAAAGACTCAGGGAAGATCATGTTGAACTAGAGAATATAAAAGGCGTTATTACTGATATTTATACAAATTTAGGAGGCAATAAAAATCAAGATAATAGGCAGGAGGAGTGTTCACACTGAGACAGTGATAAAGTAACCTCTTTGGTGAGCCGTATTTCTAATATGGAACTTGGGCTAAATGAAATAACTAACCAGTTAGCTAATATTATTGCTGAGAGCCATAGTAATGAAAATTTTTCTGTTAGTAATGGCCGTAATAATATAGAGAAAGAAACTGTCAGAAACAACAACACAGACAACATTACCGTTAACAAGAGTAATTCTGATTAAGTATTACAGCTTCCTATCCCTAGCACAATTGTTTCTAGTGAATGCTGGGGCAATTTTGGTCTGAACGCTAACATTAATATGGCAAATAGATTTCCAGTTTTTAACCCTAACAGAGATTTACATCCTATAATATTTCTCATCTTTGAGAGTTCTTTACAAACTAGATGGAATGATGTCAGAAAAATACAATTCATAACTGGTCACTTGGAAGGTGAAGTGACCAAATGGGCGGTGTTATATAAACATATAATAATTGACCTTCGGAAAACTGAATACGTCACCTAGTAGGGGTATAACTAAGGGAAAGCAATGTATGATTGATCCAAGACCCACGTATGTTCACCCAGTACTTTAAAACAATACTGAAAGTTGGCAGCAAGATTAACTTAACGAAAATAATTCTGTAGTTAGGAAAGTAAATCCTAAACCTATCATTAAAAGTGACATTCAAGGTACTGAAGTGAATATCAGTTTAGATTCTGGAAGCGAAGTAAGTATCTTATCAAAAGAATTACTTCAACTTAAAAGAAAATTTTAGAATCTACCTACATTACCTCTTACTGGTGTGAAGATTGAAGGAGTCACAACTAAGAAAAGCCAGAATATTACAGAAAAAATGTTTGTCACCTTTACTATAAACCAAGAACCTCTCTTGCATTCTTGTCTTGTTGTACGAAATTTAAATGTGTCAGTGATTTTGGGAACTGATTGGTTATGTAAGTATAATGTAATTTTAAAATTTAAGAGTTGTCTAGTTAGTCTTAATGTTAATGAAAATGTTCTGCAAGTGGAATTCTTGAGAGAAAAGGACAGTGAAAAAACTTTAAACCTCAAGTGGTGAGTTTTACTGCTGTTCATGATCCATTATTATGTTATAGTAATGATGAATATTCCATTAATAACTGTAACCCCTGTGGGAATATTAATTTAGAAATAGAAGAAAAGTATTTCTTCAACAATTCTTTATCTGAGGAGGAACAAGAATAACTCTGACAACTCTTGTTAGAATATAAAACTGTTTTCAGACAAACCAGGTGTTATTAGAGAGTATGTGTACAAACTTAAGATCAAGAATCATAAACCTTTAAGAAACTGTATCTAATACCATTAGATCTAAAAGAGCCAGCAGCAAAGGAAATTGATAGAATGATTAACTAAAATGTTATAGACAGGTCCATCAGTGCTTACAATAGTCCACTCTTGATTGTCCAAAAGGTAACTGGAGGCATACGTTTAGTGCTTGATGCTAGAGTGTTAAATAAAATTATAGAATTAGAGAGAGACAGGCAGATCCCTGTGGAATAAATTTTTGTGAAGTTAGCAGGATCACGCTACACGAGTTCATGGGACTTAACTTGTGGATACTGGAAAGTATTATTGGATCCAGCTTCACATATTTATACTGCGTTTTTGTTTGAAGGTAGATCATTCCAATTTCGATTCTTGTTTTTCAGGCTAAATATTTCAGTATCTACTTCTATCAGAGCTTTAGATCTTGCTCTTGGACAACAATTATTGCAAAAGTTAATTTTATATGTAGATGACATTTTAGTAATCACAAAACCTTGGATAGAACATCTTTATTTTTGAGAGAACTTTTCACCGAACTAATTGAAAAATGTATCACTTTAAAATTATCAAAATCTTTTTTTTGGTAAAGGAGAGAGAAAGTACTTAGGACATGTACTGAATAAGGATGGTATAAGACCTGACCATTCACGAATAGAAGCTACTGTAAAAATGTCCCACGCCCACAAATAGAAAACAACTAAAATCCATTTTAGGGATGGTAGGATTCCTAAGACTTATTCCTGGAACCAATATCACTAATCCTGTGTTATTAGACTTACTAAAGCAAAAATCTGTTTGGATTTGGGGTTAAGAACAGGAGCAAATATTTAATAAAATTAAAAATGCTTTAGTGAAGGCTCATATGTTATACCATCTAAATCTTAATGAAGACTTTTGACTGTATATAGATGAATCTGATTATGGTATATCATGCATCAGTTTTCACGGTGAACTTACCAATGACAATGGTTTACATCGACCAATAGCATTTGGGAGCAGAATACTAAACAAGAATGAGTAATTATTATGTGATGGAGAAAGAAGCTCCCACAGCAGTGTGGGGGTTCCAACTGCTTCACAATTTAGTAGCTTGGAGGAAAACTGTTGTATATACTGACCACCAAGCTTTAGTTTTGTTGTCAAAATGTTGATTGTTTCATAGAAGATTACTGAGATGGATTTTATGTCTACAAGAGCTCCATTATGAAGTTTGTTATATTAAGGGCATGCAGAAGTTAGTTTCTGATGCCTTATCGCAGATTCCTGTTGAAATGGAGAACTTTACTGAAGATGATGATGATGTTGGTTTTTGAGGGGTTCCTGTTGCTAGCTAAGAGTCCACTGTTGAGAGAGTAAAAAAATAAAACAAAGCTCCGAAAATGAAAACTCACAAATGGGATAAGTTGACCAGTCACTGACAACAAAAAACGACGACACACAATAGGTAAAACAAAGTCGGGATCCCAAAGAGAACTAGACAGCAGAAGACCACGGCTGGCTGATCACAGAGATAAAACAGGATGAGCCAGCCATACTTCACTCACTAAAAACCCCTTGGTAATTTACAGAAGGGCATTAAAAGGTCGGTAAAAGCGCTGGATAGATGAGGACCTGAAGTATCAGGCTATAGCACCCAACTCTAGATGGAGTTGTAAAATCCAGCTGCACGAATAAAACTTAAAACTGAATGAGCCATGAAGGCATCGTCGCCTAAAACTAAGGGTAGCGTGTCTGGTAGGTTAAAAGACTGCCGCAAGGTAGCTAAAACTTGACAGTCCATCAGAAGATGGACTACTGACAGCACTGCTCCACACCGACACAGAGGTGGGGCCTCACAACGAAGGAGATGGCCATGGGTCAGCCAGGTATGCCCAATACAGAGGCGGCAGAGAACAACCGACTCTCGACATATGGGCCGCAGTGAAGACTTCCACAGAGTTGTGGATAGCTTCACTGCTCGAAGCTTGTTCTTTGCACTCATGATAGACCATTCAGCACTCCAAGCCACATGCACCTTCTTGCGCAATGGCTAACTTGAGGTCCGATTCAGTGACTCCAATGGTTAAAGATGGCATAGAGGTGGCCTGTTTGGCCAACTGGTCAACACTTTCATTCCCCGGTATGCTCATGTGGCCAGGGGTCCACAGGTAGATCACAGAATGGACAGATTTGCCAAGAGAGTAAGCAGTGTCTTGGATGGACTGCACTAATGGGTGATGAGGGAAGAACTGGTCAACTTCCTGCAAACGACTCGGAGTTACTACAGATGACAAATGACCCCCTGGGGCAAACTTTGAGGTGTTGCAGAGCTCTGAGAATGGCAACCAGCTCGGCAGAGAAAATGCTACTCTCACGTGGCAGAGAATGCTGTTCTACATGGTCACCATGGAGACATGCATACCCAGCACGACCATCTGTTATCGACCCATCAGTATAAATGGCTTCAGCGCCACAGAAACAATCCAAGAGATGCAGGAACTAGCAAAGGAGTTGTGTCAGAGAAACTGAGTCCTTCGATGCACAGATCAGATCCAGACAAAGCTGCAAACGGTGAATGGACCAAGGAGGGGTTTGAAAGGAATACTGGAAGGTGGCAGGGAGTGGATGGGATTCAAGGGAGGAAAGGAGAGAACGAACATGGACTGACATCGGATAACCTAATCGGAGCCGTTGTGGAAGGGTAGGGAGTGCAGCGCCTGGGAAAAGAAGCTGGTGGTTCCGATGGAGTGGCAAGGCCTGAACATGGGCAATGTATGAAGCCAGCAGGTGTTGCCGGCGGAACCGCAGGGGAAGGACCCCAGCTTCAACTAGGAGGCTTGTAACAGGGCTCGTGCAAAAAGCCCTTTGCCAAACGAATACCACAGTGTACAATTGAGTCTAATACCTGCGGTGCTGAAGGAACGGCCGAATCATATACAATGCAGCCATAGTCTAGGCGTGACTGAATGAGAGCCTTATAAAGTTGCAGGAGCATTGGGCGTGAGGATCCCCAATCAGTATGACTGAGACAGTGTAGGATGTTGAGGTGTTGCCAGCACTTTTGCTTGAGCTGGCGAAGATGTGGCACCCGGTGAGACGGTTGTCGAACAACATGCCTAAAAAACAGTGCATCTCTCTGACACGCAGCAGGTCATCTGCCAGATATAGTTCGGGTTCCAGGTGTACCGTCCAGCGGCGACAGAAACACATCAGCCGTGGAGAGCTTAATCAAACCAGTCTGCATACTGAAGACCACAACAACAACAAAAACAACAGATAACAGGGTGGATACTCTGACTTACGGTACCGTATACTGTAGTTTAAAACTATGTATGTAGCAAAATTTCATTGGGAGCTAATTACAATGATGAAGGTACTGCTCAGAATAATTAATTTTATGTATTACAATACAAATTTAATTATTTGACACTAGCAGGATTGCTATTAGATATAAGAGTGACATCAGTTGTTGATTACTGATAAGGAAATACATAACTGAAGCATGAAGTAATGCTAGTTTGGAATAAATATATCTAATGTTGACTTCCAAATGTACACAAATATGAAGAATTATCACAATTTATGTGCTTAAACTTGTGTGATACTATACGACATAATTGAAAGAGTTAAGGAAGTTTATGCTGGTAGTATTGCCGATTTTTTTTCCTTCTTTCTTTTTACATTGGGTTTTGAAATACAATGGCAATATAATTCTGATTTAATTACTGTATTTTATAACCAAATGCTATGACTACATTATTTGTAATAATAAAGATGTTATTCCATTTTAAGAGACATAAGAAAGCGCATAACTCAAATACCCTTGATAAATAAGAAAAATGTGTTAAATAAGTTAAAAGAAATTATTTTAATAATAGATTTGGGTTTAGTATCCTGCTAATCTGAGCTAGGGATGGGGTATGTAGTGGGACGGAATTTGAAAGTTATCTACAGCCTCATTCCGCTCAGTTTTGCAGGAACACACTTCAATAATTATTTTATTGATTCTCATAAAAGAGGTTTTTTTTTTTTAATTTAAATTCAAATTCATACATGATTAATGTATTATGTGATCAATATCTTAGGTTTCATTTCGCTTTGCTGATGTAACCAGTTGCCCTGGTACTACACCTCTATCGGCACACAAATTAATCGCTGGTCTATTCAGAAAAACACGACCCCACGCGAATAAGTATAAGGGTTTGTCTAACAGTGTCAATAAGCAGTTCTGACGCTCATAAAAGTAAGTGAATGTTATTACATTGTACATGAGGGAACTTAAATTTAAAATAATGTGTTACAAAAATGAAAGTTTAAAGTATACTTCAAAAGAAAAAAAAAAGCGACCAAAAAATTTGACAGTTATGAGAAGTTCAAATGTATTGGCTGTTGTTTTCATGTATTGGTAAAAAATTACAGTCTGATGGACACAGTCAAACCTGTAATGAGTCATAATCTGCAAATGCAAATAACATCTTGTCAAAAGTTCAACACGTCAGACACCAAGTACAGATACACTCCGTATGAAGTTTTACCACGATCTCAAAGAACAGGTAAGACAGAAATGGCCTCTTGTTCAACAACTCTTCAGACCATTATGATAATGATGAAGCCACAACAGGAGAGTCTGGCACCAGTCGTCATCACTGTAAGGCAGGTGTGCAGGCAGAATGGAAGCATTCCTCAGAACTGCCATACAGAGGTCCCATGACAAGATCCAGAACACTGGAGCTGGCTCGATAGGGAACCTAACAGCAGGTCACTGGTCTTTCAGGAAGGGCTGTGAGTCTCCCGACGGAACGTGTGGCACAATGGTTAGCATCGCAGATCACTGTGCTTGCGGTCCCAAGTTCAAATCCCACCATGGGCAGCAAAGCATTTATTTCTTTGTATTCACCATTTCTAGATGTACTCCAGTATTCTAGATGTACTATAGTATGTTTGATGTACTCATAATTTCCAGAAAATTCTTTGTATGTATAAATAGTGGAGCATCCCAAGCAGGAAGCATTCGTACTGAGGGTACGGTTGTGTTACGAACAAATTTGTTCTAAGTGCAAAGTCTTGTGCTCTATTAATGGTCAGCCTTCGAATTCTGGAGCAACTGCAGTTTTCATTGCAGTTGCTCCAGTTGCTCCTAACATTAATTGTGAAACACAATAATATCTACTTTAATATTACGCTGATACAATTTACTTAGCCTTATAAATATATTTGTTAGTTAAACAAATCTCTGGAATGCTAAATAACAGAAAATAACTTCAGCTAGTCACATTAGAAAAAGAATAACAAACGTTTTGGAAAAGAAAATGCTAACAGAGTAATTTTATTTGTATTTATTATTATGCAACACTGGTATCGAGAGGTACAGTAATGCAAGCAGATGGGAAGAAATCCCAACATGATTTATTTACATAACGCCTCATTTAATGAACTAGAGTTATTTGAAAAAATAATTAAATGGACAATTAAATGATTTAAAAAAAGAAAGTTGATAAGAAAATTAATCAATGAGGTAGCTACAAATAAATCATGTGATAGACATCACAAGTACATAGTTACAAAAATAATGATAATGTACATTACACATTCTATTAATCCTATGCTGGTCATAAAATTACACAAAACCTCAATACACAAAAAATTCAATCATTATTAACATAAATATACAAAATATTTACAAAACAAGTGAATGGAAAAAATTGAACACAGGGTCCTATCACGAAATGAGATGAAATATTTATTTAAGGGAGGAACACTCCTTCCCCAGTCCTACTCCTGTTTGTCAGTCATAGATACACCTTATAATAAATGGGAGGCCATGTTATCTCCCAGTCGTCCTGCTACACTTCACTTCCTACATAACACTTTTAAATTAGCACTTAGCTCCAAGCCCTCATCAGGTCCAAAGTTCGTTGTCCCGCATGTCGCACAGTGTCCTTGTCCTGGGGGTGGCTGTCCTCGAAAATAGAACATGAAAAGTTCCCTATATTAGTACCTTAACAAAACTTTATCACTAATTACAGAAAAATATCTAGTCCTTACCATAATTAATTACTTTCCAAAGCAAGAATAAACAATATATATACTTTTGGTAAAAATACCATACACAAACTATTTTAAAATCTATCATCGAAGAAAAAGAATGGAAACTTGCTTTGTACCACAAAAATATCTGTGTAGGCTACACTGAAACAATTATATGTAAAGGAAAAACTTGAAAATCATATTCGTTTACTCCAATACCAAACACTTAAATTTTATTCTCTCACATCACAGTACCAAGACAATCAAACAGTCCTACAGACAGCATATCATGACTCCTTATCCACTCCCTTGAAACCCTCATCATTTCCTTTTCCCTCTCCTTCCCTTCTGCCTGACGAAGCAGCTAGGCTGCGAAAGCTTGTATGTGTGTTTGTGTGTGATTTTATTTATTTTATTTGTTTCTATCGACGAGCCGATATATATATATATATATATATATATATATAAAATATAAAAAATAGACGAAGATTACTCACCAGGCGAAGGAGCACAGGTGTGACAGCATCACAAATAAATAAATGAATACACACACACACACAATCGCAAGCTTTCGCAACCCAGTTGCGTCTTCAGGCAGTAGGGAAGGAGAGGGAAAAGGAAATGATGAGGGTTTTAAGGAAGGGGGTAAGGAGCCATTCCAATCCCGGGAGAGGAAAGACTTACCTTGGGGGAAAAAATGGAGGGTAAACAAATGCACACATGCCCACACATTCACACAGACACAAGTACACCTAAGCAGACATACTGTAGAAAGCAAAGAAGTTAAGTTATATATATATATATATATATATATATATATATATATATATATATATATATATATATATATTTTACCCCTACTTCTTACTTACAGATGACAAATACAGAGCAGCAAATAAATGATCAAAATATCAAATTAAAAAGAAATATATGGTAGGTTCTCAAACCAGTGTTATACTGAAAATTTGTGAAAATGTCATACACAAAACCAGTTGCATTTTCCCCACAAAAATCTCTCACTTCCAAGCTCACAAATCTGACCTAGTTATCCGTAAGATGGAATCCACAGAAAATCTGTAATAGCAAACACAAGCTCCCTAACAATTGGGCCTACCTACTCATTATCATTGCTGCATTATACCTCATAAATAACTTCTCTTCTTCATATCTCATCTGTTAATATTCTTCATCTTGTCTCAAATTTTCTCTATATCCTCATAATATTCCATTACCACATTACTCCATCAATATTTATTTCAATACACCATCAAAGAAAATATGAACATCCTGCCTAGGTCACAACAAATCTCCAGAACCCCACTTCACGGTAACTCACAAGCTTTTACTTTCACCACTTCAACACAGACAGAACCATATAAATTTCAGAACTTCTCATTGATCAACATCTCTAACCTATTGTCCGGAATCTACCCTCCCACATCAAAGATACCAACCACTTCCTTCATTGAGTCTCCACCGTCACCACTCTTCTACCTCCTAGATCCTTACTCATCACTGTTGACTCCACCTTCCTGTACACAAGTATCCCTCACACACATGGTCTTGCCGGACTCTAGCACTACCTTTCCCAACGTCCTTCAGACTCCAAGCCCAATAACTCCTTCCTCATAGCCCTTGCCAACTACATCCTAACCAACCACTACCTTTTGAGGGAAAAGTATACAAACAGATCCACAGCACTGCCATGGGCACCCATATGGCACCTTCCTATGCCAACCTGTTCATGAGCCGTCTAGAGGAAACCTTCCTAGCCTCCCAAATACACAAACTCCTAATCTGGTTCAGGTTCATTGATGACATTTTCATGACCTGGACTCAAGGGCAGGATACCCTATCCCCATTCCTCAACTCTTTCTCGCCCATCCATTTCACTTTGTACTTCTCAACCCGACATGTCACCTTCGTAGATGTTAATCTGCATCTCTCTGGCAGCTCCATCCACACCTCTGTCCACATCAAACCCACCAACTCTCAACAGTACCTTCGCTTTGAAAGCTGCCATCCTTTCCACATAAGGAAAATCCCTCGCATATAGGCTCACCACCCATGGAAGGTGTATCTGCAGTGATGAGAACTCCCTTAACCCTTTCAGGATGCGAGGCCCGTATACGTGGCCAGACGTGGCAGACGCTATGGGACGCGAGGCCCATATGCGTGGCCCGATTGTCGCATCACACACACCCAGCGCTGTACCTAGGGACTGGCTTGGAGTATTGACATGGGAGATCTCTTGACAGCTGCAGTTGTGTTTACGTTTGTGCTTCAGTGATTTATTGTATTCCGAATGAAGTGGTGATTTTTTGTTACTGGCTGCATAATTGTGACTCGTTTATGTAATAAGAACATTTAAAGTTTGCTGATGACAGTAATGAAGAGTGGAATGTAGATGAAGGGTGACTGTGTCGTTTGTAGTGATCGCTCCAAGCCAGGTGAGTAAAAACAGTCCCCCTTTTCTTTTGCGAAACTTGTGCATCGAAATCTTCTCTTCATCTTTTTTATTTCAACAACATAGCCAAGTCCAAAAGTGTGCAATATGGAATAATGAAAACAGTATGCCAGTAAAGAGTGTGTTTTAAGCTTCATTTACAAAAAATTACACCGGTAAGTCAAAAACTGTAGATTTCATAAGCAGCAAAAGAAACATAAGGGATATTCTACCTGCACAGTGCTTAAAACAGCCGCGCTGAATGCTCTGCTTTGGGGAATGCGCTCCGTCCCAAAAGGGTTAACCAATATGCCGAATGCCTCACAAAGGCCTTCACAGAAATAAATTACCCACCAGACCTAGTCCATAAACAGATTTCCCATGCCATATCTTCAGACACCAACAGTCCTCCCTCCAACCAGTCACAAAGGAGTGCCCCCCTTGTCACCCAATACCATCCTGGACCGGACCAACTGAACCACATCCTACATCAGGGCTTTGATTATCTGTCAACATGCCCTGAAATGAGAGACATCCTACCTAAGATCTTCCCAACCCCCCTCCCCCACTCCTACCTCCACAACAGCCTAGTCCATCCCTATGCCACTCCTTATCTCATCCCTTTACCACAGGGATCATATCCCTGTGGAAGACGCAAATGCAAAACCTGCCCAATCCACCCATCCAGCACTTCCTATTCCAGTCCCGTCAAAGGCTTGTCCTACCCCATCAGAGGCCAGGCCACCTGTGAAAGCAGCCTTTTAATATACAAACTCTTCTGCAGTCACTGCTCTGCATTCTACATTGGAATGACAACTAACAAGCTCTCCATCAGGATGAATGGCGACCACAAAACTGTGCCCAAGAGCAATATGGACTCAACCTCAGATAACCTAACAGCCTACATTCCATGACCCACAGTCCACCTTGTGATGTGATCCTTAGAAGGTTCTGAATCATCTGTGATCATTAATATTTTTTATTCATAGAAACAAATGCCTATTGTCATCTATATCTCTTCTTCCGTTTCTATATCGGAAATGGTCGGTAGTATTCTGGCTAGCTTTGTCCATTTGTAATAATATTCCAGTAGTATATTCCTTAAAATCAGAATCTTACTCTTGGTTTTAGTTATTTATGCATCCCTTGTAAATATTTTAAATTTCATGTCTATATTTTTCAGCATAAAAGTATATGGATGTGTATCGTACAGGCCTGTGCAAACCAGTGTCATCGCACGCAAACTATACACCATGTTTTGCTCTGTATCATTAATTGAATGCCTGCTGTAAACTTCGGACGAGGATTTGATGCCAATTAAAAAATTGAACCTGCTCTAATTTTATTTAAAACAGACTGCACACACACACAGCCTTGAACAATTCACGAACATAGATCTGCAGCCGCCATCTTGCGAGCTTTTCCAGTACGGGTAAATTAATTATAATTCATACCCTCTTTTGCTCATGGTGCTGCTCCATTCTAGTAAATTGCTGAATCATTAAAAAAAAATTATTAATATATTATTTCTTGCGAATCACTGAGGTTACGTCAGTGGAAAACATTACCAACCATTTGCATAAATGGACACAGACAGTGTTTGTTGGTAATGAGGATCACCCTGAGGCTAAGCATGCCTTTGTGCATGGTCAGCACATATTGGCCCAGTGCTACACCATCCAGGTTATATGGATACTTCCCACTGACACCAACCTTTCAGTACTCTGGAGATGGGAATTTGTCCTTCGACATATACTCTCTTCCCGTTGCCCACCAGGTCTCAACCTTCGTTAATTTTAAATTCGTGCCCACCATTCTATAACATCTTTGCCTCCAATCTCTGGACAGAGCCTTTCCCTTGACTGGCATCTCTGTCCAACCTCTTTGCATTTTGCATATGTCTGCCTTGTGTGTGTGTGTGTGTGTGTGTGTGTGTGTGTGTCTCAACAAACAGGTGACTTCACCTAGTAAGTCCAACTTTCTTTACTTTTTATAAATATTTTTCCGAACAGGATTGTATATATTACACACACCCCCTTTTCCATACAGCATCTCATTTTCCACCTGACATCGCCTCTGCTTGTTGTATCCCCACCCTTATCTTCCCTTTCCACTTCCCCCCTCCTTCATTCCTTTCCCCTCTTCCCTCCCATCCCTTCTACTTACCATGTGGTCAGACTGTGTTGGGTGGCCAGAGATGGCTGACATGTGTGGATGAGTGTGCCTGAGTGGTTGTGTGGATGAGTGTTCTCTTTCTGAGGAAGGCTGCAGCCGAAAATTTGTGTGTGTGTGTGTCTTATTTGTCACATATTTTTGGAAACACTTATGTTTCACTTTTTTTGGCAACAGCACTCTTCTTTAAATTTATATATAGAGAACAGTCTAGAGTGCTATAATTTATTTAATTCAACTATTTTCAGTTTTCTTTTAGACCATCTTCAGGAATTGTAACTCCATCGATGTTGTGGAGCTGGCAGGTAACTGGGAGCCTTCTAGTGTGTCACTGAAGTGACGTACTGAAAGGCTCCCAGTTACCTGCCAGCTCCACAACATTGATGGAGTTAAAATTCCTGAAGATGGTCTAAAAGAAGACCAAAACTAAGTGAATAAAATAAATTATTGCACTCTAGACTCCTTGGTTGCACAGTGGTAGAGTGCCAGACTACAAATCCAAAGGTCGCGGGTTCGATCCCCGCCAGGTACTAGGATTTTTATCTGTCACTTTCCACTTCTTTCACCACTGGAAGTATTGCTCATGTGAAAAATACTGATAAGCACCATGGTTCGGAACCCACGTTAAACTGTTGGTCCCCCTGTAACTGTCTGGGTAAGTCAGTTTGAAGGTCTGAGGAAGGCAACGGCATACCAGCTCCAAACAGGACCATGCCTAGTAAAGCATTGTGGTGTTCAAACCAATCTTCGGATTGTAAACTGCTTTACCTTTTAGACTGTTCTCTACATATAAATCTTTTATTTGTGTCTTTTGGCAGCTCAAAATTCACCTTTACATTGAGTTGTTTCCTATCTACATATTGTTATTAACAGAACTTCTCTTTCCATTATCATACTGTTTTAAATTCATGGCCACAGACACAAATTCCTCACATAGCTACAGATTATACTCAAAATTCACTTGCTAGATCACTTATGCACTAATATAAAGCTTAACACACTGACTGCATCTCAGTGAATACCAAACGTTCATTGCATTATATTCAGGTGTTACCTTTATGCTGCTGCAACATATGCTTTACAGAAGATACATAATTCAGTTGGGTGATACTAATTTCATACAATTATTACATAATTTCACTATTACATCTAACTAAACAAGTAGGAGAAGATTTATTAACTTATAAACTACTCATAGAATAGTGGAAGAGGAATGGAGTGACCTAAGAAATGAAAAATAGGATTACCCAGCTGAGGGAATGCATTCCTCACGAAGTAATGTATTCATCAAAGAACAACAAACCCCCTACCTACTCATTAGCATTGTTTCTAACATAATCAGATCTGCTCACCCTGTTTACCTGACATTCTCTCCCTGGTGATTATTATTGCCAAAGTCCCTCTATGATCCTCTACATTCAGTTAAACCTTTCCACTCTGTCAACGCAATCTAATCTAGTGGCAGGTACAAGCAGCTCCCTAACTCTATGAAGCAATTTTACTTCCAGACCCATAATAATATCTTCACTGCTCAGTATTTTGTCTACGCATTTAACTTTGTTGATCGAATACTGGCAAAACCCTTTACAGTACCTCTCCTAGTCATAACTTTCCCCATTCACAAACACTCAAAATTCTGTTTTCTTTTAGACCAATATTCATTAAAAAATGACTTCTTAAATTCTTCCCATTAAGTGCAAGAATCTGATACCCTATCTGCCCGACTGTAAGCATCACACTTCAAGAATCCCCTTACAGAAGATATTTTCTCCTTATTCAAAATTTCAGGCAACTCATTAAATTCCCTAATGAAATCAAGAGGATGCACATCACCATTAGGTTCAAAGTTATTAAACATTTTACAATTAAAATAGAAACATTGCTAGCTCCAGCACCTATACTATTCTATACATTTTCTACCTTTTTCACTTTCTGCTCAGTTTCTATAAGTTTAGAATCCATATCTTTGAACTTTTTAGAACAGGTACAGAGTTTTCTTCCACTTTGTCCTCTATCATGCCCAACCTAATTTCCAATTCAGATTTTACCTGACAAATTTAATTTTCAAGTTGTTCTTTATTCTCTGTACAAGATTTCCTGACAGACAAACCTTTTATCACAAGAACTAGCAACAGTTTCCACTCTTTTTTCACATACGATTACACAGGAGATATTAATTTCGTTAATTTAACACTGACATATTCTTCTACTGTTTTTATTTATTTTCACAATTAGCTTAAACATCTCCAATTTTCTTATTTAAATTTACTAAAGTGCTACTTAATGCAACAAATTCCTGATGCAAATTACAAATTTCATTACTGATTTTACTTTCAATCTTACTGTTGTTTTCATCCAGTTTCTACTTTACATTATTTTCAACATGACTCGATTTTCCAATTAATAACCTTGTCCAACCAGGAGGTTCGTTTGATAATGACGTTGCAAAACCATCACCACCAGGTTCCTCTACATTACCTATCATAGTGAATGAAGTTTTCGTTTCCTCATTCATTATTCCACTTACATAAGACTGCACAAAGACTGATCTAATTCAGATTTATAACCAGTCTCCTACGGTATCTGATTCTTCCTCAAGCTTGCCCACGTTATTGAAGCAAACTCCTTTTTTTTTACGTCATTAACATTCACTACCTGCTGTCCATTATCCACCAACTGATTAACTTTTTCACACTTATCACCCATGGATGACGTTTAGGAATTTTACCTTAGAAATATGATGTCTTCTCGGCAGCAATTAGCGATGAGCAGCACAATATTCAGGAACAGCTGTCACTGCAACTCCAGGCATCATTGCGGTATGTCACCCATCTGCTGTCTCGGAATGCTGATTGGCATCAGTGCTGCTACTTCCTCATTGGCTGCCATTTGACAGATTTACATGCACTGGCATTGGCACCTTTCAAACTATTAAATCAATGTTTTGAAAATTTAAAATTAACGAAGGTTGAGACCTGGTGGGCAATTGAAAGAGAGTGTATTGTTGAAGGACAAGTTCCCATCTCCAGAGTACTGAAAGGTTAGTGTCAGTGGGAAGTGTATCCATATAACCCGGATGGTGTATCATTGTGCCAAGATGTGCTGGCCGTTCACCAAGGCAAATTAACACTCTTCTTACTCTCGTATCACTAAGATTGTTGTTCTCTTCACTGTGGCACACTAACTATCACTTTCATTATCACAGTTATGACTATATACACCTCATTGTTCACAATACATTGTAAAACACTGGTCATCACAACTTGCAAACTCTTGCAGTCATTAATGATGAGTTCCCCACCCATGGGTCACCATATGTAATGCACCAGGTAGTAGTTCGTTGCATCTTTTAGATTCTCGTGGATCGGTACTCTCAATAACAACTGGCTGAAAAATCATGGACAACACTAGTCTACTACAAATGATGTAGGTGACATGTAGAATTGTAATTCATTGGCACTTTAATATATCACTAGTGCCCCATTGTCCCCTGATATGGCCAGCATACACATCTCATCAATAATGGTCACTACAACTTGGTACACACATTCCACACGCCAATAATACAGTTTACACAGTCCGTGTATGGATTACGCCTTACCTAACAAAAGTTCCTGAGGTGTGCATTTAGCATGGCACAAATATTAAATATTTGTTCATAGTCATTAAAAAAAAAAAAAAAAAAAAAAAAACACTTCCTCATGACTAATACAGTAGAACTTTAACATAATTGTACAAATCGGAGTTCAGAGTGATGTATAATGTGCATCCTATCAAACACGAAACATTTTTTTTTTTTTTTTTTGTGGTTTTAGGCCGCACAACTTCTATGGTCATGAGCGCCCAGCCAAGAACATAGATTCGCTATGATCTCAAAGACAAAAAAAGGTGACTGTCAGACCATCAACAAAAGGCTAAAAACGAAAGATAAAAGACAATTAAAAGGATTAAATATCCTAGGATAAGTTGGCCAAGTTGATAAAACGCAAAACTCTAGCAGCTGCTCGTGTGTCATCAGCTAAAATTTCCTCCAGAGTAGACGGCAAGTGAAGAGCAACACGGAGATGATTAAAATTAACACAAGTCAGTAAAACATGTCGCACGGTCAGCAGTTCACCACAGGAGCACAGCGGTGCAGGGTCGGCGGACAGCAAGTGACGGTGGCTGAAACGGCAGTGACCGATCCGCAACCGGGCCAGGATGACCTCCTCCCGCCGAGAGGGGCGTGAGGAGGTCCTCCAAGCGGTCGGGATCGGTTTTACAGTTCGCAATTTATTGTTGGACATTGAAAACCACGCACTGTGCCATTGCGACACGATACTCCGGCGGAGAGCCCGTTGAACATCGCCCGATGGGACGCAAAAGGTAGCCACGCGAGGCAAAAGAGCTGCGGCCTTGGCCGCTATGTCAGCGGTCTCATTCCCGAGCACACCTACGTGGCCAGGGACCCACAGGAAAGAAACGTGACAGCTGTCATCTGCTAGCAACTGGAGGGAGCGTTGGATCCGATACACGAGAGGATGGTTCGAGCAAGGGTCCTTAAGACTCTGCAGGGCACTAAGGGAGTCCGAACATATGGCATAGAAAGGTTCGCGGTGGCGACAGGTATACAAAACGGCCTGGTGGTGGGACACCTTCCACAGGTGGCAGGTCGAACCGCACAGAGGTGTAGTGTGGAAAGTCTGCACGATCACATGGACGCAACTTAGTTTCCTGGAGGCAGACTAGAAGCGGGAAGTGCAATCGAAGGAGTAGTTTTAACTCCTCCCGATTAGAACGAATGCCGCGAATATTCCATTGAAGGAGTGCCATGATAAAAATGAGAGAAGAAATAAGGATAAAAACCAACTAGCAAGTGGGGTCACCTCGATGGCCGCTGAGGACCGGATTTCGAGGAAGCACTGCTATCGCTGTCCAGGCGCAAAGGGTCGTGGTCCATAGGTTCGACCGACGCGCCTGCCACCTCCCTGAGTTGATCAGGAGGGGCAGTTTCCACCGCCGGTAGAGGGCCGGGTGCCCGGCAGACGGAGCGACCCGGTGAAACAGAAGACGGCCGAGGCCGGCAACTGTTGGACGGCGTGACAGATGGGTCACGCCTCGGCGGGGAAGGAGAGGAACTCTTTTTCTTGTCAGCTCTTCTGGAAGAGTGACGGCGAGAAGAGGCAGTTGACGGTTGGGAAGCCTGAGAACGCAGAAAATCCTCACGGACGGGTTCCTTTTTCAAGGTCCGGGCATCTTGTTTAGGTACCCGCGGTTTACTAGAGGTTGGCGAAGACTGTACCTTAGAAGCAGCAAGAGGAAGCGGGGACATGGAACGGGCAATCTTCGGGCTGGCGGATCGCACAACTGTGTCTGCGAAAGTGAAGTCACAAGTCTGGGTACTGGAATCCTTGGTAGGTCGAGTTGAGGTGAGGACCTTACTGTACATACCCGCTGGGAGGACAGTGGGCTTTCGACTCGCCAACAACTTTCGAGCGGCAGATGTCGATACCTTCTCCGTAACCCGAATTTGCTGGATTACCTTCTCATCCTTCTCATGCTTCCACCTTGACAGGAAACGTGTGTAACAGTGTAGTCCGGAGTAGTTTCTGAGCTTGAAAGGCACTTTCCACTCCCAGCAACAATGTGCCATTGCGCTGACGTGAACAGGTTTTAACAGGGCAAGCAATTGCATCTACACCTTTCTGTATAACGAAAGGATTGACAGAATTGAAATCCTTTCCGTCGGTGCGAGAGACGACAAGAAATTTAGGTACATTAGGCAGAGTCTTTTTTTGCTGAGGCGAATCTAACTTACGTTTCTGGGTCAACGTCACTAAAGAAGAGAAGGAAGTCATCGCGGAAGTGTCCCCCGTGATTACCGGCGTATCCGATGGCGCGCTCCTTCCTAGTGGGGGCCCTCTCCGAGGGCTTACCCGCCTTAGGTGATTGTTCACACCTCAGGTCACACCTCCCGAGAACTGACGGAGGGACCAATCAGCACGTTCGGAAGGTACCAGCTCGGGTAATCTCCCCTCCCTGGGCCTGGCCTTTAACAGGGGGTACGTACGTGCCCTACTTGTCTACCCGGGGCGGGGAATTACGCGTTACCCCCGTCACCTGCTACGCATGATAATGCGTGGGTCGGCCTTCAGACACGCACAGGGAGGAAAGAAGAAGAATAGAGGAAGTGAAGAGAAAGAAGGAAAGAAGTGTCTCAAACGCCGAGGCGGAGACTAATGAGGAGGAGAAGAAGGCTAGGAGAGTACAAGGAGAGAAAGACAGAAACAAAGGGTAAGAAATGAAGGAATGAAGGAAGAAAAACGACAACAAGAACCACCGTAGCTCACGAAATATGCCCGTCTCCGGGCGAAGGCATAAACCGGGAGGGAAAGTGAAGCAGCCTGGGGCAGAAGAAAGGCTGCTCCGGCTCGGGGCCCCGTGCGTGCCACACACGTACCCACAAAAGAACTGTGGGCCCCCTGGGGGGAATAATACTGAGTAATTTGATATATTAGTCTCTCTTATATTAATAGTGCATCACCTCTAAATATAGTGTAATATGTCCGTAAACAATATTTTAAGAATAAACAGTAATTATACAGAAACTAATAAAGGTACAATATTCCTAACATTAATAGTGAAACATAATAACACCTTCTTTAATATAAAATTTACTCACCCTTATCAAAAATACTAATGATCATAATATCTAACTAATAGAAATACACCTATGGCATGAACTAATAAATATTTTCTAATTAAACAAATCTCTGGACTCTAAGTAATGAAAAATAACTTCAGGTAGTCCAATTAGAAAAAAGAAAATAATAGATTAAGTACATTCGTATCTATTATTATACAATACTGGTATCAGGAGGTACAGTAATGCAAGCAGATGGGTATAAATCCCAACATGCGTTGTTACAACACCAATTGTTCAATGTTTGGAGATGGTTTCAGCATTTCTTGTAGGCACTAACCACAGCACTTATCACACCTGAAAAGATGTGCTGTTTCCAAAACAGCTTCTGCTGAGCCTCTGGGCCATCACAATCTCTCTATGGTGAAAACCAGACAGATTGTGCAGCTACCTTTTCCTTTCAGAATGGTCAGTTTCCTGACAGATTAAAGTACTCAGTAGTGAAACCACTTCATAAAAAAGGAGAGAGGTAAAATGTAAACAACTATAAATCTATTTTTCTGCCATCCGGTTTTTTTGAAGTTATTGAAAAGGCTGGATATTCACGATTAATTGATCATTTCAGTTCACATAATTTGTTGTCAAACGTACAGTTTGGTTTTAGAAGTGGTTTAACGACTGAAAATGCTATATTTTCGTTTCTCCGTGAGGCACTTGATGGGTTAAATAAGAGGCTATGGACATTAGGCGTCTTCTTTGATTTAACAAAAGCGTTTGATTGTGTTGATCACAAAATATTGTTGCAGAAGTTGGAACATTATGGAATACGAGGAGTAGCTCACAATTGGTTCACCTCTTACTTTAATAATAGACAACAGAAGGTAATTCTCCACAGTGTAGAAAATGGTTATGGCGTACAATCGCAATGGGACACAATGAAGTGTGGGGTACCCCAAGGGTCTGTTTTGGGACCGTTGCTGTTTCTTATTTTTATAAATGACATGCATTCAAGTATAACAGGTGACTGTAAAATATTTTTGTTTGCTGATGATACCAGCTTGGTAGTGAAGGATGTTGTTCGCAATATTTACACAGTATCAAATAATGCAGTTCAATAGATAAGTTCATGGCTTGTAGAAAACAAGTTGATGTTAAATCACAGTTAAACTCAGTTTTTACAATTTCTAACACATAATTTGATGAAAGCTGACATTTTGATTACATATAATGGGCATATGATCAGTGAGACTGAACAGTTCCAATTTCTAGGAATTCATCTTGACTGTAAGCTGTAGTGGAAAGCCCATGTTCAGGATCTTGTTCCAAAACTAAATTCTGCTATATTTACCATTAGAACAATATCTTAAGTAAGTGATTTTTCAACACAAAAAGTAGTCTATTACACTTACTTTCACTCCCTTATGACTTACGGCATTATTTTTGGGGTAAATCGCCTGATGCAAAAAGGATATTTCTGGCTCAAAAATGGGTGGTTCGAGAAATATGTGGTGGAAGTTCATGAATGTCATGTCAAACCCTTTTCAGTAGTCTCAGAATTTTGATACTGGCACACAATACGTTTTTTTCTTTAATACTGTTTGTTGTTAATAATATCAGCTTATACCCATGAGTTAGTAGCTTTTACTCGGTGAATACTAGACTGAAATCAAATCTACATTTGCATCACACCACCTTGACACTTGGGCAGAAAGGTATACAGTGTTCTGCAGCATCCATTTCCAATAAGCTGCCACAAGAACTGAAGAACCTTAGCACTAACCTACACACTTTCAAATTTAAATTGGAGCCTAGCTGCAACAATGTGTGTTTGGTGACCATAATATTTCGTCTGCAAACTGCAAACTTCAGAAAACTGCAAATTACTATGGTCCAAGAGTAATAGTAAAGCCTCCTGCTGTGTCTGCTGTTACTGCAATAGCTCCCACTGTTTACCTTGCTGAAGCAACTGTTGATTATTCTAAGTTTATTTCCAATGCAGCCCGCATTTCTGAACTGCTTAACCAATTGCATAAAAAGGGCGTTAAGTAGGTGTGGTCAGAGGCATGTCAGAAGGATTTAGTACAACTAAAGAAATGCCTTAGTTCAGAGCCTTGTTTGGCAACGTTTTATCCTGGGGTCCAAATAACTCTCCTCACAGACACATCAGATTGTGGGGTGGCTGCTGTTGTCTCACAAATACCCTAATGGCACGGAACAACCTGCAGTGTTTGCATCAAAGATGTTAAACTCGGTGCAGCAAAATTATTCGAAAATTGAGAAAGAGGCATAGTCCATCATAAATGGCATCCAGAAGTTTCATGTTTACCTAACTTTCATCTACTTACAGACCACAAGCCCCAAGTGTCCTTGTTTGGTCCTCATGCAAAACTTCCAGACAAAACGGGACAGCAGCTTCAGCAGGAGGCACTGTTCCTTAGTAACTACACCTATGCCATCCATTACCACCCCCACAGCACAGCATGACGTGTGGCCTAGATGAGGATTTCAATAAACATAAAAGACTGTGCGTTGCATAGGACACAAACCAGCATCACACTCTGAATGAATTCCCCATTACAGCACGCGACGTTGCAGCTGCGACAGGTCTTGACCCCTAACTTTGCAAGGTGTTAGCCGCCGTGCTAGGGGTTGGCCTAAAAATGAGATTTCTCTCTCAGACATAGGCTAAATGTTCTTGACGGGGATCTCTTATTATCTACAGAGGATGCAGAATGTAGGGTGGTAGTCATTCCCATTCTCCTCCCTTGCATATTGCAGCTGCTGCATACGGTGCACAGGGGGATGTGCCAAATGAAGGCAATCACCCAGTGCCACATATATTGGCCTGGTGTGGACACCGCCATAGAACACACAGTGTTGAACTGTTCTGCCTGTGCACATAAACAATTGGCCCTAGTGCAGTGCTTTAACCCTTGGCCATACCCTGACCACTCCCGGCAATGTGTATATGTTGATTTCACCAGCACCTTTCAGGAAGCTATGTGGTTACTGATCCTTGATGCCCCCTCTAATTCCCCCTATGTCATGTTAATGTCCAGGCTATAGTCAGAGCTCTGTCTATTGTTTTTGCTATTGAAGGAGCTCGAGCTACTTTGGTTTCCAGATAATGGCCTGCAGTTTACAGCACTGACATTTCAGAACTTCTGTAAACCCAATGGCATTGAGCACTTTACCACTGCCCCATTTCATCTGGCATCGAATTCCAAAGCAGAGTGAATGGTCAGGACATTCAAAACACAAATGAAGAAAATTCTCATGACAGGAAACACACGGTATGCACTAACCAGCTTCCTTCCTTTGTATCGGGCCACATTGGTGAATGGAAACAGCCCGGCCAAGATTCTACATGGGCGCTGACCACGTATACTGTTTGACCTGCTCCATGCTACCGAGCAGGTTCGTCACCTGCGCACCCAGCTGTATTACCACGCCGATTCTCCTGTGTTAGCCTGCACATTCGGCCAAACGATGATGGATCCAGGACAGTTGTGACGCATAGGGGGAAGCAGATGTTCGAGGCAGCAGTGGGATGTGGAAGGCTTGTTTGTCATCTAAATCAGCTTTGGCCACACCATGCTATGCCACCCACTGCTCCATCTCCTGTACTTGTGGGCTGGCGACGTCGTGTCCATGATATACCCATATGCAGACCACCACCTTCCCGCTACAATCTGCGCCCCCATGTAAGACGGCAGTGGAAAATAGACACAGAGCATCAGTGGGAACCAATGTATGAGGCCCATCTCCCTCCTATCATGATGCCAGAGTTGTGTCTCGTTTCACCAGCCAGTGAGAGCATCAGAACACATTTGGAAATTAGTGCGGGTCCTGGGTTGGATGTACCACTGGAGGGGACTACATGGCCATCAATCCATGAGCACCATTCTCTGCAGACTGGCCCCAGTACCCCCTCGACTCCCAGTACATTACCTCAGCAATCGCTACAATCGCTACCTCCTCACATATTGCGTAGGCCATGGGGTCTTTGACGGGGAGTCTGTTTTGCCTCCACCTATTTCATGGCAAGGTCGACATCGGTCGGGCTATTTCCAGCCTTACGTGCCAATAAAAGGGGGAAGGGGTTTAGTATCCAATAGTGATTCGGATTCCCTGCCTTCTGCTGACAGAGATGTCAGGGCTGAGCAGACTATGAGCAGCCACTGCCAGCTGCCATACTGTACAGCACCACTGACAGAGTCACAGTGTCAGGTGGTGCCATCCCGTGGCCACCACCTGCAATTAGGCCTGGAGACAAAGCACAGCACTCAGTATTGATAGCAATTTCTTAGGTGCATATATACAGTCTATTACAAGCCATACAATCGCAAGTTGTTACATTGTGTATGAACCGTAGTAGTACCGTCACTGCGCAGGATAGAAAAGGTCTCCATTGCATGTTATTAGAAATACATTTTGCAAAGGGCATCTTGGCAAAGTAATCAAAACAGAATAGTCTTAACACTAAGTAAATTGAAGAAGAAATCAAAACAACTGATATGAGATAGCGTCAGTCTTCCATATACCTCACATACAACCACTTATATAGGATGTATCAAGAGCTACCATTATCTCCACTGGTAAATGAGTCTGTACTCTGACAACAAAGAACATTATCAAGGTAACAAAGAGGATCTTTAATGAATCTCCAGACAAGTTTCAATTGCCCTCAATGATATTCAGTTGTATAACAGGACTTTAATAGAAATCCAGCTTTTTTGTCTTATTTGCTTTATTTTCTGGAGAAATTCATGGTTACACCAAAATATCATAAATTTTTGTAACTTATGGCCTTATTTAAGTGACTGAAATGTATTTAGTGTTCTGAAAGCTTGTCTTTTGACAACTGTCATATATGGTTCTTAGCGAATACCTGATACACAAGTGTACAAAGTTAAGCAAAATTCATATCTATTGTCTAAATCTATAGGAATAACACATTGTATTCTTGGTTCAATATTGGATTTCTTCTTTAACACTTTTTACACTAAACCTATTTTTTTATATGTGCGCAATTTCTGAATCTGCAATATTAAGTGAAACATAAAAATAATCAATCCCTATCACCCCAAGGATGTTAGTTTTCCAACATTCTGTAAATTTTTTTATTTATAATGGTCAACTAATTTCAGTTGTTTCAGTAGTGTCATGGAACCCATTGTTTCCACACAAATTTCCAACATTTCCCAGACACACTCCTATTTCACTTACTGAAATGGTCATAGCAAAGGTCCATCTGCAGTAGGAGATAGCTAATAAGAGTGTGAACACTATACATGAAAACTTCTGCAAAGAAAAGCAAATTAAGTGTAACTCAGAGTTATTTGCCACTTGTTAACACTTTCGCTGCATCTGACGCTATACTACATTGAGCACGGACACTTCTAAGCGTCAGCCGCGGCGAAAGTATTAAATAGTAAATATCATTAATAGAAAGTAAAATTTTCCATTCATACTATCTGCTTGGAATATTAATTCATAATATTTGTCCTGTAATTTATGTGATTCATCAGTCCTGTTGATTGTTAAGTAACAATACTTTCTTCTTGTGATTTAATCATAACTGATCAGTAATCAGCCATCGTAGCCATGTAAACTATTAACCACCAGTACAGCTTATTGGATTCAAACATCAATTGCCAACAGTAATTGCCTGTGAGCCATTGCAAGGAATTTTTTGTAATCTAGTTTTGGAAGTGGAAATCAGGGTTTCTGAGATTCCTTAATGAATAATATCTGTCAGAAATTAATCATTAATCTTTCTACAAACTATGTTTCACCAGTTAAGTACTCATAATCTGAGTAAAACTATCTCAATCTTCTGTACGGGTGCATACGTACTGCTTGACAGCAGCCTGTATATTCTCAGCATTAGAAGCTTTCATGTCTCTCCTATTCGAGGAGATGTTCACAACACTTGTCATTAATCACAGGGGGGTTGGCATTTAACTACATTTTTAATATATACAGCCATTCACTCTGTCCTCTTATTACTGTAGTATGACACTGAAAATAATCAATTGAATTTTAATCATATTTTTGTGACATACTGGTATGCACAATACAATTGCCGATATTCTACCTGCGCTTTTATTTTCCTGTATGGATTTTAGAAGTTTGCTATTTTTATTGAGGAACATAGCCACATAACATTTGTTATATAGAATGCTTTACTGAATATACTTCCCATAATACTATAACTTGTTGATGTAATCAACAATAATGGAAATAATCTAACTTTTAAGTACTTTCATTGGCAGAAAATTAAAATTTATATTGCTAAGAATATTCTGAAGTGACTAATAAAAGCTTACCTTGTATTACCGGAATCATATGTCGTTGAGGCTGGCACCTGAAATATTTGAAGAAATTACAAATGTGTTATTTATTTGCTGTTACATAACTTTTAAACTTCTATAAAAGTCCCTAACATCTAATTGATCCAAAAGATACTTCTTGTAAAGATCAAAAATAGCAATAAAGAAGAAATATGTAATAGAGCAGTTATTGAAACAGTGCTGTAAATAACAAAAACTCTTCGTCCAGTTTTCATCTTATGTCCTACTTGATACCTCGGAAAGAAAAGTGCCCAACAGCATCTTCAATATGTCACACCCATATTGCCGCATGTGAATGTAATCTACATTCATTATAATTATAAACAAGTGGTATCTTTTGGGTATTTGTATTCCACAAATCCAAAGCAACATGGAAAGTCAGTAAACCTTCCAAACACACAGCACAAGAGTAGAGTTCACAATAAACTATGGGCTAACACAAGGAGATGACTAAACATCTCAGACTTCAATTTTGATGGGTCTGAAATATATTATAGTGGGACCTCCCCTGAATATCCGGTTAATGTCCTAAATGCTGATGGGCCCTGGTTCTCTAAATAATCATGTCTAATTTTCCCTGCACAGTAACAGAGCACACACTACACATAGTAGCGTAGCGCAGCGCAGTGAATCAAGTACATGGCTACCACACTGATCATTGTAGAATTCCTCCACCTTCACTCCCCCCCCCCCCAGTTTCATTTAATGTAATGTCTATGAACATATTCCATTTCATGCACAATTGTTCAAAAATAATGTTTACGGCATGATATTTTTATTTTGTAAGAATAATGATGTGCTTATGTGTAATCAAATATCACCTTATTATATTATTTTTATTACTTTAATCATGTTCATTGGTCGCTGTACCAGAACATGCCTCTGGATGATACTGTTCGAAGAAACAATGAAAACTTAACGTCAACAAGCACCAGGCACACATGATAAAAAATACTGATCGTCATGCACATGGTCTTCAAATTAAAGAGACAGGGAAGCATACATCATCCACATTCGTAAAAGGTCCCTGTACTCCTATCTCCAAGAACTTTGATGTGATCCACATGTGTTTTATAATTGGAATAAAGACAGCAGCGCTCAATTTGTGTACGCCAGGGAATTTAGCCTTACATAATCCTCCAGTGACATTATTTGCACCCATGACTGAAGCAATTCACGAGTGTTCTGCATTTTCTTTAGGAAGATTTTTAACTGAAAAAAAAAGGAAAGACATCACAGGGTTGACAGATCAGAGTACACTTCTGTGGTATGATTTATGATTTTCACAGTGCATGTGCTGCCTTGAGAATCATCTATTTATTTCTGAACAATAACGCATTAAATGAAATATATTTGTAAACATTGTCGAAAATAAAATTGAAGAAAAGAGTGCAGGTGTAGGAATTAAACACAGAACTCCCAGCGTGGTAGGTAAGTACTTGATCCACTATTCTTCAGGTGTGTGGTCTTTTCCGGTATATGTAGTGTGAAGGGAAAATCAAACTCGACTATTTAGAGAAGCAAGGTGCAGCTGTGTCGGCTCTATTTACTGGTTTTGGCACCAGTTACCCATCGCGCATGTATCGATATCGCTTCTTACTTCAAGTGGGTGGCGTGGTGTGGCTAGTTTTGTATGTCATTTGTCTTGCAACCGGTGTGAACCACCGCAGTTGCCGCGTATATCGGGTGGCATTAGCAAAACTCAAGTTGACGTGCGGAGGGCACTGTGTAAGTTTGGACCGGCACCCAGGTGGAAGGTTGCTGTTGCAGTTTAACACTCTGGAGCAGCTCCTCTTCTTCCTCCTCCTCCTGCCTGAGCCAGCATCTAGACACGCTGGACCACTTGTACGATGGGCTAGCTCTTTGACAGTGTGGTGTTAGGAACGTCGCCGGACCAGTCCCTGGTTTTGGAGAGTTAAGTTCATCTGTCTGTGTGCTGTTGCTGCATCAGTGGTACCCAGTGCAGTTTGTTTCTTGTTTTGAAACTTATATGCACTTAACAAGTGGTTTTTACAGTGGCATCACCCCTTTCACATTTGCTAGCTGTCTCCAGGCATGGTTGTATATTTGATGGTTCACATTTTCCCCTCCGTCCAAGTTACTTACACTTGAATGGTTGTAATTAACAGGTTTTCCCCTCTATATCACCCATATTTCTTGTGGTTTATCTTCCAACTTAGCATTGCTTTGGAATGGGCTGGTTAATATTATGAACCTTCTGGAGTGGCTGTGCAATTCTTATTACCCGTGTCGGCCGACTTCTCAGCAATCTGCTAAAATTTTAAGATGTTGATTTGTGTTTGGCATATTTTACTGCATCATGTTCAGTATTACTAAGTTAATTCTGTTTCTGTTTGCAGGATTTCAATTTTACCTCCCTGTTTTCTAAGGATGTGGTTCATGTACTGGCTAAAATATTATTCAAATTAGGATTACCACAGCTAAGCACACACATTTACTCAATGTTCTTAGGTCTCACAACATGTACTGTGCAAATGATAGGCCAACAAGACAGGAATCTTGTTTGGATAATGTCATAAGTAATGTAGACAAAAGCAAATTTGAAATAGGGCTTTTTAATACTACTTATTTATCAGACCATGAAGAGAGATGGTTAAAACTGCCAACAGGAAGTCCCAAAGAACAATGTGAGCCACCCAGATATACTAGAATTATTAAAGACTCTAATATAAATACTTTCAGGTCACACTTAAGCATGATAAATTGGTCCAACTTTTTGTCACAATTCACAACTGTTGATGAGGCTTTTGAAGGCTTTATCAAATGTGTTTCTGATCTATTTAATGAATATTGCCCTAAATTGTTAAAGAGACAAAAGAATAAAACAAACAAGGGCAATTATAGAAGTTTACATCAGTGGTTTACACCGGAACTCAAAAATTGAGAACTGAAATTATGAATCTATACAGCAAATCAAGGAATAGCGAAGAAGCCAGGCTTCAATACCTACAATTAAAGAAGAGGTATAGGTCAGATATCATAAAACAGAAACGAATGGCAAACAATAATTATATTCAGCATGCAGAAAATAAATGCAAGGCTGCTTGGAGAGTTCTTAAATCAGAACTAGGCCTAGGTAACCACATTAACAGAAACTCATGTGACACTGCCAATATCAACCCTGATCAAATGAATCGATTCTTTATCAGTTCTGGTAACAAAGGTCAGTCATTTCAACATAACAACTGCTATAAAGCAGGCATTAATAAACACCTAGAACAAACAAAATTACACACACCACACAACATACATGAAACAACCACATTCAAATGGGTACAAGTTACTATGACTGACATTGCAGAAGCCATTACAAAACTTAGCAGCTCAAAATCTGAAGATTTCTATGGGTTGTCAAATTCTGTTATTAAAATGACTTCTGACATATTAATCCTACCACTCTGTATATTATTAAACTGGATCTTTGAAAGTTTCTCTTTTCCAGCCAGATTAAAGAAACCAGTAGTAGTCCCTCTACATAAAAAAGTAAGCAAATCTAGTGTAGATAATTACCGTCCAATATCTCTCATACCAATATTCTCAAAAATAATAGAACATTGCATGTTTCAGCAAATTTGCAAACATTTCACCAACTATGGAATTCTGACAAGTGCTCAGTATGGTTTCAAGGAAATTTCATCAACACTGAAAGCTATTGAGAATGTCGTTTCAAAAATACTAAGTGCCTTCGAGGCAAAGTCATCTGCTGATGCCCTACTGGTGGATCTAAGCAAGGCATTTGACTCTGTGAATCATCAGATTCTCACCGAGAAACTGAAGTGCTATGGTATAAGAGATCCAGAAATCACTCTAATAGAATCATATCTTTGTGATACGAAGCAGAAGGTGCAATTCCATGGCATAAGCTCTAGTTTCCTAAACATCTCAAGAGGCGTGCCTCTTTTTATTATTTATGTTAATGATCTGCCTAGCAATATGCTGTGTAAATACGTTTTGTATGCGGATGATGCCACTTTCATTGTAACTGGTAATGATATAGAGGAACTAAAGGAACAAAGTAAAGCCAACCTAAAAACTGCCATCACCTGGTTTAACGACAATGAACTGACAGTAAATCAGAATAAAACGCAAAATATGATTTTTAGTCTGTCAAACAATAACGAATCTGTTAAATCTGTTAAACTTCTGGGTATACAGTTGGACACCAAACTAACTTGGAATATCCACACCGATTCCATATACAATAAACTATTGAGAGTGATATACCTGTTGCACAAACTTAGGACATGCGTAAGAGCAAACATGTTATTTATGTTAATTGCTCGTATTATGCATTTTTTCATAGCCATATAACTTATTACATATTGATTTGGGGCAATTCTGCAGGAGCGAAAACAGTCTTTATGTGGCAAGAAAAGGTTATCAGATGTGTTTCAGGTGTTTTCAGAAACAATGTATCTTGTAGGCCACTCTTCAAAGAGCTGGGTGTCATGACAGTCCCATCACTATTTATTCTTAATTGCCTGGTTTTCACTAAAGAGAACAAGGTGACGTGCAAATTAAGAGAATCATTCCATTGTCACAATGCACGTTACAAAGAGAAGATTGACAAGCCCTTTACAAGACTGAGTAAAAACCAAAACAGCTATAACTACCTTGGAATTAAAATGTTCAATGCACTGCCACCAGAAGCACACCTTGCACCACTAAAAACTTTTCAAAGAGCCATACAAAACTGGCTCAAAAAGAAAGCCTTCTATTCCATAGATGAATTTTTTGATTGCTCAAAAGAGGACTTAATATTTTAACCTGTACTCAATGTATACATAAAAGCAAAATTATATATGATTCAGATGTCTTCTTTTTTTCTCCTGTTAACATTGTTATATGTATCATGATGTATTAAACTGTCTCATTTGTATAAACTAACATCAATAGCATGTAAAATACTCGAAGATGTAAATAAATAAAAAAGGGAGCTGTAAGAAATATTTTGTGTCTTAAGCTGTTAAGATGGCCTGGCCTCTACTTCATAAAATCAAGTCATTGTAATGCAGGTCATTAAATGACTGACTGATGTCACTTTAACAGCAACCTTAAGAACAGATACAAAATATCAGACTAATGGATGATTTAATGCCACACCCACATAACTGTAGGGTTTTCAGTGGGAAAACAGCATATACAGACACTATGCCACTATATGGCAATAATAGACACTTATGTTTCATGTAGTGTACATAAACAGGGGTAAATGTAGAAATGGCCAGTGTGCTAAGCTTGGGTAATCTTCTTTGCCACTGTCCATCACCACATGATGTGCTTGGTTCCTAGATTTCTTGGTGTTTTGTGGAGGACTGTTCAACATGACTACAAGCAATGGTGTAACAAATATAACCATGAAACACATCATTGGAAATGTTATCCGAAATAAGATCTTAATGAAGAGCAATCAGAGTCACGTTTAATGGCTTGTGAATCAAGATTGCTTCCAAAGTGAATGGGAATTCCTGCAGTTAGTAAATGAAGGTCCATACCAAGCAGATAGTGGAAACTGAACAGGCACCATCAGAATGATGAGTAAGCTATTGACAAACCCACTTTTCATGACAGCAGCAGAATTTATCTCATGGAAGAATACATGATTGGTTCTCTTTAACTCTGACCCACCCTATTAAATTCCAAATGATGTGCAAAATTTGTAGATTTTCAACTAGTAGAAAAATTATCAACCAGCAGACATGAAAAGCAATTCCTGTCGAGTACCATAGCAATTCTGATTCAAAACACATAAAACTAGTGAAAATTGGTGTCAAATTCTTAGCAAGTGGTGTAACTTCGATGTGACATCTCTCATCATTTCATTGTCATCTGGTAGCCAAATGTAGGCAGTTATTAAGAAAAGGGGTGGAATTACATGGTATTGAAGCATGCTTGTAAAGATATTTCTAAGGGTGACGTGTTGTCCAGTGAGCTTACACACACACACACACACACACACACACACACACACACACACAGAGAGAGAGAGAGAGAGAGAGAGAGAGAGAGAGAGAGAGAGAGAGAGAGAGAGAGAGAGAGAGAGAGAGAGAGAGAGAGATGTGTGAAAATTATAACATAAAAAATGTGGATGGCAATAATAGAGCAAAAACCCATCAATTGTCCACAAGTTTCCGAATAAAAAGTAACCATTACCTTTTCGTAATGAACGAAGGTATCCGTATGAGAAAAAGTGAAAAAACATTCTCAAAAAGTTTTACAGATTTTACTCATTAAAAATTATGAAATATAACTCCAAATTAATAAAATCATCGAAGAATTACTTAACATTTTTTGCCAAGCTAAGATTAAGGAATTTTATACTTTTCATCCACCCCCATGAACCACAGACATTGACGAGACAGGGTGGCTTGCGTGCCTCAACAATGCAGATAGCCGTACCACAGGTGCAACCACAGTGGTGAGGAATATGTGGAGAGGCCAGAAGGGTACATAACACCCCCTCCTCTTCCCCCACCCACACGGACTGGCTGCATGTACTGAGAACCTAGCGGTGGTTGAGGCCTGCAGAGAAGAGGGAACGGGGAAATATAGGGATGGAGATCCACACTGTAGGGGCAAGGTTCTGAGTTCCTTCCCAAATGGCTCACACTGGTAACTAAATTTGTAGTGCAGGTCAAACACCAAAGTGGAACAAATTGTGCCAAAAACAGAGGTAAACAACAAAGTCCAAAATCCCTAAAACCATCAGTGGCACCATAGGACAGCCAAGTCTTTTTTAACAGAAACACTTAAGAGAGGGTGAGTGGGGACGGATAGTAATTAGGAGAGGGAGGAGAGGAACTGGGAGAGGTAATGTAGTCTGGGAAAGTAAGTAAAAAGGCTGCAATGGCTCAGGGGCTCATGTGCTCCATACACGAAAAGAGCTGTGGGCACCCTGGGGGATAAAGAAGAGCATTTTCACTTCCAAAAGGTATTCATATGTTTATGTAAGGTAATAATAATGAAATGGTAGGAATTGAAAGAAGTGCTAAATGCCAAAGATTATGTGACATGAGTGGGGCAAAGAGCCTGGGACTCTAAGTGTTAATGCAATGTGTGGATTAACCATTCTAATTACTCAAGCTTAACTTTAAAAAGGCATTTAAAAAAAAAGAGAAATTAATGGAAAGAGAAATTAATGGAATTTGTACCTATATACAGCCAACATACAAAATCCTTATGAAATGGAAGTACCAATGGTACACATAACACATGAACCATTGAACAACTTCTGTATCTTTTTAACACTAGGACCTATGACTCACTTGACATTTACTAACCAGTAAAATCACTTTAAATGTATTATTTCAAGTTGTTGTTGTGGTCTTAAATCAGGAGCCTGCTTTGAGACAGCTCTCCATCATACTCTATCCTGAAGAAGCATCATTATCTCCTCATAAGTACGCCAACCCATATCAGTTGGCATCTGCTTACTGTATTTGTCTCTGGTCTCCCTACACGATTTTTTCTCCAGACATTACCCTCCAATGTTTAATTTACGATCCTTTGATGGCTAAGAAGGAGTCACACCAGACAATCCCAGCTTTTAGTTAAAAATAGAAAGTTCTTTATAATGACCAGAAACACAGATGTATGAATATAGCACTGCTGTGAGCAACACCTATATAAGACAACAGGTGTTTGGCGCAGGCGTTAGATCAGTTACTATTGTTACAATGGCAAGTTATTGAACATGGTGCTATAGTTGGTACAACAGAGATGGGTCATAGCACCACTGAGGTAGTGATGAGGTGAGGATTTTCAAATATAGCCATTTCATGAGTGCATCATGAATAACACAGTAAAACTACAAATCTCTGACACTGCTGTGGTCGAAAAAGATACTGCAAGAACCTGACCTATGACAACTGAAGAGAATTGAACAAACTGACAGAAATGCAGCACTTCCGCAGATTGCTGCAGATTTCAATACTGGCCCATCAGTTATGGTCAGCGTGCAAACAATTCACTGAAACATCATCAATAAGGGTTTTCAGGGTGAAGGTTTGCTCGTGTAACCTTATGGATTATACAAAAAACAGCTTTATGCCTAGCATGGGCCCGTCAACACAGACATTGGACTGTTGATGACGAAGCATGTTGCCTGGTCTGTCAAGTCTCGTTTTCAATTGTATTGAGTGGATGGACATGAGCACTTATGGAAGAACCTTACAAATCCTTGACCTTGCATCTCAGCAGAGTACTGTTCAAACTGATGGAAGCTCTAATGGTGGGAGGAGGGGCAGGGGGGGGGGTGCAGATGGAGGGATATAACTGACCAGTAACACATACACATGCATCCTGGCTAATCACCTGCACCCATTCATGACCATTGTGCATTCTGATGGACTTAGGCAATCCCAGTGGGACAATGTGACACCCCACATGTCGAGAATTGCTATGTAGTGCCTCCACGTACACACTTTTCAATTTAAATACCTCCTCTAGACACGAAACTCCTGCGACACAAACATTAAAGAGCATATCTGAAATGCCTTGCAAAGTGCTATTATGAGATCTCCATGCCTCATATTTTAAGGATTTTTGGACAGCCCTGTAGGATGCATAGTGCCAGTTCCTTCCAGCACTACTTCACACATTTAATTGAGTCCATGTCATGTTTTGGCACTTCTGTATGCACACAGGGGCCTTGCACAATATTAGACAGGTGTAGCAGTTTCTTTGGCTCTTCAGTGCATGAATATTATCTACTTATTGTTGAAACATTACTTTTGTTGTGTAAAATGACATATGAAGCTATGTTAACTTTTAAACTTGGCATGTTAGCTGTAAAACATGCTGAGCATCGAATTTCAGTTACGTAATCAAACACGACATTGACATATCTAAATAAATTATTTATAAAAGTAAAAGAGAAATTTGTAACAATAGTATGAAATTTGTTTTAAACTTTGCCAGTGATGCCCAAAAGCCTAGACCATAAGAACATTTGAAGAAAGATATACTGGGCAGCAGAGGTATTCATCAACTGAAGGGACAGTTTCAGATGCGGTGGTGTCTATCCAGTATGTAGTTCAATTATCAAATATAACTCTCACTAGTTAGCAAAGATAACACACAAATTTATTTTATATCAGCTTAAATCATTGCCTTATAAATTTGACATTTATATTTGGATACTCTGATTCTGATAGTGAAATTTAGCTAGGTGCATAAAGTATTATTGAAAATACAGTAGATTTTGCATGTCCTCTAAACAAGAATTCAAAGATGTTAATTTTAAGGCAAGGCACTGAATTAAAATTTGTGCCATGATCGGGGGTTTGAATTTGTGATCTTCTGCCTGCTAGGCAGTCACTTTATCCACTCAGGCACTGTGGCCATATGCACAACATGAATGCATGGAATAACTTCAGCAAACCTTTCTCCAGGCATTCAGTGTATCTATTAGGCCACAGTCACTGAGTGGATGAAGTGATTGCCTAGTAAGCAGCAGATCCCAGGTTCAAATCCCAGCCATTGCACAAATTTCAATTCAGTGACTCGCCCTACATTTAATTTCTTTTATATGTTCAGGCTACATCCATCTCTGGATGTATTCAAATGTTGTAAGTTTTATCAGTTTGACGTGCATTTTTGTATAATTAAATAGACTGGAAATGAACAGAATTGGCATTTGAGAATGTCTATACCATATGTGTACAGAGGATTCATTTCACTAATACAATAGAAACCCACTTTTACACTTTTCAAAGGACTTAATGAAAATGATGTAAAATGCGGAAAAACTTAAAATGTGGGAACTAATGTCTAAACGGTAAAATTTACTTACTGGATCACTCTTCCATGGTTTATTTGTGATAAATGTACATAATATGCATCAAAACACTCACAAGGAAGTTTATTATGTAATAATGGTTATCTAAATTTTGTACTATTTTAAGTGCCAGGCAGAACTGGTAACTTTATAGGGAGTAGACATTTTTTACATAATTTCATTCATATTTTGATGTTTCACACAGCAATATTCAAGAATTTATTTGCATTCTCAAGTGCAAATATATGTATAAGTATTTTCGTGACATTTGCACAGCGTCAGCATCTCACACTATAATTGCGAGGTTGTAATATCCCACGCCCCCTTCAATAGGCAGAAAAACACACAACAAAACCATCAGTCTCTCTGTTTATAAAACTTCACAAAAAATACCTGGTAAATATTTGCATTTCACAATAATAATAAATTCCAAAACACATCAAGCAAAGAATTAACAACTACCAGTTGTGTAAACAAGATAAGCTGACAATTGTCACTGTGACTGATTGGATACTCCGCACTGTGGGTAAACTAGGTACATACTGCAAACAACGAAATGTGAAATATATGTTTGAATAAATGCAAAGTGTCATGAAATTTGACTTTGTAACATTTGCATTACTAAAGAGTTGTCTGAGCCTCACAATGAAGCTGTCCACCTAGTTCTAAACATTAGGACCATAATCAATCCAGGTAATTAAGCTGCAAATAAATAGCTATGCATCTGTCCCATGAGTGAGGCTAGTTGCCTTCACCAAATTCACCAGGCACCTGTAAGAGTCCAGGGTGACCTCAATACAAAAGCATGAGGAGTCATTGTTGCCCAACAAGTGTTCTCTGTTGCTGCTTGTAGAGCCTCTGTCACATACTGTGTCCCAGCCTTCTTTCCCAACCTGCCCACTATCTATTTAATAGGCTTCATCATCAATCTAACATTGGAGCTTGCAGTTACAAGCAAACCAAACCTATACACTTGTCTTAACCTCTCAGAAATATTAGTCACCTCTGCAACAGGCGAGGCAGCCAGTGCCAGCTCAGAGGTAACTGCGGCTAACACTTCACACCTGTTAGTGAGGTCCAAGGGGACAACCTTACAGCTGTTTCCAGGTTACACCTTCTGCACAGAGATTTACAACACTATCATGGTTCACCAATCACACTCAAGAAAATGCTGATTAGCAAGGACATTGTAACCTGAAGGTGGAGTGACATCAGGTTGATTGGTTGGATGAGGATTTAAAAGGGACTGAACATCAAGGTCATCAATCACCTATTCCAAACATACACATGTCAGTAAAGATTGATACATAGTTGAAGACTACTGTAACGGCATGAGCAGTGCATTAGTGCTGTACAGGACACCATTCTTTAGTGAAGACCAGGATACCATATTCCTACCTTACAGACCAATACTACTTCTGTTTATTTTGTTCCAACCACTCCATTTCTGGTATTACATGGTATCTGTGGCATGACTTGAACTTATATGTAATTAATTAAGCTCAAGAAGTCATATTATACTAAATGAAACAGTTATCAATGAGTAGAATCATAAATCTTGAATAATGAACTAATTATACAATTTGGAACTTTCTAGAAGTCTCTATTGTTTTCATTGTTAAAATTTATGCAAATAAAGAACCGTGAATATTAAGCAACTGTAAATTAAAGATTATATAACATCTATGAACTTACTTTGTGAATGGACTTAATTACCAATATATGTATTAAGAATGTAATTTTGAGAATTGAATTGTACCTCATATTTAAATGATATTTGCGATATTAAGATCATGAAATAACTATTTTACTAACTGATACGAATTCTTATGAACTGTATTATTATTATTGCATATTTAAATCTGATCTAAAATGTGTGGTAATACTAATTGAATTGTTTAATTAAACCTAACAATTACTGTGATTGTTGTAACACATATAAGGGTGCTACTTTGCACCAAGTCAGGTCTTGTTTGTTGTCTGGGTTTAGGTCTTGCCTGTGTTGTATTCAATTGAAGTGCTGTTGTAAATGTGTTCTGTTGAAGTTTTATGGTCTAAAATAAATCACGGTGATATTAGACCAAATTATTTTTATTTCACACCTCCAAAATTCATTTTGTGTTGAAAATAATTTAAGGACAATTTAACTCAGATATAAGGGCAGTAGAACCCTTATAAGACAGACATCTGCACCCAGATGACAAAAACCCCAGGAGTACATAGTAGGGATGAATACAACTGTAATAACAGCAGAGCAAGTGGTTGACTACTTTGAAAGATGAAAGATAACTCATGAATATGTAAAACAGATACAAAGGTATCCCACCACTCAACTACATAGTACAACGTACTCCAGCCGGAGAGTTGGGGAGGCTCAAACATTAAACTGCCAAGGAAGACTAGCAACACAGGTATAGGTAGGAAATAAAAGACACTGTAGAGGTGGTGGCCTGAAATTTCAGGTGAAGACACCCACCACTGCATAGTGTGATAAAACCCAGCTGCACGAATAAAATGTAAAACAGAGTTAGCCATGGAGGCATTGTCACCCAAAACAAAGGAGTGCACCCGGTAGATCAAACGACTGCTGTAGGAGAGAGAAAATGGGACAGTCTATCAGAAAGGTGGACCGCTGTCAGCACCACACCACAGTGACAATTTCTCATGGTCTCATGGCCATGAAATAGCCACAAATCAACCTGGGTGTGATTGGGTCAACTGACCTGAGTAGCCCTCATGGGGAGGGGAGTGCAGAAGATGGAAAAAGGAGCCTGTGGTTTGGTTGATCGGGCGAGGTATGAACATGGCGACGATGCCAGCAGATGTTGCTGGTGGAATCACAGGGGAGGACCCCTGCATCTACAAGAAAGCTCATCACCAGACTAACGCGAAAACCGCCTGTTGCTAGCTTGACACCACAATGGAGGATCAGGCCAAGGGTCCATAATGCTGAAGGTGCTGATGAGTTATATATCCACACTACTGGCCATTAAAATTGCTACACCAAGAAGAAATGCAGATGATAAACAGGTATTCATTGGACAAATATAATATACTACAACTGACATATATCCTGAGAAATCAGTACCCAGAACAACCACCTCTGGCCTTAATAATGGCCTTGATATGCCTGGGCATTGAGTCAAACAGAGCTTGGATGGCATTAACAAGTACAGATGTCTATGCAGCTTCATCACAACAACACAGTTCATCAAGAGTAATGACTGGTGTATTGTGATGAGCCAGTTGCTCGGTCACCATTGACCAGACATTTTCAGTTGGTGAGAGATCTGGAGAATGTGCTGGCCAGGGCAGCAGTTTAACATTTTCCATATCCAGAAAGGCCCGTATAGGACCTGCAACATGCAGCCTTGCATTATCCTGCTGAAATGTAGGGTTTCGCAGGGATTGAATAAAGGGTAGAGCCACGGGTCGTAACACATCTGAAATTTAATGGCCACTGTTCAAAGTGCCATTGATGCGAACAAGAGGTGACCGAGACATGTAATCAATGGCACCCCATACTATCACGCCGGGTGCTACGCCAGTATAGCGATGACGAATACATGCTTTCAATGTGCATTCACCATGATGTCTCCAAAAATGGATGCGACCATCATGATGCTGCAAACAGAACTTGGATTTATCTGAAGGGGGGGAAAAAAAAGACTGTCGCAAGGCAGCTAAAAGGGACAGTCCAACAGGATGTGGACCACTGTCAAGAAAGTTCCACAGTGGCACTGTAGCAGGGCCTCCTGACAAAGAAGGTTGTCGTGCATCATCCATATGTGAGCAATACGCAGGTGAAAAAAGTAAAACTGACTCCCTATGAGAGGCCCTCAGTGAGGGCTTCCATGCAACCATACAGAGCTTGACATAACGGACCTCCTTTGGGACAGTTGAGTCATACCACTCAAAATTCTAAAGCTCAAGGACCTTGAAATTTAACTGCAGACATATCCCTTTCCTGTAGACCATTTTCCAGGGGGCTTGAGGTAACAAGTGTGTTGGCCAGCTGGTCAACGCATTCATTCCCTGAGGTGCCAATGTGGACTGGGGTCCAAACAAAGACCACAAAGTGGCTAGACTTGCCAAGACTGCTAAGTCCTAAATTGACTGCACCACAGGGTGTTTCAGAAAGCATTGGTCAAAGGTTTGCAAACCAGTCAGAGTGTCACTACATGTAACTATAGACTCCTCGGGGCAGGTTCTGAGATGTTCAAGAGCCTGACAAACAGTAGCCAGTTTCGCAGTAAAAATACTACTACCACAGGCAATGTATGTTGTTCAACATGCTGATCATGGACATAGGCATATGCAGCAAGGGCATCAACTAGGGAACAGCCTGTGTACACAATTTCTGTGCCACACAACGAATCAAGAACTGTCAAACTGGCGACGAAGACTTAATGATGCAACAGAGGCTTTTGAGTCATGGGACAAGTCTAACCAAAGCTGCAGGTGAGGAATGGACGAAGCAGGGGTATGGAAAGGGTAGTGAAAAGTGGGAGAAATGGGAAGGGAATCAAGTGATGAAAGAAGGGAACAAACACAAAACGCGATTGGAGACCCGACCTAGGTCGTCATTGTGGAGAGGGGAGTGCAACAGCTGCGAAAAGAAGCCAGTGATTTGGGTGGTGAGTAAAGGCTTTAACATGGGCAACGTACGAGGCTAGTAGCTGTTGCCGGTGGAAGCACAAGGGAACAATCCCAGCTTTAACAAGGAGGTTTGCCACTGGACTCATGTGAAATGCCCGTCACTAAACGGATGCCACTATGGAGAACTGGGTCCAAGACCCATAACATAGAATGGGCTCCCGAATGATACATGAGACTCCTATACTAAAGGATCATTGAATGAGGACCTTATACAGCTGCAAAAGAGTTGGATTGGCAGCTTTCCAAACAGTGTGGCTGAGGCAGCTGTTAAAGGTGTGGCATCCAAGTGAGCTGAGGATCGAAGAGCATGCCTAAGAAGCCATGCTTCTCTCCAATGCAAAGTAGTTCATCACCCAAATACAGTTCGGGTTCTAGGTGCTCTGCCCAACAGCAACCGAAGTGCATAACTTGGGTTTTGAGGGCAGAGAAATGCAACCCACGAGCTAAGGCCTGCACCTTCCAAATGGTTCCCTACAGATGCCTTTCAGTGACACCATACAAAAGTCATCAGCATGCAGTGAGGAAAAAACCAATGACCCTACCACAACTGCAAGGCCATCAATTGTGATCAAAAAGAGAGGAACACTAAAGACAAAGCCCTGTGGAACACTATTCTCCTGAATGTGGGGTGAGGTGAGAAAGCTACCAAATCTATATCTATAAATGTGAATGTCTGTTCGGTGTACGTTTATCACATCTGAACCACAAGACCTAAAGAGCTAAATATTTGTACAGTTACTAAGGAATTGGATTGGGAAATGAAGCAATAAAGGAGGTAGAAAAGCGTTCTTGAAAAGGAGAAATTTGTTAACATCGAATATTGATTTAAGCCTAAGGAAGTCCTTTCTGAAGGCATTTGTATGGAGTGTTGCTTTGTATGTGAGTGAGACATGGACGATAAACAGTGCGGACAGGAAGAGAATTCAGGCTTTTGAAATATGGTGCTACAGAAGAATGCTGAAGATTACGTGGGTGGATCGCGTAACTAATCATGAGGTACTGAACAGAATTGGCGAGAAAAGAAATTTCTGGCATACCTTGACTAAAAGAAGGGATAGATTGGTAGGGCACATTCTTAGACATCAAGGAATTGTGAATTTAGCGTTGGAAGGAAGTGTATGGGGTAAAAATCGCAGAGGAAGACCAAGAGATGGATACAGTAAGCAGATTCAGACAGATGTAGGTTGCCGTTCTTATGTGGAGATGAAGAGGCTTGCTCAGGGTAGGGTATTGTGGAGAGCTGCATCAAACCAGTCTCTGGACTGAAGACCACAACAACAACACTAATGTATACCTGAGGAAGGTTTTAGGCATGGCTTTATAGCGATCTGATAGATATTTAGCAATTTGAATAATGTAATGCGAAATGCGGAACAGTAATTACTCTTTGAAAATTATATTTACACTTTGAAAATGGTTTTATTGGTTGCATTGCTGCTTGCGGGTTGATAATGATAAAAGAGTAGTATTGTGTGTGTGTGTGTGTGTGTGTGTGTGTGTGTGTGTGTGTGTGTGTTAATATTTCACTCTGCAGTGAAAACTGCAGAACTCAAAAGAATGGTCCATGTGTAATTATTGTCCGAAGTCTCCTGTTGTACACCATAGCAGTTCCATGCCGATAGCTATAAGGGGTGGAAGATATGGTGGTTGAAAGTATTCAAACTATTTAAAAAAAAAAAAAATCGGACTGAAGGCCACCGATGACATTTGCGACTGTATAGCAAGGCGGTTACATACAGCAAAACGTGATGCCACAGACCATACCTTTGGTCTATGCATGCAACAATGTCTTCAGCTCTTTCTCTGTAAGGATAAGCATACGAATAAGGAAATATAAGAATAAATAAATAAAGCAGTAAAGAAGAAATTTCTTTTAATACATCTCTTGAAAAAATCTATTTGACGTTTCGCGCATTACATCAAGTGATTGTAATAATATCACATATCAATCATTATTGTTGAATTTCGTGATTGGATTCTTCCAAGCAAGTGCAATTTTACGTGTGATTTCATCTACACTACTTACTTTCCTTATAGATTAAAAATGTTTGTTTCTAAAGAAGGTATTGTATTTCATTTCACCCTTCAAAACCAGTCTCATAGCCCACTACTGAAAGATAGATAAGCTATCATCAACCAACACGTGAGCAGAGCCGCGTGTTTAAGCTAGTGTAACTCTAAATGAGCGAAGTGACAGGACATTCCTGATGAACAGTGGAAGCGGACCCCGTAAGCCCCAGCTGTGCAACATAGCCAGAACATGATGGCGCCAATTAGTATCAAGAAAGACTGCAACAAAGTACTCAAGTCTAGTAAAAGCTCTACAGATGGCAAACTCTAGAACCACTAGATTGTCAATAGTGGAATGGCCTTGATGAAAGCTACCCTATTGTGGACACAGAAGGCACCAATGTTTAAAGAGCCACAATGTTTAAAGACTCACCATCTGTTCGAAGGCCTTACTCTTAACATGATGAGGCTGATTCAGTGGTAACTATTGAGTGCCAGGAGATCTGTGCCACGTTTCTTCACCATACAATGATAATATCCTGCCATTGGGATGGGGGAAACACCATCACCACAGAGATGATTTAACAGGGCAAGCAGTTGACACAGATTCCGCAAAGAGATGATAAGTTTGCTATGGATACAACCCGTTTGTGCACAGAGCAAGGGCTCTTGGGAACTTCCACTCACTAAATGGTGTGTCGTATGGCTTCTGCCGACGTGTGCGAAATGATAGTGGCTTCTGATCGACTCTCTCTTTGATGGTGCAAAAGGCTGCACTGTAAGTTGTGGTCGCAGAGCTGCATGCATAATGCTCTGCAAAGTGATCAGGAATAGGGCTTGGGTCTGTAAAGAGGGTACCCTGAATGAGGAGTTGGGGGATTTCTGCTGATGTATGGTACCCGAGAAGGCGCCGAACTTGGGACTACACCTAAGATGAGGAGGCGCGAGAGCCAATGGAGGCAACATGCCTCTCCAAACAGTTTTGTCTATTTTGCCTGACGAGTCATCGAGTCAAAAATGTTCAAATGTTTGTTAAGCTTATGGGACTTAACTACGGGGTTATCAGTCCCTAAACTTACAAACTACTTATGAACTACTTACGAACTAGGACGGCACAAATATCCATGCCCGAGGGGGGATTCGAACCCCCGACCACAGTGGCCGTGCTGACCGTGACTGGAGCGCCTCAGTCACCTCGGCCACCACGGCTGGCTCATTGAGTCACGGAGCCTTTTAAAGCCAATCAGGTGCTCTGAGAAAGGGAGGCAGAGGTGGTGCTGGAATGTCCACCGACAATCCCGGGTGGCCTCAGTGATCTCTGGTGTCTACCAAGGCATGAACTAATGCTGAGGAGAGTCAGTGGTGGTCTGAACAGTTGCCTCAACAGTGGAGACTATGGCAGCAGTGACCTGCTGAACCACCATATTGATATCGGCTGGTAGCGGAGTAGTAACTGCAGCAGCTGACGTGTAACCCAGCCAATCAACTCTACAGAGAGACCATCAGTCATATCTGCTGGCAGTGGAGTAGTAACAGCAGCAGCTGAGTTGTAATGTTGAAACTGCAGGAGCGACGAAAGGATGGGAAAGTTGTTGGTACTGTTAAGGTCATTGTGGACCCTCCAACTAAGATGTGGGAGAAGGCTTGGGCTACATTCAGACAGGTCAATGGCATTGAATGTGCTATGTGCTATTCTAAAATGCGAGGAATTCCGGTGTTCAATAGGCAAACGTCCTGCTGTGCCAACAAAGTTTCAATGTCCCTACCACAGCCCGAGGTCTGCATACCACCCCACAAAGGGTGGTGGGCATGGAAATCATACAAAAGGAGAAATGTTAAGGGAAGTTGGGCAATCAAGGCAGTGAGGTCAGCAAGAGACACAACCTCATCCAGGGGGAGGTAAAGAGACCAGATAATGATGTCCTGCAATGCTCGGATCCCGACTGCCACTCCTCGAGAGCTGAGCTGAGAGGCATGAGGGCACAGGAGACAGTGGCAAAGACAGAGACAGACACCACCAAATAATCTGTCATAGGTTTCATAGTTTGTGTAGTAACCCCAATAGACATGAAGGACAGAAACTGCCACAGTTCCACTGCATAGAATACCAGTGACAAGAACTTTCTCATGGTGCAGGTTTTTGCAGTGAAGCATGTATAAGGAGTTTCTCAAGTTGAGACAGCATCTGTTGCACATATAGAAATACCAATAGCAGTTGGGAGCTGAAAGCACTTCCACCTCCACAATATGCTTCATTCAACTAGGCAATCAACTACTTTCTTGCTATAGCTGACAATGGATCAGTGTTGCGTGGTAACATTTCTAATCACTTCTTTCATCAGCATTTCACCTTCACTCAGCATAAATGTCTTGATATTTTGTCACATTAGCTTTCACATCACACATTCTCAACTATATTTAAATGGAATTGATATGGAGGATGTCTGATTACCCAATGCAATTGGCTATTAACCAGTTTCTTGACATGGCAGTGTGGAGTCTCTCTTTTCACAGTGTTTCCTTTATCTCTGTCCCGCTGGGCTTGCTTCAACTACAGCCAATGGACCTTTTATTTGTACACAGAATAAAATACCCACTTCCCTTCAATGTATAGTTTGAACTTTATCTAGAACAACAGGTTGGCACAGCACATTGCTGATTGATATTTTTTTTAATGCAGAGAACTATTTTGCAGCAATACATTCAGCTACCACTGTGTGTGACAACTGTAGCTCTCACTTTCTCATAATAATTCCCATCTTTCTACAGTTCTACAGTATGTCTGCCTAAGTGTACTTGTGTCTGTGTAAATGTGTGGGTGTATGTGCATTTATTTACCTTCCATTTTTTCCCCCAAGGTAAGTCTTTCCTGTCCCGGGATTGGAATGGCTCCTTACCCCCTTCCTTAAAACCCTCATCATTTCCTTTTCCCTCTCCTTCCCTTCTGCCTGATGAAGCAGCTAGGCTGCGAAAGCTAGCATTTTTGTGTGTGTGTGTGTGTCTGTGTGTTTATTTGTTGCTATTACTGCCTGTGCCCTTTCGCCTGGTAAGTGACTTCTTCTATTTTTTACGTATATAATTCCCATCTTTCCTTGATATATCCTACCCCACCAAAGTCTGGGAAACTTATGAACGCAGCCATGTGTTTTACCAACTCTGCTGCAATCACTGCACAGCTTTTTATTTTAGTATTGAACCAAACAGCTATCCATCACAATAAATAGCCCTTACTTAACTGTAGCCAATCCAAGGTAGACTTGTGGAGCAACATGCAGCTGTTTATAACATACTTTATTTTGATAGCTGCTCCAAAAGTCGTGGCATCTGGAGTGTCCCTCCCATTACCAACTTTACTGAACTGGACATATGAGACTTGTCCTAGAAGTATATTATCCGGTCCTCAACCTATGGCAATATATTTTGTTCCCACACACACCTAATCCAAATTTCCCACCCTCTGTAACACCCTGTTAACATCTGTCTATGCTAGATTTGTTACCATTCTCTGCTCCTCTGCATTTGGTTCCCTTCCCAGCAGCCAACTGTGCCCTCACTCTTAAGCTGCATCTCTCTTCACTCAGCAGTAACTATGTACTACATAAGGCATATCTATCCCCAACCTCATCTTCCATCCTTCCCCTTGCCCCCCTCCTTTCCCTCCCCCTTCCAAGTCATGTTTATTGCAGAGCATCACTCACAACTCAAGATAATGGTTGCATTTTAGTGAGTTGTGTCTGATTTTAATAAAAAAGTGTGTGTCACATACTGATAAACACTGTGGCTGAAAGCTGTGAACTGTGCATGTGTATTGCCTTTTTTATGTTCCTGTCTGCAGCTTGATGATCATCAGTAAGTTCAATACCCTCATTTTATTCTTAACATGAAAGTCTGAAGTAACAGTGGAAAAACTTGTTAGCAAACAAAGTATTACAGTGAAATTCTACAAATGGTGGCTTGTGTTTTTATTGTGACATTTATGTTCCTAATGCCTACTATGAAAATGGTGACAAGAAGCTAAGATGCAAATCACTAACATTGGCTCAAATTTAATAACTTGCACCAGGCAACTGAGTCATATGAATATATTATTATTAGCTGATTTGTGTAGGTAACAGCAATGTGTTAATTTCAAATATTGCTTTTTAACAAACTGTTTTTCAGATTTCATAGAGTCTGGCAACCAATGGAGAGCCATACTAGCAGACTCACAACCAGCATTTAAACAGCCCATTCTACTATTTAGCCAAATATAACCAGCATGACTTTGTCAAAACTGTGATACCAACACAGAACCCAACACACTGCAACGTTTACTTAATATCTCCAAATAATGTTTGTCTTAACTGAATTTTACTGCTGTGACTGCAACAAATTGTTTTTCTTATATTCAAAAACAATCTGAATGTAAAATTACTTCGAAATTTACTCTCACATTAGCGACCACAGTAAATGTCTATAATAATATTCCCAAAATGATTAATTTAAATTCCAGATATAGAAATAGTAATTCTCAATCAGTACTATGATACACAGGAATAATGCATTATGCATTACCTGCACCTGAACATTTTTTTCATTTAATGACAGTTATACCTTTGAATAAAAATCATGTTTTCTCTGAAATTTCAGATTAGAGTTTTAATTTAGAACCATACCAGATTAGAATAAAGCCATTTTGAGTCAATCATACAAACAATACTACTAGGTGCAATGCTAAGAACTGCTGCAAATTAATCGAACATGAAATTTGTTCATGCTTCCAACTATGACATGAATTATACATTGTTACGCACCATACCACACAAAGACAGTAATGAAATTACGTTAATAAACAGAGGAAAGCATCTTACCACAGAGTCTGGCTCAGTGTGTGTTTCATATGTTTCTTCTTTGATCCAGATTGCTTCGAATGGCTCCATGGCTGCACACCTGCATATTTTCAAAACATGCAATCAGATATATGAAGTCAATTGTTACTATTAGGTACAACCAACACCACCTGGAGGACAAGGCCTTACTACAGGGCGTTCCTACGTCACACTTAGAGGCCGCGGCCGTCAGCTTACTGGCTGTCCGCTGGGCCACGCCCACCGCCGTGCAGCGGCCGGCCAGTCATATAGCGGCCACGGCCTCTAAGTGTGACGTAGGAACGGCCTGTTGTAAGGCCTTGTCTTCTAGGTGGTGTTGGTACAACACAATGAAAATATTTTCAGTCCTTAACATGCCACAGTAAATGAGCCACTGCAAAGTCAATCATATTGGCTCTGGCTGAAGTGTCCAATTACAAATTGATTTACAAGACTAATATTAAGAGGAGATAAAACAAAGTAAAAATCACATGCCTTGGTAACAATAGAATACTGATCACTTTTATAATCTAACTTACGTGTTACAGTGAATTTACTACCAAAATTAAAGACTATATTTGGCCATAGTTCCTGAGATGAAGAAAGAAACATTAAAATGTAGTCTGCATTATTCTGATAGATCAATGTGTGTGCTTATTCTGGAAACAACTTTGTGAATAATATAATCCAAGTAGTTTCTCATGACCTTATAAAGAAAAAGGTAAAACTGGAACAATTTGCACTGATCTTACTAATAGGGCCTATGTGTTGCACTGAATCTTTACTCTATAAACCTTTATTTCATTCTGCACTTTGTATGGTACATAAATTCACTCCTGCCTGCAGAAAATGATAATACAGCCCAAGTTATTGTTCATCAGCTACTGAAACAGTTGCATCACACAAAGTAATAGACATTTTTAATACAGCTATTAGTACAGAGCTTTCATCATCCACATTCATTCATGGTTCCATATTTTGAACAATCATTCTCATGTTATCTTTATACAGAGACAGGAAAAAAATGTGTGAGATTTTATGGCCAAAATCCATGTTATTTTCTCGTAATCTTTTTCCATTTTTTTTTTTTTTTTTTTTTTCCATATTTAACAATGTTTCATTGGTATGTTAAAAATCTCACTACTCCTAAGATAAAATGGGTCAAAATTGATATAGGTCTTGAAAAAAATAATTTTAACAAAAAATATTAATGCTAATAAGTATCTAAAAAACCTTTTTCTATACACTAAGTATTTTAAATACTGCCAAATAGATATTTGCCAATAATTGTATCCATCAGGTCAAAAAACATACAGACCTCCCATTTATTCAGATCCAAAGACTGATTTTGATAGTAGAAATGTTCTCACTGACAAATATTTCTCTTGCATTCATTGCAATTTCTTACAGAATAACAATACTGAAACATAGAACAAAACATTTTAATGAAATAAGAAGTTTTTGCCTTTGCAATGGCATTGTGAATAAAAAGTCTTGGCCACAACAATGAGGGAATATTTTTTTTTTATGAAAGTCATCAAAAAACTTGAAGGTACGCATACTTTTTAAAATTTTTTCAGGAAGCAAATATTTATAAACACGTCAAAAAGGTATTTAACTCTACGCAAAAATGTGACAAAATTAAATTACCTTAATTTTTTTTAAGTTACATCTGGCTTTGAAACTAAGTTTATAATATACATTCTCATACAAGTTTGAGTTTTAAATTTTCCTTTCCACCAATAATACAAGCTTTTAAAACAAAAGCTTTCTTTTGACTTTCTCCGATTTTTGGACACTCACAAACAAATGGTAGTAAAGCTCATTTATGCTCATAGTTTCAAGCTGTATTTCAGTGCCAGGTAATTAGCCTCAATCGCAGTACAAATTCCTTCTCCTCCTGCCTTCCCCACCACACACTGTCCCTTTGTGACCCTTGCCCCTCCCCTGTAAGTGCTGTTTTTGCACACATCTGGAGAAGTGGGGTGAAATCAGAAAAGACACAAATCCATCTTCAAAAAAATGAAGCAGCATTTAGCCTTGAATCAGAGAAGATGGAACAAATAAACATTTGAGAAAGTTAAAATTTCATTATGGCAGTGGCTGCACAGTGTGTTAATGATGGCAACAAAATATTCATTTTGAGAGGATAATTGGGTTACTGACCAGACAAGGGTACATAAAAGAAACTGTTGAGAATACAGCAGGTACAGAATTAATTATTTATTTTGTGATCAACACAAAACATTATTCCCCTCATCATATGCAACTGTTCTGTCCCCCCCCCCCCCCTCAACCAAAGAGCATTCAAAGGTTGTTGCCAACATTAGCACATTACACTAGTGCTGTCAGAAATAAAAAAATTCTGGCTAGGTTATAATGGACAAAGCCCAGAAGATGATAAAAATGAGCATCCAAAAAAAAAAAAAAAAAAAAAAAAGAGAAACATTAATTTAAATTCAGGGTAAAGGTTTTATACATGTAGGCATAATTCCTCCGTACTTGCTTACGATGTACCTTAACTTGGAATACCTGTTTTGCAAATGTGTTTCAAGTGCTGTTACATTTAATCTGCCAAATACGGCACATTTGTTTCTGATCGCCTGAATTGGAGGGTACGCAACACAATGTTCATTTGTTGAAGACCATGTGATTATGTTGTCAGCAAATCACAGCAACATGCAAATAAGAATTTTTGAAATTGAAAATTAAATATGCGGTAATGCGTTTTATAGACGAAAGCACACAATGTTTACTAGATGTGAAAATTAATGTGTTAACATGAAGTTTCAATTATTTTATTTTCGAAATCACTATTACACTTTCAGACAGATGATACAATAAATAAAAAATGATATACCTGCTCCATGCTTGACAGGTTTTTCTATGTACCCTTGCCCGGTCAGTAACAATTACTGGCCTCGTAAAATGAAGATTTAGTATTAGTTGCCGACTGTTTCATACAGATCATAGGGTAAATAAAACATGCTGTACCTGCTCCATGGTTGGCAGATTCTTGCATTTTGATATGTTCCAAGCAGGCAGGAGAATCTGATTTGTTGATGTACGAAACAGTGATCATTTTAAGAGAAAGGTTAGGTATAGGTTAAACAAGAAGTTTTTTTTCCCCCCTAGTATGTGAGGGCGCGAATCTCCGGTTCGGGACGGTAGAATTGCGAAGTCTGTTGCCCATGTTATTAGCATGGCGCGTATGTTGGCAAGTTTGAGTGTTTCTGAACCGGAGATTCGGGTGCTACACGCCCTCACATACTAATAAAAAAAATTCTTGTTTAACCTACACCTAGCCTAACTTCCACTTAAAATGATAACTGTTTTGCACATCAACAAATCACATTCTGTCGCCTGTTTGGAACATATCAAAATGCACCATATATCTAAGTGTGGTCGCGCATTCGAGATTTATCGAAACGTGCGACCATGCAAGCGTTCTTCACAATTATCCCCTTGTCTAATCAGTAAAAGTAATTGGCCTCATAAAATAAAAATTTAGAATCATTTGATCCTGTCAACCATAGAGTATTATAGCATGTTTTATATATTTTATATGTACGAAACAGTCATCAACTAATTCTAAATCTTCATTTTACGAGGCCAATTACTGTTACTGACCGGACAAGGGTATATAAGATCCTGTCAACCACAAACCAGGTATAGCATGTTTTATTTTATCATCTGTCTGAAAGTGTAATCAAGTGATCCAGAAAACATGATAATTGAAACTTCATGTTAACATGTTAATTTTCACATCTTGTAAACATTGTGTGCTTTCATCTATAAAACGCATTACTGCATATTTAATTTCCAACGTCAAAAATTCTTATTTATTTGCATGTTGCCGCAGCGGTAAGATTTGGTTACCATTGGCTGACGACGATATTCTTCCTTTGTGCTGTGATTCACTGACAACATAATCATGTGATCTGCAACAAATGAACATTGCGTTGCGTACCCTCCAATTCAGGCGATTGGAAGCAAATGTGCTGGCGGATTTTATATTTATACTTTAATATTATGAAAGTGGGCAGTTTAAATGTAATGGCACTTTAAAGACATTTGCGAAGCACATATTTTAAGGTAAGGTATGTCGTAATTAAGTATGGAGAAATTATGCCTACGTGTATAAAACCTTTACCAAATTCAATTGCAGTGAGTGTTAACCTTAGAGAAATTCAACATCAAGTCCAAAATTAATTATGCAAGTGGCATTAAAACAGTAACAATTACAGTGCAGTCAAAGAATATAATGACAAAACTGCTCAGCTTCAACACTGTTCAAAGACCTTGTTAAAATGCAGTTCCGACTGCCAAAGTGCAGAAAGCTGAATTTACAAACTACCAAGTCGGCATCCCATAACAAAACAATGTGAAACAGTTTCAAAATGATAGATAAATTTCAGCAAAGAAATGAATCACATCAATATTAATTAATATATTCATAAGTTAACACACAGAGAGAAATACGTCTGCCGATAGTTACTGATCGGAAATCATACCACTGTCAATATGCAGTCTAACAATGTGTGGCACTATATAATTACAAAATAATAAAATAGCCCCCACAATTGAATATGGAACATTTCTACATGAAATGTGTCACTGACATAGACTTGCGACATTTTGTACCCACATACAGGGTAATTTCATTGGAAACTTCTGATTTCACATTTCTTCCAAAGAAAGAAAGAAAAAAGAAACACAAATTTGTGTTTTCCTTAAAAACCACTGAATTCGTGGTATTTGTCACATTATCTTTAAAATGCATTTTTCCCGTTCCTCTCTTTAGACAATCACTACAGAAAAACACATACTGCTGTGTACACAGTACATTGCAGAAGTTATGATTCTGATTACTACATCATTGATATTAAATGTTAATTATTAAATGCTCATTTATTCTCAATTCTGCAAATTTTGCCTACTTAAGCTGCAATTCTGCGGTGGTCCTTAATTTGTGACAAATGAAAATATTTGCAGAACAAGGACTCACACCTGGGTCTTCTGCTTTTCGTGTGTAGTTAGGGTACCCTCTCACCCGAACATGCTCCCTGGTTAGAACCTTAATAGATCATCTTCTGAAGTGCAATTTGAGCAATAAAAATTTTCAGAATTGCCAATAAATAATTGAAAATTTAATAATATGTATCTAGCTTCCAACTATCTTCAACATCTATTTCTTTGTAACATTTGTTGGCTGGTTGATGGAAGAAAGGGACGAAACAGCTAGGCCATCAGTCCCATGGCCTCTGAATGCTATGCAAGAAAGAATGCGGTCCGGCTAAGGATGGACATTTTGGCAGTAAAATGGAGGAACTAAAATGGAGTTAAAATCAATGATTCCAAAAGGAGTAAAACTAACAGAAAATGCGGAATTATTTGATGCACTACAGCTTATATCACCGAATTCATTAATGAGAGAGTATGCTCCTAAAGCGGAGACCTAAAAATTGAAGAAGGGAACAATGTTAAAAACAAGGTAAATAAGGGGATGGACGTCTTTGGGGGGGGGGGGGGGGGACTTCAAACCTCCTGCTTGCAGGAAGTGCTGCAAACCCATCCACCCTGTATAAATGTCAAGGATAGATTCTTATATCTGAGAATGTAAACTGCCTTAATGAAGAAACCAAAGTACCCTGTCAACCGTTCTAGGATCATCTGCCAAAACCATATGTAATGAGTACGGCATGCTGTATATGGCATGGAGCGCCAAGAGGAGCTGACATTCCACTAAAATGTGGGCCACAGATTGTAGGGCTCCACAACCACAATGTGGGGGAGACTCATTGCACAAAATAAAACTGTAGGTCAACCTAGAATGTCTGGTGCAGAGACAGCAAAAGACAGTAATTCCCTCCAAGAAGGGTGTAAGGAAGAACTCCCAAGCTGCTGTGGTCGACTTGATGAAGCGAAGTTTTAAGGAGAGACAGTAACCTGTCAATTGCTGTTCCAATCCTGTATGAGCAGTGATCTCATCTGCACCCACAAATCCGTGGCTGGGATTGCCCAGGGGATGGGTAGTAAGTTACGGCTACTCTAGCCAACTGATCAGCCTGTTCATTTCCTAGAATACCCACATAACTGGGGATCCAGAGAAAAGCAATGGAGCACGTGGTATGACAGAAAGTCAACAAGGAGATTGTGGATACCAATGACCAAAGGATGGGAGGAATAGCATCAGTCTATGGCCTGCAGGCTGCTCATTGAGTCTGAACAGATTAGAACATGGTCCAGGACTACCTGTTAGATAAAATGAAGTGCCCTACTAATAGCCATCAGTTCTGCCATTAACACACTGCACGATTCTGGCAGCGAATGGCATTCCATAGCAATGGAAGATGTAAATGGATATCCTGTATGACCAGCAGATTTCGAGCCATCAGTGTAGAAAATCGTGGCACGCTAAAATTCTGCAAGGACTGTGGTCAACAAACGCCAGAAAATTATGGGGGCGACTGAAGCTTTGGTACCTTGGTAGAGATCCAACTGTATTTGTAGCTGGGACACCATCCAAGGGGGTGCGCATGGCATAGCATGGCGAATACAGTCAAGGGAAGGGAAGGGAGATTGAAGTCCCTACAAATGGAAGCAAGCCGCAATCCAACAGATAAACCCACTTGAGGGTGAGTATCAGGAGGTCTAAAGCCATTGCCCTCAAAAAGAATGTGATATGTGGGATGACCAAGGAATGATCGAATGGCAATGGCATAGGATACCAAGAGGTGAAGTTACCTTGTCTGAAGAGGGGGGATTACTGCTTCGGCAAGAAGACTATCAACAGGGCTGATCTGGAAGGCACCTGTAGCCAAGAGGACACCAAACTGGTCGACTGCGTCCAACAATTTCAGGACAGAAGGAGCAGCTGAGTCATAAATGTGGCACCCGTAATCTAATTGGGACTAAATCAGAGTCCAGTACATATGAAGGAGTGTTGCATGATCTGCACCCCACAATGATTGTGATAGGAAACAGAGTGCATTAAGCTTCTGCATGCTGCTTATCTTCAGCTGATGGATATGACGCAGCCAAGTCAGTTTTTTTTAATCAAAAATGAGGCCCAAGAAATGGTGCTGTGCCACAAGTTCCAGGTGCTGAGTACCCAAGAAGAGTTCTGGATCAGGGTGGACTGTAGTATGATGACAAAAATGCATTACACTCGTATTAGATTGTTTTTGTTGTTTTAAGGGGACTGAACATCTAGACGCGAGAGAGCCCATGTGGAAGCCCAATGTACGGCACCTTGGAGCTGGCATTCAGCCGAGACTAGCGAGTGGGAACTGTACCATATGGAGAAGTTGTCAACATACAGCACCAGGGTGATAAGTGGTTCAACAGACCTCGCCAGCCCACTGATGAATATTAGAAAGAGTATAACAGAATCATGAGGAACACCATTCTCCTGGATCTGTTGGGAGCTGTAGGAAGAGCCGACCTTTACTCTGAATATACAATGGGATAAAAAGTGACTGATAAAAATCGGTAGGGAGCCTCGTAGGCCCTAGTCGTGAAGCGTAAATATAATGAAAATCAAAGAAAACAGCAACAAGATGTTAATGTTTTGAGAAGGCCTGTCTGATTGCTGTACCCAGTCAAAGTAGATGGTGTATAGTAGACTGTCACTCCCAGCACCCACACTGATAAGGTAACAGAAGTCCACCTAATTCGTGTACCCAGTGTAATCTGCTGGTAGCCATTTCAAGTAATTTACATTGTATTTTTGTAAGGCTAATTGGGCGGTAACTGTCCAGGGATGACATATCCTTGGCAGGCTTAACAACAATAACTACTATAGTGTCCCTCCACTACAAGAGAAAAAACCCTTGGAGCCAAGGTTAAATACCAAGAGGAGATATTGCCACTATGGAGAACTGAGATATTGGCAAGTTCATTATGGATGGCGTCAAGGCCAGGTGTGGAATCAGGGCAAAGGGAAAGTGCCAGTAGTTCCCATTCAGTGAAGGATTTGTTATCAGGTTTTGCCTGGTGAGTGGTAAAGCAAATTTGAGGCTTCAGCCTGTTGTTTCCTACCAGGTAGGAAGCCCTCACCAATGCCTTCGCAAAGTGAGCCGCAAGGTGCTCTATGAGAACTGATGGGTCAGTATAGATCCCATCTGTTAAAGCAAGGCCAGGGATTGAAAACAGCCACTGGCAACCTTGGATGGAGCGGAGCATAGTCGACACACTTGACAAGGGTGTGGATGTCATCCAGTACTCACATGCCCAGCACCAGAGCCATCACATTTTTAGTAAGTGTAACCGGCTTCTCGCTAGAAGCTACATATTTTGACTTTTCAGTGCGCTTTTCCTTCAGTTCATTAAAGTTATTGTGTGCTAGCATTTTTATTTGATTCATATTCGCGTTAAATATATGGTTAGTGTGTTATTCCACCGTGTGAATCGCATCGCGACAGTCGCCTGTCTTTATTTTCTGATTAGAAGTGACATTTAGTATTTTCATTTTTCGTCTGCGTATTCTTATTTCAATTTGTAAACTTATACTGTGCTCTCATGCATATTAGATTCAAACACGCGTTTTAACAAACAGTGTTGTCTTCCTTTGCACGCATCACGACTGTAGTTTTTGTTTTTTCAGCATTGTAATCATAAATAGGGACTGTGACTGCTGTGTGCGGATGCAGTCTAAGCTGGTGACACTTTGATCCTAGCTCCAAGCTGTGTTAACCTCAGTTGCACAGCTGAAAACTGCGATCGAGGCGCGTTGTTGGCTGGTAGTGGGGATCGAAAAGACCCCCCATCGTCTCCACCGATCGGCCGGCGCCATCGACATGCCCTGATACTGCTAGCACTGAGGCAGACATCCCACCCGTGGTTGCGTGGGAGGTTCCTCCAGTGCGTGGCAAGAGGCGCAAGACATTCCGGGGGACTGATCGTGAGGCCTCCCCGGTTCGTCTTGCGAACAGGTTTGAGGCGCTATCTGTTCAGGACAATGTTCCTGAGTCGGATGGTGTCTCATCCTGAGGTCACCACACAGCCTGCAAGATCCGGGCTTTCACAGAGGGTGGGTTTGCTTGTAGTTGGGAGCTCCAACATTACGGGGCTGATGAAGCCCCTTAGAGAGATGGCTGCCAAGGAGGGGAAGAAGGCCAATGTGCACTCCGTGTGCATACCAGGGGGAGTCATTCCAGATGTGGAACGAGTCCTTCCGGATGCCATGATGGGTACGGAGTGCAGCCAACTGCAGGTGGTGACTCACGTTGGTACCAATGATGTGTGTCACTTCAGATCTGAAGAGATCCTCTCAGGTTTCGAGTGGCTATCTGAAGTGGTAAAGACTGCCAATCTTGCTTGCAAGATTAAAGCAGAGCTCACCATCTGCAGCATAGTTGACAGGACCGACTGTGGACCTCTGGTACAGATCCGAGTGGAGGGTCTGAATCAGAGGCTCAGATGGTTCTGTGACTGTGTAGGCTGCAGATTCCTTAACTTGCGCCATCAGGTGGTGGGTTTCCGGGTTCCGCTGAATAGGTCAGGAGTCCACTATACGCAGGAAGTGACTATATGAGTAGCGGGGGCTCTGTGGCGTGGACTGGGTGTTTTTTTTTTTTTAGGATAAAGGGCTTCAGAGAAAAACAAAATGGGCGATCTCAACGGGTGCAGGTGGATCACAAGAGAAATGTAGATCTGGAAACTATCAGTATAACAGTTGTAAATTGTCATAGCTGTGTCGGGAAAGTACCAGAACTCCAAGCATTAATAGACAGCACCGAAACACACATCATAGTAGGCAGTGAAAGTTGGCTAAAGCCGGAAATAAGTTCAACAGAAGTATTTGCAAAATATCTGTGTTCAGAAAGGATAGATTAAACAAAATAGGTGGAGGCATGTTTGTCGCCGTCAAAAGTTGTACCTTGTGTAGCAAAGTTGAAGTTGATAGTCCCTGTGAGCTATTATGGGTAGAAGTTGTACCTGAAAATTGTAAGAAGTTAATAATTGGTTCTTTTTACCGGCCTCCCGACTGACAATACGATAGCAGAAAACCTGAGTCTAATTACAAAAACGTACCCAACTCACACGATAATAGTAGGCGGCGACTTTCATTTACCCTCGATCTGTTGGCGAAATTATATTTTCAAATCAGGAGGTACGCATAAAACATTGTGCAAAGTTGTACTCAACGCATTCTCTGAGAATTACTTCTAACAATTAGTTTGTGAGCCAACTGGAATTGTAAATGGATGTGAAAACGCACTTGATCTCTTAGAAACAAATAATCGCTCATAATGAGCATCCGAGCATCAAAACGGATACAGGTATTAGTGAACACAGAGCTGTCATAGCGAGACTGAATATCGAAAGTCCCAAAGTTACCAAGAATTAACGAAAAGTATATTTGTTCAGGAAAGCAGATAGACATAAAATACATTGCTTCTTGAAAGACAGATTCCATTCGGTTCTAACACTAAAGGTAGGTGTAGACCAGATGTGGCTCAAATTCAAAGAAGTGGTATCAACAGCAATTGACAGTTTTATACCAAATAAATTAAAAAAAGGAGGCAATCCCCCTTGGTACACAAAACAGGTCAGAACACTGATGCAAAAGCAAAGGAAAAGGCATACTAAATTAAAACGTACACAAAACCCCAGGATTTGCGATCCTACACAGAAGCTGGAAATTTAGAGAGGATTTCAATGTGAGATGCCTACAATACTTATCACAATGAAACTCTTTCTCGAAATTTGACTGAAAACCCAAAGGGATTTTGGTCATATGTTAAATATACTAGGGGGAGAACACAAATAATACCCTCACTACGTGCTAGTAGAGGCGACCCTGCTGACGACAGCGCTACTAAAGCAGAGTTACTAAACATAGCTTTTAGAAACTCATTCACCAAAGACGACTAAACCAATATTCCAGATTTCGAATTACAAACAGAGGCTATAATGAGTAACGTAGAAGTAGATATCATCGGAATAGTGCAACTACTAAAATCACTTAACAAGAACAAGTCTTCTGGTCCGGACTGTATACCAATTAGATTTCTATCTGATTATACTGAAACGATAGTTCCCTACATAACAGCCATATACAACCGCTCTCATAGAAGGATCTGTACCAAAAGATTGGAAAGTTGCACAGGTCACACCTATATTCAAGAAAGGCAGTAGGAGTAACCCACTAAGTTCAGGCATATTTCATTGACGTCAATTTCCAGCAGGGTTTTCGAACATATCCTATATTCAAATATTACGAATTATCTCTAACAGAATGATCTATTGACCCAACATCAACACGGATTTAGAAAATATCGTTCATGTGAAACACAGCTAGCTCTTTACTCACGTGAAGTGATGAGTGCTAACAACAAGGGTTTGCAAATCGATTCCGTATTTCTTGATTTCCAGAAGGCTTTTGACACCGTACCTCACAAATGGCTTTTAATCAAATTGCATGGTTATGATATTCACCCCCAATTTGCGACTGGATAGGTGATTTCCTGTCAGAGAGGACACAGTTCGTAGTAATCGATGGTGAGGCATCGACTAAAACAGAGGTGATATCGGGCGTTCCACAGGGTAGTGTTATTGGTCCTCTGCTGCTCCTTATTTACATAAACAATTTAGGTGAAAATCTAAGTAGCTCTCTTAGGTTATTTGCAGATGACGCCGTCATTTATCGTCTAGTAAAATCATCTGAAGACCAAAACCAACTTCAGAACGATCTGAATAAGATATCAGTATGGTGAAAAAATTGACAATTGACTCAAATTAATGAGAAGTGTGAAGTCGTCCACATGAGTACGAAAAGAAATCCGTTAAACTTTGTTTACAAGATAAATCAATCAAAAGTGAAGGCCGTAAACTCCACAAAATAGCTAGGAATTACTATTACGTCAGACTTAAATTGGAAAGAACATGTAGATAGGGAAAGGCGAAACAGAGACTGCATTTTATTGGCACAACCCTTAAAAGATTCAACAGAACTACAAAAGAAACTGCATTCACCACACTTGTCCATCCATTTTTGGAGTATTGCCGCCCAGTGTGGGATCCTTATCAGATGGATTTGACGGAGGACATTGAAGGAGTCAAAGAAGGGCAGCTCGTTTCGTATTGTCACGATACAGGGGAGACAGCGTTACGAAAAAGATACAGGATCTGGGATGGGAATCATTACAACAACGGCGCTTATCGCTGCGACGTGGGCTACTTACAAAACTCAAATCACCAACATTCTCCTCCGAATGTGAAAATATATTGTTGACTCCCTCCTACATAGGTAGAAATGATCATCAGAATAAAATACGAGAAATCCAAGCTCGAACGAAGAGATTCAGGTGTTCTTTCTTCCCGCGTGCCATTTGAGAGTGGAATGGGAGATAAATAGTACAATGGTGGTTCGATGAACCCTCTGCCAGGCACTTAAATGTGATTTGCAGAGTGTTGTTGTTGGGTTTTGGAAGGGACTAAACAGCGACGGTTATCAGTCTCTTGTTCCAGTCAAAGAGATAAAACATTTTGTTAAGCGTTCCAAAGTAAATGCTTTAACAAGTCAAAGTTTAACACTCACAGACTAATATAAAGAAAGGATACAATTAAAAATGAAAAAGGGATAAAACAGCTGAGACAGTACAAGAGTGTTTTTGCTGGGTGGTCACAGGGATATAAGGAACACATCCAGCCACTCTGGGACACGTTAAAACCACCTACCTAAAAGACTTAAGCAGGTGGAGGACAGAGCAATGACAGACACACACAAACTTTAAATGGACTTGTAAAATTCACACTCATGTATAAAATTTAAAACAGAGTCAACCGTGGAGGTATTGTCAGCTAATGCAAGCTGCAAAGCATCAGGAAGATTAAAATATCGTCGCGCTGTGGCTAAATTGTGGCATTCAAGTAAGATGTGGGCGACTGTCAAAGGCGCACCACATCGACACTGAGGAGGGCCCTCACGACGCAGGAAGTGACCATGCGTAAGCCAAGTATGGCCTATACAGAGTCGGCAAAGGACAACTGACTCCCTGCGAGAGGCCCTCAGGGACGTCTTCTATGCAGCAGTAGACGGCTTGACAGCACAGAGCTTATCCGGTTCAGTCGAATCTGCCCATTCAGAATTCCAAACCCGAAGGACCCTGTGGATCAACTGGGTTTGGAGGTCCGAGTCTGGGAGGCAAATATCCAGGGACCGTGAAGTAGTGGCCTGCTTGGCCAGCTGATCGACGCGTTCATTGCCCAGTATACCTATGTGGCCCGGCGTCCAGACAAAGGTGACAGAACGGTCTGACTCGCCAAGGGCGAAGACAGCATCTTGAATTGCTCGCACCACAGTGTGTTTGGGTAGAAACTGGTCGAGGGCCTGTAAACCACTCAGGGAGTCGCTGCAGATGACGAACGACCCCCTGGGGGTGAGCTCTGAGGTGTTCAAGAGCTCTCAAAATACCGACCAGTTCCGCGGTGCAGATGCTGCTTCCAAAAGGCAATGACCTCTGTTTGATGTGGTCACCATAGACAAAGGCATATCCAGCATGGCCATCGACCAAAGAACTGTCCGTGTAGATGATGTTAGCACTGTGGTATGTGTCAAGCAGTGCGTGGAACCGGCGACGGAGAAGCAGTGGTGGAATAGAGGATTTCGAATCCCAGGACAAATCCAACCGAAGCTCCAGGCGAGGAATTGTCCAGAGGGGGATACGGGGGAGTAATGGAAAAATGGAGGAAGTGGTAGGGAATCAAGTGAGGAGAGAAGGGAACGGACATGGACTGCAATCTGAAGACCTGACCTGGGCCGATGTCGCGGGGAAGGGAGTGCAGAAAGCGGGAAGAGAAGCCTGTGGTTCGGATGGCGGGGTGAAGCATGAACCCGGGCAATGTAACTCACCAACAACCGTTGCCGGCGATACCCCAGAGGGGGAACACCAGCTTCAGCTAGAAGGCTCGTTACGGGACTGGTGCGAAAAGCCCCTGTTGCGAGACGCACACCTGTGTGGTGATCGAGGTCTAGGACCCGCAAGGCAGAAGGGGCTGCTGAGTCATAAACCAAGCTCCCATAATCAAGCCGTGACAGAATAAGGGATTTGTAGAGCTGAAGAAGGGTGGAACGGGCTGTTCCGCAACCAGTATGGCTGAGGCATCAAAGAATGTTTAAATGCCGCCAACACTTCTGTCTCAGAGACGTAGGTGTGGCAACCAAGTCAGCTGGGCATCGAAGACCATGCCCAGGAAGCAATGTGTTTCCTCGACCTGAAGTAGTTCACCACCCAGGTAGAGCTCTGGGTCAGGGTGAACAACCCGACAGCGACAGAAGAGCATCATGTGGGTTTTTTGTGCGGAGAACTGAAATCCGTGAGTAGAGGCCCATGAGTGGGCCTTTCGGATGGCACCCTGCAGCTGCCGTTCAGCAACGCCGATGCTAACGGAGCTGAAATACAGGCAGGAGTCATCGGCAAACAGGGAGCAACTGACTGATGACCCCACAGCCGCAGCAAGACCGTTTATCTCTTGAATATGCGGGGAGCTAAAAGATGCCCCAACCCTCACCCAAAACGAGCGGTGGGAGAGGAAATTGCGAATAAAAATAGGAAGGGCGCCACGTAAGACCCAGACATGCAGAGTCGTCAAAATATGGTGGCGCCAGGTGGTGTCATACGCCTTTCGAAGGTCGAAAAATACAGCAACCAAATGCTCACGCCTAGCAAACGCCGTGCGAATGGCCGACTCCAGTGACACGAGGTTGTCAATGGTAGAACGGCCCTGGCGAAAGCCCCCTGTTGTCGAGCAAGGAGTCCACGCTTTTCAAGGATCCACATAAGCCGCTGACTCACCATACGTTTGAAGAGCTTGCAGAGAATGTTGGTGAGGCTGATCGGACGGTAATTGTCAGCCATCAGGGGATCTGCACCAGGTTTCAGCACCGGGATGATAGTGCATTCCTGCCATTGCGAGGGAAAGTGCCCTCTGCCCATAGATGGTTAAACAGGGCGAGAATGCGGCGTTGAAACTCTAGTGAAAGGTGTCTGAGGAATTGGCTGTGAATCCTATCTGGTCCTGGAGTAGTATCAGGACACGCAGCAAGGGCAATTTGGAACTCCCAGTCACTAAATGGGTCGTCGTATATTTCCCGACAACGAGTGTGGAAGGATAACTGTATCCGCTCGGCCCGCTCTTTGAGGGATCGGAAGTCGGCACTGTATGTGGCAGTTGCAGAGCATCGTGCATAGTGCTCTGCCATATGCTCGGCGATAGCTGTCTGAGCGTGCAGAGCACACCCTGGATGGTGAGAGGTGGGATTCCTGTCGGCGGGCGGTATCCAAAGATGCGTTGGACTTGCGTCCATACCCGAGGCGGGGAGGTGCAGGAGCCGATACTGGCTACATACCACTCTCAGGAATCCTGCTTGCTCAGCTGTATGAGTCGTCGAGCACACGCATGGAGCCGTTTAAAAGCAACCAAATTCTCCACAGAAGGGTGGCGTCAATGGTGCTGGAGCGCTCGCCAACTTTCCCAGATAGCCTTAGCAATCTCCCGTGTCCACCAAGGCACGGACCTATGCCTAGTGGAACCAGTGGTTTGTGGAACTGCTACCTCAGCGGCCATGACAATACTATCAGTCACCTGCTGGACTGCATTGTCAATGTCATATGGCAGTGGTGCAGCGATGACAGCGGTTGAAGCATAAACAGGTCAGTCAGCCCTACGGAGACACCAATGGGGTAAGCTGTCTGCAGCTTGGTACTGCGGGAGCGACACAAAGATTGGAAAGTGGTCGCTGCCACACGGATCATCATATACACGACAACCAAGGTGTGGTCGAAGGCTGAATCCCGCTGAATACGTGCCCTGTGCCACGCTAAAATGCGTGGGGGCACCTGTATTCAGGAGGCAAAGGTCTTGTTGCGCCACTAATGTCTCAACATCCCTACCGCGGCCTGTGGTCTGGACTTCACCCCACAAATAGTTGTGGGCGTTAAAGTCCCCCAACAGAAGGAATTGTGGGGGAAGTTGGGAGACCAGAGCAGTAAGGTTGTTGAGAGACATGGCCTCATCTGGATGAAGGTACAAGCTGCAGACAGTTAATTCCTGCATTGCCCAGATTCTGAGAGCCACTGCCTCAAGAGTAGTGTTGAGTGGCACCAGGGCACTTGGGACAGTGTCCAGGATGTACAGACAGACACCGCCAGACACCCTGTCGTATATGGACCTGTTGCGGTAGTAGCCCTGATACCCACGGCGGGCAGTGGTCCGCTGTGCTGGGAACATGTTTCCTGTAGGGCGATACAAAATGCAGGGTAGCGGTACAGTAGTTGTCGCAGCTCAGCCAGGTGATTAAAGAAGCCGCCGCAATTCCACTGGAGAATAATTCGTTCTCCACGCTCTAAGGCCATAAAAGAAAAAGAAAAGAAGATCATTCCATAGAAACATATGCTGCCTTATGGTCAGGATCAACAGAATCTAACATCATAGATTCAGTTGAATCTGGTTGTGCAGAGCTCCTATGGTCAGGTGAATCAAGAAGTGCAAGATCCTCAGTGGAAGCGAGGATCTCGACCCCATCCTCTGAGGCAGAGGATGTTGGTGTGGGTGGCTTGGAAGCCACCAAAGAATCCTTTTTCTTCTTTTCTTTTTTTCTTGCCCTCTCGCTGGCCCTTCGGTGTTGAGGGCTTCTCAGACGGGGTGGCAGGAGCAGACGAAGAGCAGGACGCCTTCGATCAGCAGCCAGGGGATCCTTCAGCCATTTGCTGGGATCCACCTTCCCACCAGGAGAAGCTTCGGAAGGGAGTGTCCCGCGGGACCCCTTCCAGGCAAGAGGAGCCGGAGAAGGCTATTGTTTCTCTGGCTGTGGGGTGGGGACCGACGTCCCCTGTGATGGTTTATCTGTTGCTCCCAACGTGAAGAGTGTGGGAGCAACCGAAGTAGTAGCGCCCCCAACTGTCAAGGGGGCAGGTGGAGTGGATTGGGCCTGGGGGCCCGCTGGCATTGGTGCTACACTATGTGGTTTGGCAACTGTGGGGGGATCGACAATGAAGCTACTGTAGAGTATGGGGTCGTCATGGTCACTGGGTGGAGTTTCGCGTACTTATGCCTGGCCTCTGCATATGTCAGTCGGTCCAGGGTCTTGTACTCCATGATCTTATGCTCTTTGTGGAGTACAGAGCAGTTGGGAAAACAGGAAGGATGCTTTTGATTACAATTGTCGCACACTGGAGGTCGGGTACAAGGGGCATCCGGACGGGATGCACGCCCGCACTCCCGACATGTTGGGTTGGTATCACATCGGGAGGACATATGACCAAACCTCCAGCACCAAAGCAGCGCATAGGGGGCGGCACGTAGGGCTTTATGTCGATCCGGTAGGCCATCACCTTGACTTTCTAAGGCAATAACTCGCCCTCGAAAGCCAAGATGAAGGCACCGGTGGCAACCCTCTTGTCCTTTGGACCCCTATAGATACGGCGGATGAAATGCACACCTCGCCGCGCCAAGTTAGCTCTCAATTCGTCATCTGATTGCAGCAGAAGATCCCTGTGGAAAATGATGCCCTAGACCATATTTAAGGTCTTATGTGGTGTAATGGAAATGGAAACATCACCCAGCTTGTCGCAGGCTAGCAAAGCCTGTGACTGCGCTGGGGATGACGTTATTAGAACCGACCCAGATCTCATCTTAGACCGACCTTCCACCTCTGCATACTTATCTTCTAAATGTTCGACGAAGAACACTGGCTTCGTCATCATAAAAGATTCCCTATCATTTCGCGTGCAGACCAGATATTTTGGGGCATAGGCCTCACCCTGAATTTTCGCCCTACGTTCCTCCCATGGTGTGGAAAACGAAGGAAACGTTTGGGGGTCATAGTGTGCAGCGTTGTAATCGCCTCGACCACGCTTAGAGACGACGGTTGCACGTCCGCCAACGTTTCGTGGTCTTTTCATGGTGTTCCCACGAGCAGCTAGGGAAATAAGTGTCCACCCAGACAGAGCCCCACTTGTCTAAGTAAGGCTTATACAACTGAGGTGTGGCAGGTCCCTCAGAGGTTGCTTGCTAGCAGCTGTTCAACCTCAACAGCCATGCATCTCCTCGGCACGTAGCACACCTTGAGATTGAGGTTTTTTTTATAGAGGTTTGTTCCGTCCTCGCGACCCGTGCGATTAAGCCAAGATCCCCGGGCTCTGAAACGTACAACGTTCCACCGTTGCGCCGAACGATGGTCGTTGAAGAACGCACAGAGCTTACGGTGTAGTGGACTGTTGGCGCGACACAGCCCACGGCTCAGGACCCCGGGTTCGCCAAGTCCGTACTTAGCAAATTAATGCTGAGCCCCTGAGGGGGATTTACAGAGTATCCCATGTAGTTGTAGATGAGCCTAAGGAAGAGAAAAAATAATCCCAGCATACCTGCTTGCTCTGTTTAATTATGTAATGAGCCTTAGCATGAAGGCATTTAAAGTTGATAAGGGAGCATGGGACAGGTTGGGCTTAAGATGTTGCAAGGCTCGCCGGGGCTCATGAATTGCCACAGCAACGGTTGCATTCCAACACAGAACTGGGCAGCAGCTAGGAGGGCCTGTCAACTGGGAAACAGCAATGCTAGCAGCTCAGGTAATTGTATTAGACATATTATGGATGACAGAAAACCCAATCTGGTATCCTGTCCCTCATTAGGTTAGGTTGAGGGGGGGGGTTAGCGAAAGTATCAGTGGAAAGTGGTCACTATCACAGAGGTCATCATGCTTCCAAAGTAGTACAGAGAGGGTTCCATGTACTAACAATATCCATATGGACCAATATGCAAAAGTCACCTGATGCCTGTAAGGGACAAACCCAGTTCCGACAAAAAGCATGGAACCAGGATCAGGGGCTCTCCCCACGGGTGCCACCCAGGCACATCAAAGGCCACATGGCACGATGGCCATTGCCGGGAGTCCTGATACCCCGCAAGAACAGGTATCGACTCCTTGGCCTGGATGGGGAGGTTCCAGCAGTGTGATCCCAGTGTTGTCAGGGGGCTCAGCCAAAAGGATATATGAGACCCCCCCCCACAAGGGCTGGCAACATGAATTGGGGACCTAACTCGGATAGGGCGCTATGGTGAGAGGGAAGTGGGAAAGGAAGGGTAGGGATCCACACCATAGGTGCTAGGTCAGGGACAATCTACACTGGATGTCATTAAATTTCTCCAGATCAGTGACAGAAATATTGAAGTGTTGTCAGCCCAAATGGCTCACACTGGTAACTGTAATTTTGTTGTGGAGGTCAAACCCTGTGGGGGACCAAACTGTGCCAAAAACCAAGGTAAACGCATAGATAAAACTTACTAAAACCATCATCAGAAGCATAGGAATAGCTGGGCTGCCTTAAAGGTAACCACCTAGAGAGGGGGAAACGAGCGGGTCGGGAAGGAACGGGGGGGGGGGGGGGCGCTCATAGTAATATTAATTACTTTCCTCTAGCAGAACTGCTCTGGTGCTATGAAATCCGCCAAACTGTACCCGTGACGTATGTTCTGTTTACTTCTGATGATGTGTCATGCTTTTTGGTAGAGAAAATTGCGATGTACCACCTTCCGGAAAAATTATTTTTTTCCCAGTTTGTAAAAACCTGCCCTACTATTCTTAGACTAAACTTTTCTGAAATGTGCATGCAACCACAAATTACTCATAACACAAAATTTACTAATTTATAGTTCACAACTAACTAAAATACTAAAACATACTGAAAACTGACATGAAATGTAACAATCATTAACTTGCACTTCAAGGCAAAAATGCTGTAACTAATATACACCCTTCCCTCAAAAACTTGTATACACAAGAAAAAATATGAGACAATAGCTGAATTACAAAGGGAATTAAATCTTTTTACAAGAAAAAAAAATACTACATAAAATTTGTAGGGGAAGAAATGTCTCAGGAAAAATGCATACCTAATACAAACCAGACAAAAATTTTACATTATGTCATAAAACAGGGAAAATGAAAAATACAAAATAAATAAATCTATGAGAAGTAAAAGCAATGTATGACATAATGAAGAAGGAAGCAAGAAATAATAAGAAAACCAATGTGAACATTATCTAGTTACATTACTGAGCCAAATGAAACAAATGACCCAAATGAAACAAATATATTTAACAATAACTTCACTGGAATAGAACCTGATCAAAATTAATTTTAGTGGACAGCAGCAGCCCATGTGAAAAGGAAAACCATCAATGTTTGTGGATCATGTAAGCATGAAGGCAACAGTCAAGGCTATTGTAAACCTAAACAAGAAAAAAAGAAATAATAAAAATAAAAGAAACACACTCAAAGAATTCATGGTATAGCCTCCAAAATATAAGTGACCCCTCACTCATATCTGTAACTGCTAATTAGAGTCAGGCACCTTTCCTGTACAACTAGAAGTGTCAAAAATTACAACCATATTCAAAGGTGAAAAAAAAGGAAACTGAGGTTTGATCTGATTCTTTAGCTTAATTCTAGATGAAAAAGTTCATGGGTATTTGGCCGGATCCCTGCGTCAAACTGTCACAATATTTCGGCAACCAGACCTGTTGCCATCATCAGGTGCTCTGATGAACTGACTGCCTAGGAGTGGTAGCGACACTTATCTCCTCCCTCCCTCCGCTGTTTCATACACCATCTGCGCCCGCTGACATCTGCTGGTGGTGTCTTCGCGGTCCCTCTCTCCCTACGACGTCCGCGCCCAGCGGCGTCTGCTCTGTAGCCCCAGCCCGGGCGACATCAGTTTGTTGTGACATCTTATTTCTTTTCTTAACTATGCCGAGTGCATGTTTCCATGCTTCACTAAATGTGTAGCCGCTGTCACGATTAATCTACGGTTCTCTCACTTGGATCTCGATGTACTCTAATTATACAGTCCCAGAAGCTGGATGTCTGGGTCAGAACTCTCATATTCTTGTAGTCCATGCCATGTAATTCAGAAAGACAAGTGTTCTGCGACTGCCGATTTGTTTGGCTGTTGTAATCTTGTATGTCGCTGATGCTCACAACAGCAATCTTTGACAGTGCGCAACGTCTGACCAATGTATATTGGCATGGGATCTCATGAACTCCGGATTTACGTAGACCCAGGTCATCCTTCATCCTGCCAAGCAAAGCCTTCGTTTTGGCTGGTGGATGGAAAACTGTCTTCACTTGATGTTTTCGTAGAATCCGTCATATCTTGCTGGATAGTGCGCCTCAGTATGGGAGAAATTCAGTGGCACTATTCTCCTGAGGTTCCTCAACTGTTTCTGCCTGTGGTGCAGTTGGTGTGTGTGTGTGTGTGTGTGTGTGTGTGTGTGTGTGTGTGTGTGTGTGTGTATTGGGGCTCTCTGAATTTGCCACTCTTTGTAGCTGTTCTTATGAAATAGTCTTTAAGTGGTCAAGTTTTTCATTGAGACTCACTGTCCGAGAGGGTATGCGCCCTGTCTACCAATGTTATCAGCACGCCATTTCTTTGCGCCGGATGGTGGCAGCTGTCTGCATGCAGGTATAAGTCGGTGTGCATCTTCTTGCGGAAAACACTGTGCCCCTGTGTCCCATCGGGTCTTCTTCTAACCAGAACATCAAGAAAGGGAAGCTTCACTTCAACTTCCACGGTGAACTTTATATTCTTATATTCTACATATATTGAAATGGTTCAGGAATTGATTTATTTTTTCTCTGCCATGAGGCCATACGACGAATGTATCGTTGACATACATGGGAAAAAAAAAAAATAAAAAATAAAAATAGGTTGGTTTCCATTCAGCTGAATCTAGAGCTTCCTCCTCAAAATGCTCCATGTACAACTTGGCGACAACTGGAGATAGTGGACTCCCCATGGCCAATCCTCCTGTTTTCTCTTAATAAGAACCATAAAAAAGAAAGTAAGTTGATGTCAGTACATGCCTGAAAAGGTTGGTGATCTTTACATTAAAGATGCATCTAATAAGTTCTAGTGAATCTTGTAGAGGCACTCTGGTGAAAAGGAAAATGACATCAAAGCTCACCAGTAGGTCAGACATCGAGAGCTTAAGGTTTCTGAGGCGTTCCACAAAATCCACCGAGTTTCTAATGTGATGTGGACATTTGCGACCATGAGGGCTAAGCATCATTTTAAGGTGTTTAGCTAACAGGTATGTTGGAGCATAAATATTGCTGACAATGGGGCGTAGTGGCACATTTTCCTTGTGGACCTTTGGATGTCAATAGAGTCTAGGAGGTATCGGTGCTTTCACTCTTAACTTCCTGATAACCTGATCTGGACGGTCAGAATCTTTGAGAAGTGCCACAGTCTTCCTTTCGACTTTCTTCATGGGATCTGTGTTGATTTTCCAGTATGCACTATCTTCTAGCAGGTGTATCATCATCTCACCGTAGTCACTGTGGCACTGCCCTTGTCAGCCAGTATAACAACAATGTCTGCATCTTCTCTACGTTCCTGAATTGCTGTCCTCTCTCTGGTAGAGATGTTTGGTGTTTGTGTACCTCTACAGCTGCTTCAGACGGAAGACGTGCCGCCACCTGCTCTACTGCGCTGATGATGTCCAAGATAGGCTTAGGTTTAGGAGTAGGTGCAAAGTTGAGTCCTCTCTTCAGAACTGAGACCACATCCTTATCCAGTTCCTTAGTTGTAAGATTGATGATCATCTTGCAGGGAGCATCAGGTGGTAATTTTTCCTGATATGCGTTCAAACTTCAATTTTTGACGTTCTGTTGTCATCCTCTTAACACAGTCTGCTGTAGACCAGGTTACACCATTAACCAATTCCCAAGTCCTGGAACTGAACTGGTTGGCGAGATACAGATGCAGCTTGAGTAGTTCCTGATTAGTTGAGTCCAAGCATCAGCGAGTAAAGCGCACTCTCTCCTGTACCAAAGATAGACTGGCACGTTTCTTTATTCTTCTTGCAGCCACCAAGTCGATATGAAGCATCACCTTTGCAAAATTCGGCACCACATGCTATTCCCGGCATCTACGTAAATCCGAAGTTTATGTGATCCCATGCCAATGTGCCGAGACATACATTGGTCAGACGTTGCGCACTGTCTAAGATCGCTGCCGTGAGCATCAGCAACATACAAAATTACAACAGCCAAACAAATCGGCAGTCGCAGAACACTGTCTTTCTGAATTACATGGCATGGACTACAGAACACGAGAGCTCTGACCCAGACGTCCAGCTTCTGGGACTGTATAATTTAATGAGTCCATCGAGATCCGAGTGAGAGAGCTGCAGATTAATCGCAACAGCAGCTACACATTTAGTGAAGCATGGAAACCTGCACTCAGCACAGTTAAGAAAAGAAATAAGATGTCACGCAATGAACTAACGTCGGTCAGGGGCGGGGCTACAGAGCAGATGCCGCTGGGCGCTGACATCTTAGGGAGCGCGAGACCGCGAAGACGCTGCCAGCAGACATCAGCAGGCACGGACGGCGTATGAAACAGCAGAGGGAGGGAGAAGATAAAAGCGCTACTACCGCTCCTAGGTAATCAGTTCATCAGAGCATCTGATGATGGCAACAGGTCTGGTTGCCGAAATATTGTGCCAGTTTGACACAGGGATCCGGCCACACACCTGTGAACGTTTTAATCTAAGGTCTGATCAATTAGCTTGCAGAATTGAAGACCAAGATACCATCTGTTGGTTTTGACCAATGACATCAACATGGTGGCAATAACATATATACTAGTAGCCAATATGTCCACCAAAACAATCACAACGAAAACTGACTAATGCACATACAAAACATGTGAAAATTAATGAAAACCCAGTAAAATCACACAAAAAAAGGACAAGCATAGGAATATGGGGGTTTTGTGTGGGAACATTCTAAGTCCGAGGGAAAAATAATAATAATGAATACAAAAATTAATTGGAAAAAACCACCCCAAACTGCTGAAAAAAGGGCAAATTGTTTCTAGCACTTCAGTTGTCCTATATTACACCTAATATGATGCAGAGGATACCAACCAACCCCCAAAACTGAGAAAAATGGTATTGAACACTTCAATTTACTTCAAATGAAGCAGAGGATACTGAACAAGTGTGGTACCACTCCTCAGCTTTGACCCGTGGTGTCCACGTGTTGTGTAGTATGCTATTTGGTGACAAGCTGTTCGTATTATGAGGGCAATACCTTTTACTTAATGGATGAGGGCACATCACAAACTCATCGACCATAGAACAGAAACAGCATCAATTATTTTACATTACATAAAATAAATATGAAACAACTCACATATAACATCAAAACTATAAGAAGAGTTAATAAGAAACTTACCAGAAATAGATCTCAAACACTCCCACAGAAGTTACCCCGCTCCCCTCACACACCCTGACAAATTAAAACAAAAATTACTGACACACACAACTTCAAACACACAAAAAAGAAAAGTTTCCCAACCAAATGCCCCCTCCCCGAACAAATCCCCAACTTAACCCACCCACCAGCTATCATTCCAGAACATCCTACCACCACTATGCCATGGCCCACTTATACTATTTCACAAGCCAACACCATCAGAAACTGCCCCAAACCTTGTCCCTCCACCACAACCCCCCCCCCCCCCACAACACAATTCATGCATCACAGGGTTAATCAACTCAATAGGCTGACAACAGTTCAATATTTCTGTCACTGATCTGGAAAAATTTAATGACATCCAGTGTAGATTGTCCCATAGCACCACAAAACAAAAAATTCATCTTCCATGTAACAATCATCCTAACAAAACCTAAAAAATAACAATTGGAAAGAGAAAATAAACCAGAAAAATACCTCAACTAATAACAAAACTAACAAGAAAATGACAACCATCAACACACAATTCCTGACTCAATAACCAGTAAGATCACCGACAATACCAAACACAGCCCATTAGTAAACATCAAATGAACAGTTCAAATGCTTAAGACCACAAAACATTGAAATTATACCACAAGACAGCACCACCACAGAATTACTAATTTCACCTGTCAACACACACACACTTCAAACTGACCACACAGTGATGACGTCACACACACCAATACATGCCGACATCAGGAGTCAATGCTGGCGGGTGGTATCCCAGTCTTCAATTGAGCCATGGGGCATTATCCACTTCCCAGCATGGTTTTCGAAATAATCAAACAACAGACTACTATCTATGAATGTGAAACCATTGTTTTAAAATACACAGAAGAAGAGCAGCAAATAGCAGATATTGTTTTAGATTTAACCAAAGCTTTTGATATTGTAAAAACAAAATACTTCTAAATATGATTGAATGCTACAGTATTAGAGGAGTGCAAATCAATGGATTCCCTCCTTTCTCAGTTACCAAAAGCAAAAAGTATGCATTAGATTTCTAGATAACAAGGTGCACACACAATACTTATCAGATGAATATCCAATCACCTATGGAATACCTCAAGAGGTCAGAACTGGGCCCCCTTCTCTTCCAAAATCACACAAAACAATCCTTTTTGAAGACAACAATATCAGCACACAAAAGTAAATAAAATAATAAAAAATACTAGCATTAAATTTCTGCACCCATTTAAACAAACCTTGCAGAATCAGGATGTGACCAAACAGCAACCAAAGAGGGAATGAAGTCATTAGGAATTTGGATTCAATGGGACATACATATCAAGCATGTTAACACAAAGATGAGTACAGGGTGCTATTTTTAAGGACTCAAAGGATGCATCATCATCACCTGTAGTGCCAAAGTGGTTACACTGGTTTTCATTAGATCACCAAAGTTAAGCACTGTCAGTCTTGGCTAGCACTTTGATGGGCAACCATTCAAGTGTGCTGAGCACTGTTGGCAAGTGGGTGCATTCAGCCGTTGTGAGGCCAATTGAGGAGCTACTAGATTTAAAAAAAAAAAAAAAAAAAGTGCTCCAGTCTGGCAAACCGAGTACCACATCCCCATCCATGCCCCAACTGCTGGTGGCTACGGGCAGAGGATGACACGGCAGCCAGTAGGTACGGTACACAAAGGTTCCTTGATGCCTGTGTGGAAAGTTCTTTAGTTTTAGTTTAAAAGGATACATCAATGTACAGGGTCTAATATGTGCATATTATAATACCTATTTAAAACATGCCCTCATATTCTGAGGATAATCCCTTGCAGCTTTGGGGATTTCAAGAATTCAAGACAGAGCCATTACGATCAGTACAGAGAGCAGAGTAAAAAAGATAACTTGCATATTCTCGCAACCAAAACAAGTCAATGGCAGAAAGGTACATGTTACATGACAATAATATTTCTCAGGAAATTGTTTATGAATATAAAAACAAAAAACATACAAAAGATTAATGTATTTAAAAGATCTGTTAGAGAATATCTGCAGTGCCACCATTTAATAAGTAAATATTTCACCTACAATAACAGTATAGAAATTAAACACTTAGGAGCTTCAACATGTCAGACTACCTGCAAATCTTAACACAGTTACCTGCAATTACTAGATTTTGTCAAATACAATATGTACCCCATATAAAGTATGAACAAAGGACTCAATTGTTGTCATTACAGTGTCATGCTACAAACTATTATATAGTGGCCAAGATTAGATAACGACCATCAAATTGGCATAACTGAAGACCGGGATACAACCCATAGGCCTTGACCCACGACATCATAGCCAAGTCTCAGAAGATATGCTATCTAGATATATCAGCTAGCTAAACAACCACTAACACCGAACATAAACGTATGGAATAATATTATAATACCTTTGTATTGTAAATAATCTGTAATTATCCTCGTAAATTACTGATATCCACAACAATGTAGCATCGATCACAGGTCACAGGCCAAAAATTCTCACCTTTGGCGCTCACTAGTAAAAAAAAAAACTTCTCTGTTAACCTATAGGGCTACCTCACTATCAGAGTGAAGCTACAGATCACTTTTTAAACATAAAATTTAATCTGTAATATACGTTCAGATATATGACGTCATTGGTCATAGCCGACAGGTTGTATCGTCACATTGCCTTCTACAATGTCTGGGTGTCACAAAAAGGAAAAAATGTTCCAGTACCTACAGACACAGTCACAACCGTTTCTTATAGGACAGACGTTTGATGATTTTATCGGATGGAGTCATCAAATCGTTTAACCTAAGTGACAATCTGTCATTCATAATTAGTGAAGATACGTGGTTTTGTAGCACAGTAGTACAGTGTTAGACTCGTAAGTATGTGGGTTCGATACCTGTCAGGTCCTAGGATTTTTATCTGTGACAGGTTAAAGTCTACGACGCTTCTCGCCGGGCTGCAGTGGTTATGTTGGCACCAATGGTAATGACGGCAAATAAGATGAGCAATAAATATTTTTTCGTGAAGAATTAAAACGAAAATTATTTTTTCTGAACGGACAAGGCTACATACAAGAACCTGTCAACCATAGAGCAGCTAGAGCATTAATTTTGCTGCGAGTGAAACGAGCAGCAATAACATTTACTCTGTAGCTCGAGAAAAATATTAACGCAATCGTACACTTCATTGTTCATCTGTTGCCAACATAACCACTGCAGCCCGGCGAGAAGCGTCGTACAATTTAACGTTGTAAAATTCAGCTACTTTCACCTCTATCAAAGTTGGTGATGTGAAAAATATCGAGTAGCACCATGGTAGCAACTAGCTGGGTAAATCGCTTCGAAGGTCGGAGGAAGGCAACAAACAGCATACCACCTCCAAACAGTACCATACCTAGTAGTGGTGCTCAAGCCAATATTCGGATTCTTAACTGAATATGAACACACGGTATACAATCTTTGCAAATATGTTGATGTTCTTAGAAATCTAAAACACATACAATGACTAAATCAGTGATTCGTACAAACCGTGAGGTAAATAAATAATGCTGTTCCTCCTTTATGGTTGATACGTTAGTTTATGAGGTCTTGTCAGCTCAGTAAAAGCAATTGCCCTCGTGAAACGAAGATTTATTGACAAAACATTTGCGTTGTGACGCAACTGATGACTGCCAAAGTCATATGATCGCCAACATTATTATGCGAGTCGCCCGGTACGGCTAGTACAATTTAACATTAGTAATGTTACTAAAAACTTGTTTGAAAATTGATTTTCTCAAATCGGAACGTCAAAGGGACAGGATAAATATCAGTTGTTTACCTGTGATAAACATAACCTGACATACACGAAATGCCAGACATTCACCAAAACTCCACAAAAATGCAACCAAGGCCAATAAAATACGGGATAAAATCAGGTTCAAATCTGCCCAACAAATAGACTTAAAATAATACCTTAGTATTATGAAGCTACTTCAGAATCGTCGCAAAATATCTGCGAACTCGTCCAAATAAACTATAATAACAAAGAAACAGTTTCAAGCAAAATTCTCATTTTCCATTGATCGCGTTTGTAATAAGAAGTCAGTTATTACCCAGAAAAAGTAATAACTAACTTCGTAATCAAACAAACTGAGAATTATTTCACATCACACAACAACAAGACGACACTTAGGTAGCCAAGCCACTGTGATCTAAGACGATCAGTGTGGAAGTTTAACCACAATAGTACGACTCTCCCTTGTTGAGTTGTGCTTACTACTTCGACCAAAGAACTTAGGGTTAGCAGACGGTTTTGTCACAGACTAAAGCCGGGTCCACACGCTACGATCTGTCTGCGCAAATGTCTGTGCAAATGTCTGCGCACACAAATCGTTGCGTGTGGACGGGTGTTCACATCGCTGCAAATTCTCGCGCCCGACATCTTTCGGCGAAAAAAAGAACCTAGGTAGTACAGACTGCAATCTGACTGGCAAACGAATCCGATAAGCTTTTTTACGAAGTTTATGTTGTCAGTGACGGAGGAAATATTTTTACGGACACTATTTGCAACGTATCATGCAAAAAAAGTGCAAACAAACTGCAATAAACAGATATGCTCTCGGCATTGGATGCTTAAAAGAAGGCAGTTGTCACATGTGATTCTACATCGTGAGTTGGAGTACAAACCCGATGACTGGCGTAATTATTTGCGAATGGATGTGGAAACTTATAATTATCTTTTGACACTGGTAACTCCTCGCATAATACGTAAAGACACTTGTATGAGGAGATGTATTTCTCCACATCATTGGCTGACAATTACATTAAGATTTCTGGCCACAGAAAGGACCTACAAAGACCTCGAATTTTCAACAGTAATTTCTAAACAAGCATTGACTTAAATCATCCCGATCACTTGTGAAGCTATTTACGCTGCCCAGAAGAATGATTTCGTGAGGCAAGTAAAGTAGGCCTACCTTCTAACAAGATATAAATAAAATTGTCAGAGTTATAGATATGTTTGAAACACTGCACGCCTACTTTACTTTATATTATATATGTGGCCAATAAGATGCGCTTAACTTTGTTTACTAGTCGAAATTTTCAGTTCTCAGCCATTTTCATCCACTGTTAACATAGTAAACACACAAAAAAGTATACACTGAGACAGATTTGCAGCGATCTCCTGTCCACACGTTCCAACTTGTCTATGTAGATGTGATTTGAACCCACAGATTTGAGCAATTTTGCTCCAACCTCCAATTCCAACTTCCAGGTTTGCGGACATCTCATATCTGCGCAAATGTGCTGTCCACACGCAACGATTTGCAATGTGTGCGCAGACATTTGCGCAGACAGATCGTAGCGTGTGGACCCGGCTTTATATTTGTATGTTAGAGTGTGGTTTTGTTACACTGTTTACGTGATAGGAAGATAGGCTAGTTCGTTTGTTGTTATTTTCGTGAGTGTTCAAATGTTTGTAAAGTCTATGGGACTTAACTACGGGGTCATCAGTCCCTAAACTTACAAACTACTTATGAACTAACTAAAATTAAGGACGGCACAAATATCCATGCCCTAGGGGGGATTCGAACCCCCGACCGTAGTGGCCGTGCAGACCGTGACTGGAGCGCCTCAGTCTCCTCGGCCACCGCGGCCGGCTTTCGTGAGTGTACGTGAAGGTTATAAAATGTAAATTAACTAATAGTATGTAATCCTACTAAGTAACTCCTGGCATAAGTAGATGTATTTGCAAGGATCTCTCCGATTATGCCGTATGTTAGCGAAATATATACAAACGCATTTGTAAACTGTATTTTCTAAAGACAGTATTGATCGCCTTTTTTCAGATACTAACGAATTCGAAATGTTGTATGTGCTTGTAAAAGTAATTGCAAAATGAAACAGTCTGCTCATTATCTTAACCTAGCCTCGAAGAACTTATGATAAAATTGCTGAGAACAATTCGCACTAACTTCCCAGAGTTAAAGGAAGCCTACAATATACATGGAGCAGTTTAGTGAAAACTGAATACTTCAACAGAAATATTTGTGGTTGATAGAAATGTTGACGCAAGTTACCCAAAGCTAGAGCCCAATGCAGTATCGTAGAATTTCTTTAATCTGCGGCTATACGTAACAAAAGAAAGCCCCTCAAGCAGAAAGTGACGCTTCTGAAGAAACAACAATGATATGAAACAGAGGAGATAGTATGGTATGTAGAATGCTATTGTTAAACAAAAGACAGTGCTGTATTTAATACTGCTGGTGTAATAGCTATTTCATTACGTTAGTAAATTTATAAGGCAGCCTATAGCTAAATGTGTCCTTCTGTTTCTGATTTGATGTAATTAGACTTGAAAATGCAGGCTATAGCTAAATGTGTCCTTCTGTTTCTGATTTCATGTAGTTAGACTTGAAAATGTCATCAATGACCGAAAGTGATCTGCCGATACCACCCATCTACTTTGACCTAGAGCTCCTAAGAACACAGGCTGGCGCATCCGCCAATTTCATTCCTGCGAATGCTAAACATAGCACACAGCTTATACGAACAGTTTTGTTTTATTTAAGGGTAGTATAGTGAAAGTGCCTGGCATAGAGCCTTAGATCGTGCTACTTTGCGCTTGCATTCCGCTCTTGTTTACATCGATATGTGGATTACACACAAATATCTCGTGTTTTCTTTACTTATTGCTGCTTCTGTCCAAATACAGAAAAAAGCAAGAAATATATATTTCTGTGAAAAAAATCGCGTATTACGTTTAATGCTACCGGAACTGATCATCTAGATAAATTTTTTAAGCAATCTTGGCTTCTATTTGAATAATGACTGCCAATATGCAAGGTTTGTTTGCCGTCTTGCAGTAAGTGTTTGTTGTCTGCTGTGACAATTTCACCACATCGGATTTTTGTACTCAAATTGCTGAAAGTACTTCTCTTATATTACTGAGAAAGTTTCAGAATGTATTACAAACACTAAAACTAAAAAGAATATTAGTGAACAGGATCTAAAGTCTAAGGTCGTAGAGGCACATGGTGCCGAAGTTGACAACAACCTTTGAATGTTATTTGAAATCCTAATCGTATAGAATGTGTTGACCATGAAATAAATAAATAATTCTGTTCCTTCTCTAAGGTTGACAGGTTTTGGTGTGTAACAGTATCCTTGTCTTGTCAGTAATTTAATAATCCTTATAAAGCAAACATTTTGTTACCAACATAGCACACTAAACCGCCGAAAATAAAATTTACCCAGTATTCTTTGCCAGTTATGTTACAGCCTCATATAGATAAGCGTCAATATTAGCATTTACTAATAAGAACCTAACTTGAGGGTGTATTTTGTGATAAAGCATCAGGTACCGTCCTATTTTTTTCAAATTGCATACTAAAAGTTATGACACTAAGACTTCGAAATACCACAAATAGCATTCAATGGTAGTTGCCTGTATCAGCACAGTACGCTGCCACAACCATAACAAAACGTTTTGCCCAGTATATTTATATTTTCCGTTTTAGTGTTTGTAATACTTTCTCGCAATAACGTAACAGAAGTATTATCAACAATTTGTGCAATGTCAGAACAAAACTTTTTGATGAAGTGTATTTCTCAATATACTACATAAGACACACATATTGTGCTCTAAAAACAGTATGTTCTGGGATGCTTTGCTGTAATATGATATTTTGCGGCCGCTAATTCCCTACAGGCAGCTTCTCTGTTAAGAGATAGTACTTTCAGAACAGCTAAACAAAAACGTAAGTTCAAATATCACAAACGATTTTTACGATTAAATTTTGCTTCAAGCCATAATAACTATTTACTTATATAACTGTGGGCTTGATCCGGGTTTCCAGTTTTTGCGCCGACATTTAATGATCCATTTTTTCTTCTCTTAGAATCTGTCAGGAAACTAAACGTTCTGTAGCCACAACTGGAATGATTTAAGCAGTTGATGACAACACAAACCTCTATAATGTCGTGATAAAGTGCCGTGACGCAAATCCCATAGCACCGCAGTGTGTTTAACTTACAAGCCATGAGAATGAAAATGGTGGATGTGTCAGCTCGTTCTTATAGGAGCCTTACTTTGACCCATGATGTCAAGCACAACATCATGACGATGACCAACATTCATATTTCCATCCGAATGTAATATGACGTCGATAACAACATGAAATAAACAACTACACAAATGTAAAGGTAAGCCCAAAAAAAAAAAAAAAAAAAAAAAAAAAAAAAAAAAAAAAAAAAAATAGAGTAAAATAAAAAAAAATAAAAAAAATGTGTTGTTGTTGTTGTTGTGGTCTTCAGTCCGGAGACTGGTTTGATGCAGCTCTCCACAATACCCTATCCTGAGCAAGCCTCTTCATCTCCGCATAAGAATGGCAACCTACATCTGTCTGAATGTTTACTGTATCCCTCTCTTGGTCTTCCTCTGCGATTTTTACCCCACACACTTCCCTCTAATGCTAAATTCACAATTCCTTGATGTCTAAGAATGTGTCCCACCAATCTATCCCTTCTTTTAGTCAAGGTATGCCAGAAATTTCTTTTCTCCCCAATTCTGTTCAGTACCTCCTCATTAGTTACGCGATCCACCCACCTAATCTTCAGCATTCTTCTGTAGCACCATATTTCAAAAGCCTCAATCCTCTTCCTGTCCGCACTGTTTATCGTCCATGTCTCACTCCCATACAAGGCAACACTCCATACAAATGCCCTCAGAAAGGACTTCCTTAGGCTTAAATCAATATTCGATGTTAACAAATTTCTCTTTTTCAAAAACGCTTTTCTACCCATTGCCATTCTGCATTTTATATCCTCTGTACTGCGACCATCATTTGTTATTTTACTGCCCAAGTAACAAAACTCATCTACCTCCTTTATTGCTTCGTTTCCCAATCTTATTCCTTCAGCATCACCTGATTTTCTTACACTGCACTCCATTACCCTAGTTTTGCTCTTGTTAATGTTCATCTTGTATGCACCTTTCAGCACACTGTCCATTCCGTTCAATTGCTCTTCCAGGTCCTTTGCTGTATCTGACAGAATTACTATGTCGTCGGCAAAACGCAATGTTTTTAATTCTTCCCCCTGAACTTTTATTCCTTCACCAAATTTCTCCTTGCTTTCCTTTACAGCTTGTTCAATGTACAAATTGAATAACATTGGAGAAAGGCTACAACCCTGTCTCACTCCCTTCCCAACCACTGCATCCCTTTCATGCCCTTCAACTCTGACAACCGCTGTCTGGTTTTTGTACAAGTTGTAAATAATCTTACGCTCCCTATATTTTACTCCTGCTTGCTTCAGAACTTGAAAGAGTTTATTCCAATCAACATTGTCAAAAGCCTTCTCCAAATCTACAAAAGCTAGAAATGTAGGTTTCCCTTTTCTTAATCTATCTTCTAGGATAAGTCGTAGAGTGAGTATTGCCTCCCGAGTTCCTACATTTCTCCTGAACCCAAACTGATCTTCCCCGAGGTCGGCTTCTACCAGTTTTTCCATCCTTCTGTATATAATTCGTGTTAATATTTTGCAACCATGACTTATTAAACTGATGGTTCTGTAGTTTTCACACCTGTCTGCACCTGCTTTCTTTGGAATGGGGATTATAACATTTTTCTTAAAGTCTAAGGGTACTTCGCCTGTCTCATACATCTTACACACCAGGTGAAACAATTTTGTCATAGCTGGTTCTCCCAGAGACTTCAGTAGCTCTGAGGGAATATCATCTACTCCAGGGGCCTTGTTTCGACTTAGGTCTTTCAGGGCTCTGTCAAATTCTTCTCTCAGTACAGTATCTCCTATTTCATCTTCATCTACATCCTCTTCCCTTCCTACAATATTGTCGCTCAGTTCATTTCCTTTGTAGAGCCCCTCTATATACTCTTTCCAACTTTCAGCTTTCCCTTCTTTGCTGAGAACTGGTTTTCCATCCGTGTCCTTGATATTCATAGAGCTGTTTTTCTTATCTCCAAATGTTTCTTTTATTTTCCTGTAGGCTGTATCTATTTTTCCCCTATTTATACATTCTTCTACATCCTTGCATTTGCCTTCTAGCCACTCCTGCTTAGCCATTTTGCACTTCCTGTCGATCTCATTTCTTAGTCGTCTGTACTCCATTTTGCCTGTTTCATTTACTGCATTTTTATATTTTCTCCTTTCATCAATTAAATTTAGTATCTCCTGAGATATCCAATGATTTTTTGTAGGTTTTGTCTTTCTACCTATTTTGTCCTCTGCTGCCTTTACTATTTCATCTCTCAATGCTACCCATTCCTCTTCTACTGTTTTATTTTCCTCTGTTTCTGTCAATTGGTGCCTAAAGCTCCCTCTGAAATTCTTAAGAACTTCAGGTTCCTTCAATTTATCCAGGTCCCATCTCCTTATTTTCCTACCTTTTTGTAGTTTCTTCAGTTTCAGCCTACAGTTCATAACCAGCAAGTTATGGTCAGAGTCTATATCTGCCCCTGGGTATGTTTTACAGTTTAAAACCTGGTTCCGAAATCTATGTCTTACCATTATAAAATCTATCTGGTATCTCCCGGTGTCTCCTGGTCTCTTCCACGTATACAACCTTCTTTTGTGATTCTTGAACCAGGTGTTTGTTATAACTAAATTATGTTCCGTGCAAAATTCTACCAGGCGGCTTCCTCTTTCATTCCTTTTGCCCAGACCATATTCACCTACTATCTTTCCTTCCCTTCCTTGTCCTACTACCGAATTCCAGTCTCCCATAACAATTAAGTTTTCCTCTCCCTTAATTGTCTGAATAATTTCCTTTAGCTCCTCATATATTTCTTCGATTTCCTCATCATCGGCAGAGCTAGTTGGCATATAAACCTGTACTACTGTGGTCGGTGTTGGCTTCGTATCTATCTTGACAATGATAATGCGATCACTGTGCTGGTAATAGTAGTTTACCCGCATTCCTATCTTCTTATTCATTATCAGTCCTACTCCTGTGATACCCCCGATTGATGTTGTATTTATAATCCTGTACTCACCTGACCAGAAATCCTGTTCATCCTGCCACCGAACTTCACTAATCCCCACTATATCTAACTTCAACCTATCCATTTCCCTTTTTAAATTTTCTAATTTTCCTACTCTATTAAGGGATCTAACATTCCACGCTCCGACCCGTAGAATGCCAGTATTGTCTTTCCTGATGATCACATCCTCCTGAGTAGTCCCCGCCCGGAGATCCGAATGGGAGACTATTTTACCTCCGGAATATTTTACCCAAGAGGATGCCATCATCATATGTTCATACAGTAGAGCTGCATGTCCTCGGGAAAGGTAACGGCTGTAGTTTCCCCTTGCTTTCAGCCGTTCGCAGTAGCTGTGTGGCAAAGCCACATTAGCTGATGTTACAAGGCCAGCTCAGTCAATCATCCAGACTGTTGCCCCTGTAACTACTGAAAAGGCTGCTGCCCCTCTTCAGGAACCACACGTTTGTCTGGCCTCTCCACAGATACCCCTCCGCTGTGGTTGCACCTACGGTACGGCTATCTGTATCGTTGAGGCACGCAAGCCACCCCACCTCGGCAATGTCTGTGGTTCATGGGAGTGGAAAAAAAAAAAAAAAAAAAAAAAAAAAAAAAAAAAAAAAAAAAAAAAAAATATGTAAAGGAATTTAACGGGACTACCATGGGAATTAAGGCCAATTCACACTGTCCGTTACGTCATGTCACCGTCCGTCAGAACATTCCGCAATGTGTTTCTAATGGCAGCATTCACACTGTCCGTCACCGGACCGTCACGTCACGTCAACATCCGTCAAGCTTTCTCGAGAAGAATGTTTTGACGTTACGGCCGTCAGCTAACATTGGAAGTTAACCTATTTACGTCAGGCGAATTACATGTTGCAGTCGACGATTTCATTGTTTATATGCAAATGTGTCTTATTCTTCTTTATTTTGTTGTTATACTTCGTTTTAGGGGTAAATCTCAAATGTTTCATGACGACTTAAATATTTTTGTCAATTGAGTGTCCCTCTAAAATCGAGGTCGGATATCTGAAATCAAAAAATGGTTTATGTTACGTAACATTGTAACAGAAAAGACTGAAGCAAACTGTTTACTTGAATAAGATTGTAATTTGATTACACATTTTTCATTAAATAACATTTTAAATGAAAAAGTCAGTTCTAATGAAAGACAAAAATACAGTTGTTTACAACGGTATTAACAATGCCACCAGGAAAATCGTAATGGATTAAAAAAAAAAACAGGTGCTATTTATGCTCTTATAAGTATTGTTTGATGTTTTCATATGTTTATTTTTTTCACTTGAAAATAGATGTCGATGTTTTGAAATGTTGTTTCAGTCCCCAGTAGTTTGGTCAAAAACGTCACTGTAAAGTTTTCTTTGGCCGTCAGAAACATTTAGGGTTGTTGTTCCCTCATTTATAGTATTAAACTATGACTTCCTACATAACAGATCGCCACTCATAAACTCACTTTCAACATCGCGTATTGAGATGGGCGAATTGACGTGACGGACACGGATGGACAGTGTGAATACAACTTGACGTGACGGTGCCGTGACGTGATGTTGACGTGACGGACAGTGTGAATTGGCCTTTAATGGGTGTTGGGCAGGAAGATTATAAATAGAAAAACAATAGAAATATTGAAATAAAAATGAAGTGTGAAAAAAATATGGAATGATAACATTTCACTGTATGTTAATAGCACTTCCGGACAATGTAGAACACAAAATCACTCTGAAAACGGCTCGTCTGAAGTTCTTGAGTACAATGTAACATCAGGAGAGCTTTTTATTCGTAATAATGAAGTACTATTACGAAACTGGTGAAATATAGCGCAAGCGACTAGAGAAGTGTGAAAGTGAAGATACATTTGAGATGTTCTTTTGTTAACCAATGAAGCTGAGGGAACAGAGTCTGTAAGGGAAGAAAATGCCTCCAAAAATGTTCGCGCATGCATTTAAGAGAGACTTCAATCTTCATGTTTCAGTGTATTAAAAACAAAAAAATCTCATGGGATGCAGACACATCTATCAATTACTGCAGTCACGGGAATGTCCAGATTAATGTGCTGTGTAAAAGGGCAGGGGGAGGGGACTCACGTGATGTGGAGAGATCGATCTTTAAACTATAACTTTATTAAAAATGATTCGCTGCTGTGCCATTGCCAACTTCTACACATGGCGGCAAGTAAAGTGATTGGTTTGGATCATAGACTTACTAAATAAAAATGTTTGGATCGTTCTAAGGAAAGTGATAAAACGTTAAAATTGTGTACATACTGTGGTAAATTTCGGATCAGAGAACGTAACTACTGTGTGCTCTGTGATATAGCAGTAAAATATTGCGCAAAACAAGAAGAGATATGTGAAAATATGGAATCAACAGATGTTAATGGCGGCATTGTAAAGAAACATTCTGTCAGGTGTTGTGAAACATCGAAATCAAGTGTAGACGATGTACTAAAAGCAGAAATAGTGTGCTTGAAAGACGTTATGTTAACCTTAAATTCAAAGTTAATTGGACTGCAAAATGAACTCAATGAATATGATGAATGTATCTTAATGTGTCAGGAAATAAAGACACAAAAAGCCGAAAGTGGATGTGTTATTTCAAAAGACGATGCAAATAAACACAGCTTGCCAGAAGTAACAAATGAAAGTGGCGACTGGAACAAAATAGGTCGTCAAAAAACATCGCAGAAACCAAAAAACAATTGCCAGGTTGAGAAAAAAAGTACAGTAAGTAAATTAGAAAGTAACCATGACATTGGATCAAAACCAGTTTCTCAGGATAAACATAGCCTGCAGCAACATAACTACATAAAAAACATTATGTTCCTATCAGACAGCCATGGAAGACAGTGTGCGAAAATTATTAAGGATTTAACAGCTGGCTACAGCAAGTGCACAGCTTTCATTAAACCAAATGCAAAGTACAGTGATGTGATATCCAATTTGCAATACAAATCCCGTAACCTGGATAAAAATGACTGTGTTGTTATTCTAGCAGGGTCAAATGATATAAATGATAACGTAACTGAGCTCAAAAAGTCAATGCAAAAAGCTAATTCAGAAACAGTACACACACAACTCATTTTGTGTACTGTACCATACAGGTACGACAGACCATATTCAAACGAAAAAAATTATCAAATGAACTCGTACCTAATGCATACTGCATCATTACACAAACATACCAAAATTCTAGATGTAAATATGATCCTGAAACGAAGAGACTTCGCCAGACATGGCTTGCATATGGTGTAGAAAGGAAAGACTGAGATCTGCAAGAACTTGCTGCTGCAAATAAAACTCACAAAGCAACATGCCACACATGTAATAGCAACAAAGTCCACTATGTCATATGCAGAAGTGACTCAGTCACAACGAAGAATAACGAAAACAGCTAGAGAGCTATCTACTGCAAGAGAACATTTTACAAGACATGGGACGCACCATAACAACCTGGGAAAGGATTTCAACAGCAGCTTATTAGGTACAGTGATGACAGAGAAAAGCACACGTATCTGCCTTGGGACTCCAATACCATTGACTGAAAAACTACCAGCGGCGGAAATTTTATACTTTGGTAAAACTGCAATAGCCGCAGAGAAGATAAACAAAACGGAGGAATCACATGACATGCTGTCAAAACAAGAAAAACAAGGACAAACAAACAAGGCAGAAGCTGAGGAACAGGGTATCAGGCCTATGCAACACAATGGGACAGTTCAGAGGAACGCATCATCTGAAGATACAGTTCTAGTAGATGCCTCATCAAAAGAGCGAAGCGAAAATGAAGCAGCAGAGCAAGGAATTAAGAAAATCAAAGCAATAAGAGTGACAGCACATCCAAGTACACAATCAACTCCACCAGCAGAGGATGCAGCCGTCCACCAGCTGACATCCACAGCGAGAACCCAGCCTGCCAGAGCAAGAAACCTGCCAGCAAGAAATGTGGATTTTTACTGGCCACAGATGAAGACGGCGCCTTCGTAAGGCAGTCCACAAGTTCACTCCAGATGGTAGAGGAAAGAAAACAGTCGCAGGATAATGTAAGTGATAAGTCAGAAAATAGAAATAGAATATTTAGGGATTATAAGTTAAGGATCTTACATCAAAATGTTAGGTATGCAACAAGTAAATCAAAAGAAATTGAAGTATTGGTAACTACTGAGCAGCCAGACATTTTTATTATGACAGAGCAAGGGTATAGCAGGTTATAAGAGATTTACTGATTTCAGTAGGTCAAGACACAAGGGTGGAGGAGTTGCAATATATGTAAGCAGTACTATAAGAGAATGCTCAACATGGCCAGTAGTAAACGGTAATGAAATGTTCTTTGAGGCTGCTGCAGTACAGATAAATGTTCAAAGGGAGAAACTTTTAATAATAGGAATCTACAGATCACCAAGCAGTTCAGTGCATAGCTTTCTTGGTGAAATAGAGGTAATGCTGGACAAAGTAGTTAAAGAATCTAAATCAGTAGTAGTGATGGGAGATATTAACATAAATACTTTGGAGGAGAATTACTACAAAAGAATCTGTTGCGATCTGATTAGAACTTACAATCTTAAATTTGAAATTAACGGTCCCACCAGATACCAAGGTAACTCCAAGACACAATTAGACCATATTATTTCAAATGTACAGCAAGATAGGCTCAGGGTGCAGATCATAAATACAGCCATATCTGATCACTCTGGAGAAGTAGTAGATATATTAGGGCATGGGGCAAGAGAAGAAAGTTTATATGTAGGACTTAGACAAACTAAATATTCAAATCTAAATAGGCTAAATGAGCAACTGAAAAAAGAAGACTGGTGGTGTGTATACAAGGCTAAGAATATAGATGAGAAATGGGACTCATTCTGTTCAGTATTGAATAATTATGTACAAACATCATGCCCAAAGAAATTTAAAAATGTAATACAGAAAAATAAAACAACATGGATCACAAAGGAAATTATGAAGATCAGGGAAGAACTTAAATCTTTGTATGACCAGTACAAGACCGATAAAACGGAACAGAGCCATGAGATCTACAAAAGCTTAAAAAAAGAATACAGGAAAGAAATATGTGCGGCAAAAAAAAAAAAAACAATTTATACAGAATGATATAGAAAGATCCAAAAACATGGCTAAAACAGTCTGGTCACACATAAACATAGAATGAAAAGGTACAACCAGCTCAGTAACAGAAAACATAGTAATTAAAAAGGATGGCATAACATATGACGACCCACAGGACACTAGCAATATATTTAATCAGCATTATAGTACAGTAGTGGATAAGCTATTAAAGCAAAATACCTTAGAAGATAAGACCAAAAGTAAAATTTTAGATGTAAAAATAGTATATTCATGAAGCCAACAAGTGAAACAGAAGTTGGCAATGTAATACAAAATCTGATAACCAAAACTTCAGAAGGACTGGATGGTATATCTACCAGGATACTTAAACATTGTGCAATATATGTGATAAGACCACTCTCCATATTAATAAACATGTCAATGGAGGAAGGAATATTCCCAACATGTTTGAAAAAGAGCAAGGTGGTTTCAATATACAAGGGTGGTAATAGAAGAGAACCAGTAAATTACAGACCAGTCACTGTTACATCGGTTTTGTCTAAAGTTATGGAGACAATAATAAAGGACAGAATAATTAATTTCATTGCCAAAAATAATATATTAGGCAATGATCAACATGGTTTTAGGAGGGGCAGATCTACTATGACAGCAATTAATGAGTTTGTAACAAATGTAATTACAGCACTGGATAAGAAAGATAAGGTCTGTGGACTCTTCCTGGATCTCTCCAAGGCTTTTGACTGTGTTTCACACAAGCTGCTGCTAGAAAAACTGGAAAGTTATGGGATAAGGGGAAAAGCATCAGGTATCGTAAGATCTTTCCTTCAAAATAGAATACAATGTGTAACAATAAAACATAAAAACCAAAACAAAGTTCTTACAGTTTCCTCGGGCTTTCAAGAAGTTAAATATGGTGTGACACAGGGGACGGTACTGGGCCCAATACTGTTCATATTATATACAAACAATATGACACTGTCAGTCGAAGATAGGGTAATTATGTATGCGGATGATACATCCATCATATCAAGCAGTAGTACAACAGATGAAATGTGTGCACAAATGACACAGGGCTTGGCAAATGCAGATAAATATTTCAGAAGAAACAACCTGTCTATAAATGACAGTAAAACTAAGTACATGCAGATCCAGAGTATAAAAAAAGCTACAACTCAAAACTTAAGTCTCAAGTTGGGTGACTCACTGCTGGAGGAGGTTGCTAGTTACAAATTTTTAGGTGTGGAAATAGATAAATATATGACTTGGGAACATCACATACAGAAAATATGCTCAAAAATAAGTTCAAATGTATTTTTAATGAGAAAAATGTCCACCACAGTGAACAAAGATACATTGCTGAAAATATACTATGGGTTGATCTTCCTGTATATATCATACTGCATTGTGATTTGGGGAGGTGCTGCAGATGTGCATATCAGAAGACTTTTGATACTGCAAAAGAAGGCCATTAGATGTATCACTGGCATACCGTCAGGGCAATCCTGCAGAAACAAATTTACGGAACTGAATATAATGACAGTGGCATCATTATACATTTATGAAACCATAATGTTCATAAAGTTAAACTGCAGTGCAACATTAAATAGGAACATCCATGAATATAATACAAGGAAAAGAGATGATTACCACATAGAAAGTAAACGGTTACAATTAAGTGACAAAGATCCAATAAACGCTGGTAAAATTCTATACAACAATTTGCCACAGTGCATCAAAAATATCAACAAAATACAGGACTTTAGAAAAAAATTAAAGTCATATCTAATTCTGGTCAATTCATATAGTGTTAAGGAATACGTAGAAAATTGTCAGGTAGACCATCAGATGGTAGGGCAGTGAAATTAAATAGTGTGTGGAACTGTCATGTAATCAATCGTTAATTATAGGATGTACTTTTTTAACAGTAAATTATAAAATATATATTATTAAACTAAACAATATATATAAGAATGGTGCAATAAGGATGATTTGTTAACTTAAGAAATACTATGTAAGTTTAATTTTACTGGAGAGCCCCATGTATTGTATTGAATGAGTATAACAAATTGTAACCTCTGTACATAGATAAACTTTATGTTTCAGTAATGTGTAAATATGCAAGTAGGCTTACTGAGTATGCTCTGTGTTAGTATGAAAAGATTGTAGCCGGATTTGTACAATGATGTAATGTAGTGAATATAAAATGTATGTAATGTGGGCGATGCCTTATACAGCTAGTAAGCTGTCCAAGGGCTAATAAATAAATAAATGAAACACTACTTGCAGATTCATAAACTGCACTCAACCCTTATAAATATATCTAGGCTAATTTTTAAATATTTTAAAGCAATTGTTCAACATAAAACACATAGGTAAATAAATAAATGCATTCTTATAAATATTACCTCTGACAATATTTTATTACACAGAAACAAATCACGTAAAGAAATAAAGCATTCTTATAAAATTGGTCAACGTGAATCATGTGGTAGACCATCACAGTATCGAGCAGGGAAATGTACATGCCTTCCAAACTGAGCACTGCATGTCGGTTCTTGAAGTGGTTGAGGAGGAGGTGGAAAGGGTAGTTGGAGTGTTGACCCTTCTGTTTCCTCTCTTGCATTCTTTATATGAGCAGTTGACACCTCTTCAAACATGTTGGCCGGTTTAACCCTACTGATGGAAACTGTGGTTTGCTTGCCATTAGCAAGAATGTCCATAGTTCCTGTGCAAAATGCTGTGTGGCCCTAAGTAGGATGGCTGCAGTAGTGGTTTGACTGCATCTGTGAAAACATAAAGTGAGTGAAGGTATCCAAATCCTTATGCACAAATGACTTTCTCTGCCCATGCCTAAAGGGTCTCACTGGCTTCATGCAGTCTAATGTTTCACATAGGGTGCATAGGAATTGTGGTTGGTTGTGCCTCGCGTACCTTTATGACTTCAATGAATTCCCCTGGTAAATGCAGTGTCTCTCCTTATACAAGCTCTGCTACTGAGGCCTCATTGTCCAGTTTGAATGTAATCCTCATCCAAGTAAAATAATGGGTTGTGCAGAAATCCTGTCACACATCAGTGAAGCCTTCAAAGTGTGATGGTACCTTTCCGGCATGCTGTTACTAGCTGCATGGTAGGCCGTGGTCTTGTGGTGCATGTAACCATAGAACTTGGCTAGCTGTGTGAACAATTCTGAATCGCACTGCCTCCCCTTATGGGTCGGTATGTGAAGAGGACAACCAAATCTGGCGATCCATGTTGAAGTGAAAGCTGTTGGTAACATTTCTGCAAAAATGTCGATTATGGGTTCTGCTTGAGGTCAATGTGTGTACCTGTCAATCACTGTCGTTAGATAACAATGGCTGTCCTACAGGCAGCGGTCCTACAACATTTACAAGAATATGAGCAAAATGTGCAACGATATCTGGAAATTCCCCTATTTTTGCACATGTCGGGGGACTTTACATAACTGGCAGTGAGTGCAGGCATGAGTCCACTGACGACAATCTCTGTCAATGTTCGGCACCAGCTTTGTCATCACACACAACCTAGGGTGATACAGGTTATGTACATCGGCAAACACTATATGGCGAAATGCAGTTGGTACAAATTGTCATGATCTTCCATGCCATACATCACAGTATTCCTTGTTGGTTTCTCCCTGAATGTCAACCAGTTGTAATTTAAAGAAAATTTTGCTGTCTTATAATATTGCTTGTAGTTTAGCGCCCTCTTTCTGAGCAATTGTGAGCTCTGTTATGTTCAATGGCTGCATAATACTAGATATTCTGGACAAACAGTCAGCAAGAAAATTGGTCATTCCAGAGATGTGTTGCAAATCCGTAGTGAATTGGCTGATAAACTCTAGTTGAGAATGTGTCAAGGTGTTTCTAAAATGCTGTTTTTCTAAAATGCGTAAACCAGCAGCTTGTGATCCGTATAAATCGTGAATGTCTGTACCTCAACCTGTGACCTGAAATGTTTGATGGATCGGTAGATGGCCAACAGCTCTTTATCATACACGCTCCAGCACTGTTGTGAAGGCGCCAGTTTATATGAGACAAATGCCAGCGGTGGCCTTGCACCATCTACCCATTGCTGTAGAGCTGCACGAACAGCTACCTGGCTGGCGTCAACAACCAGGTCGAGAGAAGCCTTCAGTTTTGGATGGGCGAGTAAGGTGGCCTTGTCAAGACTGTTTCTTGTTGCCTCAAACGTTGCGTCCATATTCTCATTCCATTTAATGGGAGTGTTGCCACATACATTTGCACCAGCCAGTGATGAGTTTAATGGTACTTGTTGGTTGGCAGTACTTGGTAAGTGGCGTCGATAAAAATTCAACATCCTGAGGTATCTGCATAGCTCTTTTATGGTGGAAGTCTTTGCTAGTTGTAATATGGCCTCTACTTTGGCTGATAGTGGTGCAGAACTGAGCACGATATGCGGTGGCCCAGGAATTCAACTTCAGGTTGCCCGAAAACGCATTTTGCAGTGTTTATTACACCCCTGTGTTTCTTCAAGCGTTTAAAAATCTCACATATATCCTGGTGATACTGTTCTTTTGCTTCCGAGAAGACCAACACAATATCTAAGTACACAAAGCAGAAGGGCAGTCCACACAAGATGTTATGTATAAATCGCTGCCATGTTTGTACAGAGTTTTGCAGTCCAAATGTCATAAAATTGGACTCAAACAATCCAAATGGTGTTATTAGATCCATGAAAGGTTGTAGTCACATAGTAGTGGCGCTGGATGTCGGTGGAGAACGGTTCTAGCATTCAGAGGTCGATAATCGGCACATGGACGCCAGGCTCCACCCTTACCAGGTGTAATTCCAACGCCGATAGACTGCTCAATGAACAAATAATTACTTCCTTTAACATAAGATCAAACTCTGCCTTTGCTATTGCGAGACGTCCCGGTGCTAATTTTCGTGGGTGACATGATACAGGTGGACCATCAGTAGTTTTAATGTGGTGCCCATGCCTAAAGGGTCTCACTGGCTTCATGCAGTCTAATGTTTCACATAGGGTGCATAGGAATTGTGGTTGGTTGTGCCTCGCGTACCTTTATGACTTCAATGAATTCCCCTGGTAAATGCAGTGTCTCTCCTTATACAAGCTCTGCTACTGAGGCCTCATTGTCCAGTTTGAATGTAGTCCTCATCCAAGTAAAATAATGGGTTGTGCAGAAATCCTGTCACACATCAGTGAAGCCTTCAAAGTGTGATGGTACCTTTCCGGCATGCTGTTACTAGCTGCATGGTAGGCCGTGGTCTTGTGGTGCATGTAACCATAGAACTTGGCTAGCTGTGTGAACAATTCTGAATCGCACTGCCTCCCCTTATGGGTCGGTATGTGAAGAGGACAACCAAATCTGGCGATCCATGTTGAAGTGAAAGCTGTTGGTAACATTTCTGCAAAAATGTCGATTATGGGTTCTGCTTGAGGTCAATGTGTGTACCTGTCAATCACTGTCGTTAGATAACAATGGCTGTCCTACAGGCAGCGGTCCTACAACATTTACAAGAATATGAGCAAAATGTGCAACGATATCTGGAAATTCCCCTATTTTTGCACATGTCGGGGGACTTTACATAACTGGCAGTGAGTGCAGGCATGAGTCCACTGACGACAATCTCTGTCAATGTTCGGCACCAGCTTTGTCATCACACACAACCTAGGGTGATACAGGTTATGTACATCGGCAAACACTATATGGCGAAATGCAGTTGGTACAAATTGTCATGATCTTCCATGCCATACATCACAGTATTCCTTGTTGGTTTCTCCCTGAATGTCAACCAGTTGTAATTTAAAGAAAATTTTGCTGTCTTATAATATTGCTTGTAGTTTAGCGCCCTCTTTCTGAGCAATTGTGAGCTCTGTTATGTTCAATGGCTGCATAATACTAGATATTCTGGACAAACAGTCAGCAAGAAAATTGGTCATTCCAGAGATGTGTTGCAAATCCGTAGTGAATTGGCTGATAAACTCTAGTTGAGAATGTGTCAAGGTGTTTCTAAAATGCTGTTTTTCTAAAATGCGTAAACCAGCAGCTTGTGATCCGTATAAATCGTGAATGTCTGTACCTCAACCTGTGACCTGAAATGTTTGATGGATCGGTAGATGGCCAACAGCTCTTTATCATACACGCTCCAGCACTGTTGTGAAGGCGCCAGTTTATATGAGACAAATGCCAGCGGTGGCCTTGCACCATCTACCCATTGCTGTAGAGCTGCACGAACAGCTACCTGGCTGGCGTCAACAACCAGGTCGAGAGAAGCCTTCAGTTTTGGATGGGCGAGTAAGGTGGCCTTGTCAAGACTGTTTCTTGTTGCCTCAAACGTTGCGTCCATATTCTCATTCCATTTAATGGGAGTGTTGCCACATACATTTGCACCAGCCAGTGATGAGTTTAATGGTACTTGTTGGTTGGCAGTACTTGGTAAGTGGCGTCGATAAAAATTCAACATCCTGAGGTATCTGCATAGCTCTTTTATGGTGGAAGTCTTTGCTAGTTGTAATATGGCCTCTACTTTGGCTGATAGTGGTGCAGAACTGAGCACGATATGCGGTGGCCCAGGAATTCAACTTCAGGTTGCCCGAAAACGCATTTTGCAGTGTTTATTACACCCCTGTGTTTCTTCAAGCGTTTAAAAATCTCACATATATCCTGGTGATACTGTTCTTTTGCTTCCGAGAAGACCAACACAATATCTAAGTACACAAAGCAGAAGGGCAGTCCACACAAGATGTTATGTATAAATCGCTGCCATGTTTGTACAGAGTTTTGCAGTCCAAATGTCATAAAATTGGACTCAAACAATCCAAATGGTGTTATTAGATCCATGAAAGGTTGTAGTCACATAGTAGTGGCGCTGGATGTCGGTGGAGAACGGTTCTAGCATTCAGAGGTCGATAATCGGCACATGGACGCCAGGCTCCACCCTTACCAGGTGTAATTCCAACGCCGATAGACTGCTCAATGAACAAATAATTACTTCCTTTAACATAAGATCAAACTCTGCCTTTGCTATTGCGAGACGTCCCGGTGCTAATTTTCGTGGGTGACATGATACAGGTGGACCATCAGTAGTTTTAATGTGGTGCCCATGCCTAAAGGGTCTCACTGGCTTCATGCAGTCTAATGTTTCACATAGGGTGCATAGGAATTGTGGTTGGTTGTGCCTCGCGTACCTTTATGACTTCAATGAATTCCCCTGGTAAATGCAGTGTCTCTCCTTATACAAGCTCTGCTACTGAGGCCTCATTGTCCAGTTTGAATGTAGTCCTCATCCAAGTAAAATAATGGGTTGTGCAGAAATCCTGTCACACATCAGTGAAGCCTTCAAAGTGTGATGGTACCTTTCCGGCATGCTGTTACTAGCTGCATGGTAGGCCGTGGTCTTGTGGTGCATGTAACCATAGAACTTGGCTAGCTGTGTGAACAATTCTGAATCGCACTGCCTCCCCTTATGGGTCGGTATGTGAAGAGGACAACCAAATCTGGCGATCCATGTTGAAGTGAAAGCTGTTGGTAACATTTCTGCAAAAATGTCGATTATGGGTTCTGCTTGAGGTCAATGTGTGTACCTGTCAATCACTGTCGTTAGATAACAATGGCTGTCCTACAGGCAGCGGTCCTACAACATTTACAAGAATATGAGCAAAATGTGCAACGATATCTGGAAATTCCCCTATTTTTGCACATGTCGGGGGACTTTACATAACTGGCAGTGAGTGCAGGCATGAGTCCACTGACGACAATCTCTGTCAATGTTCGGCACCAGCTTTGTCATCACACACAACCTAGGGTGATACAGGTTATGTACATCGGCAAACACTATATGGCGAAATGCAGTTGGTACAAATTGTCATGATCTTCCATGCCATACATCACAGTATTCCTTGTTGGTTTCTCCCTGAATGTCAACCAGTTGTAATTTAAAGAAAATTTTGCTGTCTTATAATATTGCTTGTAGTTTAGCGCCCTCTTTCTGAGCAATTGTGAGCTCTGTTATGTTCAATGGCTGCATAATACTAGATATTCTGGACAAACAGTCAGCAAGAAAATTGGTCATTCCAGAGATGTGTTGCAAATCCGTAGTGAATTGGCTGATAAACTCTAGTTGAGAATGTGTCAAGGTGTTTCTAAAATGCTGTTTTTCTAAAATGCGTAAACCAGCAGCTTGTGATCCGTATAAATCGTGAATGTCTGTACCTCAACCTGTGACCTGAAATGTTTGATGGATCGGTAGATGGCCAACAGCTCTTTATCATACACGCTCCAGCACTGTTGTGAAGGCGCCAGTTTATATGAGACAAATGCCAGCGGTTGCCTTGCACCATCTACCCATTGCTGTAGAGCTGCACGAACAGCTACCTGGCTGGCGTCAACAACCAGGTCGAGAGAAGCCTTCAGTTTTGGATGGGCGAGTAAGGTGGCCTTGTCAAGACTGTTTCTTGTTGCCTCAAACGTTGCGTCCATATTCTCATTCCATTTAATGGGAGTGTTGCCACATACATTTGCACCAGCCAGTGATGAGTTTAATGGTACTTGTTGGTTGGCAGTACTTGGTAAGTGGCGTCGATAAAAATTCAACATCCTGAGGTATCTGCATAGCTCTTTTATGGTGGAAGTCTTTGCTAGTTGTAATATGGCCTCTACTTTGGCTGATAGTGGTGCAGAACTGAGCACGATATGCGGTGGCCCAGGAATTCAACTTCAGGTTGCCCGAAAACGCATTTTGCAGTGTTTATTACACCCCTGTGTTTCTTCAAGCGTTTAAAAATCTCACATATATCCTGGTGATACTGTTCTTTTGCTTCCGAGAAGACCAACACAATATCTAAGTACACAAAGCAGAAGGGCAGTCCACACAAGATGTTATGTATAAATCGCTGCCATGTTTGTACAGAGTTTTGCAGTCCAAATGTCATAAAATTGGACTCAAACAATCCAAATGGTGTTATTAGATCCATGAAAGGTTGTAGTCACATAGTAGTGGCGCTGGATGTCGGTGGAGAACGGTTCTAGCATTCAGAGGTCGATAATCGGCACATGGACGCCAGGCTCCACCCTTACCAGGTGTAATTCCAACGCCGATAGACTGCTCAATGAACAAATAATTACTTCCTTTAACATAAGATCAAACTCTGCCTTTGCTATTGCGAGACGTCCCGGTGCTAATTTTCGTGGGTGACATGATACAGGTGGACCATCAGTAGTTTTAATGTGGTGGACAGTGTTGTGCAACACATACCGTGGCACTCCAGGTGGTCTTGATAGAGCTGAAAAATATTGCAAAATTGTGCGGTAATCTGCATCTGGTACTTGCACAAGCTTGATGCTCCTGGTTTGAATGTCACAATGATATCCAACAGCTTTCAAATCAATAATGCCATCTACTAGACACACATTTGCAATATCTAGCAAAAGTTTGAAATGATTAAAAACGTCAGCGCCTTTTATCGCCTCGGCCACTTCAGCTAATGTGACGTTCCATATAAACTGTCTTTTCAGTCCTAGATTCGCATCTTGATGACGTGTGCCGTATGATGGGATCTCTGTATTGTTTGCGGCTGCTAGAGTAACTACAGTGCGTGGTTTGCAGCAGCAGAGTGAATGTCTCAGTAGAATACTCAGATTGGATCTTGTATCTATGAGATATTTCCTTCCTGAGGTCCTGTCTGTGATAACAGGCGCAGAGACGTATTGTGGCAGTGGGTGGCACCTACAACCAACCACTGTTCACATTTGGGTATGTGCATGGTCTTGTGCACTTTTTCGCGTCTCCACCATACTTGTGGTGGTGTCAGCAAACTGTGGAGTCAAAATCTGATATGGAATGCGAAGTGGAGTGGCTCTTTGAACATTGCCAGGTATGCCCTCTACGTTGGTCCTCATTACCGCATGAAGGCAAAGTTGTCACCTGTGTGCTTAAGACATCTATCTTTGTGAGAAGGGCATCAACTTCAGCACGTGACATTGGAGGGGATATGGACGTAACACCACTAGTAGGAACTGTGACTGTACTGACCTGAGAGCTTTGTGTGATAGCATCTTGAATGCGGTCAGAAAGTTCTGCAACCACATCCAGAGAAAATTCCGACTGCATATAAATGATGGTATTTACCCAGGGCGGCAGACGATTACTCCAAATACTGTGCAGAAGGTTGTCAGGAACAGTGCCAGTGTCAACTTTGTTATGAAGATATTGAGAAGGCTTCCTGTCATCTATTTCCTCTGGAGTCAATACCTGTCGAAAGCAATCTTCCTGTGTGGCAGCTATACGGCATATCAGCTTCATTTTAAGTCTTTCATATGTGTTTTCTGTCGGAAGAGTTATTATAAATTGAACTTCCAAATCCAATGTGTCTCTGGTCGAGCTGGCTAACGTCCAAGGAAAATTTAGTATTATCGGCGGTTCTTCCGGAGTAAGAAAAGCTTGTTTCTACTTGATCAAACCACAATATTGGATTGTTGGGCCAAGAGGTCGGTAGGCGGACTGCCAGATGTCATATAGCTGCTGTTTCCATAATTTCTTGCTTACTCCATAAATCAAAATATTCCTCGGCGTGGTCACCACTGATGGAATGGTTAGATGTATTTATAACTTCCGTACTTAAAACTTGGTAAAATGAACAGGAGATCTAAGTAAACTAGGTTTATTTGTCTCAGTTAACGAGAAAGAAGTTCACAATTACATCCGTTGCTAGTTCTGTTATCAATACATGGAGTAATAAGTATTACATTAATAAAAGGTTACATATATTCAAGGAATAAAAATGTGTAGCGTTGCTCTGTAGACAATTCTCAGCGCTGCAAGCTGCGAAAATTCTCAGCTTCAGGCGATAATATTCTGTCTTTGTGCGCGACATTTAAAATTGGCGTGAAAGACCAACGCACACGACACCCGCTGTATCAGCGAGTAACAATCGCTATACATTTGTCAACCCCAAACAAACCGTTAGCCAATCTTTCAATCTAACCTAACACAGGCCTGATTTTGTACAATAGGATCTAATGCTTAATATGGAAAGTATTTTCATATTGGGAAATTTGTTTCTAACAGCATGCCGTATTTCGTTCAGCTGCACTGTGTGGATTTTGGATATCATGCACTTTTCAGTTTTCCGAAAATCATACTTGCCCTGCAGTCTTCAGATATAAAAGCAATTATTTTAGGTATATATAACAACACAGAACAAATAAATGTCACACGCCGTAATTATGTTTTACTTGTCAATACAGGTACACTTATTTTGGTAAACAAAAGTCAACATCAGATGCATGATGCCGCTCGTATCAAATGTCTTCTTTAGTGGATTGTAACCTTTAGAGCAGGCGAACACAAGCGAATGTTGCGCATTTGTTTATTTGGAGCGATATACTTGTCTTGCTGCTCGTATGACTGTTTGCCGTCTGTAAATTATGATAATAATTTGATCTACGTGCCGGTACTGAAATTAATTACACTACTTTATTTAACTCACTAGTGCAACTCTAATTAGAAAAATTACATTAAACAAGGAACATATGAAACATATAAAAAATACTTGTGATCAAGTAATAACAAAAACAGAAAACACAGGGCCTCTGGTGGCTGATGCGGAAACATTTTACGCGGTAAGAGGTTGAAACACTCGCACATCACGACACAGCGTGAAAACACAGAATGTACAAGCATATGAAAAGACATAAACACAGCACACTTGTGACACTCTCGCACACAACACATGATAGCATCACTTAGAAAAAACACAGCATCGCTACATACCCGTATACTCTCGGTGTCATAATAGTTGTTGCAATGTCCCAACATAATTAGTACTGTTTCAAAATTTTACACGTATGTCGGCGGGCGATTTTCGTTGGCTGCTGAATGCAGCTGAGGGTAAAATTTCGAAATAGGACACAAACTATCGCCGAGTTACTTCACCTGAAGAAAGACTAGCACTCAAGCTTCGGTTCTTGGCAACAGGAGGCAGTTATGCTAGTCTGAAGCACTTATTTCGTATCTCCACATTCTTTGCTTCCTCAGGCGGAATGAAGAGTGTTTCTCCAGTTTCACTCCATGCATCTATTTATTTATTTAACATTTTAAATTGCAGATCTATCTGTCCCACAAGCACCTCTGCGAGCGATACTCCTCAATCAGTAGTAAAACTAAATCGTCCATCCACTCCATTCTCTCTCAACAGGTTTTAAATTTCGCACGAAAGACAAGTGTCTACACGCTAATGCTCTATGATGCAGTTACGCCAATACGAGCACTGAAGCCGAAAGAACACGAACTTCCTTTGATCATTCACTCCAAGCCCAGTAACCGATGGATCACGAGCGAACACTTGTGAATGCCAACCAAACAAGTACGAACGCCGCTCGCCGTCCGTTCACGCAAAAGGGAATGCTCTGTTCACCGATGCTCGTTCGAAACATTCGCTCTGGTGTAAAGGCACCTTAACGCTATTGGATGACTAGAAGATGCAGTTAATATCTTTGTAATGGAAGGAATTTTAGGTCGAGGAAATAAGCATTCGTTGAAAGTTGTTACCAACTGTGAATTGAAGTGATGCTAGCATTCGTAGGTGTGGGCAAGCTGCCGTGAATGTAATGATTCTTTATAATTATTATGCACGTAATGCAGATTAAAACTTAAGAGACTGCAGAAAGGTAGGAAGGTTAGGAGATGGAACCTGGACAAATTGAAGGAACCAGAGTTGGTTGAGAGTTTCACAGGGAGCATTAGGCAAGGATTGGCTGAAATGGGAAAAAGTAATACAGTAGAAGACGAATGGGTAGCTCTAAGAGATAGGGTAGTGAAGGCAGCAGAGGACCATATAGGCAGAAGGACAAGGCCTAATAGAAATCCCTGGATAACACAGGATATACTGAACTTAATTGATGAGAGGAGAAAATATAAAAATTCAGCAAATGAAGCAGGAAAAAGGGAGTACAAACGTCTGAAAAATGAGATGACAGGAAGTGCAGACGGGCTAAGCAGGAGTGGCTAGAGGACAAATGCAGAGCCGAAGAAGAATGCATAACTAGGGTAAAGATAGATACCGCTTACAGGAAAATAAAAGAGATATTTGGAGACAAGAAAAGCAGCTGTATGAATATCAAGAACTCAGATGGAAAACCAGTACTAAGCAAAAAGGGGAAAGCTGAACTGTGGAAGGAATATATAGAGGGCCTATACAAAGGAAATAAGCAGTATTCTAGAAATGGAAGACGGAGTCGAGGAAGATGAGATAGGAGATATGATACTGCGAGAAGAATTTGACAGAGTGCTGAAGGACTTGAGTCGAAACAAGGTCCCTGGAGTAGATGATATTCCGTCTGAACTTCTGATATCGTTAGGAGAGCCAGTCGTAAAAAAAATTGTATCACCTGGTATACAAGATGTATGAGACAGGGGAAATACCCTCCGACTTCAAGAAGAATATCGTAATTCCAATTCCAAAGAAAGCAAGTGTAGACAAGTGTGAAAATTACAGAACTATCCGTTTAATAAGTCATGGTTGCAAAATACTAACTCTAATTATTTACAGACAAACGGAAAAACTTGTGGAATCTGAGCTTGGGAAAGATCAGTTTGGATTTAGGAGAAATGTAGGAACGCAGGAAGCAATACTCACATTACGACTTATCTTATGAGATAGGTTAAGGAGAGGCAAACCTACATTTGTCGACTGGAATACACTCTTCGAAATTCTGAAGGTAGCAGGGGTAAAATATAGGTAGCGAAGAGTTATATTCAACATATACAAAAACCAGACAGCAGTTATTAGAGTCGAAGGGCAAGAAAGGGACGCAGAGGTTGGGAAGGAAGTAAGACAGGGTTGTAGCCTTTCCTCAATGTTGTTCAATCTGTACATTGAGCAGGCAGTGAAGGAATGCAAGGAGAAATTTGGAGAGGACAAGTGCAGGGAGAAGAAATAAAAACATGTGGTTTGCCGATGACATAGTAATTCTGTCAGAGACCACAAAAGATCTGGAAGAGCAATTGAATGGGATGGACAGTGTCAGTTTAATAAGTCATGGTTGCAAAATACTAACACGAGTTATTTACACACGAATGGAAAAACTTGTGGAATCCAACTTCGGTGAAGATCAGTTTGGATTTAGGAGAAATGTAGGAACACGGGAGGCAATACATTGCGACTTAGAAGATAGGCTAAAGAAAGGAAAACCTACGTTTTTAGCGTTTGTGGATTTCAAGAAAGCTTTCGACAATGTTGACTGGAATACACTGTTTAAAATTCTGAAGGTAGCAGGGGTAAAATATAGGGAGGGAAGAGTTATAATCAACCTATACAAAAATCAGTCAGCAGTTATTAGAGTCTAACGACAAAAAAGGGACGCAGAAGTTGGGAAGGGAGTAAGACAGGGTTGTAGCCTTTACCAGATGTTTTTCAATCTGTACATTGAGCAAGCAGTGAAGGAATGCAACGAGAAATTTGGAGATGGAATTAAAGTTCAGGGAAAAGAAATGAAACTTTGCGGTTTGCCAATAGTAATTTTGTCAGAGACCACAACAACAACATGCACGTAATTTACGAAAAAGTTGCTATAATTTTTGCATTACAATCATTAGTAAAATATCGAGAGACATAAATAATCGAGAAATAAATGGAAAACAGCAAATTTCACAGATCCAGTGATAGAAACAACAACTTATTCATGAAGAAATACTTATGGATTGTATTATTTGCAGCTTACTCTCCTGAAAGTAAGAGGATATAAACGTAAGAGAAATATAAATTCCTTTTATGGTCTGTTGTTACTATGATAGGAACTATCTTTGACGCATAACAACTCGATATGGAGTGTAATGTTTCACACGTTTTTACACTTCACTCGTGTTTCTTATACACACACATACCTTTGAGATGAGGCAGTCTATGCATTATATGGTAGAAAATGCAGTGGAAATGATTATAGGGTTATAGATTGTGAACATATGGTATGTGAAAAGGGAGATAAAGTTGAAGGAGTTAATTATTATGCAATTTATGAAGATGAGCAGTATGAGTGTGTAAATGAGGCTGAATGTAAAACGGACAGGATGGGGAAGAGTGAAAGTGAGTTTGATGCCAGTGACTGGGTAGATTCCTTTAAGTACAGTCGTTGACAGAATTCGCGAGACCGCTCGCCTAATCGAAATGCAAAACCGCAAAGTTTCGCTGCCTGTTTGGAAGTATAAACAGCTGAGGGACACGATCATACATACTGTCAATTACACGTGTATCTGACACGAAATCAAAGGAAAAGTGTTCTTAGCAGCCACGCCGAAAACCAGCGGATAGGGGCGCGGCCGGCAGGAAGCATTTACACGAATTCTCCAGTAGAGCCATGTATTGGGAGAGTAGCGCCAACCTTTTATGTGTGGCTTGCCGACAACCGCCGGCTGCTATTGGTCAGTTGAGCGCGGGTGGGGCAAGTCCGCCATTTTAGGCCTAAGCAATCCATCAGCGCAAATGGCATATTTCACTTAACTAGCTGTTATTTTAGCATTTAGAGGTCTTGGAAATGTGTAGACTCATTGTTTATTAAATTAAGAGCTTAACATAGCATATTCCATTTTTATATGGTGAAAAATGCCGCATTGTTGGCAGTGAATTGTTATACTAAGACAGTCCGAGGTAGCAAGTTTTACGCATTCCACAGGGCGAAAGAGATGCGAAAAGTCGCGAATTGGAATATGGAGGAGTTAAGGAAAATGGTGCAGGAGCTGGCAGCGCACAACCAGACGCTCGAGAACGAGCTACAGGCGCACTCTGCACGTACTGACTCCAGAGATGAACATGTCAGTGCACAAAGCACCGCCACACTAATTCGCACGCCTGTCTCCTCAGTGGCAACAGGACGTGTGCTGGTCAGGCTGCCCCCGTTTTGGCCTTGCGACCCAGTAATGTGGTTCAGCTAGGTGGAGGCAGTCTTCCTATGTAACAATATCACGTGCGACCTCACGAATTTTGGTCATGTCGTGAGAGAGCTGGACCAAAACTACACTGCTGAGGAACAAGATGTGATAACTGCCCCTGGCACCCAAGATTCGTACAAACGACACAAGGACGAACTAATTCGGGGAGTCTTATCGTCGCAGGAGCAATGGGTGCAACAGTTGCTGCACAAGGAGGAATACGGTGATTGGCGACCATCTCAGTTCCTGCGTCATCAGTGGAGCCTCGCACAGCCTGAGATGGTGCCAGACACGCTGCTCTGTACAATTTGGGTGTGCAGGCAGTAATCGCCATGCTGACAGACATACAGCTGGACTCGTTTGTGGACTTGACGGACAGGGAGCACGAGGCGCTGGCAATGGCACCAAATACCGCCGCCACCGCAGCCCATGATGCCGCCACCCCCCTCCACCAGCATTCATTCCGCGACCACCCACGCAGCCAGCAGTCCTGACAGCAGACGGCAACCTGCACCTCCTAGTGCAGACTCTGACCCCCCAAGGTGGCAGCACTCTCCATGCAAGTGGATCAGTTGGCACACTCACGGTGAGATGGCAGCACTCACCACAGTGGCAGCATTTTGGGCCACAGGTGCTGTGGCTCACACAGTTGGCATTGCAGGTGCAGCAACAGCCCCTCTAACGGTACCATGCCGACTTCTGCTAGTACCACACACACTTTTGCAACAAGGTGACAAAGTGCCGTGCCCTGTGCTCACACCCAAACACCAACTGTAACCAGTCCTAGACACACCCGGATGCAGTATGATATCTAGGCGTTTATACATGGTAGAAAAGGGTACAAGCGTGAGTTACCTTGTGGTCACTGGCACGAACTTATCGATCTTTCCCAGGTCCCAGCTGCATGAAAAAAGGCAGGTTGAAACTCGGTGCTTCATGGCGGCGAACAATTCGTCGAGTAAAACTTTTGGTCCCCACCATCAGGACTTGGACCTCGGACTCCGCCTCACATTTGCCTGGAGGTTCACCGTCGCCGATGTGAAACTCTGTGCCTCACGGCGGCGAGCAATTCGCGATTAAAACTTATGGCACCCACCATCAGGATGAGCACCTTGGACTCCGCCTCACTTTTGCCTGGAGATTCACCATCGCTGATGTGAAACTCTGTGCCTCACGGCGACGAACAATTCGTCGATTAAAACGTATAGCATCCACCATCAGGATGTGGACCTCGGACTCTGCCTCACATTTGTCTGGAGGTTCGCCATCGCCGATGTCAATGAGCCGATATTAGGCACAGATTATTTGGCACACTATAAGTTGCTCATCGACGTTGCTCATGGGACAACTAAGATAGGCCGCATTTTGCAGTGTGAAACCCGTCGTGTGCTACGGGCCATTTATGGACATTCTAGACAAATTTAGGTAGTTAACGCGCCCATGTCGAGTGCCAAAGGAAGTCAAACACTCAACTATGCACCACATTGTCACAACTCCTGGCCCTCCTGTCTCTTGCCACCCTCGCCATCTTGCTCCCAACTGGTTTGCGCTGCGAAGGCTGAGTCCAAGGCAATGTTACGCCAAGGTATCATCTGCCCATCATGCAGCCCGTGGTCGTCCACCTTGCATTTAGTGCCAAAAAAAGGACAATTTGTGGCGCCCTTGCATTGACTACTGCACACCCAATGCAAGGACAGTGCCAGATAGATACCCAGTGCCGCATCTACAGAACTACAAATACTCCCTGGCAGGTGCGACAATATTCAGCAAGGTGGACTGCCTGAAGGCATATACTCAGATTCCCATGGAGCCCAAGGAGATCGAAAAAACGGCCATCACCACCCCCATTTGGGCTCTTCGTGAGCATGTTCATGACATTTGGCTTACGGAATTCTGCTCAGACCTGGAAGAGTTTCCTGGACAGCATCCTACGAGGATTACCATGCTGTTTCACATACCTGGACAACATCCTCGTGTTGTCGAAGACACCTGAGCTACACTGCACCCACCTGTCTTAAGACGCCTCAGCTATGCTGGCAATGAAATCAATCTGCAGAAATATCTGATCAGGGTTCGTGACATCGAATTCCTGGGTCACTTGATCACAACTATCGGATCCATGCCTCTGCCAGACAAAGCTGATGCAGTTATGACAATGCCATGCCATAAGACATGCAAGGGCCTGCAGGATTACTTCGGCATGATTAACGCCTACTGGCACGAATTTCATAACGCTGCTGCGGTGTTTCAGCTCCTTACTGCCACCCAACAAGATCCCAAGGCAAAAGGGAAGACTTCCATCACGTGGACAGACGACATGGAACACAGTTTCATCGAATCAAAATGGTGTTTCGCTGATGCGGTCATTCTCGCCCATCCCATACACAACGCCAAGATCTCCATTGTAGTGGACACAAGCCAAACCGCTATAGGCTCCTCCCTGTAACAACACGTTGATGGCAGCTGGCCACCAGTCAGTTTCTTTTCCAAGAATCTTGGCATCGCAGTGGTCCTGGAGTGCTTATGACCATGAGCTGTTCGCTCTATACTGGGCAGTTAAATACTTCCAGTCATTGGTAGAAGGCCATCCCCTTATCATCTTTACGGATGACAAGCCGATAACATTTACCTTCCGGTCGATCAACAACTGTTCACCATGCCAGCTCCAGCAGTTGGAGTATGTGTCACTATTCATGACCAACATCCATCACATTTCTGGGATGGATAATGTCGTCGCCAACTACTTGTCCTGTGACTGTGCCACCATCACCTCTCTGTTGGATTTCGACGATGTCACACAAACGCAACAGAGCGATGAAGAACTAGGAAAGATTTGTGACGACATCACCAGTAGCCTACGCCTGGAGCTCGTTCCGATGCCTGGCTCGCCTCAAAAAATTATCGCTGGCTCGAGTCAAAAAATTTGGTGCGATGTCATGATAGGAATGTACCAGCCGTTTCACATTTGACTATGTGCACGGGTTGTCACACCCTAGGGTAAACACCACTGTGTCACTCATGGCTGAACGTTTCGTCTGGTCGAGCCTCCGCAAGGACTGCTGGCAGTGTGCACCCACCTGCACAGCATGCCAGCCCATCAAAGTCGGTAGGCATGCACATGATGCAACCGTTGGCACATTCCCCAAAACGACAGGGCGTCTTGCCCATATCCATGGAAACATCGTGAGGCCACTGCCTCTATCCTAAGGGAAGCACTACCTCCTCACAATGGTGGACCGCTACACCCACTCGCCAGAGGCCACGCTATTCGCCGACATCACTGCCAAGACGGTCGCCACTGCCTTCGTCGATACCTGTGTGGCATGCTGTGGGTGCCCCACCCAGGTCACCACGGATTGCAGCTGTCAGTTCGACTGCATGCTTTCCAAACATGTGACCAGACTGTGTGATGTGCGATTACACTACACGACCAGCTACCACCTGGTGTCCAACGGTATGGTAAAACAGCTGCATCATCACTGAAGGCGCCCCTGACATGCCACGACGCCGCCTGGACAGAGGCACTACCACTCGTCCTCCTCAGCCTGTGAGTCACACTGAAGGACGAAATCGGCGTGTCGCCTGCAGACTTCGTGTACGGTCAACCGCTCGTCATCCCTGGCGAATTCGTGGAAGACACACCACCGCCTCAGGATGCCACGGCCCCGCCACTTGCAGAATGCCTACACAGTCACACGGCTGGCTCGCGACTGCACCCAGGAACACAGCACAGCACTGGCAAGGCATTCATGCACGCTGATGTGCAGCAGTGCACACACATCGTGTTGCGTATCGACGCAGTTCAGCCCCTGCTCCAGCCGCCGTATTCTGGGCCACACTGCACGCTCAGCTACAGGGGCAAGATTTTCACGATCAAATACAATGGCAAGTTGTCAACTGTTACTATCGACGAACTGAAGTTGGCCAACATCTTGTCTGCCCCAGACACCGTTGACTTCTACAACCCGGCAGAGAATCAGTCGATGGACGACGCTCCGCACGCAGCCGGCCAGGCAGAGACAGTTGTGGATGACGCACACGTGCCGCCAGCTGTCAGCAGCCCGCCACGTGTACTGCAGCCTGCTCTCACTCTGCCAGTGAGCTACCTGTACCACCATCGCAGCTGCCGCCAGCCGACTACTTGATGCGCACTGGCCACCGTGCCTGCTTCAAACGTCCGTGATGCACTAGCGAGTCATCGTGTCGCACCACGCAGCCCGTTTCTGACCGACAACCCGCCCGCCAATGAATAAACACTCTCGCTTCAAGTTCCCTTCCAGTATCGCAACCAGTTGTAACAACATAACGCTTTCTGTGCGACATAGCAAACGGATCTTAGAAACTGTTTTTCGTTTTAAGCTATTCCCGATCGACTCATTCCTTTCCACATTTCTTTTCTTATAGTTTCAGTGAACGAAGACAGTAATAAGAATTGAGATGTCGCAGTTCGTGAAATTAAATGTTCAAATGTTTGTATAGTTTATGGGACTTAACTACGGGGACATCAGTCCCTAAACTTACAAACTACTTATGAACTACTTACGAATTAGGATGGCACAAATATCCATGCCCGAGGGGGGATTCGAACCCCCGACTGTAGCAATTCGTGAATATATGTCGGACATTACTGACACATTTAAATGGAAAATGTGCATGTATAACATAGAATGAACTGAATTAAAGGCAGAAAGTAGGATATCGTAGTCATGAATTTTATAAATTACACATGTACTATAGAAACGAATATTACAATTGCTTCAGTAAGAACAGCAAACGTATCCAACACTACTAATGTGGACAAGTGATTGTGAACATCCACAGCTGCATATAACTAATCCACAGTACATGTGTTATTAAAATACCTAATGGTAGGTTTTGACCCCATATTGGGCCGCTATAATACCAGATAAGATTACATCAAATGAATGCACAGAAAACCAAACTATGCTAAAAGATAAGCTTATTTATTATATATCACCAGATGGCCAACTATTGATCAGCAAGCAACAGTTCGATTACTGTCTTTTTCACATTTTTCATCTAGTATGAAATATTGCTCATTATGTTGCTCACATAACTAACACAAATGCACATGAGAATTGAGTAATGATCAGTAACGCAAACTTTGTGAGGACATTATTGCTGTCAGTCACAGTCGTACTCTATAACCGTGAAAATATATTGATATTACGAAATGAAACATGTGCAAAAGAAAATCGTTTTGCATAAAATGAATTTCTTTAAACTATTTTATCCAACCCATAATTATATTTTTATTCCGTATCTTCCAATAACAACGCAAAAGCATTTTCGTCAATAGGGTGCGTGGTTTCCAGATAAGGTCTGCCACCTCTGAATAGATAGTAGGCCTATGTTCGTGCAGATGTTAGAAAACGCCTATGCTAAAATATGTGTTGGTGGTGCTGGAGTAAATACGTAAATGCATAAGATGAGGTTCTTGGATAAAGCCGATATCTGCAGCTGGTTTGTTTTTCTAATATGCACTCCTGTGGACGAGTGCACGAGAAGACAAGTTGCAAGCCGTATATTTCACAAATGTAACGTTTCTTTCCAGTAACAACTTTTGAAACAAATATAGTATCAAAAAGTTTTAACCCTTCACTCAGCCAGTTCATATGATGACTTATAATAACAAAGAGAACTTGTGGATGACTGAACGAAATAGACAGTCTTCTTCCGTGGAGATGTTCTAAACAGATTATCACTGTCACTAGAAAAAATGCAACATAGATCCTATGAGTCACAGCGTTAGTTTGTTCCATTGACAGATAATTTTTGATCATGTTTCTACATAAAGAATTTCCTTAAACGTAGGTTTCAGGGCACATATTGTAAGCATTTATAAATATCAGACATTATAGTAGCCACAATTTATTACCTGGAATAAGTGCAAACTGAAAACGCTGTCTTTATGTGAGTTCAAAACTTGACAACCACATACCAAGACTGTAATAGTTAAAACGATAATCTTCGAATCAATTGTCTTCACAGAGACTGATAATTGCCCCTTATGCGTTTGCGTGTCAAAAGTCTCAACAGTAAAGATCGCTGGATGGGTCTCACCTACATAGCCCAAACTGTGCGAGAAGAAACACGAATATGAACCTTTTAAATTCCTTCGATATTTCCTTTTGTAGGCCATAGGGAAAGTAAAAAAGGCTTGCCAAAAATTTTACATATACAGATAGGTGCAATATCAGCTAATCTTGAGAATGAGTATTGCTAATGTCTGTGTTGCAAAGTGTCTATGTGATTAGCTATTAAATAAAGCAGCACAGGTTCGAAACCTACCGCTTCAAAAATATTGTTTTTATTTTATATTAGCCCTTGCAGTTTAACTATTAATTATGAAATTTCAGTACATAATTAATATATTAGTTCTTATTATAACTATTTTAATTAATTAATATACCTTATTCAATCACTTAATTTTCAAAATTCTATGAAGTTTTAAAAGAAAGTAAGATATTCAAATATTCTAGTAGGTATTTATATGCAAAGATATATTACATTCCTTAGGGTGTTCATCATCAACGATACATAAACTTAACATTATGTAGACTTTATCAGAGTATTTTTAGCAAGAAATTTTATCCGAAATATGCTTAAAGTTGTTTCGTCCAAGTTTTTAAGTAAACTACTTTTCACTGTTGATTTTGGTGCATACCAAGTGTATCGAATCATTGGGGTGGAAACAGGGGTGGAAACAGAGGTGCTCCAGTCACGGTTTGCATGGCCACTATGGTCGGGGGTTCGAATCCCCCCTAGGGCATGGATATTTGTGCCGTCTTTAGTATAAGGTAGTTGATAAGTAGTTTGTAAGTTTAGGGACTGATGACCCTGTAGTTAAGTCCCATAAGCTTAACAAACATTTGAACATTTTTGAAACAGGGGCACTGAACTGATGCCATACGATTGAATGTGTTTCAATTGAGTCTCCTATTGACTTTGCAATACTGAAATGTTTAAGTAAATTTAAATTGAAAAATTAAAAGGTTAACATTGCTAGGGGTAATAAAAAATGAACAAGAATATAAGAAGTACCGGGAATCAAACCTGAGCCACAAAATTCTCAATCCGAGCAATCCTCTATGCTAGTCACACTCACTGAAGACCGGAGCTCTCTAAGCATCTGATATAACACTAATTTCTATGTGGAGAAACGATAGCAACCACATTCCTTTTCCATTTGGCCAACTCGAACGAAATATTTTGGGAATTTCAAAGGTTCGTATGCGTCCTTCTTCTCGCAGTGTTTGAACCAACCTGTGGTCTACTAATGTGAGTCATGAACATTATACAGTATAAACTGCATGAGGTTGATTCGTTGAGGGAAAGTTCGTACCCCTCCATATAAGTGAAAATTCCAGAGGTGGCCCATGATCCATGGATTGAGACGCATTATCAGTGCAAAATGTCAGATTCTCGTACAGCTATAGTCATAAAAATTGTGAGAATGAAGTGAATGGGGTCGTTTGTGTCCATATATTTATAAATAAACTTTTCACTGTAGCTACAGATGCCAGATCTATGAAACAGCAAAAATCGAAATCATTAATACTAACGTGTTTCTGATGGTATTGTGACTTGTGACTGTATTATAGTTAAAAGGCACATGCAGTAACAGGAAAGTAATTTTGCGAAAAACTTATGACAAAATACCGAAATGCAAGAGCTTGGTATATTGTGGTGTTTATTCTACTATTACTCGGTGTTGCTTTTGCTCTGACTACTGAAAACAGATCAGTTATTTTAATGAATGAAACGTGTCTCGTTACCACAAAAAGGTGGTCGGATATTACGGCACCCTGATTTATTATTTAACAGTTTCATGTTACAGACACACCTAACACAAGATTCATTTTTGAAACATCTGAGAAAAACTGAGTAACATTTGGTAAAATTTAGCTGTAGTAGGTTGTCGTGTAGGAAACTTTGTTTATACGCTGTCATCATTCAGTGAAGTTCTCCATTTACTTCCTTGCAAACCTCTTGCCAGCCCCAAGCACTGACTGGAGGACGAGACATTCGCTGCGAATCAACAGAGTAGAGGAAAGCCTTGCCTAACAAGTGTTAGGACTTGTCTTTTCTTATATGGACATATTGCCTTATGACGCCTGGTTTCCCTGATACCGACCTACTATTGGATTCTCGTCCTATGTTTTATTATTGTGCACTGAATTAAAAATTGTAGTATTAAATGGTTTCGGATTGCCCACCTGTTAGTTGCCACATTTATTGGTAATTCTTACGTTGCTAATCTACAAGTGTATAGTAACTTCTTTAACTTGGAACATTAACAAGACATGATCCTTTAAAAAAAAGTATGTGTGGTTTAATAAAATTGTATTCTGTTGAATGAAAAACACATTAAACTGAAAGCACCTATCAAATTATATCTTCATGATGACATGGCAGTTATATATTGATTTGAACATGAAATTGTTCGTTGGTTTTAAGATTTTTTAATTATAATTCCGAAGTTTTAGCTGCAAGTGAAGAACTAACCTGTGGGAAATCTGATGGTGATGCAAAGTATGCTTTTGCATGAAGAAAAAATACCGTACATTTCGAACCTCTTTCGTAGTTTCTGTATCTGTCAGCTGGTTCAGAAGAGTGAATGGACATGACTTAGAGAAGAATTTGTAAGCAATTTTAGATAAGTTCCATTACACCATAACCAAAGTTGTTGGCGATTACCTTGTATACTATCGATATACCAGGAATATCACTACTATATACCATACAAAGAGCTTTGCAAACTACTTCGAGAAAAAAATATTCTTAAAATCCTGGACATGAAAGAAAAAGTCACATATCGTTTATGGCTGCTTACCATCAATAAAACGTATGATAAAGAGTTTCATTTTGTTTTATTCTTTATTTGGCCTTCATCACCCTTCCAGACCAATCTGCTCCTTCCACAACACTTTTATACTCTCTTCGTCTTTTGTACTACAATTGTTCACAATATGTTAATTTATTTATTCGCTAGATTAATCTTGAAACGTAATACTGTTCTCTTCCACTGAAAACATTCTCCTCCAAATGCAAAAATATATTGTTGACTGCCACTTACATAGGTAGAAATGATCATCAGAATAAAATACGAGAAATCAGAGCCGAATGGAGAGATTCAGGTGTTCATTCTTCCCGCACGCTATTCGAGAATGGAATGGAGATAAAATAGTATAACCGTGGTTCGATGAACCCTCTGCCAGGCACTTAAATGTGATTTGCAGAGTATCCCATGTACATGTAGATGTAAAAATACACAATAATAAAATATAATCATAGATGAGAACGTCAAAACATACTGCATGTGCTTTGAAAGGAATAACCTGAAAATCATTTCTTTACGTTGGTGAAATCTTGTTCCTGTTCTAGTGAATCTCAGTGATTCTCAAACTGTTTGACACGTTTGTTTTCTGCCTATGGTAGAAAAATGATGGTTCTTATGAGTAGGACTCTTACACTGATACACACTAAACCATTATAAATAGATAGATTTTGCTCAGAGTCAAATGTAGCAGCCATCTGCTTCCGCAATAATTCGAAGCCTATTGTGTATTTTGTTCCTTATTATGTTGATGTGGCAACTGTTATTTTCGACATGTCCGAAATAACACGTGAAGACGCATTTGCTTCACTCTCTTCACTGCAGATGCAGTCGTACATTGGAGCTCGCAAGGGAATCCATAGCAGCGAGTGTAAGAGGACATGGACAATAAGGGCGCTTCAGCCATAGTGTGGGACTTGTGGTAATTTGAGACGGGCGGTGGGCAAGCACTGGTAGCCAAGTGGATAAAGCCACCACTGGCCCGAAGTGGGAGACCTGGGTTCGATTCCTGGCCCAGTACACATTTCCACGTGTCGCCATTGTTTAATTCCGATGCCCTAATGCAGGCACTATCAATCCTTTCCTCTCTAATACTTCTTCCTTCACCTCCTTCATAAATACTTGCAAATTCTTATTTCTTTTTCTGCCGTCCTCCTTATCTCCCCTCCTAGCCTGAACTGCACTCTCAAATTACACCTTCATTGGCGAGCTTCTATTCTATGTTTAAACTTTTTGCAGTTGTTTTAAAAACAATTCTCCACAACAATGTATTTTTAGAGATTGACTGAATTGGAAAAATAAATATTACAAGTTGTGATGTGAATTAGTTTGTGCCTTCAGTTTATACTTAGTTTTTCCTTAAAACGAAAGTAAATAACACTTCTTTACAAGAAATAAATGCTCTCACTGGTTAAAAAGCGAAGAAAACAACAACATGTAATCTCTACTAATACTTCTCAATATCACACATAGTCACCTTCCCCCTCAACGTTGGCTCAAAGTTCAAATGTTTTTTAAGCTTAAGGGACTTAACTGCAGGGTCATTAGTTCAAAGTTCAAAAGTTCAAATGTTTATTAAGCTTAAGGGACTTAACTGCAGGGTCATTAGTCCCTAAACTTACAAACTACTTATGAACTACCTTATAGCTGGCCGCGGTGGCCAAGGGGACTGAGGCACTTCAGTCACGGTCTGCACGGCCACTACGGTCGGGGATTCGAATCCCCCCTCGGGCATAGATATTTGTGCCGTCCTTAGTTGTAGGTAGTTCATAAGTAATATGTAAGTTTAGGGACTGATGACCCCGTAGTTAAGTCCCTTAAGCTTAACAAACATTTGAACATTTTGAACTACCTTATACTAAAGACAGCACAAACATTCATGGCCGACAAGGGATTCGAACTCCCGACGGGGAACGGCGTCGCACATCAAAGCATAGCATCTCAATGGGCTTGGCCGCTCCAATGCGGCCAGCTCAAAGTCGGTTGGGCACTGAACCCTCAACTGTAGCCACATAATATGGACATTTAAGTGTTAAATATTAAAAAATATATTCAACACTGTTGCTGCACCAGCCACCATCACCACCATCATGGAGTGGAGTGAAATGGACATTTAAGTGATTTGTCCCAAGCGTTTTGAATCGCATCAGGAAGCTGATGGTCACTGGAATGTCCTTTTGCTTTTATTATTCTCAGCATTTCTGCCCAAAAATTGTGAATGGGTTTAATGTCACTCCTTTAGGTGGCCATTCCAATACAGTAATATTTCTGTGGTTGTTGAACCACTTCTTAACAACTCGTGACATGTGAACGGGCGGTCCATCATGTTGAGAAATGATCTGTTCATCGCGAAATGTTGCTGGCACAGAAGGCGACATCACGTTCTCTAAACAGAAATATAGTTGCGCGGATTCAGGTTTCCTTCCACTTCCCACAAGGGAACACACCCCAAGAGAACACGCCCCTCAGCTGAAATCCATGCCCACACCGTTACCGATTCCATGGAAACTGTAAATATTTTTGCGGTTATACCTGGCACCTTTTGGCCAGTAAACGAGTACTCTTCCTGTCGATGCCATACAGAAAACTTTTTCATCAGTGAAAACCAATCGTCTCCAAAACGCAAGAGGTCTGGCGATATTTGCTGCACCAAAAGCAAGGCGGGCTTCTCTGTGGGAAGCAGACAATGTCTCCTTCACTGTAGCATTTCTAGCTCTCAGGCCACGTTTCCTCAGACGACGAATGACCATTCTACTGCTAACAGCAGGGATCAAAGCCTGCTGAATTTGCCGTGTGTTGAGGAATGGCTGGTTTTCATTGAAAAGACATATCTGCCGATTATGAGCAGCTGCCGTTCATTCAGGTTACCGTCCTTTTCCATCCGTTCAATCCACGTGGCAAACGTTGACCTATGAACGCCCATATACTTACTATACAACCATTCGAAAATGCTTCTTCGTGTAATGCTATTATAGCACCCTTGTCTGCCTCATCCAAATGAGATATTTGGTGTGTATAGAAACTTACGTTGCGCATAATATCTGCTGCTAGCAAGGAATAGACAGCGGCATCGCTCAATCACTTGTTTTGCCACACTCCACGGCTGGAGACGTAATACTGATCGGTGAAGCAAGTAACATGAAAATACAATGTGTAATTTTACTTACGAGGTAGTGGTTTGTCTTCTTATATTTGAACAGAAATGGTCAGAATAATAAGAGAAAAGGAACATTCACCGTCGAATCGCCACCAGCTTTCTGAGGCGATTCAGGACTCTTGGAACGAGTTACTTCAATGCCCATGTTACGTGGATAGAGTTGTGGGAGCACTGCCTGACAGACTTCGAGCTGTCTTTGCAGCAGAAGGCGGCTATATGCGACATTGAGCAGTATTAGTAAAGATTTTTGTTGTTATTTTCTTCGTTTATTAACCAGTCAGAGAATTTATTTCTTGCTAAGAAGTGTTATTTACCTTTATTTTAAGGAAAACTAAGTTTAAACTGGACGCACATACTAATTTACATCAGGATTAGTAATCCAGAATAAAACTCTCACTTTGCAATGGAGTGTGCAATCAGATGAAACTTCCTGGCAGATTATAATTGTGTGCCGGAACTGCGACTCAAACCACATACCTTTGCCTTTTGCGGACGAGCGCTCCACCACTGAGCTATCCCAACATGACTCACGGCCTGTCCTCACAACACATGCCTGCAAAAGGCAATTATGCCAGGAGTGCTAGTCTTGCAAGTTTCACAGGAGAACTTCTGTGAAGTTTGGAAAGTAGGAGGCGAGATACTGGCAAAATTGAAGTTGTGAAGACGGACCGTGAGTCGTGTTGGGATAGCTCAGTGGTAGAGTCCTTGCCCGTGAAAATTAAAGGTCTCAGGATCGAGTCCCAGTTCAGCCACACAATTTTAATATGACAGGAAGTTTCAGGATTCGTAATATCTATTTTTCTGAGAGAAGAAGTACTCACTTTCTAAATTCACCAATCTCTAAAAATACGTTGTTGTGCAGAATTGTTTCTAAAACATCTGCAAAAACTTAAATATAGAGTAGAAGCTCGTTGTTGAGACTGAAGTTCAGGCTAAAAGGGAGATAAGAAGGCCTGCAGAAATGGTCATAAGATTTTGCAAATATTTATGAAGGAAGTGAAGGAAGAATAATTAGGGAGGAAATGATTGACAGTGGCTACATTAGGGCACTGAAATTAAATAATGGCGACAAGTGAAAATATGCCCCTGGCTGGAAATCAAACACTAGTCTCCCACTTCGGGCAGACGTTTAGCTCTTGCAATGTTCTTTGTACAATATATGGTAGTAATATTCCCGACATATCGATAGTATACAAGGTAATCGCCAACAACTTTGGTCATGGTGTATTGGAACTTATATGAGATAACTTTCAAATTCTTCTTCAAGCCACGTCCATTCGCTCTTCCGAACCAGCTGGCAGATATAGAGACTATGACAAGAGGTTCGAAATGTATGGTATTTTTTGTTCATACAAAAGCATACTTTGCTTCACTATCAGATTTACCGCAGGTTAGTTCTTTGCTTGCTACTAAAACTATAGATATTATTTAAAAAATCTTAAAACGAACAAACAACCTGATTCCAGAATGAAACTTTCACTCTGCAGCGGAGTGTGCGCTGATATGAAACTTCCTGGCAGTGCCGGAACCGGGACTGGGATGTTTCCAGAATGATACTTTCACTTATGTAATTACCCTGCACAAGGCCAAACGTGCGGTGTCAGTGCCATCGGAAAAGATAAGTAATTTAAGTAGAGAAAAAGTGTAGTTTAACACTATAAGTAGGTAAAAACATTTATTAGCGTGCTCTTAAAGCTTACCACTAAAGGTTTTTCTTTTATTCACGTATTTATCCAGTAATCACTAAAAGTACGGTTTGTTTACATACGTCCTTGTTAGGCCTAAATTCCGTGTGTGCATATTTAGCGTTTCTCCGTAATTTTAAGTGTATTTAACACAGTTAACTAACTAAATACGTTTATTAGTGTCGTCTTCAAGCTCACCATTAAAGGTTCTTTTCTTTTTTCGCGCATTGTCTCAGTAATCGCGAAAAGTTGTTTTGTGTACATTCATAGGCCAAATTCGCGAGTGTGAAAGTTTAGTGTTATACCGCAATTTTAAGTGAATTTACTAACAGCTTACACGTATTTTAGTGTCCTAAGCAAATCTAGTAACCCTTTGTATCTTTAGTTAATATATATTGTCGATATCACTAGTAACAATCATGAATGCAATGTGTTTGAGCTGCAGTAGGTTTGTTCGTTTTGGTTTTCAATGCAGCTGTTGTGACAAGTGGTTTCATTGGTGGGGATGTAGCGGTGTGGGAAAGAGGGAAGCAAACGAGTCTCTTCCTTTGTTTTGCAAAATGTGTTCAAGGGACAGAAAAATAGCTGAACAGGAAGGGAAGATTAGGGCCCTTCAGGCTGAACTGGATAGTGCTAGGGAGGAACTTACAAGTTTAAGGAGGGAGAAGGGTCAGCAGGGGTGGGAAGTGGTAGCAGGGAACAGGGGCCACAGAGAGAGTATAGTTCCTGACAGCTTCACAATTGGCACAAACAACAGATTTGCCTTGCTACCACAGTCAAGTGAGGAAGAGGCTCCTTTAGAAGTAGGTGCAGTTAGGAAGCAACAGACTTTCACAAGGAAATCAACGGTTTCAAAAAAAGTAGATAGTAGGAGGAAAGTTCTGTTGTTAGGAAGTAGTCATGGAAGAGGTGTGGGCCAGATTTAGCAGGAAAAACCAGGTGACAGGTACCAGGTCACAAACATTTTCAAGCCCAGTGCAGGTCTAAGCCAGGTGGTAGAGGATATAGGTTCCTTGTGTAAGGGTTTCACAAAACAGGATCATGTTGTTATAGTGGGTGGGGTGGGAAACAGCATTGATAGGGATCAGGGCTACAATATTGAGTGTGACCTGGTTAAAAGAGCTTCTGCAACGACCCAGACAAATGTTGGACTGTTGCCTGCTTTCATGCGGCATGAGCAACCCCAATTGAACCGCTCCGTCAGGAGAGTCAATTTGGAGATTGATCAACTGCTTATGGTGGCCACTCTGTCGGACATAGGTTTGGTTCCTGTGGATGCTATTGATAGGTGGGATTTCACTAGACATGGCCTGCATCTCAATAGGAAAGGGAAGGGGAAACTAGCTGGGTTGATAGCAAAATCCTTAACGGAGGACACTGCAATTCATGAAGGTACTTCTTTTTTAGGCTAAATCAGTGTCCAGTGAGAAGCTCAGGCAGGCAGGTGCTAAAAATGTTGAAAAATCAAATATTTCTCAGAAAAGTAAAGTAAAAAATAATGTTAGCATTTTTCACCAGAATATTGGGGGACTAAAGAATAAAATAGATGAGCTTTTAGTTAGTTTAGATGGTATAGAAACTGATAATGTAATAGATATACTATGCCTGTCTGAGCATCACATTGTCACCGGTATGGAAAATGTGAATGTCAGTGGATATAAATTAGTCTCAAATGTAAGTAGAGATAATAAGATAAGAGGAAGAGTTGCCATATATGCCAAAAGCTATCACAGTGTAAAAAATTTAGAAACAAAAAAGTTTTGTGTAGAGCAGCATATTGAAGCATGTGCCTGCCAGCTTAAACTTAATGATGATTATCTTATAATTGTAACAGTATATAGGTCCCCTTCAGGAAACTTTCAGTTATTTCTGGAGAACTTGGATGCCTTGTTGCGCTATCTGTCAGATAGGGGGAAGCAAATTATTATTTGTGGTGATATCAATGTAGATTCACTGAAAGAGTGTAATAGGAAGAAAGACCTGGAAGTCTTACTTGGCTCATTCAATCTGACATCCGTTATTGATTTTCCTACTCGGGTAGTAAAGGACAGCAGTACATTGATAGATAACTTTTTTATAGACCAAGATAAGTTTAACAACATAAATGCTTGTCCCATTGAGGATGGTTTTTCGGATCATGGTGCAGAGCTAGTAACAGTATATGAAATAGCTCCATTCAGTAATTCGAAACTGTCCACCAGAATTGTGCACTCGATTAATGACTTAACAACAAAAATTTCAAAGAAAGTCTACAGCAGTTAGACTGGGATGAGGTTTACAAGGAACCTGATGTTAATTTAAAATATAATTTATTTCACAATACATTTGTAAGGGTATTTGATAACTGTTTCCCCAAGAAATTAGTAAAATTTAATTCTAAGAAACCATGCGAAAAACCATGGCTTACTAAGGGAATAAAAATATCATGTAACCGAAAAAGGGAACTATATCTGTCCGCAAGAAAGAGTAATAACCCAGAAACAATAAAATATTATAAAAGCTACTGTGCTACATTAAGAAAAGTTATTAAAAAATCAAGAAGCATGTGCATCATGTCTGAGATTAGCTCCTCTGATAATAAAATTAAAACAATTTGGAATATTATTAAAAGGGAGACTGGGCAACCAAGAGCAGAGGAAGAGGGTATTACCATCAAAACAAATGAAAACTTTGTTAACAAAAAGTCAGAAGTTGAAAACATTTTTAATGATTACTTTTTAAATGTTATGGAGAAAATAGGATCTAAATGTTCATTAGAAGGAGCAAGGCAATTAATGAAGGAGGCCATACCCACACAATTTGATACAATTGAAATTCCACCCACCTCACCTTCAGAAATTAGGAAAATAATAAACTCTCTCAAGAGTAAACGGTCATATGGATGATGGCATTTCCAGCAGGGTATTAAAAACTTGTTCCCATATTTGTAATAGCTCATTAAAGCAGGGTATTTTCCCAGATAGACTGAAATATGCTATCGTTAAACCTTTGCATAAAAAAGGGGATACATATGATGTCAACAACTACCTGCCCATCTCACTTCTGACAGCTTTATCAAAGATTTTTGAAAAAGTTATGTATTCTTGAGTTGCTTCACATATTAGTATAAATAAAGTTCTAAGAAAATGTCAGTTTGGTTTTCAAAAAAGCTTTTCAACTGAAAATGCTATATATACCTTCACTGATGAAATATTAAATGCTTTGAATAACTGGACATCACCAGTAGGGATTTTTTGTGATCTTTCAAAGGCTTTTGATTGTGTAAATCATGGGATTCTTCTAGATAAGCTTAAGTATTGTGGTATGAGTGGGACAGTGCACAAATGGTTTAAATCATACTTAACTGGAAGAGTGCAGAAAGTTGAAATAAGCAGTTCACATGAAGTAGATGAGACAATTAATTCTTCTAACTGGGGAGTTATCAAAAATGGGGTCCCACAAGGTTCGGTCTTGGGTCCTTTGCTGTTCTTAATATATATTAATGACTTGCCATTCTACATACACAAAGATGCTGAGCTAGTACTTATTGCTGATGATACAAGTATAGCTATCACACCTGACAAACAGGAATTAACTGATGAAATTGTAAATGATATCTTCCAGAAAGTCATTAAGTGGTTCTCTACAAATGGACTCTCATTAAACTTTGATAAAACAAAGTATATACAGTTTCATACAGTAAATGGCATGACACCATTAATAAATTTAGACTTTGAACATAAATAAGTAGCTAAGGTAGAATATTCAAAATTTTTAGGTGTTTGCATTGACGAGGGACTGAATTGGAAGAAACATATTGAAGATCTCCTGAAACGTCTGAGTTCAGCTACTTATGCTATCAGAGTCATTTCAAAATTTGGTATAAATCTCAGTAAATTAGCTTACTACGCCTATTTTCGTTCACTACTTTCATATGGGATCATATTCTGGGGCAATTCAACATTGAGTAAAAAAGTATTCATTGGAAAAAAGTGTGTAATCAGAATAATTGCTGGAGCCCACCCAAGAGCATCCTGCAGACATTTATTTAGGGATCTAGGGATACTCACTGTAGCTTCACAATATATATATTCACTCATGAAATTTTTTATTAACAATCCGACCCAATTCAAAAGTAATAGCAGTGTGCATAGCTACAACACTAGGAGAAAGGATGATATTCACTATTCAAGGTTAAATCTAACTTTGGCTCAAAAAGGGGTGAATTATGCTGCCACAAAAGTCTTTGGTCACTTACCAAGTAGCATCAAAAGTCTGACAGATAGCCAACTAGTATTTAAAAAGAAATTAAAGGAATTTCTGAATGGCAACTCCTTTTACAATGTAGATGAATTTTTAGATAAAATTTAATAAATCAATAAATAAATAAATAAATAAAAATAAATAAATTCTTAAAATATAGATTGTCAAGTATAGACAAAATTTACTAAACTGACACGTTCCACATCATTACGAAATGTCGTATACATGATCTAAGGAACAAGTATTAATCTAATCTACTTTGCAGCGGAGTGTGCGCCGATGTGAAACTTCCTGGCAGATTAAAATTGTGTGCCGGAACCGGGCCTCGAACCTTGGACCTTTGCCTTTCGCGGGCAAGCGCACTACCAACTGTACTATCCCAACACGACTCACGATGCCACCTCACAACTTTACTTCCGCCAGTACCTCACCTCCTACTTTCCAAACTTCACAGAAGCTCTCCTGCGAACTATGCAAAACTAGCACTCCTGGAAGAAAGGATATGGTGGAGACATGGCTTTGCCACAGCAGAGTGAAAGTTTCATTCTGGAAACATCCCTTAGGCTGTGGCTAAGCCATGTCTCCACCATATCCTTTCTTCCAGGAGTGCTAGTCTTCCATGCTTCGCAGGAGAGCTTCTGTGAAGTTTGGATAGTAGGAGGCGAGGTACTGGCGGAAGTAAAGTTGTGAGGCGGCATAGTGAGTCGTATCGGGATAGCACAGTCGGTAGTGCGCTTGCCCGTGAAAGGCAAAGGACCAAGGTTCGAGTCCCGGTTCCGGCACACAATTTTAATCTGCCAGGAAGTTTCATATTAGCGCACACTCCGCTGCAGAGTGGGAGTTTCATTCTGGAAACATCCCTTAGGCTGTGGGTAAGCCATGTCTCCACCATATGCTTTCTTCCAGGAGTGCTAGTCTTGCATGGTTTGCAGCAGAGCTTCTGTGAAGTTTAGAAAGTAGGAGGCGAGGTACTGGTGGAAGTAAAGTTGTGAGGCAGCATCGTGAGTCGTGTCGGGATAGCACAGTCGGTAGTGCGCTTGCCCGTGAAAGGCAAAGGTCCAAGGTTCGAGTCCTGGTTCTGGCATACAATTTTAATCTGCTAGAAAGTTTCAAAACAACCTGATGTTCAAATCAATACGTCACTGCCATGTCATCATTAAGATATAATTTGAACGTTGCTTCGAGTTTAATGTGTTACACATTCAACATAATACAATTTTAGAAGACCACACACACGTTTTTTAAAGGATCACATCTTGTTAATGTTTGAGGTTAAAGAAGTTATTATACACTTGTTGTTTAGCAATGAAAGAATTACCGCTAAATGTGGCAACTAACAGGCGAGCAAACTGAAACAAACTAATACTACAATTTTAGTTCAGTGCACAATAATATAGCCTAGGGCGAGAATCCATTAGTAGGTCTGTTTCAGGAAAACCAGACGTCATAAGGCAAAATGCCCATATAAGAAAAAAACAGGTCCTAATACTTCCATGAGTAGTTACGGAAATGCGAGGCATTCCTCTATTCTGCTCAATTGCAGCGAATGTCTCGTCCTCTAGTCAGTGCTTGGGGCCGGCAAGAGGTTTGTATGGAAGTAAATGGGGCACTTCACAGCATGACGAGCACATATAAACAAAGTTTCTTACACGACAACCTACTAGAGTTAAATCTTACCAAATGTTATTCAGTTTGCCTCAGATGTTTCAAAAATGAATGATGCACAAGGTGTATCGGTAATATAAAATTGTTAAATAATAAATTAGGTTGTCGTAATATCTGTGGTAACTATACTCCTTTCATCCTGAAAATATCTGTTCTGCTTTCAATTCAGTCAGAGGAAATACAACACCGAATGATAGTAGAATGAAAACCTTAATATACTAAGATCTTGCATTTAGGTGTTTAGAAGTCTGATTGGTCAATATACGTATCCCACATATTTAGTCCTAAATTTTTCGTAATATTACTCTCCTCACGGCATGTGCCTTTCAACTATAGAACATTCACGAGTCAAAATACCGTCAGAAATACGTTATATTAATGATTTAGATGCGTTGCTGTTTCGTAGATGTGACATCCTTTGATACAGCCGAAAGTTTATTTATAAAGACACAAATGATTCCATTAACTTTATTCCCGCAGTTTTTACGACTGTAGCTGTAAGTGGACCCAGAATTTTGCATTCATAACGCATCTCAGCCCATGGACCATAGGCGTCTCCTGGAAATTTTACTTACATGGAGGGATTCGACTTTCCCTCAACAAATCGACGTCATTCAGTTTATACTGTATAAAGTTCATGAGGCACGTGAGTAGATCACTGGATGGTTCAAACCCTGTGAGAAGAAGTAATCAGACGAATCTTTGAAATTCCTAAAATATCTCGCTGGAGTTGGACAATTGGAAAGGGAATGTGGTTGCGATCGTTTCTCCACATAGAAATAAATGCTGTACCAGGTGCTCAGAGAGTACCGGTCTTCAATCAGTGTGACTAGTGTGTTGGACAACCGCCTGGATAGCAAATTTTGTGACCCAGTTTCGATTCCTAGTACTTCTTAGATTCTTGTTTATTTTATATTCGCCCTCGCAATGTTAATATTTTAATTTTTAAATTTAAATTTACTTCAACATTTCAGTGAAAGTTGATGTCAAGAGGAGACTCAATTAAAACACATTCAATCGTACGGCATCAGTTCAGTGCCCCTGTTTTCACCCCAATTATTCGATACACTTGGAAACTATTAACATAAACAGTGAAAAGTAATTTACTTAAAAACTTGAATAAAGTATTCTTTGCACCAAAGCATATATCGGATAAAATTTTTTACTTAAAATATTCTCATAAATTGTACATAGTGTGAAGTTTATGTTCCGTTGATGATGAACACCTTAAGGAATGTAATATATCTTCAGCATATGAAAACTGCTACAACTTTTTAAAATATTATTCTCTTTTAAAACTTCATCAAATTATGAAAATTAAATGATTATATAAGATATATCAATTAATTAAATTAGTTATAATGAAAACTAAAATATTAATTATGCAGTGAAATTTCACAATTAATATTTAAATTGCAAGGTCTAAAATAAAATAAAAACAATATTTAACAAGCGGTCGTTTTGAATCTGTGCTGCTTCATTCAAAAGCTAATAACTTAGCCACATCGCAACAGAGACATCAGCAATACTCATTCTCAAGATTAGCTCATACTGCGCCTCTCTGTATTTGCAAAATCTTTGGCAAGCCTTTTTTACTTTGCCTATGGCCTACACAAGGAATATTGTGGAAATTTAATAGGGTCATATTCCTGATTCTTCTTGCACTGTTTGGGACTAGTATGTGAGACCCATACACCAATCTCTACTCTTGAGACTTTCAACAAGCAAACACATAAACGGCAAAGCCTCTACCAAGACAATCCCATTCCAAGATTGTCGTTGTAGCTATTATACTCTTGGTATATGCTTGTCAAGTTTTGAACTCAAACAAAGGTAAAGCATGCACTTCTTTCAGCTAATAAATTGTGGCTACTATAATGTTTGATATGTGACCTGAAACCTATGTTTAAGGAAATTCTTTATTTAGAAAAATGATCAAAAAATTATCTGTCTATGAAACAAATTTACGCTATGGATAATAGGATCTCTGTTGCATTCTTCCGGTAGCAGTGATAATCCACTCAGAACATCTGCACGCAAATAGACTGTCTATTTCGTTCTCTTTGTTATTATAAGTCATCATGAGTGAAAAGTGAAAAGCCATAGCGGTGCGGCCGAGACCATTGAGGGGTTCGAATCCTCTCAGGTATAGATGTTTGTGCCATCATTAGTTGTTGTTGTTGGGTTTTTTAAAGGGGGCTAAACGGCTAGGTTATCAGTCCCCTGCCATCATTAGTATAAGCTAGTTAATAGGTAGTTTGTAGGTTTAGGGATTGATGACCCCATAGTTAAATCCCACAAGCTCTACAAACATTTGATTTTGAAAAGTTAACACTTTTTGATACTGTATTCGTTTCAAAAGTTCTTACTGCGCAGAAAAGTTACATATGTGTAATATACACACGCCATTCAGGACAGCTGGCTCTGGAAGTGTCTTCCACGATTTCTTTGACTTGGCTGAGTAGATATGTCTTTCACGAGCAACTTTGCCTTGTTTGTTTTGTACTTTTTTGCGAAGCTTGGTTCGGTTGTGTTTTGCAGCATCTATAAATATTTTAAATATTGCATTGACATCTATATTATTATGTAAATATTTATTGATGTAAGCTGTCTATGTAATTGAATAATACAAGTTTATTTTGTCTGATGTATTATATTTGTAAGGCATTTTACTGGCAATTTCTGGTGGATGCTGGTGTGCATATGGTGCTGTTTTTGTGCCTTTAGTTTGTTTTGTTTCTGTTTTTTATTCCATTGGCCAAATATTTCCACTGAATATGCCTGTGAAATATAGACGAAGTGCATATGGGAAAATAAACTTGTATTATCCACTTGCAGCAATAAACATCTACATTATATTATTAAAAGTAACTGTGAAACGAAAGGACAAAAAAGAAACTAACAATATTTGCACTGACATAGTTTTCAGCAGACAATTCTGTCCATTTTTCATTACTGAGGAGACCATTAAGTTTGTTGAAGTTATACCTTTGAAGGGCTTTGGGTGGGCCTGGGATTGAAATAACTTCATTAAAACTGACATTTAGTATAACAGCGTTGTGATCGCCGAATCGTGCCTCATATACTTGAACTGTTGATCTAAGTTTATATCTGTAAACGAGGATTTGGTCTAAGATAGTCTTGGATGTGGGTGTTACTATTATGTGTTAATTTACAATACCCTGTGGGGTATATGATATTGCAAGATTGGTAAACGTGTCCCTGTTTCTATTTTGAGTGAGAAAATCAATGTCAAAGTCACCATATACAATAAAGAAATGATCACACTGCAATGCAAACAGAAAGAACATTTTTTAATTGAAACGTTATTACTATCATGGCATTAGACCAACAGTAGGTAAACATGTGAAAATTACTTCAAATTCTCTACCTACTGTAACCTATTCCTTTATGTATATAAATCTTGGCCTACAGTGTTATAACTGAACGTAACAGATACCATCAAAGTTTCAGTGATATGTGGAGAATCTAATCCATTGCAAGTACTTCTACATTTGGTTAGAGGACTGGCAATTACCATGTCCTGTCAGGTCGTGCAATGTAATGAATTGTAGGAAGAAAAATCTGGTTATTGAATACCTAGTGACAGTTTTAAACAGCAAAACTGAGGCGAGAAGCAGGAATTTCTTTCCACGGTCCACCTCGAAAGAGGCACACAATTAACCATTCACTACTAGTAAGAGCAGTCTTCTTAGGTTCTTTTTTAACAATAACATAAATAAATTTTCAAGATAAAGAAGGGTCGGTGAATTATCGTGTTCTTACAGGTTTTTTTTCTCGATAATTTGTTTTTACAGAATATTGTATGAACGATGTTTTACACCCAACAGCTATTTTCTTAGTAATTCGCTTTTACAAAACATGGTATGAACGAGATATTTTTAATGGATCTTTTAATTTGCTGCTGACCACAAACACTACTTTTCGACAATACGCATTACGCTAAAACCAACAAACATAGCATCTTGTCAATCCAACTACTGCCCACATCATCGTCAAAGATCATCAAATGTACAGCTAGGTCAAAGCAATTGTGGAAGACACTTCCGCAGCTGGCTGTCCCAAACGGCATGTGAAATATACGGCTATAAACTTGTCTTCTCGTGCACACGTCCAAATGAGTGCATATTAAAAAAACAAAACCTGCTGCAGATATTGGCTCCATCCGAGAACCTCGTTTGATGCTTTTACGCCGGCGCCATAAACACATACTTTAGCATAGCCTAGCCGTTTCCGAACGTCTGGAGGAACATAGGCCTACTACCTATTCAGAAGTAGCAGACCTTATCTGGAAACAACGCACCCTATTTACAAAAAACCTTGATTTTGTAGTCTGCGTAGTACCTGAATCGCACCGGTGTGTACTGCTGTCCTACTACATCAGCGTTATACCAGAATAAATGGCGTCGGCTTCTAAATCCAAGAGATCAGCGTTCAAATCTTAAACTCCTCTAATTTTTCTTCATTTGTCTCCTTATTTTCACAAAGTAAGGCTCTTGCTACGATGAAGAAACACCACAGGTCGACTCTTACGCTCGAGATTTTACAAGTTACTCTACCTCCTTTGGTTCGCTGTTTACAGTATCAAATTAATGCCTGCTTCTTGGAAAAGATCGCCGATTTCATTCTAAGGTGATTAATCAGACGTCTACTTCCTGCATGATTTATTCATATGTGAGGGTGGTTCAGTGGGTTGGTGTTTTTGATTAGTATGCGAAACGTCACGTGTTCGATACTCGCCAGTGACAAACTCACACCAAAAGATCTTCTTAACCTCTGTGGAGGCCAAGTGGCAAACACTGGTCTCGCCGTTACTCGGAATTCTTATCCTTGTACTATCGTCTGGAGTGCAACTGGATTAAATTAAGCGACTACAGATTTGAATGTCACAGCGATTTAATATTCCTAATGTTGCTTACACAATAAACGTAGTTTTTTTATCGCTATTGATTGATATGGAATAAAAATATAATTATGGGTTTGTTACGATAGTTTAAATAAATTAATTTTCTCTTTCTCTTTGGCCATGTTCCCAAACATGCAGGGTCGGCCTTATTAAATTCGGAGTTGGCATGTGTTAATATTTACAGGGTGGCCAGATGCCTTTCCTGCTGCCACTCCATGCTTGCTGGGAGGAAATTTATACCCCAAATGTCTGCATATAATGTTACAGGTGTCAAGTTGTAAAGTATTATAACATGTTTGCGAATCATGTAAATGATGCGAGACTTGGGGACCAGCTCGTTATTCACCCAGGGGATGTGGAAAATCGCCTAAAAACCACATCCAGGCTCACTTCAAAAAGGCGTTCAACGTGGTCCCAACCTGCAGACTGCTAATGAAGATACGAGCTTATGGAATAGGTACACAGATTTGTGACTGGCTGGAAGACTTCCTAAGTAATAGAACGCACTACGTTGTTCTCGATGGCTAGAGTTCATCAGAGAGTGTATCGTCAGACGTGCCCCAGGGGAGTGTGATAGGACCGCTATTATTTTCTATCTATAAAAATGATCTGCTGGACAGAGAAGTTGTAATTTGCGGCTGTTTGCTGATGATGCTGTGGTGTATGGGAGGGTGTCGTCTTTAAGTGACTGTAATAGCATACAGGATGACTTAGACAAAATTTCTAGTTGGCGCGAAAACTGGCAGCTAGCTCTCAATGTAGAAAAATGTAAGGTGATGCGCATGAGTAGGAAAAACAATCCCATAATGTTCCAATACAGCATTAGTAGTGAGCTTCTTGATGCTGTCGCGTCATTCAAATATCTATGCGTAACATTGCAGAGCGATATGAAATGGAACGAGCATGTAAGGACAGTTGTGAGTAAGGCAGACAGCCGACTTCGGTTTATTGGGAGAATTTTGGGAAGATGTACTTCACCTGTAAAGGAGACCGCGTATAAAACGCTTGTATGACCACGTCTTGAGTATTGCTCAAGTATTTGGGACCCACAGCAGATCGGTTTGGAGGAAGACATAGAAGCGGTTCAGAGGCGAGCAGCTAGATTTGTTACCGGTAGATCGACCAATGCGCGAGTGTCACGGAAATGCTCCGGCAACTCAATTGGGGATCGCTGGAAGAAAGACGACGTTCTTTTCGTGAATTTCTGTTAAGTAAATTTAGAGGGCCGGAATTTGAAGCTGAGTGTAGTACGATCTTGCTGCCGCCTACTTACATTTCGCGTAAAGATCACAAAGACAAGATAAGAGAAATTAGGGCTCGTACGGAGGCATATAGGCATTCTTTTTTTCCTCATTCAATTTGGGAGTGGAATAGGAAAGGAAATGCCTAGTAGTGGTACAGTGTACCCTCTGCCACGCACCTTACAGTGAATTGTGGAGTATGTATGTAGATGTAGATGTAATAGCATACAATTTCTAGTTGGCGCGAAAAATGGCAGCTAGCTCTCAATGTAGAAAAATGTAAGGTGATGCGCATGAGTAGGAAAAACAATCCCATAATGTTCCAATACACCATTAGTGGTGAGCTTCTTGATGCTGTCGCGTCATTCAAATATCTAGGCGTTACATTGCAAAGCGATATGAAATGGAACGAACATGTAAGGACAGTTGTGAGTAGGCACACACAAATCAATGCAGATCGTATCACAAAAACTTCCCATAAATCAAAAGTCATATCACAACATAACTGTGCAGAAATCAAATGTCAATTGAGATGCGTGTCTATTGTATTTACACTTATATTGCATTGCGATAATTAATGTTTGCTTTGGCGACACACAACCTCGGGTTATCGTTGGGGGGGGGGAGGGGGAACTTTGTACTTAAGGACTGGGAGGAGCTATCCGCACATAGTTTTAGGTTGGACTGTTACATAACTGTATTTTCCCATGGTAGTATTTGTCCCTGAGACATTTTACTCTGACAGTGTGGAGGGATCATACTGAACTATAGTTGGCTGTCGGCAACAACTACAGTAATCGTTTAGTCAATTCCGAGCGGTGAACAGAACCCCCTGCGGTTTCATGGTCGTGAAGGGTTGAAGAAGAGGTACTGCACACTGCTGTCTAGTGGAAGAGTTGTCAGTCTTACGGCCAAGTATGTGCAGCATTGTTATCCTCTCCTTTTTATCGGCGGCGCCCCAGGTGGCGCCAGGAGTGTGCTGGACCGCACCTGATGGCTATTAACCGCGGCACACAGAGCACTCTTGGAGCGAGCGTCTGCGTGACCATTTAGAAGCCGTTGATGGACCCCCGTTGCTGCGCGGCTCTGTCATGTTGGGCTGGGCCCAAGGTCAGCATCTGGTCCACCTTCCAGCTGGCCGCAGTGATCGCCTCGTGCCCAAGTGGTGATTCGGAACAACGGACCCCCGCGGCGTGGTATGTGCGGGGCGGCCGCTGGGATGATGTCACCGGCCCACTGACTCACGTCGCTCTCCAGTAGCTGGGCCCGCCTTGTACAGAGCGGAGCGGGGCTGTTGCTGGTGCTACATCTTCCCGGAAACCGTATGAGGACGAAGTCCCTGCATTCCTTTTTGAATGATTAATTACTTAGCCTAAATTAACCTAATCACACTTCAGTTCGTTTTTTCACACTATTCTCTCTTAAAATTACTTCAGAAAATTTGGTACTTGCCGAACATGGAGCAAGAATTAAGCAACAAATACCAACAAATTTACTAGGCATACATAGTAGCTTTACAATAAAGGTAGTCACACTTTACAAAAAATAAATCACAAGTTAACCACTTATTACTAGGTACTTATTTTTACAATTGGTAGAATGGTTTAGCAAGGTACATGATCAAAACACAAAGCATCGTATTGGCAGCAAGCGGCGCTTAAATCCTCAACTGACAGAACAGTTTGGCAGTATGCATGAGTAGAGCATAAGGTGCAGCGTTGGCGTCAAGCGGCGCGACGCAAGGCGTTACAGCATGCACTAAGCTACCACTAAAGGGCCCATCTACACTACGGCATTGCGCGATGTGGTACATTTGCATCCCAAACCCATTCCAACAAGGCCCCTTGGACCTAATTATTTACCTGTAATATCATGGTTTAAAATGTCCTCGATCGAGTTAACGTGAGGATGTCCACATAAAATACTAAAATTATGCATTCTTAAATAGTAATTAAGCTAAACATGAGTACACTGAACATAGTTCCTGAAATAAGAGATTTATTTACACACAAATACTCTTATTCTGCAAGAAAACAAAACATCAGTCACTACCAGAATAATACACTTAGTAAACATGCTTTCATCCATATACACTAACTGTAAAGAGAAGGGTCGTTTATTAGTAGTCTTACTCCTCATGGGTGATGTATTGTCAGTGGTTTTCTATTCCATAATCACCTTATTCTAGTGGAGTGGGCTGTGAGGCATCCTATTCTGGTGGTCCTCTTGACTTCCTTTTATTCCCTTGGATCACTTCATTTATTATGGTACTGTTAATCTCTTCTCATCGATACTCAGATCCAGTCTGCTCTGAAAACTTAAAATCAGCTGTTAAGTATGTTGTGATTGTACACAAAAATTAACTTTCCCTAAGAGGAGAGTTGCGTATAACCATTTTTTATGGTTGGCACGCACCCACAAACACCTGCATTCTCAACGGACAATCGGAACAAAATATAATCAATATAATAGTACCCCATGACACAACAACCACAGTGTATCTTGACGCATGAATCTATGAATAATGATGTTGGTCCCTAGTATAGCGACTTACTAATGTAGCCTTATAAGGAAATTGTCATTAAGAGATGCTCAAGGCCCGTGATTTGTGGTACACGTCAAAGCAACACAAAATAAACTTCCACTCTCAGGGCAATAAGGTGGCACATACATTATGAAATGTAGTGCACTATTCATAAACAACGAAGCACTAGTCCTTTAAACAGCATAACTTAACATTATACTCAGTACATATTTTACGCAAATCCGCAATTTGCCATTGCCGATTACTACATGTGAACTTTTTGTTCACCAGTATCTTTAGGCATACCAAGGTACCACCTCTGGCTTGCTTTACCATATACACAGGTGATGCACACACAAACAGCTGATTTGCTGTCATTACCTCACTGATGTTTACTAGTTGTCATAAACAAAGAACCTCATTTTGAGGCACAAAACACTGAAATTACACTTAAAAATACCCTGAAATACAAGAAAATACACAAAAATACCCCAAAACACACAAAAATACACTCAAAACAAAATTACACGAGTTTATCACAATGTAAACAAAAAACACCCGCTATTGGTGGTAGAAACGGAGACTCGAGACATGGTGCAATCCACGAGACTTCCTTGTGCGAACAGTCTCTAGTTCCACAGCATCCTCATGAACAATTCTCCTGACGCGGTATGGGCAGACGAAGAGGGAACAGTACTTCCTTGTGAGTCGATATTTTCTCGACAATTGTCACGAACGAACCAAGCTCAGTTGTCCCATTTCAAACACTCTTATGACACGACTGACCTTGTCCTGCTGTCGCCTTCTCTCAGCGGCACTCCTAATATTGGCAAGTGCTCACTCTAAGGCACTGTCTCTCTTAGCTTATCCTCAGGATACTTGTTCTTGAGTACCAAGATAGGAGGCATACAGCTGGAATTGTTAGGTAGTTCATTAGGAACGTGCTGAAACCCTTGTATATATCGGTCCCAGGCCCTATGACGTTTGTGGTAGTACAGGCGGTACGGTTTTAATTCCCTCATTACCCGCTCACTGGGGTTTGAAGCAGGGTGATACACTGATATAAAAACCGGCCTCCTCTGTCTTCTTCGTAGCATTGCTTTCCAGACGGGAGGTCTAAATTGGGGAGCATTGTCTGCAATGACCTTCTCGACAGGACCCACCTGACGCAAAAAGTCATTAACAAACGCCCGAGTAACGGCGCGACTCGTTGCCCTTTTTAGAGGTGATAAAGTCAGAAATTTTTATGTTAGCTCCACTGCCACAAAGATGTAGGAATTGACATTCACTGTGCGTGGTAGTGGACAGAATATATCGACTGCAGCTAACTCTCTCAGCCGAGAAGGATTAATTGGGAAGAGGCGGGCATGATGAGATACAGTCGGTGGCTTAGCTTTCTGACAAGCCTTACAAATGGCCAGAACCTTCCGGATCCTATTTTCCATATTAAGGAAATAACAGGTATCACGAAGCTTCTGGTAGCACTTGTGGAGACCATAGTGCGCGTAGCTAAGGTGTGTATACCAGATGAGCTCGTCAATCCACTCCTCTGGAATATACATAACCAAGTTCGACTGACCTGGGTCGCTACGATGGAACAAGATGTTATTCCTAATTAGGTAATACAGTCTGATCGACTGATGGTTCTGGTCGCGCCACTTGACCTTCACATCTCTCAGAATCTCATCTTCCCGCGCTATTTCCTTAAGGGAGGCGGTAATAAAATTCTCGAAAGTGACACCACGAAGATACAGTACACTGAACTTGTTTTCATTCAGTTCATTATCGGTTCCCTGCTTCGAGCCGACTGGAGAACGAGAAAGAGCGTCAGACACTACATTCTCTTTCCCAGGTATGTATTCCACGGTGAAACGAAATTCTTGGAGAAATAACGCCCACCTGGCCAACCGCCCGTGTGTCAACTTAGCCGTCATTAGAAATTCTAACACGCGGAGGTCGATATATACCTTGGTTGTCCTCCCAAACAAATACCCCCTGAATTTGGTGAAACCAAAGACAACAGCAAGGGCTTCAAGCTCAGTAGCGGCGTAATTACGCTCGCACTTGTTCAGCACACAACTCGCAAATGCTATCATCCTACGGTGTACCACACCATCTTCCTCAGTTTCTTGAAATAGTTCAGCGGCTACTCCAATCTTAGAGCTGTCAGTTCCCAAACGAAAATCTTTCATCAAATCGGGATGTGCTAACAACGGTGCTGCTAGTAATGTGCGTTTTATGGTGTCAAACTCTTCCAAACTGCATTCTTACTCTTTAGGGTGCAAAGAGTTGGTGTGGCAAGGGTATCAATTGCCACAAATCTTCGGTAGAAATTTGTCAATCCTAAGTAGGTCCTAACTTGTTTCTTAGTCGTCGGGACTGGAAATTCTGTAATTGACTTTAACTTGTCAGGGTCCCGTAGAATGCCGTTCCCTGTAATAATGTGGCCTAGAAAACTCGCTTGTCTACGGCCAAACTCTGACTTCTTGAGGTTAACTCTCACCTTGTATTGTTGAAATACGTGCAACAACTGTTCTTAGACATCTGTGTGATCGTCCCATGATTTTTCGGCAATTAGTACATCGTCCACGTATGCGGTAACGCTTTCTCGTAACTCATCAGGCAATATGCTGTTGAACCCCCTAATGAAAGCAGCTTGAGCTGACACTTAGGCCAAAAGGTAACTTCCTAAACTAGTAACAAGTACCAAAGTACAAGAAGGCAGTGTACGGCCTGTAACTCAGGTCTAGTTCTATCTGCCAGTAACTGGCACATAAATCGATGGAAGGGAGTATACGCACACCATAAAAACGCTGTAGCAGCTGATCGAGTGTCTGTGGGCCGTCAGTTTCCGGTTCAATCACCGTGTTGATTTGCCGCGAATCGAGGACCAGCCTGATTGATTTGTCCCACTTTGGGACAATCAACAGAGGATTATTATAGGAGCTCACGGCTCGCTCTATAACTCCTTCTGCCAACATGCTTCTAATCTCTTCCTCGACCTGCTGCTTGTATACCAACAGTATCGGATATGGCCGCATAAAGAACCTCTCGTGTTTGCATACTTGAAATTTGTATAAAAATCCTTTTATAGCGCCTGGGGACTCCGAACACCCTGACGAGCACGTGTGCAGAATGTCGGACAGTTTGGACTTGGCAGTGCACGGCGCGTCTTCTACAATGTCGACTTTGTGATTATTCTCGTCTGACACCTGGTTCTCCCCCTCCATTCTGCCGAAGAAAACAACCTGCTTTTCCCCACAGGCTTCTAACGATCTGGGGGCGGTAGTCGGGCAATAATCGCACAGAAATTGGCAGTACAGGTTAGCCGAATTTACCCTCGCAGTACACTCATCAAACATTAACCCAATAATGTTTGTACCTTTGTGTAATTGTACTGTACCATTACTAAAGTCAAACAATCCTTTATGGTTAATCAAGAATTCTACACCAAGGAGCACATCAACTGCTAATGAGGGAACGACGATAATATTCTCTCAGAACTCATGACCTTGACAGAAAAATGTGCGTTCTGCCTGTTTCCTTACTTCGACACTCCGCCCAACTAACGCACCCTTCACTTTAGTTCGCTGTAAGGGTAAGACAGGCCAAGTGCTGAATGCCTTGCTGCATTCAAAAGTTTGTTCACTAATAACGGACATGAGACTGCCTGTGTCCAACACGCATTCCAAATCCACAGTACCGACACTAACACGCACTATAGGCTGTACTGCAGGCTCTTCTACTGCAGGTTCATCTAAGAGAACCTCGCAAATGTCATCCATGTGTCGTACCCTGTTCTTTGTAAATTCCGTTCAGAGCATGTTGATCGTTGTGCAATCAACCCCGGAAAAATGTCATTGGCTAGTGCTGGGCTGGGGCTCTGGCGGTTTGTTATGACGTGGATCAGCTGACTGCACCTCAACATAGCTCCCTGTTGCCATTGTCCCTGGTTGGAGCGATTCCCAAACCACTTATATTTTCCAAACTAGCGTTTCTGCCTCTTACTCCGACCATCATTCGAGTATGGTTGTTTTTCATGGGAGGGGCCCGGTTGGTTGTTACTGTCGCTGCCTTGCGTCTGATCACTTTTGCCAGATCTCCCCGAGTTATTACTCGACTTCTTACAGGACGTATTTTGATTTCGTCGAGGCTCGAACTCGTCATCGAGTTCAAGGTCCTCCAAGTAGGCCTGAAAGCGCACACTGTCATCTTTACTGTTTCCAGCAAGGACGGCATTGCGCAAACTGCACGGAAGCTTAGACAAGCAGATTTTAATCAGAGTAGGGAGCTTCTAAGTACTGGTTACGCAAAACCATTCCTTGAAAGTATTCATTCAGACTACGGCAGTTTGAGTTACTAAAATGCGGCATCAGTAAGATGCTGCTGTTCTGACCAGTAGACATAGAGGAAATGTTCACAGAAATCTTGATAGTACCAGCAGTACCTAAGTACAGACTGCATCCGGGTACCGGGTTGCCCTTCAAGATATCCAGACACATATTCCATACTGTGCCCGTCTGACTGGCTTGGAGGCAAGGAATGCTCAAATTGTTCCAACCACACTCGTGGATGGATCGCATTTGCCGAGTTACGAAATACTTGAAACTTCTGTACTGACAGGAAATGGTTGTGGTCGAACGCCTGTCCAAGCTCCTGACTACTAACAGCGGCGCATCTCTCCCGTACAGGAATGTAGCTGCACGCCAGTCATGGATTTTCCTCCTCAAACGCGGAATCATCTCCACATTTGGAACTGCACCGCTGGATAGTGCACACAACCCGGGTTACGTGCGCTATGGACAGAGGAGAGGGATGGCCCACGGCTTCCTCTAAATGTGCAACCCACTCATGGAGTTCTTCCGCCACATCATGTCTTCTTTGGTTTACGTCTCCTTGTTGTTGTTAGAATGGAAGCAGGGCCTGAACTTCCTCAGAGTCGGCAACGCCGATGGGAACCATCCTGTCCGACGTCCCTTCTGAACGCTGCGACATCTGTTCAACCGCGGTGGCTAATTTTGCCAGCCACGTACCTACTTCATCAACACGTCCGTGGATGCTGTCTACCAAAGTATTTGTCTCTGCAATGGTTTCAGCATTATCTTTAACTTGCGTATGTGTTTCTACAATGGCCTCAGCATTATCTTTAACTCGCATGTCAACTCCATCAACACGCGACACTACATCACGAATTGTCTCTACATTTACCTGTATGCGCGAAGCATTTTCTGAAATGGTGGACATCGCCACTTCATGGTTTTCATGCACGTGACGGACTATTTCGTCACGCGCCCTGTGGAGTGCTGACTGAACTGCAGCATTTTGTTTCATACGTTCTTTTTGCATGTTAGCAATTTGATCTCTCTGTTTTTCCATGGCAGCAAGTAAGCTTGCTAGAACATCAGCAATTGCTGGTTCATCAATGGCGGACACAGGCTTCGCCATGTTGGCAGCAGCACTGGCCGAATTTGTACACTCCGCCATATTGTTCGACAGCGCGTCTTGCATGCCACCTTCCTGGCTACCGGAAGTGGCCATGTTTGAACTTCGCGATTCTCAGTGGAATTCTCACCTACGCTGCGTGTTGCTGTAAGGTTGGCAATGGCTTCTCGCTCTAAAGATGGGTCTGATCGAGTCGACTTTTCCCTATCTTCACTGCGGTTCGCACGTCTAGTGCCATTTAACACCATTGAATTCGAATTATTTTGCATGTTTCTAGTTATTATAACAACAAAATTTGAATGCCACATGAACTGAAAAACGTATACTATATTTTCACACGTTTGTCGGACAGAACGACAACTTATTAACAATAAAAACATAGAAATACGGCACAGCCTAACGAATATCACGTGGCCAGAACATGGGTACAATATTTCACATGCAAGCCTACACTGTAGTGTTGTTCCTACATTTTTACACAAAGAAATTCCCATCGAAATATACCTAAAATTCGCAATTCTTTCGTTTCATACATAATCCTGAAAAAATAACAACATTGAACTGCAAAATAATCCTGAAAAATTAAACACAAGATACTGTGCTGCAAAACTACTCTCACACACACACACACACATACATGCAGGGTGAAATCTTTACATTAAAGTTTGCTTTACTGTGGCACTGCACAGGTTTTGGTGGGCACTTAATTATGAACAAAATTGCTTTCAAATATCACAAGACTCGCCAGAAGGACGAATCCTGGCATGGTCGTACAGATAAAAGATACAGCGCAATGGATAACATTTATGAAATTAATGTTCAAGAGGTTTCCTCC